>OX451739.1:1383966970-1385166970 GCA_948472305.1 Vicia faba
CTAATTTTTGTTAGTAATTATGATTTTTTGAATTATTTAAATAATATTAGTCATAATTTTATTAAATAAATATTTAGTTGAGATAATATTTATTTTAATTAGTTGGGATGAGTTATAATAATAATATTATAATAAGAAAATAGGGAAATAGAGAGAGAGAGAGGAGAGAGAGAGAGAGAGAGAGAGAGAGGAGAGAGAGAGAGAGAGAGAGAGAGAGAGAGAGAGAGAGAGAGAGAGAGAGAAGAGAGAGAGAGAGAGAGAGAGAGAGAGAGAGAGAGAGAGATGAGAGAGAGAGAGAGAGAGAGAGAGAGAGAGAGAGAGAATGCGTAAAAGAGGAAAAATAGAAGAGAAGAGGAATAGAGCTAGGGCTTAAGGGAAGAAGAAGGGTTTTATTAGAGAAGCTTAAGTTTCAACAATCTAAGGTAAGAGTGGTACTGAAATTTGTATAAGGGATTTCATGATAACATGTGGGTGGGTGTTTTGAATTCTTTATGTTTGTGTTCATCTCTTATATATTTTAAATAAATTGATGTTATGATAATGTAATTGTGTTTTGTGTTTGATGATTTTTGTGTTGATGAATGATTGAAATGTTGTATATTGATGGGACTAAACGTGTAAAACCTGGATACACATTTTTTCATGAAAATTGGGGTTTTGGAAATGTAATGGGACTGGTTTTTGTACACTAAAATTATAGAAAATTTGTTACTTTCATGGTGGTAATCGTTTACAGGATTTGGTGTAATTAGTTACAACTGAGCTCGTTTTTCAAAAAATTTATTTTTCGTGAGTGTAACTGGTTATCAGTTTTGGTGTAACCAATTATACAATCAAATTTTGTGAAAACGGGGGTTTCTGGGAGGGGTGTAACAAGTTCCCTATATTGGCGTAACTGGTTACCACTGCAAAGAATTGAGTATACAGGCTACTTTTTATACCCTAATTTTTACCCCTAAGACCCCTCATCATCTTACATCTTTGTAATACATCAAGATCACTACCTTGGATTTCCTCTTAACCTTTTCTCTGGCTCCCTTCCTTAAGTTTGTCTTTGAGAGATCACCAAGTACCCTATTTTTATATCTTGTGCATACATGTTTTATGTTTACTAACCTGTAACCAAAATCCAAAAAGATGTTTTGTTTCTCTTTTGGGTTTTGTACATTATAGTTGTTGAGCCAAATACACCTGTCTCACTTCATAAGATAGGGTTTTTGAGAATTAATCCTCATTCAATTGATCATTCATGGAACTTCAAAAGGTTTTAACTTCAAAGTTATGCTTCCAGCATCAAAGCTCTATGTCTTGAGCATCTCTCAACTTCATGTGGTCAAGTTTATCTCAAGGTTTTGGGATTTGATTCATTAAGAAACTTCATAGATTCATGTGTTTATTTCCATGCCTTCTTCAACAATTTTCATCAACATATGAGTCTCATAATCAAGTGTTATTCAAGATAACATCATATCAAGGTCTTATGTGCTTCATCATGTCTTTTATTTCAAGGAAAGTTCAAAATATTCAAAGTTGATTCAAGTTGTTTGACCTAATTTGGAAAGTTCTTAATTCTATAGTCACAGTGAACAACTCTCTCAATTTACAACATTTTTAAGTGATTCTTTTTTCTCTGAACTCTTATCATCATCCCCAATAACTTCTCTTTACATGACAAGAGCCAATTATGCTTGGAGGATCATCAAAAGTTTGATTACAGTATAGGTCATTTGTGGACTTAGTGAAATTTTTACAAGTTTCAAAGTGACTTTTTTCCAACATTTAAAGATCATAACTCGATCAAGTTTCATCATTTTAAGCTCATTCTTTTTCTACTGTAATCTTGAGGATGTTTTCTACAAGTTTTATTCAAGGAGCAAAGTCTAAAAATGCTTGGAAGGCCATTGAATTGAATGGAACATTATATATCATTTTTAGTCCTTCATGACTTGAAATTTGACTAAGTTAAAAGTACTTATTTTCAGACAACTTTAATACATCATAACTTTTGACTCAAGTTGCCAAATGAATACATTTTTAGCATATTGTAAAGCTTGTGGGAAGATCTTTCAACTGGAAAATGAATGAGGTCATAAAGCTACATATACATGATGCCATAGGTATCTAAAGTTGGTCACTTGAAACTGAGTTTTGCATCATGATCAAATTTTTGAATCCTTTTAATCCCAATTATAAGTCAATTAAGCATTTGTTTTTGCTTGTAATCAAGTCTTACAAGTTTTCAGAAGGTAAATAGCAACCACAATGTGCATAATTGATGAGTTTTGAGGGGTTTAAAGTCACACTTTGTTCATGACTTGAGTGCACACGATTTGATTGAAATGTTTATCATTCACCCCACCTCAACATTCTATTTCATTCCTTCTATAAATAGACACCTTCTCTTATTCATTTTACAAGCTTTTGATAACCAAAATACCCCTGCTAAGATCCCACTTAAACTCTTAAGCTTGAACTTTGTTTCCTCATTTCCACACTTAATCACTCAAAATCTCCATTCAGTTAGCTTCACCAACATTCAGTGAAGCTAACCACCTCAAGAGGAAGCAAAATCGTGCCATAGTTGAAGCTCACGAGGTCAGTTTTCAGAAGGTTTCAAACATACTTCATTCAGGTAAAAATCATAATCAATTCAACTTAAATTTGTTGCTACAATGTAGCTCTTGACTCATTGATGCTCGTAGTATTGTTACCTTTCATTAATTGATGTGTTATATACATTTGTTTTTGAATTTCCTTTTGAAATTTCTTCTGGTTTTTTCCAAATCGAGTAAGTTGTGTTTTAAAATTTTCCGCGAAGATATGGTTGAGATCGTCTCATTGAGATGCTTCCAATGATAATAATCCCATGACCAATGGTTACTTCTCTGAGAATCCCGAGTTTTCCCTAGTTGTATGTTGCTGGAGGTTGAAGATGACCAACGTGTCATCTTCAACCAATGAGAGTGTGTCAATTGTTTTAATCTTACTGGCCTGAATTTTCTTGCTTGCATGCACGCATTTTGACTCACGTCCATCATGATCCATCACCTAAGCGACTTCAGGTCTGCCAGCTCAATTAATGAGTGTAGATCTAACACTCTAGGTTTTTTTCCAGAGTTATTTTTTTTTTATTTTTTTTATTTTAAATTGTTTTTAACTCCAAAAATCAACATTTCTCTCATTTAAATTCCAAAAAGATACAAAATTATTTCTAAAATTTCATCTTCTTTTTCTCTTTCTGATTTATATTTTTGTTTATTTTTATTTTTTATTTTACTGTTTTTCATGATTTTCTTGATATTTGCTCTGTTTTAATTAGTTTAAAATGTTTTTTCACACTTTTAAATTCTGAGAAAAATATTATATGATCCAATGATGGTTTCTGACCTATAATTTTATTTGATTTTTATTTAGTCTTGATATTTTTCGATCCTTTTTTATCTTGTTGTTTGATTTTAAATAATTTTAAAATAGTTTCTGATTTCCAAAAAAATGATGAAACTTTTTCTTAAAATATTATAGGTCATTTCTGATTTTTCTATGGTCTCATTTCATTTTTATTTGATGTTTTGATTAGGTTTTGATATTTTCCATTTTATTTCCATTTCAAAATCAATTTTAAAATCCTTTTATTAATTACTTAATTGTATTTTAATCTTGTTTGACTGGATGGTCTTGGTTCATGGTCCTCTTTGATCACAAGTTTAATAAACCTCATTGAATCTTGAGTGTTGATGGGGGTGAAAGCTCTAATCCACTAAAATGGATGAATGATGTTGATGATAACTTAATCAAAACCTTGATCCAATTTGGATTTCCATTTTTTCTATCTCTATTTATCTTTGCTTCATCTCTTTATTTTTTTGTTTTTTGGTCAATTGCATGATTGATGATTCATTTTGTTTACTTGAATTCAGATTGGTACTTGATGAACTTTCATAATTTCAAATCTACCCCTAAGTGATCAATTGATCACAAAAGGTACTTTAGATTGATGATAAGTTTGTCCTAAGATATTATGAAGGATTTGATTGATGTAATAATCTCATCTCCTTGACTTAGGTCTTCACCACCTTTGCTTTTAAACCATGATGTGCATTATATGCAATACACCTACATTATTTTGGTCCGACCTTAGATAGGTGCAACTTCTATATAAGTTCACTTACGATTGCTTAACATAGAGAGAAATTGTCTCGAATCAGAAAACTAACTACTAACACTAACTATTAATTGTGCTAACATTTAATTTTCTGCACCTTTACTTTTCGGTCATTTAAATTTCCCGCAATTTACTTTATGTCATTTAATTTTAGCATCTTTATTATTCTTGTCATTTTAATTTCTTTCCATTACTTTATGCTATTTTTTTCTTTTTCTCCTTGAGCACTTAATCTTTATGTTATTTTACTTTTATGCTATATTTCTTTTGCTCACTTGAGCATTTTATTTTATTGTTATTTCCCTTTTGCTCACTTGAGCTTTCTTTTTCTTTTAAAGACATTAATAATCAACTTGAACATTCAAAGACTTAAGGATATCTTTGGACTATGGTTGCTATCCCCTTGCATCTTGGAGTATTTGGACCTTTGGACTTATGATATGACCTTGAGAGATTGAGACCTTTGGACCTTGAGATCTTGTTGTTATTTTGTCTATGTATTGGGAACTTTTCTGTGTATAGGTGTTACTTTAAAATTTCATCTGATGTAAGAATAATCCATCTGATACATATCTGCAACAATCGGCCGAACAATCATCAAATAATAAAATCAATCAAGTCGCCATCGAATGTCTTTTATCCCTCCGAAAGGGAAAGGTGAACATCAAGAAAACCTGAAGGGGTGAAATCACGGTCTTGCGGGTAAGGGAGTCTTTTATCCACTCTTGTTGTTCTATTCTAAGGGTGTGTAAAATGTATGTCTAAAGATTAAAATCTAAAATGGAATGCATGTGAAAGAAAATGCGGGGAAAAGAAGGAAGATTTTACAAACTTGTGCTCGCTTAGGCCCCACGACCTAATGCCTATGTATCCCTTTTAAGGAATCAGAGCGTCATAGTTCGGCTCACATATTTCTGTTTATTTTGTGTTTTTTAGTTAAAAAGACAAAAGCAATAATCAATATGGAAAAATATCATATACGATGACAAAACATCAACAACGACAAGACAACGACAATGATGGCAAAACATCAACAACAATGGAAGAAATTTAACAATGGTGGAAAAACATCAACAAAAAAGGCAAAGCAACAACAATGATGGAAAAACATTAACAATGATGGAAAAACATCACAATTTAGATGATAAAACATCACACCTAACAAAGATATTGAAAATCAAAGTAGGATAACAAACATATGTGATGGCGAAACATCGACACAAAGATAGAAAAATATCATGGAAAAGATGGAAAAACATAACTATTTAGATGATAAAACATCACACCTAACAATGATATTGAAAATCAAAGTATGATAACAAACATAAGCGATGGCAAAACATTGACACAAAGATAGCAAAATATCATGGCAAAGATGGAAAACATAACAATTTAGATGATAAAACATCACACCTAACAATGATATTAAAAATCAAAGTAGGATAACAAACATAAGCGATGGCAAAACATAGACACAAAGATAGAAAAATATCATGGAAAAGATGGAAAAACATTACAATTTAGATGATAAAACATCACACCTAACAATAATATTGAAAATCAAAGTAGGATAACAAACAAAAGTGATGGCAAAACATTGACACAAAGATAGCAAAATATCATGGAAAAGATGGCAAAATGTAAACTTAACAAGATTTAAAACAAAGCCAAAAGGCGCACAAACAATAAGATTGGTTTGTATTTTTTACCTTGAATAAGGATTTAAGTTCATTAGAGATGTTTTACGATTTTCCAAGAAAAAGAAAGTTTTTGTTTTAAGATGCAATATGTAAAGAAAAGAAAACAACTAAGGGAGACTGTCTTAATCTCTAGCCTTAGTGTAATCATAAAATGATGGCCCTACATCAAGGAAGAAAATAAAATATCTATCTAAATGAACATACATGAATGGATATCCTAATGTATAGCTCGAGGACTAACCCTACACGAGCAATTCTAAGGGAGCATGGCATATAAAACAAGTGCTTTGGAAAAAGCACATAATTAGGGTATACTGACTTCAGGGGATGGGGGTATGAAGAGAAAATGCTTTAGCTAAAGGGAGCGGATCACTCGAAGAAAAAAAGCGGGAGACTGAGGTGAAATAAAAAAGAAAAGCATTACTTTAGCTAAGGTGAGCGGATCACCCGAAGCAAACAAGTGGTAGTCTAAGATGAAATAAAAAATAATAGCATTACTTTAGCTAAGGGGAGCGGATCACCCGAAGCAAACAAGCAGGTAGTGAAGTGTCAACAATGGCCATTGCGAACTCCGGACAAATGGTGGGGGTTGAGACCAAACCCTTTTCCATATGACCGACTCGATATGCATGATCTACATAAATCCAAAGCATCGACGTATAATGTGATCCCAGGATAACACGGACTAGAATGTGTGAGGTTAATTAAGGATCCTTTATACGTGCCTCCTTTTGAGTACTTATTTGGGTGGGGGGGATATGCAAGTACAAATCTAAACATACTTGCAGAATACCTACTTCAAAGGTAGGATTTTAAACAAACATAAGTAGAAAATAAGGCACATATGCGGAATTGCCTTAAACAGGTCTTTAAATAAACTAGAGTGATTCCTGACAGATATCAACAATAGAGATCCCTTTCATGCATCTCTATTCCTGCTTGGCATGGCAAGGAAAATGGTAAAAATCCTACTTGACATGATCTATAGGAAGCATTAAAATGCGGAAATGAAGAATAAAGTCACGATGATACCTAACGGAGTAGGTCCGTTCCGTCTTCAAAGCGCATGAGATGAGAAAATTCTATAGAATGCCTCCTTGAACCTCCTCAATCAACCATCAATTAGGCATATTCGGGTTGCATCAACAATAGATTGCAAAAATTATAGCACAAGTATCTACAAGATAAATTGAGGGTTGGGTGTCAGGGAGTTAAATCGGGTTATGATTAACCAAGGGGTGCACTTGATTAATCTCGTGAGAGTAGGTGCTCATACCCTCAATCATGAGACCCTTTTGTGCATGTAACACTTGGTATATGGACCAAAGTGGTTTGATCAGGTTATGATTAATCAAGGGAAAAACTTGATCAATATCGTGAGAATGGCCAAGCCCAAACTCAACTATGAGACCCCTTTTTGTGAATGGAACACTTGGTATATGGACCAAAGCGTTTGGTTCGGGTTATGGTTAACCAAGGGCAAAAATTTATTAACCTCGTGAGAATTGCCATGCCGAAACTCAACTATGAAACCCTTTAATAAAAGCTTGGTATGTGGACCAAGAGGAGAGAAGAGAGATGCTTCAATACATAAGATAGAAAATTAAAAGACCATACAAGGTGGCCATATGCATATTCTCCTAAAAGTGACGACTAGCGTGGTGCTAGTATTATAAAAGACCAATTGGAACAATCTATCAAATAGTTGTTGTTGTAGAAAAGCCCAGGACCAAACTATGGATGTGTGCAAGTGTGTATTTGTAGGTGGATACCTTTTCATTGATAATGAGCTCAAGAGGAGGCCGTGTGTTTTAATTGAACAAAATATGCATAATAGAAATAATTAAAACATATAAAGAAGTAACAAAGAAAATAAAATTCTAATCTATTAAAAACCATATAGGGATGGAGGTACAAGTTTATGAATGAGGATGTATCGAATCGACAATACGATTAAAATTCTAAATAAACAAACAATACAACCCAATTGAAATTAAATTGATTTAAATAACTAATTAAATTAAATCATTTTATTTAATAAAATTAATTAATGAAATAATTAATAATATTAAATATAACTTTTAAATATAATTATTTATTTAAAGTAAGAAAATATTTTGTATTTTATTTTATTTTGATAGTAATAACAAACAAACCAAATAACATAAAATATATAAAAGAAAAGAGTAAAATGGGCCTGAAACTAGCAAACAGGGAGGTGCTGAATAGCAATTTGAGTCCAAATTCCAAAGAGGAGGTTTCTGTGATCCGGTGTGGCAACTCCATGAGGCTGCATCATGAGCATGCAAATATGGGACGTTGGATGCTGATGATGAGTGTCTGATAACGATCTGATGGTGATGAGGCGCGAGATGCACCATATGATTGATGAGGGGCAAACCAGAAGTTCTGTATGGTCTCTCATGGGAATGTATATCGTGGATAGCATATTTGGGGTGTCCGGTGATGATCAAATGATGTTGAGTGAGGATGCATGGTATGCACAAAGGGACACCTGCATAGAATCAGCGAATATTAACCACAAGGGAGGTGACAAGTGTCATCTCCAGATTAGTCATGTAATTACCATTAATTAACAAAACTGAATGTTAAACAAAAATTAAAACAAAAGATATTATACAATCTCTTTATCCTCCCTTCGCTCTCTCAGTTCTCTCTTCATTATAACAAAATAGAAACATTCTAAGTCACCGGTGCAAGATCTGGCACGGTGGTCCTTCAAGAACCAGACGGCGGTGATGATGAGTGTCACGATGGCGCATATGAAAATTCACTGCGGCAGATGGAGACAACTCTGTGACTTGCTCCGATCTCACTTTTTCTTACATTGATCTCTTCGTCTTTCTTCCTTGATTACTAATCTTTGGCTGGATTTTGCAAATTTTGAAGGATTGGGTCGGGATCTTAAAAGGGGTTTGGAAACCCTAGAGCTCAAATTCGTGATTCCTTCATTGCTTTTCGGGTGAGACCGCTCTATATCTTTTTCTAAACTTCCTCCTTCTTCATCTTTCTCGATCTGAAGGGTTAGTGTTATGGAAAATGATGAACGTATGGTTTTTCTTTAGCTTGATAGCTTTCTGGTTTTTTGTGTTTGTGAGAACTTGTGATTTTTGAGATCTGAGAACGATTTTATCTAGTTTATTTCTAAGATATGAAGGATTTGGTGATGGAAGATGAGAACAATTTAGGATTTGTGCATTTATCCTGATAGTGCAGCTTCTAGTTTCGTGAGCAGTTGATCCCCCCCTTCATTTTAGTGCCAATCATTGCTTATATACTATGATAGGGACTTAGGGTTTCATCTGTGTTGGATTCAATGATTTCGTGAAAACAGGCCTTGAGAAATCGCTTCTGTCTTGGGCTTTTGCATTCTTCTGATATGTGATAGTTTTGTGATTTCTGGAATATGGACTTGACATATTTTCTTGTTATTGGGCTTCTTGATATTTGTTTTTGTTATTTGCTGAATACTGGACTTGTGATGCTTTGGCCTGAAACTTGCAGTTCGTATTTTTTTGGATGTATGTTGAATTTCTTTTGCTATGCTATGCTTGATCGGCGATTTGCTGCATTTGATATTGTTGTTGGGCCCGTGATTTTTGTACTCTTTTATGAACAAAAGTGAACCTTTTTTTGTGATTTGCAATAGAGATAGGCCTATAATTAAAACGTGAAATCTGATTTGCTGTGAATCAAATGTATGAGGCTTTTATTGTTGGATTATGATTGAAAAATCAACCCTCAAATTCTGATTCCTATGCAAAGCCTCATGAAGTTGAAAACTTTTTGTGAAAATTCCTTGTTTGTTGTTCAAGTTTTGTGTTGCTCTAACTTTCTTTTTTTTCTTTTCTTGTTTCATGAGCAATGAGGATTGGCAAAGGCAAGCTTGAGGAAGAGAAATAAAGAGGTGGAAGAGACTTAAAGAGGAAGTCATGGCAAGGTGTGAGAACAAAAGTCATGAATATGAAGCAAGAAGCCTTGGAGGATTTGAAGATTGAATAAGAATTCACTTTTTCTTTGTATCTTTAGAACAAATAAGAAAGTTGTGGATTTATGATGCAAATTTTTAATTAGACTTGTAAAGCTTGAAAACTTGGAATTTTAATAAGAAAATTGTATTCTTCTTGCAAATTAGTGCATTACTTATCCTTTAGAACTTCAATTCTACTTTGTAACTTTAAAACCTCTTGAATGTTGAATTGGTAACCATGATGTTTAAAGAAAATCTAAAAGTTCTACCTTGTTTAGAACAATAACAATGTGATTATTTAAACAAAAGAAACTTGGTCATTCTTGAATTTTCCATGGAAAACCTTGGAATCTAAGCCATACAGACTTGAACCATGTTTGTATCTTGAAAAACAACTTTGGAACAATAACTTGCCAATTTACAAGACTAAATTTCAATGGAAACTTCTTGAGTGAAACTTGAATGAATCAAAATTTGAATCATCTTTATTTCTCTTTAAAATTCCAATAATGAAAGCAATTTTGAGAATCAAATGAAGTAACATCAATATGTTCCTCAATAGAACTCTTGGAAAGGAATGAATTCAAAACTTGAAAACTTGAATCCTCACGTCCCCAACAATGATGTACTCTAAAAGGCCAACAACTTTAACAACGCTAGCATAATACAATTCAATATCCGTCCTCAAAGTGAATAGTCCAACAAGTAGCCTTTGAAGAAACATTGAAAAAGATTTAAAAAATGGAACCAGAGAAGAGAAACTCTAACGAACC
Organism: Vicia faba; assembly: GCA_948472305.1. Taxonomy (NCBI): domain Eukaryota; kingdom Viridiplantae; phylum Streptophyta; class Magnoliopsida; order Fabales; family Fabaceae; genus Vicia; species Vicia faba. The sequence goes on from OX451739.1 coordinate 1,383,977,597, forward strand.
TCAGTTGGTGATTGAGCATGCACTAAGATAAAACTCAGCATGATAATGCTTCCGAGATTTTGTCAAGAAAGACGTCACAGATTCAATAATAAAAAATCCTAGCACAAGAGCCAATAGATGGGAGAAACATGATTCAAGATCAAAATACTTACATTTCTCAATTCTATGATGAAACAAAGAATCAGCTGAGATATCCTAAGCCCTAAAAAGTCCGGGTAGCCTAAATGCATCAGAGATGGAGGGCATGGAACCCTTCTTGCACTGATTGACAAAACAACGAATCCTCTATATTGAAGAAGACCATAAAAATAAGAATACTTTGATCCCGTCTCAAATGCATGAATGTATATGATGAACCATAAGGCATAAAAAATTCTGAAATCAAGAGGGTAAATTTTGAGGTGCAACAATGTCAAGTCATATCTGCCTTTATTAAGTTCATTTGATGCAAGCTTGCATCTGAGGCACTTATTATTCATCTGATGCTTATTTCTTCATTGTGCGGCTTTTACCCAAAGGACGGGAATTTTATATTTTATTTATTATGTCAAGTGTTGGCTTCTTGTTTGGTTAGACCTTTCCTACCTTAACTTTTATTTTATGCTTTAGGATAGTCCCTTCATCTCTTTCCCATCTTCTTTAATTTCAAAATCTTCTCCCTCCTTTTCAAAACCTTCGTTATTTAAACTTGAATCACTTTCATGATAAACCTTGACTTTGTCTAGTGACTTTTCAAAACTTCCTTTCTTTAACCAACCATGAATTCATTTTAATAAAATTTTAATCTCTTTCTTCTAAGACTAAAAGACACAAACCTCACTTCAAACTTTTTGCCATTTTTGGCTTTTGTTTTAAAAACTTTTCTTGAAGATTAGACGTGAGTCATCTATATGGTTGAGATATAATTCTCCCATGTCCATAACCTTTATTAATATAATGTTGAATCTTTTCCATTTGAAAGGCTTAGTGGCATACCTGTTGAGTTATCCAGGTTAGAGACATCCTTTCACTTGTGATGCAAAGGTCCATCATTCACATGTTTATGGATATCTGGTTGAGTATTCTCCTTAATATGACAAAATTTCTCTTCTTTTAAAATCAACCAACAAACAAATTTTGTTCTTTTTTAGGAACTATGTGGTTCTAATTTCATCATTGCACATTGATGGTACATAGGCACAGGGCTCATTTGAAGTCTTGCCGAATACAAATTATAAAAACCATTTATTTTCTCATCTGCACAAAACGTTTTGCAAACAACCAGTTTTAGCCAAATACACAGATTTCCAAAGAGATTCATGTGGAGTACCATAGATGGTTAGGATGCTAATACCTTTCCTTTGCATAACCAACCCCCTAACCTAGATCTTTGTTTTATTAGTTTTTGACTTGAAAACTTCTTTGGGTTTTATTCGCTTTTTTCCCATTCCTTTGGAAAAAATAAAGTGCGGTGGTGACTTTCACTTTGTAAGTTAAGTTAATCAATAACTTAATCTCAAATTTTCACCGCTGCACTACTTTAAGTCGATGTATCCGATTACCTGTTTTAGTGTAACCGGTTACAACCGTTGTATGCTGAAAAATAAATAAATTCATAACTTGAGCTTCGAGTGTCTGATTGAGGTGTCATTCGAAGCATTAGGAAGCTAACAAAGTGTACTTACATTTAAAAATAGTTCCATTTTCTGGAAATAGTTTAAATGATGCGTGATGGTGTTGTATGGTGTGTAGTTGTATGTTGTGGTGTGATGTCGGTGTATGGATTGTATTCTGATATGTGATGTGTTACTATAATGCTAATGTTGAATGCATGTAACATTTGTTTTGGTGTTTGGTGGCTGGTGTTGGTATAGTACATTGATTCATGGTGAATATCATTATAGAAAATTTATTATTGTTGCATGTCATTGATGAATCATGCATCATGGTGTTTGGACAGGGTGTGCTTTTGGTGAGCTTTAATCCTATGGTGGGGGATTGAGTGAGAGTAGATAATTCCTATGGTAGGGGATTAGTGAAGCGTTACCTATGGTGATGGTAGAAATATTTTTGATGTGGTCTGATCCTATGGTGGGGATCAGGAGCGAGATGAACCTGAGAGTTCATGATTGCTACCACATGCATTGAGTCATGAAGTTGAGTCTCTTTGCATTGCATATATAATTTATTATAATGTTTGGATGGCATGGAGTGGGCTTGTGTAATGTATTACTATGTTAAAGTGTGTGGTGTATGCATTTGTTGAATGGGTGATTGTGTGAGATAATTATATGCTTACATATTATTTTGCATTTCTTTATATAATTGTGAATCTTTCCTACTTTTGTTTGAGTGTTGCCTCCATTTGGGTAATGTACAGATACTCAGGAGTAGAGGCGTGGAAGTTAGAGGAAGTGTTTGTTCTTCTTTACCCATTTGTTGAGTTAGTGTTTACTTTGACATGTAACACTTGACGCTTGTTTTGTTTATGTTTTGAGGAAACTATATGTATACCTCTGCTGTTGGATAATTTCTATTTTTGGTAGTTCTTTATGAGTATTGTTGTTATGAGTCATGTTTGAGGAATAAAACTATTTGTTGTTGATGCTTTTCCGCTGCTAATAAAATAATTGAGTTCATACTTGAATGTCTTTTGAATTATTTTCTAATTATATATGCATGCTACATATCCTATTGTATGAGCAGGTTGATTTGGTGAATATGACATCCTAATTGCTTAATTTTTTAAATTACTCTCATTTTTGTTTATAAATAACTCTATGGAATTAGTGTGTTACATAGTGGAATCAGAGCATGTCGGCCCGTCTGGCCAAGTTATCTAATGTTGTTTGTTCCTTAGTACATGACATGTCTGTGAAACACTATCGATGCTCGTTTGTTTTTATAATCGCTTGTCTGCAGGAGCGGGATTGAAACAAGTGGAGGAGAAGCTTCTGCTTCTCTAAGTTATTTCAGGCGTGGAGTATTTTTTCAGTGTGCTAGTTGATGTTTATATCTTTTAAGCAAGTAGAGGAACTCTTAGATGATGAGACTCAAATGTTTGCATTGTTTGCATCTTTGCAAGTCTACAGTAAGGTTGTAAATGTTGATTTAGTTGTAGTGTGTGATTTTCCAAACGTGTTCCTGGATGATGTAATAGATGTGCCGCTAGATAGAGATGTGGAGTTCTCTATTGATCTTGTCCCTGGTACTAGACCTGTTTCTATGGCACCATACAGGATGTCGGCATCGAAATTCGCAAAATTGAAAAAGAAATTAGAGGATTTACTGGAAAATAAAATTGTGAAACCAAGTGTGTCACCTTGGGGAGCTTTGGTGTTGTTGGTAAAGAATAAATATGGTAGTATGATGTTGTCTATGGATTATAGACAAATGAATAAAGTAACGATCAAGAATAAGTATCCACTTTCGAGAATAGATGATTTAATGGTCTGATTGGTGGGTGCGTGTGTTTTCAGCAAAATTGACTTAAGGTCGAGTTACCATCAGATTTAGGTGAAGGATTAGGATATTCAAAAGACAGATTTTAGAACTCGGTATCGGCACTACACTATGAATATTCGGGGATGTCGTTCGGTGTTTCTAATGCATCTGGAGTGTTTATGGAGTATATGAATCATATTTTTCATACTTATTTGGATCAGTTCATGGTAGCTTTCATTGATGAAATTTTTATATATTCCAAGTCGAAGGAAGAACATGTTGAGCATTTGAAAATCATGTTGCAAGTGTTGAAAGAGAAGAAGTTATATGAAGAGTTGTCAAAGTGCGAGTTTTGGTTGCAAGAGGTTAGTTTTCTTGGGCATGTTATTTCCGGTAATGGTATTGCGGTGGATCCATCCTAAGTAGATGAAGTACTACAATGGGAGGGTCCTAAGTTAGTTACTAAGATTAGAAGCTTTTTAGGCTTGGTTGGTTACTACCTCATATTTATTGAGGGCTTTTCTAAGTTAGCACTTCTGTTAACCTAGATGACTTGTAAAGGTAAAGTGTTTGTTTAGGATGTTCATTATGAGGAAAGTTTCACAAAGCTGAAGAAAAAGTTGAATATGGCTCCAACTCTGATTTTTCCAGATCCTAATGAATCTTTTGTAGTGTATTATGATGCATCTAAAACGGGTTTAGGTTGTGTGCTGATGCAAGATGGAAAAGTAGTGCGTTATACTTCACGGAAACTAAAGGTTCATGAGAGAAACTATCCTACTCATGATTTAGAGTTGGATGCAGAGGTGTCTGTGTTAAAGGTTTGGAGGAATTATCTTTATGGATCAAAATTTGAGGTATTCGGTTATCACAAAAGTTTAAAGTACATGTTTAATCAGAAGGAATTAAATATGAGGCAACGGAGATGGTTAGAATTTCTGAAGGATTATGAATTTGGCCTGAATTATCACCCCGATAAGGTGAATATCGTGGTTGATGCTTTAGGTTAGAAGTCTTTGCATATGTCTGCTTTAATGGTTAGAGAGTTACAACTTATCGAGAAGTTCAAAGATTTGACTTTGGTCTGTGAGCTAACACCGTAGAGTGTGATCTTGGGTATGCTAAAGGTAATTGTCGATATAAAAGAGAGTCAGAAGTTGGATGTTAAATTGGTGGATTTGATAGTTACGGGTAATCAGAATGAGGAGAGTGATTTTAAAGTGGATGAGCACGGTGTGTTGAGATTCTGAGGAAGGATCTATATACCTGATAATCTTGAGTTGAAGAATATAATCTTAGAAGAGAGTCATAGGAGCAACTTGAGTATTCACCTAGGAGCTAGTAAGATGTATCAAGATCTAAAAAATATATTTTGGTGGTCGGGACTAAAGAGAGATATGGTTCAGTTCGTGTATGCATGTTTGACTTGCCATAAGTCAAAGGTCGTGCACCAGAAGCCTTCAGGAATGATGCAACCGTTAGACATTCCAGAATGGAAATGGGATAGCATTTTCAATGGACTTTATGGCGGGGTTTCCAAATACTCCCAGAAGGCATGATGCGATTTGGGTGGTGGTTGACAGACTAACAAAGTTGGAGCATTTTATACTGATTAACACATGTTTTCCTTTGCAAAAGTTGGTAGAGATTTACATATGTGTAATTGTGAAGTTGCATGGAGTTATGTTAAGTATTGTTCCTGATATATACCAGAGATTTTTACATCAGGATTTTGGGAGATTTTGCAGAGGATTTGGGTTCTAAGATGAGGTTGAGTTATGCCTATTACCCATAGACAGATGGCCAAACAGAGAGAACTATTCAGTCGTTGGAGGATTTGTTGAGAGCTTGTATCCTTGAGCAAGGTGGTGCTTGGAATAAGCATCTTCCACTTATAGAATTCACTTACTACAATAGACTCTATTATAGTATTGGAATTACACAATTTGAGGCGTTGTATGGTTGGAGGTGTAGGACACCTTTGTGTTGGCATGAATCTGGTGAGAATGTAGCGCTTGGATATGAGATTGTTCAGCTGACTACTGAAAAGGTGAAGTTAATTTGAGAAAAGATGAAAACTTCGTAGAGTAGGAAGAAGAGTTACCATGATAAAAGAAGCAAGGATCTTGAGTTTCAAGAAGGAAACCATGTATTTTTAAGAGTCACTCTGGTGGTTGATGTCAGGTGTGCTTTGAAATCAAAAAAGCTTACTCCTCGATTTATCGGTTAGTACAAGATTTCTAATATAGTTTGAGTTGTTTTTGTTTCTTATAGGGTGGCTTTGCCACCCAATCATTCTAATTTGCATGATGTATTCCATGTTTCACAACTTTGGAAGTATGTTCCAGATCCTTCCCATGTGATTCATATGGATGATGTGCAAGTAAGGGATAACCTTACAGTTGAAACATTACTTGTGAGGATCAAAGATCATGAATTGAAAAAGTTGAGAGGCAGAGAGATCACTCTCGTGAAAGTGGTTTGGGGGAGGCACTTTTAGAGAGAACATGACATGGAATTTGGAGAGTAGGATGTGAGAGGCGTATCCAGGGTTGTTTGCATCGGGTAAATTTTTGAGGATGAAAATATTCTAAATGGGAGAGAGTTGTAACACCTCAATTTATTTAATTAATTTCTGTAAATAAATTGTGTGATATGTATGAGTTGGTTGAAGTTTTGATGTGTTAGAGGATCCCTTGGGTGTAGGGTGGTAACCTTAGAATTATATGTTTTAAGCGTATAGGGTCTTTGAGTGATAACGTAGAGAATTGGGGTGGTAGCGATATAACTAATTTTTATTAGTAATTATAATTATTTGGATTATTTAAATAATATTAGTAATAATTTAATTAAATAAATATTTAGTTGGGATAATATTTATTTTAATTAGTTTGAATGAGTTATAATAATAATAATAATAATAATAATAATAATAATAATAATAATAATAATAATAATAATAATATAATAATAATAATAAGAAAACAAGAAGAAGAAGAAGAGAGAGAGAGAGAGAGAGAGAGAGAGAGAGAGAGAGAGAGAGAGAGAGAGAGAGAGAGAGAGAGAGAGAGAGAGAGAGAGAGAGAGAGAGAGAGAGAGAGAGAGAGAGAGAGAGAGAGAGAGAGAGAGAGAGAATGCGTAAAAGAGGAAAAAGAGAATAGAAGAAGAAAAGAGCTAGGGTTTAAGGGAAGAAGAAGTATTCCATTAGAGAAGCTTGAGTTTCACCAATCTAAGGTAAGGGTGGGACTGACTTTTGTATAAGAGATTGCATGATAACATGTGGGTTGGTGTTTTGGATTCTCTATGTTTGTGTTCATCTATTCTCTGTTTTGAATAAATTGGTGTATCATAACGTAATTATGTTGTGTGTTTGAGGATTTGTTTGTTGGTGAATGATTGGAATGTTGTATGTTGATGGGACTAAACCTGTAAAACCTGGATACACAATTTTTCATGAAAATTAGGGCTTTAGAAATGTAATGGGACTGATTTTCATACACAGAAATTGCAGAAAATTTGCTACATTTGCGGTGGAAACCGGTTACGAGATTTGGTGTAACCGGATACAGTTGAGGAAACTTTTCAAAAATTGGATTTTTAGTGAGTGTAACCGGATACACATTTAAATTTTGTGAAAACTAGGGTTTTGGGGAGGGTGTAACTGGTTACCATTTTGGCGTAACCGGTTACTGCTATGAAGAATTGAGTATCCAGGCTATTGTAAGTCGATGTAATCGGTTACCTGTTTTGGTGTAACGGGTTACTATTGCTGTATGGTGAAAATAGTTTCACTTTTTGGAAATGATTTAAATGATGTGTAATGGTGTTGTGTGGTGTGTAATTATATGTTGTGGTGTGATGTCGGTGTATGAATTGTATTTTGGTATCCGATGTGTTACTATAATGCTAATGTTGAATGAATGTAACATTTGTTTTAGTGTTTAGTGGTTGGTGCTGGTATAATACATTGATTCATGGTGAATATCATTGCACATACTTGTTAATTGTTCCATATCATTGATGAATCATGCATCATGGTGTTTGGATGATGGTCTGCTTTTGGTGAGCCTCAATCCTATGTTGGAGATTGAGTATGATTCATGATTCATACCACATGCATTGACTCATGGAGTTGAGTCTCTTTGCATTGCATATATCATTTATTATAATCTTTGGATGGCATGGAGTGTGCTTGTGTAATGTATTACTATGTTGAAGTGTGTGGTGTGTGGACTTGTTGAACGAATGATTGTGTAAGATAATTATATGCTTACATATTATTATTCATTTTTTTATATTATTGTGAATCTCACCCATTCTGTTTTAATGTTGCCTCCATGTGGGTAACATGAAGATACTCAGGAGTAGAGGCGTGGAAGTTGGTGGAAGAGATTGCTCTTCTTTATTTGTTTGCTGAGTCGGTTTCTACTCTGATATGTAACAATGGGGGTCAACGCTTATTTTGTTTATGTTGAGAGGAAACTATATGTATACCTACGTTGTTGGATAATTTCTATATTTGATCATTCTTAATGAGTATTGTTGTTATCACTCATGCTTGAGGAGTAAAACTATTTTATGTTGACGGTTTTCCGCTGCTAATAGAATATTGGATTTCTGACTTCAATGTCTTTTGAACTATTTTCTAATTACAGATATGTGTGTTACATATCATATTGTATGTGCAGGTGGATTTGGTGAATGTGACATTGATAAGTGCAAATTGTAGCTATTTTTGTATATACTTTTTGTTGCACTTATCGACTTTTTGTCGTTAATTTCAGTTGAATAAATCCGACTTGTGTGTAAATACGTTTAGTTTGTGTATATTTGTGTTTTTGATTCATTTGTGTAACGTTTGATAGATTTTACTTTTTTTTTTGTATGTATTTATTGCATATTTGGAGCATCGAGGAATAAGATGTCGAAGACAATGCTTTAGATGTGCATTTTCGGAATAAAAGACCATTTTAGAGAAAGTTTTGTCCAGGCAGGCACGCTAAGTGGAAGTTGTAGCGTGCTATGAGTGATTTTGTGAAGATTGGAAGAAGCGTAGATTTTGAGCCCGCTTAGCGTTGATAGCGCGCTTAGCGCGGTTTTAGGTGGTTTAATGTGTAAATATCAGGAAGCCCGCTTAGTGCACGAAGGTCACTTAGTGCGGTCTGCTGAGATTTATTTTATAACCTCATTTTCATTTCATTTTAGGTTATGGTTTTTTAGGTGTATTTGTTCCCAAATTCCATCACTCTCATTTTTTGGTAGATTAGCTTAGAAAATAACTATGGAGCTTGCATACGGTTGATCCAGGGTGGATTTCTCTTCGATCGGCGGTGACAAACCGGGATATTTATGGTTTATTTCTCTTATTCCCTGTGTATTATCTATTTGTTGGGGTTGTATATGTATTTACTTTGAACTCATGTATATTTTTCTCCCATGGCGTTTTATAAAACTTGATTTACAAATCTTTGTTAAATATTGTCCTGGATTTCTGCTCTGTGCTAGGGGTTTGGGTTGTTATAGACATATACTACTCGAATTCTTACCTAGGATGATTATCTAATAGTTTCTGGATTCTAGAGATATATTTATATCTATTATTCACTTGGGTATCTGTGATTAATGTTTGTGTTGGTTGTGTCGTGCTGAGAGATCATCGACGCAAGTAGCACGGTTGACTTCTGTGTTGTTGAGGTTGGTTGAGAGATCGCCATCAAGATGATATATAGGTTGTTGTGTTTGATACATGATAATATTGATGAGTCTAGTAGGTTGAGTATGATTGGTCGATAGGTTTAAGTTTGTGAGGAGTGGATTGTGTGCTTGCTTGATAAGTCTCTTCTCCAAAAAATGAATTCTTCTCCCGTAAATAACTTTTACCTTTCCTTACAAACAACCCATTCTATTCCGAACTCATAAATGCGAGAGATTTGTTGAACGGTAATTATGTACCACTAATCCATATGGAGACGATACAATATAATCTAAATATCACCCCAGTAATTAATACTTACTTTTTGCTTGCCGCTTTACCACTTCAGCAAAATGGCGCTGTTGTCGGGGATTAGTGTTTATTGAATTGCATTGAGATTGTTTCTTTGTTTTTAGGTTTTGTAGATATCGTATATGTTATATATTTTCACTTGTATATGTTTTCTATACTTGTGAATTTATTATATCATTGTTTGTTTCCTTTCACGTTTTCTTGTGTGTTGGTTAGGAATAATCGCGTGGAAGCAACTTGGAGGAACGATTTTAAATAATAGGCGTCGAGCTTACAATGTAAAAAAAATCATGTTTTAGTATTATTCTTTGTGATAGTTTAGGTAGTGTGATGATTGTTGTTTAAACAAGTTGAAATTGGACCTGTTTTAAATTCTCAAACCTTCATTTTTCAACTTGTTTATTCACTTTCACCTGTTTGTTTTTTCAAAAGCTTGCTTTTATTAGCTTGAGGAAATGTGTATGTGTTGTAAAAAAAATTTAATTATGTAAATTAGATGTATAGGTGATAAGTGGAGGCTAGCACTAGAACTGCTCTATTGATGTCCTGTTTGTCTAGTTCTGGTGTAGCGCGCTTAGTGTGGTAGAGCTTGCTTAGCGCGCTCTACTGTGATGCGCCAGTGAATTCTTTTTAATTTAATTTGGCCGTCCTTTTTCCCACTTTCACCAAGGCTTTGTATTAGTAAATAATATTAGTATTATTTTTCTAATTTTTTTGTTGATTGTTTGGACTCAAATTTTGGTTCGGTAACTTGAATAATTTATGGTGATTTTCTGATTTTGATTGATTCAACTTGCAGATGTATGGTAATGATAATTTTGAAGTTGGTACACTCCAAGTACTTGTTTTTCTCTTTATATAACATAACATGTTTAAGAAACTTTTCATTTGTATAATTACCATGTCATTCATACTTTTTGCATTACTTGCTTTTAATTAAACCACTTTAGTTCCCTTTTTACCCCAAAATATGAGGAAGTTTTCCATTGTTCATATATGCTAGAGGCAATAATTCTTGTTTTAATTGTATTTCATTATGTTTAATTTTTTTTTTGTGTTGATTGTATGAAAGCATGAAAGAGATCAAGGCATTTTGTTTTATTTTGAGCACAACTACCTAGCCAAATTATCAATTAACCTTGTGAGTGTGTTACCTTTTGTTAACCCTTTTGAGCCTTTTTGTCAATGTCTATTTTGTTTTTGAACTTAGTGCTTTTCTATGAGTGTTTGGTTTTCCTTTTTGAATGGAAATTGATTATTTGTTTTCTTGAACCCTCAACTATTGTTTTTGGTTTGAATTTTTACCTTGCCTTAGAAAGTAGAGATTATTCACTTTGATGTTGGTTGATTCAAGTTGGGGAGATAATGTCTTGCTCACTTATGTTGTGATTGCTAAGCGGTTGTGAAAAAGAGAAGAGAAAAAAAGAAGAGGAAAAAAAAGAAGAAAAAAAAAAGAGAAAGAAAAAAAGAGAAAGAAAAAGAAAATAAAAAGAAAGAAAAAAATTGAAAAAGATTTGAAAAAGAAAAACAAAAAGAGTAAGGAATAATGTTGTGTTAATAAGTATGGTGTTTTGGTTTGACAATTTGGGATTATGAAAAAGTTTGATTTAGATTGTGTTGCTTGAGTCTTTTGTGAGTTGATCACTCCCTTAGGTTTAGGCAAGTTTTGTTTCAATTAGATTTAGGACTTATCACTTGTTTGTTAACAAAGCCACATTACAACCTTGAAAAGCCCTTGTGATTCTTACCTTTATATTTTCAATATGAGTTTTAGATGAATGCATAATTTATTCTTTTGTTTGCAATATTATTAGATAAGTGTCTATGTCCCTCACCTTTGTGTGTTCTTCATCTACCGATGAATTTTTTCTAGGTGTGATTCATTTTTGATCTTGTTCTGTTTTAGAATATTTAGTATGATTTTTGTACTTAGGATTCGTTTCGTTTACATGTTGTCATTGTAAGATAGTGGTAAGTATTTAACTTACTTGTGCATTTTTGTTTGAACCATACATTTGATTTCGTTTTTCAAACATGTTGATTAATGATTCTTTGGTTGATTACTTTTGCTTCTTTAAGTTTGTTTGGCTTTGTCTGAGGACAAACAAGTTCAAGTTGGGGAGAGTTTGATAAGTGCAAATTGTAGTTATTTTTATATATACTTCTTGTTGCATTTATCGACTCTTTGTTGTTAATTTCGGTTGAATAAACCTGACTTGTGTGTAAATACGTTTATTTTGTGTATATTTGTGTTTTTTATTCATTTGTGTAATGTTTGATAGATTTTACTTCTTTTGTAGGTATTTATTTCATATTTGGAGCACCGAGGAATAAGGTGTCGAAGACACGGCTCCAGATGCGTGTTTTCGGAATAAAAGACCATTTTTGAGAAAGTTATGTCCATAAAGACGCGCTAAGCGAAAGTTGTAGCGTGCTATGAGTGATTTTATGAAGTTTGGTAAATGCTTAGATTTTGAGCCCGCTTAGCGCGGATAGCGTGCTTAGTGCGGTTTTAGGCAGTTTAATGTGTAAATATTATGCAGCCCGCTTAGCGCCCGAAGGCCACTTAGTGCGGTCTGCTGAGATTTGTTTTATAACTTCATTTTCATTTCATTTTTGGTTATGGTTTTTTGGGTGTATTTGTTCCAAAATTTCATCACTCTCATTTTTTGGTAGATTAGCTTAGAAAACAACTATGGAGTTTGCATACGGATGATCCGGTGTGGATTGCTCTTTGATCAGCACTGATAAACCGAGAGATTTGTGGTTTATTTCTCTTCTTACTTATGTATTATCTATTTGTTGGGTTTGTATATGTATTTACTTTGAAATCATGTATATTTGTCGCCCATGGCGTTGTATAAAACTTTCTTTACAAATATTTATCGATTATTGTCCTGGATTTTAGCTATGTGTTAGGGGTTTGGGTTGTTAAAGACTGTCGTACGGAGGGAGATTTGACTCGGTGTTTTGCGTTTTTATCATAAATATTGCGGATATCAAGAGTCGCCATCGACTTTTCTTTTGTCCAATAAAGGAAAGGGTGAAAAAAACAGGAAAGACCTTTCGAGATGTTTTCTTGAGCTCGGGGGGTAAGTTATGAAAAGGGAAGGTGTTATCACCATTTTCATCCGTAGTTATCTACAGACTCTTAGTTTCTTGCTAGATCACTTTTAAAATGCTTTGTTTGAAATGTGTTTGTGGTGGGTTTTTGAAAGTATTTTGAAAACGCCTTTGTTGCGGCAAACTTTATAATGATTCTCGTCTCTATAAGAATGCACACAAAGTGTTGGTTTTGGAAATAGTTCATAGAGATGTTTTTTTTTGAAGGTATGTTGAAAGTGTGAGTGTGAGAATGGTTTTAGTTTGTGAGCAAGCAACTACGAGCGTCCTACCTACTCATAAGGTCTTTGTTCTTTTCCTCCTCCTTTAGATGTTGCAATCTTACCATTGATTGGTAAGAAGCCCCATCATTGGATGTGAAGGGACCGGCGTGGGTCAATCTTATAGTCATAGAGGGAAACTTATGAGACATTTTAGCAATTTTCGTAAGGGACTAGATCGTTTGCCGAAGGCAACATCGAGGGACATCGAGGGACTATGATATTTTTTAACGAGGGTCTTTTCTAAAATGCCCATATTCGAGGGACATGACTATTTTCTGAGGCAACAAGCGAGGTTACCCTAGAGGTGCACGTGTGCGAAGTGTGTTTGATTGCATGCATTTTTGTCTTTGAAATTAGGGTTTTCTAACGGTTGATTTTATCTTTCCATACACACCCTAATTACTAACAATTTATATTAAAGCGGTAAATTGCGGAAATTAAAATCCTAAGCTATTACATCATTAAGGGAGTGGGAGTACAATTTATAAATGGGGATGAAGTAGAAACTTAAATATTACAACCATATCGAATAATAATGAAGACACTGTAAATACAGTGTAAAATAAAGGAGAAAATGCATTTTAAACTATTATGTGTCGACACATGCTGCTATGCATCGACACATAACTTTCCTTGCCCCTGCCAAACCAAATCAACTCAGTATGAGTCTATGCATAATGGGATGTGTCAACTCATTTCCTGTTTTTTTCGACACATACGCGTTTTGTGTCAACTCATGCACCTTTCATCCTTCTGTTTTGGGGCCTGGATAGCAGTATGATTCGATTCATAAGGTTATGTGTCGACTCATACCCTGTTTTTTCACTGGAGTGAGTCGACCTATGTAGGTATTTATCGACACATGTTGCAGTTTTTTGCCTTAAACATTATTTTATTTTATGTACAAGTCAGTTTACAGCATATGATTGATAAACATAAACAACAAGCAAATGGTTATCTCAAAGGGGAAGTGATTATTACATTTTATCTTCGAGAATGAACCATGTATGAAAAATGAAAACCTCAAAGTTAAGAAGACTTACCTTAGGACTGCACTTGATGTTTTAAGTCTGAATACTTTTCCAACTGTTGTGGTGGCTCCAATGAATCTCCAGGAAGTTGTCCCAAACCGTTGAATCACACTAACTCAGTCAAGTTGTACACTACTGTTTTTGTGTTTTGAGGGTGAAGATAATTGCACTATAGAAACTGTTCTTATGTTTGAATAATCTCTATGTGGTAAGGTGTTTGGTTTATGGGAGAGTTTGTAAGATGTAATAATGGGTTGAGGGTTTCTGTTTTGAATGATAGTAGAGTGGGTTTTTTTGAATGAGCAAATATTAAAAAGAATACTATTTTTCTGCTCTAAACTCTCTATTCTCTCTCTCAAAGCCCCCCTGGTGTGTTGTGAAAACAATCTATTTATAGATGAGTCTTGCTGGGATTTTGGGAGGGAAACAAATAACAATTTGAACTGTTTGGGTATGCTGTCTTCATAGCTTTTTGATGGAGAGTATATATTGCTGATTTAGTGCAATTTATTGGATAGGTTTATGGACTATATAGGACAGCATATGCAGGTTTTGTGACAGGCTTGTGGTGCAACATAGCACAAGGTTTTTTGTAGGACAACAATGGAGCAGGGTTTTGGACTTGTTTAGTAGTAGCATAATAGTGAAATTTTTCAGCGGTTTTGGAGTGTTGTGTGGATAGTATAGTAGGCTAGGACTTGGTAGCATATAAGACTTTGTTCAGCAGTAGTTTGGACAACATTTATTTGCATCATGACACAAGTTTGTTTTATGGACAACATAGTGGCAAGGTTTGAGTCAAAGGGAAAAGTTCAACCAAGACAAAGTTTAGAATTTGTAATCTTGCAAAAATGCCACTTTGTGATAACTTATATTATTTGTAACATCTTGAATTATTTTAATTGTAGTGAAAAGATGTCATGTGTTGTACCCCAAAATTTTCCCTCTCATTTTACTCAAAACATACTCCTAAAGGTCCTCAATTGCTCAATTTGACTAAGGATTGACCAGACAAATCCTCCTCCTAAGACAATGAGCCTCAAACTATGGTTTCACTCCTCATCAAGATGTTTGAGTTCTAAGGGTCCTAAATGGTTTCCATTTCCCTAATATGTATTCAAGATCATCCATGCCAAGTTTCATGCCTTGCACAAGAAGTTTGCTCAGTCAACTCCTCAAATGCCTAAAAATCAACTATACTAGGTCAAAAGTCAATTGTGACCCAGATACAGTCAAATTGCAAGATTTTTGGTAAAAATCAACATTTTGAAGTGATATCCATCATTTGATCAAGGGTCGATCATGATTCTTCAAGGAATGCTCCTAATTCATTAAAACTCAAAAGTTGTTAAATTAGGGTTTCTATAGGAAAAGTCAACCAAACTTTGACCATGCATAACTTTCTCATACTTTATCAGAAATTCCTCATCTAAGGCTCATTTTGAAGAGAATCCAATTCCCTACAACTCATCTTCAGCCCTCAAGTTCAAGAAATGCACTCATAAAAAGATACAAGTTCATACATTATAGGTCATTTTAGAAAGTCAACAAAAACACCTTTTGGGTCAAATCTCCTTACATGAACATGGGAGATCCAATGGAGATGAAACCAAAAAGGTTGTTTAGAGGACATCCTAAGATTTCTAAAAAGTCTAAGAACACCCTCTTAGGGTCAAAATTGAGAGAGATATGCATTGTCAAAGTTGGCCATTTTTGGAAAATTGCACAAAGTCAACAATGCCCAAAATTACTTTTTTTCCACATGGGTCCATCTTTTCAAGATTGAATTTCAGTTCTAGCATGGTCCACGACCTATGGGACCCTCCATGCCTTATTTATTTGTTTATTTAATTTATTTTGATTTTTATTCATTTAAAAATTCAATAAAATAAAATCAAATAAATCCAAATAAATTATATAATTTGTTTTAAGAATGATTTTTGCATTGAATGGAGATATCATATGCCGTCAATAGCCAAGGAAATAGTGCAAGGCTAAATGGACATAAAATACCCACATATGGAAACTTTTAAAGATTTGATTTTTTTTCTTAAAACCATTCCATTAATATTTGGATTCTTTCCACAAATATTACCCTAATCTGATTCACTACATATGTCAATGTATTGCAACCCTAGAACACAAGGAAACAAGTGCGCAGACTACCTCAAAATAGAGAGAGAAATTCCAAATTTTCCAACAAAAAGTGAAGACCGGTTTCACTTCTAGAGGCCGATTCAAGTTGTTCTAAGGATCAAACAATAATCCTTGGACATCTAGGAAGCTATCATGATCATTCCCACAACTTGCAGTGTCCAGAACCACGCCCTTGCACTCACGGTTTGTTCTCATCTTTTTCAATCTCGATTTCACTCATTCATCCATTATAAATATGATTTGACTGCATATTTGTGTTCATGATCATCATGTGAATGTATCTGGATATTTCAATTCAAGCTTGAGCGCAGGTCAACCATTCGCCATTGTTAGGGTTCCGAAGCTCAAAATTAGGGAACCCTAACTATGCAAAATTGGATAAAATTAGGGGCGATATTGAATTTAGGAGGTCATGAACAATTTATTCATGCCTTTGGTTCTGATTAATATTTCTTGCATTGCATTTTGAGATGTTACAGGGTTATAACAATGGACAAAAACTGTCACTATAGCTTTTAGTGACAATTTTGTCCGTAGGTAAAGGTTTAGTATAAAAAATGACAGCCCCATGAAGAAGAAGATCAGGTGGCAGCATCCCATTATAGTGTTTGAATCCACGCGCATTTTTATGGGTATACTACTTTGTTTGGCTTATATTTTTATTTGTTTATTATGTTAACAAATGAGCTTTCCAGCACAGTTGGTCCAGGCGTTGCCCTTTAAGAGGAAGGACCTGGGTTCGATCCCAGGTCTCAACATTTTCCTATTTTCTGAGTTGTTTCTTGCAGATCCCATGTGCCTCACCATCAGATGCCCAACATGCACCCCTGATCCCAACCATCAGATCCATCACATGATCAGATCTAAATGTCAAGCAAAAGCAACGCATGGTGAACCCTCAGATAAGAGCGTCACTGAATCACGCACAAGGCAGTTGGGCCAGCAATCTTGGGCCTAACACAAATTCAATTCCACACCCCCAAATCACTTCCAGCATTAAGCCGATTTTAATTTTTGTTTTAATTTCTTTAATCTTGTTATTGTTTTATTTATTTTTTAATTGTCTTAAAAATCTTTTTTTTAATTAAACCTTAAAATCATAAAAACAAAAAAAAACATTAGAATTAGGTTTTTTCATACAAAAATTAATTTCATTAATTAATTAGGTTAATTAGGTTAATTTAAATTCCTTTTTCATAATTAAAATTAATTAGAAATTAGGTTAATTTGCAAAATTCATTACTTTCTCAAAAATCCAAAAATATTTTTCTTCTAAATCAATTAGATTCGTTAAACTTTAATTCCTCGTCTAATTTATTCTCGCGCGCATTTATTTATTTATTTATTCCAATTAATGTAACTGCTCCGAGTTTGTAATAGCTTTTTAACTTAGGTTTATTACTATTTTTATTTGCCGCTTTTCCCCAAAGCTTTAGACCATACACTTTCAAACATACTTTTCAAACAAAAGTTTTCAAAAACACTTTATCACACCCTTGAGGACTGATACAAGGGTTACCATAAAGTGAAACACCACACTAAGGCATTTTCAAAGTTTTCAAAACACACACCAAAAGCAATTTAAAAACGAGCAAGTACCTAACAGCCCATGGAAAACCACAGATAGAAAGGGTGCTAACACCTTCCCTTTCTATAATCTACCCCCCGTACTCAGAAACATCTCGAAAAAGGTTTTTTATGTTCTTTTTCCCTTTTCCTTTGTTGGATAAAATAAAAGAGAGTGGCGACTCTTGCTTATCGTACATTTGCAAACAAAAAACGCAAAACCAGTAGTAACAAACAACAGTCAGTTCTGCCATCGTATCACAGAACTGGCGACTCTATTGAGGAAATTAATAAAGTGGGTTTACCTTAGGATATAGGTCATTATTAAATTGCTTTCTTGTTTAATTTGCCTGCTTTATCTTTAGGGGGTTTTTCTTGGGTATTGTTGAAGATCCTACACCCCGATCTGGGGACACTTTTTAGGTAAACAACAATAGATCATGGAGACTGTACGGCATAGACCGATGTGGTTTAAGCGATGGTTGTGTTGGTGTGACACTTTGGTTGGTATCGGTATCCTTCGTGTTAAAACAAGGAGAATATGGGGCCGCCGCGTGGTGTCATGAAGCACTAACGGACCTTAGAACCTTAGCTGAACAAACTTGGCCATTAGAAAGTAGTGAGATAGCCGACCTCGGTATAAAGCTGAGGATTGGTTGATACTCGATGCTACACTCATTGAGATCAGACTTTCAGGATATTTCAGCCGCAAGAAAAGATTGCCTGAGCTGAAACAATGCCCGATAAAGGATGATCAGTGATATTGAGAATCCTTAGAACCCGGTTACTTTTCTAAGACAGGTTTGAAACCAACTAAACTTCTAGAGGGTACTTACCTGTAACCTCATGCAAGACTTTGAACCTGAGGTCTATTGTGTGCTTTGCTTGTGTGTGATTTACTTTGTTTGAACATAACATCATGCATTATAACATAGCATCCATTCTTATTACACTAACCATTTCAAGGACTGAGGTAATTTATCTTTATTCTGTTTTGAAGATCATGGCTTCTGCTCGTAGAAAAACTATCTGAATCAGTTTGTGAGAATACCTCTCCAACTCAAGGAGCTAGTATCGAGGGTTCCTGAAACTTCTTCATTCACTAAGAGATATGGTCGACTTCTCAACCTGGTTACTTCGAGCGTTGATGAAAAGATGATGGGTGTACTTTTTCAGTTCTTTGATCCCAAGCACCATTGCTTCACCTTTCCAGACTATCAGTTGGTGCCTACCATGGAAGAGTTCTCTCAGTTATTAGATATACCTATTATTGACCATATTCCTTTCACAAGTTTAGAAGAAGTTCCCAATCCAGAGGTTATTGCCTCAGCTTTGCATCTGAAACGGGCCGACGTGATATCCAATTGGGAAATAAGAAGCGGAGTCAAGGGTTTTCTAGCTAAGTTCCTAATAGAGAAGGCCCAGTTGTTTTGGTATAATTTGGACTTTCAGGATTTTGAGGAGGTCTTTATTGTTCTAATTTATGGGTTAGTATTGTTCCCCAATCCAGACTTACTCATAGATGTGAATGCTATCAAGATCTTCCTCTCTCGCAACCCTATGCCTACTTTGCTCGGAGATATCTTGCATGCTCTCCATACTCGTACCATGAAGAGAAGAGGGGTTCTTATATGCTGAATGCCATTACTGTCGAGGTGGTTTATTTCTCACCTCCCTAAGTCAGTGCTGAAGAATGAAGAAGGTTTGGGTTGGTCGCAAAGGATAATGTCACTTTCTCACGTGGATATTCTATGGTATTCCCGATCTATGGGAGATATTTTTATTATTGACCGCTACGGGGAATTCCCTAATGTCCCACTACTTGGCATTAGGGGAGGCATAACTTATAATCCTTCTTTGGCTATGTGAAAATTTGGTTACGCTCGAAGAGATGTTCCTCGTGAGATGCTTATCCAGGGCATTGTGTTTAACTACGAGGATGATGTTCAAGGGTATCGCCAGAGGTTCATACGAGCTAGGGGCATGGTAAACAGATCTGACGTCAAGACTTTGGGGCCGAAGACTTCCATTCCTATGGAACCTTATCTCCAATGGGTACGAGCTCGTGCTCAGAAACTTATGATGCCATACATAGTTGTCTTACCAGTGATTGTGGAGCCCATTACTGAAGGTGATATTCCTTACACGGTTCTTCATCCTGATATGCCCACCGATCTTGAAGAATTACAGAGGTCCTGGATTTAGTTGAAGAAGGAGAATGATACTTATAGGGACCAGTTCTATGCCCAGGAGAAGAAAGTTTTAGATCTCACAAAGAAGCTTCATGAGGAAAGAAGCCTTAATGTCTATCTCGGCACGAAGTGGAAGCATCCATGGGAAACTTGATTTTTTTAGTTTTTAGAATTTTCAATTGAAACGCCTAAAAAGAAATTGTATTTTGAATTCTACTAATAAAATCTTTGTTTCATTTTGGTTCGAAAAATTAAAATTTCCCAAAGTCCTTGAAATCATTGCATACACATGCCATACATATCAATGCATAAACATGTCTCATAATAGGTTTCTCATCTTCTTCGCTATTTATTTCAGCAATAATGACTTCTGAACAAAGTATCAAGGATCTTCAGGCACAAAATGCCCAATTTCAGCAAATGTTCATAGCTTTGGCTAAAGGGAAGGAAGATCTGAAGGCCCTTATTATGAAAGATAGAAATAAGAAGGCGAAGAAGACCGTTGGTGTCCTGAATTTAGGCAGAAGATTTAGGGGACCGTTGAAGCAAATGGTGGATCTGACCTCTTCATCCAAAGAAGGGGAGAATCAAGAGGGCGAGACAAGGGAGGAAGACCCTAGTCCAAGGGTTTCTAAGGATGAATCTGATTACAATGATGAAAAGTATCCTTCCACTGAGGATAGATAAAAACAGTTGGAGGATCGTCTGAGCGCAATGGAGATCCAAAGAGTACTAGGGATGGATTTTGAAGAGCTGGGTTTGGTATCTGGGGTTGTCATCCCACATAAGTTCAAGGCTCTGGTATTTGAAAAGTATGATGGGGTTTCTTGTCTCAATCTTTATCTCTGTTCTTATGTAAGGAAGATTCATCCTCACACTGCTGATAGGAACTTGTGGGTCCATTTCTTTCAAGACAATCTATCCGGGACTTAGCTTGAGTGGTTCTATCAGCTAGAGGGAGTCAATGTCCGCAACTAGGAAGATCTGGCTGATGCTTTTTATAAGAAGTATCAATATAACGCTGACCTTGCTCCTACCCGTACTCAACTCCAGAGTATGTCTATGGGTGCAAGCAAAGGTTTTAAGGACTACACTCAGAATTGGAGAGATTTGGCAGGGAGAGTCCAACCCCCTTTGTCTGATAGGGAGTTGGTCGACATGTTTCTTGGTACGCTATCTTGTTCGTTCTTCAATCACTTGATTGGTAGCTCCTCGGCTGGTTTTACTAAGATGATATTGACTGGAGAAAGGGTAGAAGCTGGCATCCAAAGTGGCAATATCCAGAAAGACACCTCTTCAAGTACAGTGAAAAATCCATTCATGGGTAAGAAGGAGGTCAATGCTATTTACAATCTAAGAAGTCAGAGTAGAACCAAGCACCATCCAACGGTAGGGGCTGTGATGATACCTAGGCATATGGCTACTCAACAACGAAACAATCATCCAAGGGTAGAAAGACTTCAAAGGAAGTTCACCTGTGACGTTGTCTGAGATTTTACCCCATCTGTTAAAATCTAACTTGGAAACCTTAGAGGAGGCTCCCAAGAACCCCAACACCACATCTCCTCGTTACAATCCAAATGCTCAATGTTCTTACCATTCTGAGAGTCCATGCCATGATACCAACTATTGTTGGGCTCTAAAGAATAAGATACAGGATCTGATCGAAGCGAAGGAGATTGAGTTTGATGCTCCTAAGATGCCTAATATCATAATTACTCCCATGCCCAATCACAACCGTGGTGTTAATGCCGTTGATACTGATCTATTTGTTACTTCTGTTGATGAAGTTTCCACTCCTCTCATGACCGTCAAGAGGAATTTGTTGCTAGCCGATTTATTTCTAGGATGTGGCGATGGTTGCCATGTGTGCTTATCTCTACCTTCTGGTTGTTATTTGCTGAAAGCAGGTGTTCAATGCCTGATGGATAACAGAGAGATTTTGTTCGAAAAAACTCTGGTTCCAACTGTTCAAAATGAAGATGTTGCTATCATAACCATTTTCGCCAATCCTTCTAAGGTCTCCTCCAAAAGACCTGTTAGGATTACATCTGCTCCAAGAATTGCTCCATTAATAATCACTTTTCCTGGCCCTGTACCATACTCCTCGGACAAAGTTGTTCCTTGGAATTATGGTGCTGACGTTTACTACCATGGCGTCAAATAGGATATGTTAACCATTAAAGACGAAAAAGCTGGAGAGGATGATCCCGATATCAGTAACATTGTCGGGAGCAGCAAAACTACTCGAAGTGGAAGGGTTTTCTCTTTCAAGATCTCCCTGAAGACTGTTGCTAATCCTGTTGTTATTCCATCTGTTGTTCCTGCTAGTACTTATGCTACTACTCCCATCCTTACTCCAGTTGTTACCCTTGCCGATGAGTCATATGGGACTCGGGGAAAAGAAGCTATAGGGGAGCCTTCCCGGACGGAGGCACCTAGAAAAGTTGTTTTGGAATCCTCTAAACAAGAAATGGAGGAGATTTTAAAAATAATCAAGAAGAGCGACTACAGTGTGGTCGAATAGCTGGGGCAGACCCCTTCGAAGATATCAATGTTGGATCTGCTATTGTGTTCGGAGGCCCATGCAAAGGCTTTGATTACATTTCTCAATACTGTGCATGTGCCGCAAGAAACCTCCGCTGACCAATTGAAGGACTGTGTGGCCAATTTGACTCCTGATAATAGGTTGGGTTTTTCAGATGTTGATTTGATGCCAAAGGGGAGAAAGCATAATGATGCTCTACATGTCTCGATCGAATGCATGGGGCACTACTATGGCCCATATTCTAGTGGACACTGGATCGTCACTAAATGTTCTTCCAAAGAAGGCTCTTGATAGGATAGATTGTGAAGGTTTGACCTTAAAGCCCAATAACATTGTGGTGAGGGCTTTCGAAGGTTCAAAAAGAATGGTGCACGGTGAGGTGTACATCCCTATTAAAGTGGGTTCCAGACCTTTGAATCCACCTTCTACGTGATGGATATCAGACCATCTTATTCTTCTTTGTTGGGTCGTCCTCGGATCCATGAAGCTGGGGCCGTTACTTCTACGCTGCACCAAATGCTGAAGTATCCAGTGAAGGGGAAGATTGTCACTGTGCATGGTGAAGAGGAGTACATGGTAAGCCATCTGAACTCTTTCAAGTATGTGGAGATGGACGGTGAGTTCATAGAGACCCCTTGTCAAAATTTTGAAGAGGTTCCCCATACTATGGCATCAACTGAGACTATTACTAGTGTGTCGAAGATCACCAAACCTCCTTTAAAGATGGCTTCTCTCAAGGACGCCAGAGCAGTAGTTGAAGAAGGTGGGTGTACCATTTGGGGACAGCTCCCTGATTTGCCTTACAAAACTGACATATTTGGTTTGGGCTTTACTTCAAGAGCTCAAAAGGTTGTTCGACGTGATCGGGCTGGAGGACCTCCCCTACGCATCAGCAATCGTGGGGTCAACGCTATAGAAGACAATGATGAGGATTCTGATATTGATAGCTGGATCTACCCTACTACCAACAGTGGACCTAGTAACTGGACGACCAAAGATTTTGTGTCGATTACTTTTGTTCAGCCGTAATTATTCTTACTTGTTTTTCGAATTTGCAATAAACAATATAAACTCTATGGCCTTGTGTCTTACCCGAGGCATAATGGTTTATTTGTGAGGGTTATTATATGTCATTATCATATGTCATCAATAAAACATGGGATATTATTGCATACAAATTTTGCGCTCTCTGTTTTTCTTTTCTGCTTTTCACTTTATCAATACAATTATGCTCTTACACACACTCACATATCAAAATGCAGATCCATATCCACTCTTGATCCCATTGATAACAGTTCTACTATTGCCAGTTATAACTTCGAAAATTTGATCAACCAAGCCGAGGACGAAAGTGAGGAAGATTGTGAGGTACATGGAGAACTTGCTAGACTGTTACAGCAGGAAGAGAGGGCTATACAGCCTCATGAAGATCCACTTGAGACAATAAACTTGGGCACAAAGGTAGACAGAGAAGAAGTCAAGATTGGTGAAAATTTGGAGCTTAGTGTCAAACAGCGGTTGGTACATATGTTGCACGATTATGTTGAGATCTTCACCTGGTCATATGAAGACAAGCCAGGACTAAACACATATATAATGGTTCATCGTCTACCGACTAAAGAAGATTTCCCTCCGATAAAGAAAAAGGTTCACCATATGCGCCCTGAAATCTCAGAGAAGATCAAAGCAGAGGTTATGAAACAGTTCAACACTGGGTTTTTAGCTGTCACTTCTTATCCCCAATGGGTGGCCATCATAGTGCCGGTACCTAAGAAAGACGGTAAAGTACGAATGTGTGTGGACTACAGAGACCTGAATAGGGCAAGCCCCAAGGATGACTTCCCACTTCCCCATATCGAGGTTCTGGTTGAAAACACCGCATAACATAAAATCTTTTCCTTCATGGATGGTTTCTCTGGCTTCAACCAGATCAAGATGGCACCTGAAGACATGGAGAAGACAACCTTCATTACACAATGGGGCACTTTCTGTTACAAGGTGATGCCTTTTGGGTTGAAGAATGCTGGGGAAACATATCAGCAAGCCATGGTAGCTTTGTCCCACGATATGATTCACCATGAGATAGAGGTTTATGTTGATGACATGATAGCCAGGTCTAGAACCGAGGAAGAGCTCCTTGATCATTTACAAAAGTTGTTTGACAGGTTGAAGACATACAAGTTGAGGTTAAATCTGAATAAGTGCACCTTCGGGGTAAGGTCTGGTAAACTTCTAGGGTTCATCATCAGTGACAAAGGTATTCAGGTGGACCCTACAAAGGTGAAGGCCATACAAGAGATGTCGGCTCCCCGTACTGAGAAGGAAGTTAGAGGTTTCTTGGGATGACTAAATTATATCGCCAGGTTCATTTCACATTTGACTGCTACTTGTGAGCCGATCTTCAACTCCTAAAGAAAGATCAAGTAGTAAAGTGGAATGACGAATGCCAGACCGCTTTCGAAAGAATCAAGGAATACCTTTAAGAACAACCAATTCTGATACCTCTGATTGAAGGAAGACCTTTGATAATGTACTTAATGGTGCTAGACAATTCAATGGGGTGTGTGATGGGGCAGCATGACGAGTCTGGTCGAAAAGAGCATGCAATATACTACCTTAGCAAAAAGTTTACCAACTATGAAACACGATACTCACTACTCGAGAAAACTTGTTGCGCTTTGGCATGGGCTGCTCGCCGACTGAGACAGTATATGTTAACCTACACTACTTTGTTGATATCTAAGATGGATCCAATCAAGTACATCTTCGAGAAGCCCGCTCTCTCTGGAAGAATTGCAAGATGGAAGATGATCTTAACCTAATACGATATCCAATATACAACCCAAAAAGCAATTAAGGGAAGTGTATTAGCTAATCATTTGGCTCATCAGGCTGTGAATGACTACCAGTCCATGAATTTTGAGTTCCTGAACGAGAATATTATGCTAGTGATTGACTATGAAGAACCTGGACCGGATGAAGGACCTGAAGAAAGATCCCGATGGACTATGGTTTTTGACGGAGCTTCGAACGCACTCGGTAATGGAGTTGGTGTTTTTAATCATACCCCCCGAGGGCTGCCATACTCCTTTCACTTCCCGACTATGCTTCAACTGTACCAACAACATGGAGGAGTATGAACCATGCATCATGGGTCTCAAAGCTGTTATCGACCTGAGGATCAAGTTCTTAAACATTTTCGGGGATTCACCCTTGGTGATAAGTCATATCAAAGGAGAGTGGGATATGAAGCATCCGAATCTCATCCAGTACAAAGAACATGTGCTGACATTGCTTCCACATTTTGAAGAAGTCACCTTTGAACATTTCCCACGAGAAGAGAATCAGTTAGTGGACGCGCTAGCTACCATGTCTTCTATGTTCAACGTCAGGTGGGACAACGAAGCTCCCCGAATCACCATTGAGAGGTTGGATGAACCAGCGTACTGCTGTGAGATTAATACTGAAGGGGTAGCAGACAAACCTTGGTTTTACGAAGTAAAAAGGTATCTCGAGGCTCAAGAATACCCTGAGGGGGCATCGGTCAATGATAAGAATTTTCTGAGAAGGTTCGCCGCGAAATTCTTCCTCAATAATGGAATCCTCTACACGCGCAACCATGACTCTACCTTATTGTGGTGTGTAGACAAGAGCGAAGCAGAGAGGATTATGGAAGATTTACATGAAGGTACCTTTGGCACTCATTACAGTGGACATACCATGGCTAAGAAGATCCTACGAGCAGGATACTATTGGTCCACTATGGAAGCAGATTGTTATCAGCACTCTCGAACCTGCCACAAGTGCCAAATCTATGCTGATAAAGTACATGTACATCTGGTTCACTTGAACTTCTTGACGGATCCTTGGACCTTTACAATGTGGCGCACTGACATGATCAGAGAGTTTATACCTACCACTTCCAATGGGCATCGCTTCATCCTGGTGGTCATTGATTACTTCACGAAGTGGGTTAAAGTTGCCTCTTTTGCTACTGAAAATGGTATGGTGTGCCAGAGAGAATCATCACTGAAAATGGTACGAATCTCAATAACATGATGATCACCGAACTCTAAACAGTTCAAGATCTAGCACCATAATTCTTCCCCTACCGGCCGAAGATGAAAGGCGTTGTTGAAGCTACTAACAAGAACATCAAAAATATCATACAGAAGATGACGGTGACGTACAAAGACTAGCACGAGATGTTACCATTTGCTCTTCATGGGTACCGCACCTCTGCACGAACATCGACAGGGGCAACACCCTTCTCTCTGGTATATGGCATGGAGGTTGTCCTGCCTATTGAGGTCCAGATACCTTCTATGAGAATCATGAAGGATGCATGTATGAATGAAGATGACGGGATCCAAACTCGACTTGATCAACTGAATCTGATCGATGAAAAGAGACTTAATGTTGTATGTCATGGTCAAATGTATCAAAAACGGATGATCAGGGCTTTCAACAAAAAGGTCAGGCGCCAAGCATATCAAGTCGGGGATCTAGTGATCAAGCATATCATACTACCGCAAGGTGATTCTAGGGGAAAATGGAATCCCACATACGAAGGGCCATTTGCAATCAAAAATATTTTCTCGGGTGGAGCCATGATTCTAACCACCATGGACGGTGACGACCTTCCTCACCATGTCAATGCGGACATAGTGAAAAGATATTACGCATAAATAAGACCCGCTAGGTTAACTAGCCTAGGCAAAAATAAGGGCTTCCCGGCGAACCAAAAGGGTTCGGGAAAAAATTAGGGATGAAAACAAAAAAAATTGTCCACCCGGCAAGTCGAAAACCTTAAAAGGCAGCTTGGGAAAAAAAGGGTATCCCGGTGGACTAAAACCCCGAAAGGGAGGCCCAGGCAAAAGTTAGGGATTTAAAGCGTATCAATATGTTCCATTGGATCACCTTGCGACCAGACTTCAGCATCAGCTATCAAGCTCAAACGGCACTAATCAATCTAGTCAGCTTCGGAAAAGCAGCAAAGTGATGAGATGCTCGAAGACATAGCAGAAATAACAGAATTGAAACTCAATGGGATCATTACACATATTTGTTTTCTTCTCTTTGTACACAATATTGTATAGCTTTCATTTTCACGGCGGTGTTCTCTTACTTGAGCGTCAACTTCCTTGTACAAAAACGCCTGTTATAGGCCAACTTCAGAAATTAATACAAGTCATTTTTACAAAACCATTTGTTTTTATTTTTCTGTTTTGTTTTGAAAAAACATCCAATGATTTATTCTTAACATATGCATTTGAATATGATTGCTATTCATAAATATTCGCATAAGAAACAGAAACACAATTGCTTATAATTTAAGAAACAGGGGCAGAAACGTCCTGATGCGAAGTCATTGACCTATCCTCAGCATACGTCCTTGTGACATCTACACTCCCCAGAGAGTAGAAGCAATCAAAGCTTTGACATCGGCTTCCCCAAACAGGAGCTACTTTCCCCAGCAAGGCTCCTTCAGAGAGCTGACATCTATATTCCCCAGCCGAATTTTATAATCGCAAGCGGTTCATGAAGTTTTCCCCCGAGCAAAGTTTATTTCTTTGAATACAAAAGCTCAATCCCCAACAGAGTTTATTCCTCCAGCTACGGAAGTTCATCCCCCAGCGGAGTTTATTTCTTCAAATCGTCAAAATCTTCCAGCAAAGCATCTCATTTCTCAAACAGAGTTATTCCCCTGCAGATATATTCTTAAGCAGAGTCTCTCCCCAGAAGAATATTCACAAACAGAAGGGAGTAAATCCACGGCATAGTCATCCCCGTTCACCATCCCCGGCGGAAATATAAGAACCACTTTTTCTACAGCAATCGAGAATTCAATTCCCAGCACTCTCCAGTAGCAGTCAGGGATTTATCTTCCCAGACTCAGATATGTCACAATAGCATTTCATGTTCATACATCATGACATACGCATACATATTGCATACTGCATAATCTCATTTATGTTGAGAACATCATCACACAATGCATTTCATGCATCGCATGTAATTAATCATGTACCTTATCAGGAAAGATCGTTATCATCAAAAATTCCAACAGTTCAAGATTAAATCCATGAAGCTATACATGTCATATCTACAGACAACTACTGGAAAATCAGCTCTCGAAACCAAACGGGTCAACTAATCTATGTGATCAAATGAGATAGCCCTACTACCCAGGCTTTATTTCGGAGTAACCCTACTACCCAGGTTCCTTCTCATAGCCCTACTACCCAGGCTTTATTTCGAAGTAATCCTACTAACCAATTTCCTTCTCACAACCCTACTACCCAGGCTTTATTTCGAAGTAACCCTACTACCCAGGTTCCATCTTATAACTCTACTACCCAGGCTTTATTTCAAATTAACCCTACTACCCAAGTTCCTTCTCGTAGCCCTACTACCCAGGATTTATTTAGAAGTAACCCTACTACCCAGGTTCCATCTCATTGCCCTACTACCCAGGCTTTATTTCGAAGTAACCCTACTACCCAGGTTCCTTCTCATAGCCCTACTACCCATGCTTTATTTCGATGTAACCCTACTACCCAGGTTCCTTCTCATAGCCCTATGACCCAGGCTTTATTTAGAAGTAACCCTACTACTCAGGTTCCTTCTCATAGCCCTACTACCCAGGGTCCTTCTCATATCCCTACTACCCAGGCTTTATTTCGATGTAACCCTACTACCCAGGTTCCTTCTCATAGCCCTACTACCCAGGCTTTATTTCGAAGTAACCCTACTACCCAAGTTCCTTCTCATAGCCCTACTACCTAGGCTTTATTTCGATGTAACCCTACTACCCAAGTTCCTTCTCATAGCCCTACTACCCAGGCTTTATTTCAGAGTAACCCTACTACCCAGGTTCTTTCTCATAGCCCTACTACCCATGCTTTATTTCGAAGTAACCCTACTACCAAAGTTCCTTCTCAAAGCCCTACTACCCAGGCTTTATTTCAAAGTAACCCTACTACCCAGGTTCCTTTTCATAGCTCTACTACCCAGGCTTTATTTAGAAGTAACCCTACTACCCAAGTTCCTTCTCGTAGCCCTACTACCCAGGCTTTATTTTGAAGTAACCCTACTACCTAAGTTCCTTCTCATAGCCCTACTACCCAGGCTTTATTTCTAAGTAACTCTACTACCCAGGTTCCTTCTCATAGCCCTACTACCCAGGCTTTATTTCGATGTAACCCTACTACCCAGGTTCTTTCTCATAACCCTACTACCGAGGCTTTATTTAGAAGTAACCCTACTACCCAGGTTCCTTCTCATAGCCCTACTACCCAGGTTCCTTCTCATAGCCCTACTACCCAGGCTTTATTTCGAAGTAACCCTACTACCCAAGTTCCTTCTCATAGCCCTACTACCTAGGCTTTATTTTGAAGTAATCCTACTACCCAGGTTCCTTCTCATAGCCCTACTACCCAGGCTTTATTTCGAAGTAACCCTACTACCCAGGTTCCTTCTCATAACCCTATTGCCTAGGCTTTATTTCTAAGTAACCCTACTACCCATGTTCCTTCTCATAGCCCTACTACCCAGGCTTTATTTCGAAGTAACCCTACTACCCATATTCCTTCTCATAGCCCTAGTATCCAGGCTCCTTTTCATGAATTTTCTGACGCAGTTTTACAAGGACTTATCACGAGAAAGCCCTATACAGGTTCTTCTCTTTTATCTATGGACAACAGTTTACAACATTGTAACACCTGGACCCGACCAGATACGGTCGATTTCATAATCCCCCGTAAGTCGCTGTGAAACCCCGACTCGGCAAGATAACAACTCACTTTTTTCTCATTAATCAAGAGTTAATTCCCCAGTAGAGTAATGGACAACCGAAGCTCCTAGACTCTATAGGACATAAATCAACACTCCCCAGCGAAGTCCTCCTCGATGGAAAGTACAGGGATTCTCGCAAAGGAATCTCTTTGCGACCGATGTCTATTCTGGATGGCATCTTTAAGCCCATCTCCGACGACTCTCCGTCACATTCTCAGGATGGCGTCTTTAATCCCATCTCCGACGACTCTCTGTCACATTCTCAAGATGGCATCTTTAAGCCCATCTCTGACGACTCTCCGTCACATTCTCAAGATGGCATCTTTAAGCCCATCTCCGACGACTCTCCATCACATTCTCAGGATGGTGTCTTTAAGCTCATCTTCAATGACTTTCAGTCATCTTCTCCAAATGGCATCTGTAAGCCCATTCCCGACGTCATCAACCATCAGTATTACTTCATGCGAGTGTAAATTTCTGGGCACTCTAGTGTTCAATCATCTTCCACCTTCAGATCACGAAAGGTAGGCCAGCCAATCTAAATACTCGGGTTTAAGAAGTTTGAACAGGGGCAGCTGTTATACCCCAAAATTTCCCCTCTCATTTTACTCAAAACATACTCCTATAGGTCCTTAATTGCTCAAGTTGACTAAGGATTCACTAGACAAATCCTCCTCCTAAGACAATGAGCCTCAAACTAGGGTTTCCCTCCTTATCAATATGTTTGAGTTTGAACGGTCCTAAATGGTTTACGTTGGACTAATATGTCCTCAATATCATCCATGCCAAGTTTCATGCCTTGCACAAGAAGTTTGCTCAATCAACTGCTCAAATGCCTGAAAATTAACTATACTAGGTCAAAAGTCAAATGTGACCCACATAAAGTCAAACTGCAATATTTTTGGTCCACATAAACATTTTGAAATGATATCCATCATTTGATCAAGATTTGATCATGATTCTTCAAGGAATTCTCCTAATTCATCAAAACTCAAAAGTTATTAAATTAGGGTTTCTATAGAAAAAGTCAACCAAATTTTGACCAGGCATAACTTTCTCATACTTTATCAGAAATTACTCATACAAGGCTCATTTTGAAGAGAATACAATCCCCTACAACTCATCTTCATCCCTAAAGTTTAAGAAATTAACTCATCAAAAGATACAAGTTCATACATTATAGGTCATTTCAAAAAGTCAACAAATACACCTTTTGGGTCAAAGCTCCTTACATGAAAATGGAAGATCCAATGGAGATGAAACCAAAAGGATTGTTTAGAGGACATCCTAAGCTTTCTAAAAAGTCCAAGAACACCCTCTTAGGGTCAAAATTGAGACAGGTATGCATTGTCAAAGTTGGCCATTTTTGGAAATTTGCACAAAGTCAACAATGCCCAAAATTGCATTTTTTTCCACATGGGCCCATCTTTTCAACATTGAATCTCAGTCCAAGCATGGTCCACGACCTATGGGACCCTCCATGCCTTATTTATTTTTTTATTAAATTTATTTTGATTTTTATTCATTTAAAAATCAAATAAGATCAAATAAATCCAAATAAATCATGTAATTTGTTTTAGGAATGATTTTTGCATTGAATGGAGATTTCATATGCTGTCAATAGCCAAGGAAATCGTGCAAGGCCAAATGGACAAAAAATATCCACATATGGCAACTTTTCAAGATTTGATTTTTTTTCTTAAAACCAAGCCATTAATCTTTGGATTCTTGCCACAAATATTACCCTAATCTGATTCACTACATATGCCAATGTATTGCAACCCTAGAACACAAGGAAATAAGTGCACAGTCTGCCTCAAAACAGAGAGAAAAATTTCAAATTTTCCAACAAAAAGTGCAGACCAATTTCACTTCTGGAAGCCGATTCAAGTTTTTCTAAGGATCAAACAATAATCCTTGGACATCTAGGAAGCTATCACGATCATTCCCACAGCTTACAGTGTCCAGAACCACGCCCTTGTACTCTTGGTTTGTTCTCATCTTTTTCAATCTCGATTTCACTCATTCATCCATTATAAATATGATTTGATTGCATATTTGTGTTCATGATCATCATGTGAATGTTTCTGGATATTTCAATTCAAGCTTGAGCACAGGTACAACCATTCGCCATTGTTAGGGTTCCGAAGCTCAAAATTGGGGAATCCTAACTAGAGGCAAAATTGGATAAAATTAGGGGCGATATTAAATTCAGGAGGTCATGAACAATTGATTCATGCCTTTGGTTCTGATTAATATTTCTTGTGTTGCATTTTGAGATGTTGCAGGGTTATAGCTATGGACAAAAACTGTCACTATAGCTTTTAGTGACAATTTTGTTCGTAGGTAAAGGTTTAGTATCAAAAATGACAGCCTCGTGAGGAAGAAGATCAGGTGGCAGCATCCCATTGGAGGGTTTGAATCCACGCGCGTTTTTTTGGGCATACTATTTTATTTGGCTTATTTTTTTATTTGTTTATTATATTAACAAATGAGCTTTCTAGCACAGTTGGTCCAGGCGTTGCCCTTTGAGAGGAAGGACCTGGGTTCGATCCCAGGTCTCAACATTTTCCTATTTTCTGAGTTGTTACTTGCAGATCCCATGTGCCTCACCATCAAATGCCCAGCATGCACCCCTTATCCGAACCATCATTTCCATCACATGATCAGATCTAAACGTCCAACAAAAGCAGCGCATGGTGAACCCTCAGATGAGAGCCTCACTAAATCATGCGCAAGGCAGTTGGGCCATCAATCTTGGGCCTAACACAAATTCAATTCCACACCCCCAAATCACTTCCAGCATCAGGCCCATTTTAATTTTTGTTTTAATTTCTCTAACCTTGTTATTGTTTTATTTATTTATTAATTGTCTTAAAAATCTTTTTTTAATTAAACCTTAAAATCATAAAAACACAAAAAACATTAGAATTAGGTTTTTTCATAAAATATTTAATTTCATTAATTAATTAGGTTAATTAGGATAATTTAAATTCCTTTTTCATAATTAAAATTAATTAGAAATTAGGTTAATTTGCAAAATTAATTACTTTCTCAAAAATCCAAAAATATTTTTCTTCTAAATCAATTAGATTCGTTAAACTTTAATTTCTCGTCTAATTTATTCTCGCGCGCATTTATTTATTTATTTATTTCCAATTAATGTAACGGCTCTGAGTTTGTAATAGATTTTTAACTTAGGTTTATTACTATTTTTATTTGGCGCTTTTCCCCAAAGTTTTTTATTATGTAATCCTCATTCCCCGAAGCCCTGTAATAATTAGGTTTTCTTTTCCTCTTTTAATTTCTACAATTATAAACTGTTAGATGAATGTGTAGGATTGTATGCAAAAGATCAATAATTTAGAACGGTAGAAAACCCTAAATGTGCAAAGATTAAATAAACTGAAAGCAAACACTTGCACATGCTCACTCCTAGGGTTTTCCCGACTTCGGTTGCCTTTGGAAAACAGTCACTATTCTCGAAACGTGAGAGTTTTTAGTGGTTGTCTTCTAATTCGAAAGATCGCTAGTCCCTCGATGACCCTTTCGATGTTGCCTCGGTAAAAAAGTGATCTTAGAACTTTAGGATAGTTACTAAGAGATCTCGCCCTGTTGCCTTAAGTGACTGTAATCGTCTCTTTCGATTGTCCCTTAAACTCCAACGATGGAGCTACCTACTCCTTAATAGTAGGATAGCGCTGTCTAAAGGAAATAAGAAAACTAACAGTCTTTTTCGAGTAGATAGAAACTCTTAAGTACTTGCTCAAAAAAATATTTTACACCATACACTTTCAAACATACTTTTCAAACAAAAGTTTTCAAAAACACATTATCACACCCTTGAGGACTGATATAAGGGTTACGATAAAGTGAAACGCCTAACTAAGGCATTTTCAAAGCTTTTCAAAACACACACCAAAAGTAATTTAAAAACGAGCAAGTACCTAAGAGTCCGTGGAAAACCACGGATAGAAAGGGTGCTAACACCTTCCCTTTCTATAATCTACCCCCATACTCATAAACATCTCGAAAAATGTTTTTTCTGTTCTTTTTCCCTTTTCCTTTGTTGGATAAAATAAAAGACGGTGGCGACTCTTTCTTACCGTACATTTACGAACAAAAAACATAAAACCAGTAGTCACAAAAAATAGTCAGTTCTGCCACCGTATCACATCATGAAGAAACGAAATTAACAAGTATAGAAAATACTTAGAAAAATTTCCATGTCTTGCAAAGTTGGATTTTTTACTCTCTTGATTTTTGATGATCAAATTTCATATTTTGGATGTCTTGATGAATATGATTCTTGGGACTCGATTTTGGTCAAAAAGTTAAAGTTTGACTTTTTAGTATACAGTTGACTTTTTCCATCAGTTGACCGAATTTTCTCCATTAATCCACTGATCTCAGGAGATGAATTGAAACATGCGATTAGGTCAAAATGACGCGCTCGGATCTGTTAGAACAAAGTTTGAATCTACTACCCTATGTTTAAGTTTTGATGATAACAAAATGAAAAGATATATTATTTATATGATTCGTGTATGAACTATTTGCTACCTAAATTATTACGTTCTGATTTGCAGAAACTCTGATAGGTATAAGCAAGATCACACTCAATCAGCATCAGAAATTTGGTTCTTGACATCAGCATCAGAAGTTGCTATATCAGAATACCAGAATCAGAAGATCAACTCACGTGTATGCTGAAGCTTGATGAACAGAACTGCGCTCAACACTCTGATAAAGAAAACAACAGTTCATCAGCAGTTAAGTAGAGTCAGAATGAGCCAAGCCAGAACATGCATTAAGTAAGCAACGGTACTGTGCATTGAAAGCAAATTATTACCAACGGCCTCATTCCAGACAAGATCTGCTCAATAAGGAAAGTTTGTTATTAGCATTGAATCAAGAATATTGCTCCAACGTTCAACAATCTCAGTGCTATATAAACAAGAATATGAAGATTGAATTGGCTAATGCTCTCCAACATCTTACACGCCTAAAAGATAATCATAATCTTCCTTCTCTCAGTTTGCTAAACACTACATATCTTCTTACTCAATCTTTGTTTTAGCAATCTAGTTTCATAAGCTTAAGTTGTGTATACATCACAGTTGTGATACAGTTTTGTAGAAAACATTCACACTTAGATTTATCTTCTTTGTAAGAAAGTGTTTCCTTGACAAACCGGGTTGTGGTTTGCATCAAGAAGGATTTAGCAGTTGTTAAAGCAGTTTGTAATATTCAGTTGAATATAGTGGATTAAGACCTCGTTGGAGAGAGGCGAAATCACCTTGACGGGTGGACTGGAGTAGTTTGAGATCAAACGAACCAGGATAAAAATATCTTGTTCATTGCATTGATTTTCAGTTTTACAATTCAACCCCCCCCCCCCTTCTTGTGTTTTTCACTACTTCAATTGGCATTCAGAGCGCCTGGTTCTGAGCTAAAACACTTAACCGTGTCAGTACAAGATCCAGCATCAGAAAAACACAATGGCAGGAAACTATTCTCACACCAGCAATGACAACCATGAGGACAGAGACAGATTCAGCAGCAAACATCCAGTCTTTGATGGAGAAAACTTTGATTACTGGAAAGACAGAATTGAAAGCTTCTTTCTGGCACATGATGCTGATCTGTGGGATATGGTGACAGATGGATACACGCACCCTGTGAATGCAAGCGGTCAGAAGATTGATAGAAAAACAATGTCTGACCAACAAAAGCGTGACTTCAAGAATCACCACAAGGCCAGAACCATCCTCCTCAGCGCCATCTCCTATACTGAATATGAAAAGATCTCCAACAGAGACACGGCAAAAAACATTTTTGACTCACTCAGAATGACGCATGAGGGCAACGTTCAGGTCAAAGAAACTAAAGCTCTGGCGCTCATTCAGAAGTATGAGGCGTTCAAAATGGAAGAATCTGAATCCATTGAAACAATGTTCTCAAGATTCCAGATTCTGGTAGCTGGTCTCAAGGTTCTGGACAAAGGATACTCTACTGCTGACCATGTCAAGAAAATCATCAGAAGTTTACCCAAGCAGTGGAGACCAATGGTTACAGCTCTGAAGCTAGCAAAAGATCTCAACAAAATCACTCTGGAGGAACTTATCAGCTCCCTCAGAAGTCATGAGATAGAGCTAGAAGCTGACGAGCCTCAGAAGCAAGGTAAGCCTTTAGCATTAAAATCTAACAAAAAATCTCAGTCTAAAGTTTTGCAGGCAGTTGAAGAAACATCTGATGGATCCTCATCAGAAGAAGACGAACTCTCCCTCATCTCCAGAAGAGTAAATCAACTGTGGAAGCAAAGGCAAAGGAAGTTCAGGAATCCCAGAAGATCTGATCAGAATGAGTCCTCTTCCAGATACAGAAGGACAGATTCTTCCTCTGGATACAGAAGATCTGAAGGCTCCTCAAGTAGCAAAAAGCCAAACACCAAGGACATCATCTTCTATGAGTGCAATGAGCAAGGACACTACAAGAGTGACTGCCCAAAGCTTCAGAGGGAAAAGCCCAAAAAGAAGTTTGGAAGAGAGAAGAAGAAAAGTCTCATGGCTACATGGGATGACTCTGACTCGTCTGAAGCTGACTCAGAATTAGATGATGAGAGAGCCAACATAGCTCTCATGGCTAATATTTCAGAAGATAGTGAAGCGTCTGAATCAGACTCTGAATCAGACATGAAGAGGTATTTCCTAACTTTGCTGTTAATTTTACCAAGGCTGAACTTGCTGAAAGCCTTAATGAGATTCTGGAAAGGTATCAGCAAATTAGAGTTAAATTCAGAGACCTGAAAAGGAATCTTGAATCTGACTCTAATAAGTCTGAGAGTCACAAATTGGAGAATTCTGAGCTGAGAAATAAGATTTCAAAATTAGAAAACACTTTACAAAACTTTCAGAAGGAACCAATTTCTGAAACTCCCAGCAACGCTGATGAGATCATCAAGGAGTATGATCACAGTTTCCAGAAGTTCCTTGCTAAAAGCATAGATAGAAGCAAATTGGCTTCAATGATCTATGGAGTTAGCAGAAACGGCAGGAAAGGAATAGGATACCAAGGTAAGGTTCCTACACCAAAGAATGTCATGGACTTAACCATTAAACACACTCCTCTGAATTCACATTTTGTGTATGGTCACACACATGATATTAAATACACTAGCAGTAAGTACTCTGTGAAACCAAAATTCAACCAGAGTTTTGGTAAAACTAACAAATCAGGACCCAAGAAAATCTAGGTACCTAAGGATAAAATAATACATGTTGCAGATATCTTTAGCAGCAAGTCAGAAACACCAGTCATGGTACCTGGACTCTGGCTGCTCGCGACACATGACGGGAAGAAGGCATATGTTCCAAAGCCTGGAACTTAAGCCTGGAGGCCACGTTGGCTTTGGAGGTAATCAGAGGGGAAAGATAATTGGCTCTGGAACTGTAGGTAATGGAAATCTTCCCTCTATTAATAATGTTCTGCTAGTAGATGGATTAATGCATAATCTGTTATCCATAAGTCAATTAAGTGATAACGGTTATGATATAATCTATAATCAAAAATCATGTAAAGCTGTTAGTCAGAAAGATGGGACTATCCTGTTTAATGGTAAGAGGAAAAACAACATTTACAAAATCAAACTTTCTGAACTAAAGAGTCAGAATGTAAAGTGCCTTCTGTCTGTTAACAACGAGCAGTGGATCTGGCACAGAAGATTGGGGCATGTTAGTATGAGAAGAATATCTCAGATTAACAAACTCAATCTGGTCAGAGGACTTTCTAACTTGAAGTTCAATTCAGATGCTCTGTGTGAAGCATGTCAGAAAGGCAAGTTTGCAAAACCTTCTTTTAAATCTAAAAATGTTGTTTCTACCTCTAAGCCATTAGAACTTCTGCACATTGACTTATTTGGACCAGTTAAAACTGCTTCAGTCAGTGGCAAGAAGTATGGGTTAGTAATCGTAGATGACTATAGCAGATGGACATGGGTAAAGTTCTTAAGACACAAGGACGAGTCACACTCTATGTTTGTTACCTTCTGTAACCAAGTTCAGAATGAAAAGGATCTTAGAATCGTTAAAGTCAGAAGTGATCATGGTGGAGAATTTGAAAACAAAGATTTTGAGTTATTCTTTAATGACAGAGGCATTCTGCATGATTTATCTTGTCCTAGAACTCCCCAACAAAATGGAGTTGTAGAACGAAAGAACAGAACATTGCAAGAAATGGCCAGAACCATGATCAATGAGACAAACGTTGCTAAGATCTTCTGGGCAGAGGCAATAAACACAGCGTGCTACATTCAGAATAGAATCTCAATAAGACCTATTCTAGAAAAGACTCCATATGAATTATGGAAGAACAGAAAGCCCAACATTTCATATTTTCATCCATTTGGATGTACTTGCTTTATGTTAAATACAAAGAATTATTTGAACAAGTTTGACTCTAAAGCACAGAAGTGCATTATGTTAGGATACTCTGAACGCTCAAGAGGGTACAGAGTATACAATACAGAAACACAGATTGTGGAAGAATTAATCAGTGTTCGTTTTGATGATAAGCTTGACTCTGAAAAGTCAAAGCAGAATGAAGTTTTTGCAGGTATGGAAATTGAATTTATAGGTTCTGAAGACAAGTCATCAGAAGCTCTCAACACAGACACTCCTACAACGTCTGAAAGGAGCACTGCTAGAAATCCTACAACAGCTGCTGATCAACCTCAGAAGAGATTACCCAGAAGCAGTTTGGATCACCCAGAAGAGACTATCTTAGGAAGAAAGGAAGATCCAATCAGAACAAGAACAAGCTTCAGAAACTCTGAAGAAACCCTCATGGGACTTGTGTCTCTGATTGAACCTTCTTCTATTGATGAAGCACTTCTGGATAATGACTGGATTCTGGCAATGCAAGAAGAGCTAAATCAATTCACCAGAAATGACGTATGGGATCTTGTTCCCAGACCAAAAGGATTCAACGTCATTGGAACAAGATGGGTGTTCAGAAATAAGCTAAATGAACAAGGTGAAGTCATCAGAAACAAGGCACGACTGGTTGCACAAGGTTATAGTCAGCAAGAGGGGATAGACTATACAGAAACCTTTGCCCCAATCGCCAGGTTAGAATCTATCAGACTTTTAATTTCATTTGCTGTTAATAGAGGCATCACTCTGTATCAGATGGATGTCAAGAGTGCATTCTTAAACGGTTATATAGAAGAAGAAGTTTATGTGCACCAACCCCCTGGTTTTGAAAATACAAAACATCCAGAACATGTTTTCAAACTAAAGAAGTCACTATATGGTCTGAAATAAGCTCTCAGAGCTTGGTATGAAAGGCTAAGTAACTTTCTGTTAGAAAATGAATTCACTAGAGGGAAGGTGGATACTACCTTATTCTGTAAATCAGTCAAGAATGACATCTTAGTCTGTCAAATTTACGTTGATGATATTATTTTTGGTTCTACTAATCCTTCTCTTGGAAGAAAATTTGCTAAGTGTATGCAGGCAGAATTTGAGATGAGCCTCATGGGGGAACTGAAATTCTTTCTGGGAATTCAGATCAATCAAACTCCAGAGGGAACTTACATTCATCAGAGCAAATACATCAGAGATCTTCTGAAGAAATTTGACCTCTCAGAATGTAAGCCATCAAAGATTCCAATGCATCCCACGTGCATTCTGGAAAGAGAAGAGGTAAGCAAAAATGTAGAACAGAAAGTCTACAGAGGTATGATTGGTTCTCTCCTCTATCTGACTGCTTCAAGACCTGATATATTATTCAGCGTTTTTATTTGTGCTAGATTCCAATCAGATCCTAGAGAATCTCACTTAACAGCTGTTAAGCGAATTTTCAAGTATCTGAAAGGTACTACTAATCTGGGTTTGTTTTATAGAAAATCTAGTGATTACAGTTTAGTAGGCTACTGCGATGCTGACTTTGCTGGAGACAGAGTGGAGCGTAAACGTACTTCTGGAAGCTGCCAGTTTCTGGGAGAAAATCTGATCTCTTGGTCTAGCAAAAGGCAATCAACAATTGCGTTATCAACATCAGAAGCTGAGTACATAGCAGCAGCAGGATGTAGCACACAAATGCTCTGGATGAAAAGTCAGCTTGAAGACTTCCAGATTTTTGAGAGTAACATTCCTATACTCTGTGCTAATACTTCTGCTATTTGCTTAAGTAAGAATCCCATTTTACATTCTAGAGCTAAGCATATAGAAATAAAACATCACTTCATTAGGGACTATATTCAGAAAGGAATTTTGAATTTAAAATTTATAGATACAGACCA
Organism: Vicia faba; assembly: GCA_948472305.1. Taxonomy (NCBI): domain Eukaryota; kingdom Viridiplantae; phylum Streptophyta; class Magnoliopsida; order Fabales; family Fabaceae; genus Vicia; species Vicia faba. The sequence continues at coordinate 1,384,018,004 of OX451739.1, forward strand.
TCAATGGGCTGATATCTTCACTAAACCCCTTTCTGAAGATAGGTTCAATTTCATTCTGAAACATCTCAGCATGAAAATCTGCCCAGAGTGAAAATGTTTTAATTCCATATATTTATCTTCAGAATGTATTTGTTTTACTGTGAACTTCTGATCAATCTCTTTTCAGAAAGATAGAACATGCAGATTGTATCAGATGCAAGTCTAAAGATCTGAGAGTCTAAGCTCAAAGACAGACGTGCTGATCGCTACATCAAACAAGTGTCATCCAATCATCAGCAAATCTCTGAAGCAGAACGCGTGCACGCTTTTGAGAAGGCAAAACGCTGATTGGGTGCATTGAGACACATGTCTGGTAACCGTTTTTAAGTATCTTTCTCAAATCCCCCAAAATCAGCAAGCATTAAATGAAAGTAATCATGTGTTTAAAACGTAATCATGATTTTATTTCTCTTTCTTAAAAACGTTTACAATTTCAAAATATTCTGAACCCTATTTAAACACGTTAACCTATCATTTTAATCTTTTACAGTTTCTCACTATTTCTCAAGCGTTCTCTGCATTTTTTTGTGTTCATCTCTCTCAAACCCATTTTCTCAGCTTTTCTTCTCAAAATCTTTAAGTGTGAACATGGCAATCTCCAGCAGTGCTTCTGCAGGTTCTTAGAAGAAAGCATCATCTGAACAATATCAAGTGCCATTCAGAACACTCCACACTCCTCTGAAGAATCTTGAAGTGTTGTCTGAATTGATCATTGATTTTGGAAGTCTGAAGGAAAACGGTTTTGATTTAACAGAAGAAGTTAGGGCACAAAAATGGGAAAGGTATTTTGATAGGTTGGTTGGACCAACATTCCCTATGTTAGTGAAGGAGTTCTGGATTCATGCGACGGCTTCAACGCATCAAGTCACCTCCTACATTATGGGGAAGAAGATTGTGATCACTGAGGATCACATAGCAAGGTTAATTGGTTACAGTGGCGGTGGCGTCCACTGTATTGATATGGCTGAGAGATGTGCTGACGTGGGCGTCATAGCTGAAAGGATTTTCACCCATGGGGTGCCCAGCAGCAAGATCAAAGATCTGAAGGATCATCACAGAGTTTGGGCGAAGATAATTCTGGGGTGCTTCAAGCATAGGAAGCCAACTAGTTCCCCTGATTACATAAATGTGGATCAGTAGTTTCTGATCTACTTTATCAATCAGAAGGTAAAAATCAACTTGGCTCATCTTCTGTTCAATCACCTCAGAATAAGCTTGAAGGAAACCAGGGAAGAAGAAAGAACAAAGAGGGGTTGGATACCCTTTGGAAGGTTGATATCAGATATTCTGACAGAGAATAGACTGATAGAGCATCTGATAGAAGCTCAAGAGTTAAGCACCATTGGACCAACGGTTGGGAAGCCTTTGAACGCGAAGAACTTGAAGAAAATGAAGTTGATAGAGAATATCAAAAAGGAACCCAGCGCTACTCCTATTGCTGATATCACCAGCAGAAGAGTCCCACTGAGTGACTTTCCTTTATTCTCTCAGATAGAATCCAAGCCAGTAGTAGTTCTCAGATATATGGACGCGTGCAAAGCTGATGGTACAGATCCAAATCTGAAGATCAAAGATCTGCATCAACCTCAACCAGAACTGACTCTGAAGAAGACGAAGAAAAGGAAGGCACCTTCAGAAGGATCATCCCAGCAGACACCCAAGAAAAGAGATAATTTATCTGCTGCCTCTGTTTTAAATTCTTCTACTATTCCAACATCTATTCCACCTCCAACTTCTCATAGAATCTCAATCCCCATCCCAACAATAGATGAAACTGAACCAGAAGATGACCCTTCTAAGGCATTACAACTCAGAAGACCCAGAACCAAACATCCCAAACCAACAATCTCAACAACATTAGCAATTGACAAAGTGTTGTCTGACATTGATCAACACACTTCTGATCACTCCTCCATCAATCCAAACTCTGAACCACAAATTGTCCCTCCTCCACAACCAGAACAACAGCAATCTGCTGAGGAACCAGAACAACAACAACCTCTCTCATCCATTCCAGAAGAACCTCTTATCCCTTAACAACCAGAAATTCCAACAACTTCTCCTCAACCAGCAATTCCGTCTCCCTCTCCTCAACCAGAAATTCATCCACCATCACCTCAACCTGAGTTTCATCACTCTGAAACTCCAACTCCTCCACCTTCTGAACCTCATTCACCTCAACCATCACCTCTGGCAATCCAGCTGCCATGTGGAACAACAGTCACAATGGCCCAGCTGCCATCCTCATCAGAATCTACACCACCAAATACTCCCAAAACACCAAATAGTCCAATCATTATTTCTGATTCTCCCACTCCATCTCCAAAACAAACAGCTGCCAAGCAAACCACCGAAAACCCCAGCAAGACCTTCATAGACTTAACAATCCTTGACCGTCTTGCTGATCTGAAAAATAAAATAGCCATCCCAAAACCAAAACAACCAGATGTTGGCTCTGGTATTATGAATTTTGAAACAGGTTTGCAGCAGTGGATTGCTTCTCTGAAGCAAGTCTGTCCTGGAATGATTGACCCAGCTGCCTCTGACCAGCTCTGGTCACAATTCAGAATTTGGGTACGTGCTGAAGCCCTCAAGCTGCAGGATATCAACTATGAGCAGGCACAACAGAACTTCAGCAAGCTGCTGAAGGAAGTTGAAAGTCAGCTGCCACAGGAAGACGTGCTCCCTCTGGATAGTGAGCCATGGTCTGAGAAACAGCTAGCTTCAAAGGTGCAACCAGAAGAAGACAAGACCATTCAAGCTGAAGCAAGTCAAGCAGAAGATGTTGCAGAAAGCTCTCAGAAGCTCCCTGCTTCTGATGTGTCTCAAGCTGCCTTGGATAGGCAGACTCTAGAAGAGCTGAAGCTGAATGACATGCGTCTGCAACAAAGGATGGATGAAAACGACCAGAAGATGAAAGAAAGGATGGATGTGCAGGATAGCAAAATTGACACAGTTGTCAGCATGGTACACAAGCAGAATGAGACTGCTGATCAGATCAAAGCCATGCTGGAGAACCTGTTCACACGCTTTCCTCCCCAACCTTAGTTTTTCATTCATGTCATTTTCATGTTTTCTTTGATTATCTGTTGTACTGTTTTAATATGTTTTGTTTGATTCTGAACCTTTTAATATGACAAGTTTTTATGATCTTAACTGTTTTAGCACATCACTTACACTTTTTGATTGCTGACAAAAAGGGGGAGAACAAGAATGATATTTTAAATAATAACGGACTACTAAGACAGAAATTCTCGAACATTCTAACTCTGTTATACTTGAATATGTTTTCTGTTTTGCTTAAGTCTACAGGTACAAGAAAGCTCCATGATACTCTGAAGACTAAAGATCTGAAACTCTGACCCGCTCTGATACTCTGACCCAAAGCAAAGCTCTGACAAGAAAAGCTCTGATACGCTGATCTGAAGCTCTGCTCTGATATGTTGATCTAAAGCTTCTGATAGTCAAAGACTCTGATACTCTAATGTTCAAAGAAAGGCAAAAAGATCTGATCCTGAAGAACTCTTGGAATCAAAAAGGGAAGCAATAAACTCAGGGGGAGTATCTCTCAACTCTTATCCCTTATCTTTGATAACCTCTTACTCTGATACATCTCTCTGATACCTTCTCATGTTATTTTCAATTAAAAATATCCAGTTTTTGTCATCATCAAAAAGGGGGAGATTGTTAGAACAAAGTTTGAATCTACTACCCTATGTTTAAGTTTTGATGATAACAAAATGAAAAGATATATTATTTATATGATTCATGTATGAACTATTTGCTACCTAAATTATTACGTTCTGACTTGCAGAAACTCTGATAGGTATAAGCAAGATCACACTCAATCAGCATCAGAAATTTGGTTCTTGACATCAGCATCAGAAGTTGCTATATCAGAATACCAGAATCAGAAGATCAACTCACGTGTATGCTGAAGCTTGATGAACAGAACTGCGCTCAACACTCTGATAAAGAAAACAACAGTTCATCAGCAGTTAAGCAGAGTCAGAATGAGCCAAGCTAGAACATGCATTAAGTAAGCAACGGTACTGTGCATTGAAAGCAAATTATTACCAACGGCCTCATTCCAGACAAGATCTGCTCAATAAGGAAAGTTTGTTATTAGCATTGAATCAAGAATATTGCTCCAACGTTCAACAATCTCAGTGCTATATAAACAAGAATATGAAGATTGAATTGGCTAATGCTCTCCAACATCTTACATGCCTAAAACCTAATCATAATCTTCCTTCTCTCAGTTTGCTAAACACTACATATCTTCTTACCCAATCTTTGTTTTAGCAATCTAGTTTCATAAGCTTAAGTTGTGTATATATCATAGTTGTGATACAGTTTTGTAGAAAACATTCACACTTAGATTTATCTTCTTTGTAAGAAAGTGTTTCCTTGACAAACCGGGTTGTGGTTTGCATCAAGAAGGCTTTAGCAGTTGTTAAAGCAGTTTGTAATATTCAGTTGAATATAATGGATTAAGACCTCGTTGGAGAGAGGCGAAATCACCTTGACGGGTGGACTGGAGTAGTTTGAGATCAAACGAACCAGGATAAAAATATCTTGTTCATTGCATTGATTTTCAGTTTTACAATTCAACCCCCCCTTCTTGTGTTTTTCACTACTTCAGGATCCTTTAGAACATGCTTCCAACCAAAAAGTCAAGTATTAGGTCAAAAATCAAAGTTCGGTCATTTTCAGTCAAAACCCTAATTTTGCCCATTTTGCCCTTTTGATAATTTGAATGAACTTTTCTTGGAAAATCGTGATCCAAGACTTGAAACTTGACAGAATTAATCCTAGTCGATACTTGCGCAAACTTGAGGCACTGAAAATCTTTGTAGGAAATATATTCAGAAATGAGAGGGAAAATTTTGGGGTACAACAGTTGCCCCTTTTCAATCTTCTTGAACCTAAAGAGTTATATTGGTGGGTCCACCATTTGTGACTTGAAGGTGGAAGGTGATTGAACACTAGAGTGCCCAGAAATTTGCAATCGATGATGTGTTGGTTGATTGTGTCGGGAATGGGCTTAAGGATGCTATTTGGAGGAATGATGAAGAGTTTGTTGGAGATGGGCTTACAGATGTCATCCAGAGTGACTGTTGGTAGAAATTGGAAGAAGTACCAGAATAAAATATTTGGTCGATTTAATATGAATGATATGCTGGAATGGACCCGAGTTAAGCCGTGTTCGAAAATGTTTTAGAAAGAACCCATGTTGGATTGCATCTGGATGAGCCCGTGTTAAGCTGCATTTGGAGATATATGAGAAGGAATCTGAGTAAGATTGCATAAGGATGAGCCCGTGTGAAGCTGCGTCTAGAAGTACATGAGAAGGAATCTGTGTAATCTTACATCAGGATGAGCCTGTGTGAAGCCGCATCTGGAAGTATATGAGAAGGAATCCGTGTAAGATTGCATCAGGATGAGCCCGAGTGAAGTTGCATTTGGGTAGGGTTGCTTTGGGATGAGTCAGTGTGAAAATGCATCTAGAAATATATCAAAAGAAGCCTGGGTAGGGCTGCTTTAGGATGAGTCCGTGTGAAACTCCATCTGGGAATATATGAGAATGAGGCTGGGTAGGGCTGCTTCAGGATGAGTCTGCGTGAAACTTCATCTAGAAATATATGAGAAGGAGCTTGGGTAGGGCTGCTTTGGGATGAGTCCGTGTGAAACTGAATCTGGAAATATGTCAGAAGGAGCCTGGGTAGGGCTTCTTTAGGATGAGTCAGTGTGAAACTTCATCTGGAAATATATGAGAAGGAGCCTGGGTAGGGTTGCATCAGGATGAGTCCGTGTGAAACTGCATCTGGAAATATACCAGAAGGATCCTGGGTAGGGATGCTTTAGGATGAGTCTGTGTGAAACTCCATCTAGAAATATATGAGAAGGAACCTGGGTAGGGCTGCTTCGGGATGAGTCCGTGTGAAACTACATCTGGAAATTAGAAGGAACTCGTGTAAGATTGCTTCGCCTGGTCGTGTAGATAGTTGTCTTGTCTTGTTTCAAGTATTAATCTACAATCAGTTGTTCACGGATAGTTGTCATGTCTTGTTTCAGGTATTAATCTGGAACCTGTTGAATCGATGATGATTTTTATTTATTTATCTTTCCTTAAAAGGTAAAGAATTAGCTGTGTGCAATGTCATGATGCATGACACACATTATGTAATGATGTTCTCAAAATAAATGAGATTGTGCTATATGTATTTTGTATGCATATGCTATGATGTTTGTAAAGTAATATATGAATGCAGTATATGAACTGATCAGTTGTTTGTTGTAGCGTTGTTGACTTGAAGGAAAATAAATCCCTAACTGCTGTTGGGGATGAAGAATGTGATTCTTCATTATTTGTTGTAATTGAATTGCTGGGAGATAGATTTACGTGGCTAGAGAAATAAACTATATTGGGGAGTTATACTCTTGATTAGAGAGAATGGAAGTTAACAACTTGTTGGGGATAAAGAAGTTAACTGTTATCAGTTCGGCTTCCAGGCTTTACAGCAAACTCACTCGGGATAGTGGAAAACTTTATTGGGGAAGAGAATTTTTGTTAGTGAATTGAAGAAGTTAAACTATTATCTGGTCGGGTCCAGGTTTCATAGTAACTCGAACAGTTATCTGGTCGGGTCCAGATTTTGCGGTAGATTGAGAAGTTAAGTTACTATATGGTCGGGTCTAGGCTTCGCAGTAACTTGCTTTAGAGGAATGGACTCAACTGTTATCTGGTCGGGTTCCAGGATTCACAGTCACTTTCGGGGAGAGTAACAACTCTGTTGGAGACTTCAACTGGGGATTAGGGGTTGCAGTCCCTTGATTTGTAATATTCTGAGGGAAAAACTCAAGCTGGGGAATCTGTAGTTTGTTGGGGAAATAAACCATGTTTAAGAGGATATTTGATGAACTGTAGGGAGGATATTTTTTAGGAAGAATTCCATAAGGCTGCCTTTTAAGACCAAATCAGCTGGGGATAGGATCTTTCGGAGATTGAGACTCTGGCTGAGGATCACATAAATCCAACTTTGTAGGGATAATTCTGTGGGGATACCCATGAATTTGGCCTTATGGGGTTTGGACCCTTATCTGTGAAGATTATTTTGTGGGGATAACCTTATAGAGGTGGCTCTGGCGACTTTATCGGGGACCACTTTATGAAAGGGACTTTGTGAGTATTTGTCACTGTTCATAATAGTAAGTGTTGTAGCACTTCCGAAAAAAATTTGCTTGATTATACGTGCCCCTTTGATGGAATTCATGCTCGATTCCCCAAGTGATTCGAATGGAGACCTGCCCTCGGCTATGAGAGATTTCTTGGAATCTTGACTTGACTTCCCTGGATATGTTGGACAATAATCCTGTTATTCCCCTTGATTATGGAGGTTTTGTCATTGGAAGTGTCTTTCCATTTGAAGTGGTTCTGTTCATTGAGAGAATTCGTTAATTGGATACTCGTCGTGCGAATTTCTCCATTGTTAAACAATTAGCCATATGCAAACAATGATATTCAAACAATGCAAAGTTTATGTTTGCCTTGAAGTTTTGAAAATGTATTTTTTAGAAGATAAAAGAATTTTGTATGAATTTGACTCAAGATTTACAGTGATCCTTACAGGAGTCAGGATACCTTTTGTAACAGTATGCTTTCGAACTAACCCATGCTTCAATTAGGACTTTTGAAGGGTTATAACATGGCCTGGTTCACGGTTTAAGAAATAAAGGATAAGGCTCAAATTTTATTTGTACCCAACCCGTCCTCCATGATGTTCTTCAGCCCTATACTCAGTTAATTACGCGCTTGGATTCCAATTGAGTCTTGGAATGATATTTTTGGTGATGGTTCGGATACTGGAAGTTTATTTGTGAAGGCAGTCATTTTTGCAACATTTTTATGTTTGTTGAGGATTTATAGCGACCTCTTTCTTTTGATTTACTATCCCTATTTTTTTGCCTAACTGATTTTGTTTTTAGACTACAATTAGCAGGATGCCCCGGTTTTTTTAAGTCTCCTTCGTAGGTTTTGACTCAGTGGGCTTTTCTTTTGAGAGATAATGACTTCCTATTTTAAGGGGAACCATCGTCGGCTTTTTTATTCAAAAGGATGTTTTTCATGTCATTTGTTGTTGTTGTACCCAGAAATTTGCCACTCCCATATTTCTCAAAACATTTCAAGAATGATACTCAAGTTGCTCAAGGTAGTCTAAGGGTTGACTAGACAAGCTCTCTCCTAAGGCAGTCTACCTCAAATTAGGGTTTCATGTTGCATCAAGATACTTGAGTCCAAGGGATCCAAAATTCTCACCAATGTCCTAATATTTTCTCAAGATCATCCATGTTAAGTTTCAAGCCTTGCAGAGGAAGTTTGCTCAGTCAATTGCTTAAAGGCCTGAAAATCGACTATGCTAGGGCAAAAGTCAACTGTGGCCCACATACAGTCAAACTTCAAGATTTTTTGTCAACATCCTCATTTTGAAGTATATTTCATCATTTTATCAATGTTTTATCATGATTCATCAAGGATTGCTCTCAATTCATCAAGGACCAAAAGTTACTAAATTAGGGTTTTGTAGGAAAAGTCAACTCAACTTTGACCAAGCATAACTTTCTCATACTTTATTAGAAATAACCCATCCAAAGCTCATTTTTAAGCGGATGCCATTCTCTACAATCCATATGCATCTCCCAAGTTCAAAATATGCACCCACAAGAAGTTATAAATTTGGACAATATAGGTCATTTTGAAAAGTCAACAAAAACACCTTTTTTGTCAAAGCTTCATACTTGAGCATGGAATATCAAATTGAGATGGGACCAAAAGGGTTGCTTAGAAGACGTCTCAAGCTTTCTAAAAAGTCAGATAACACCTTCAAAGAGTCAAAATTGAGGAAGTTATGCATTGGTGAAGTTGACCCTTTTTTGCAAAATTGCCAAAAGTCAACTATGCCTAAAACTTCAATTTTTGCCAAATGGGCCCAATCTTTTTAACTTGTTTTGAGTTGGAAATATGGTCCATGATCCCTAGCCTTTGCCACTTGTCATTATCTTGTTTTTATTATTTATTTTGATTTTTATTTGAATTAAATCAATTTTAATCAAAATAAATCATGGAAAAATCTAAAGCATTGAAAACTCAAGATTTTGTACTTGTTTCAGGTCTCAAATCCAGTTGGCAGGTATTCAAATTCATGTAAAGGCATGAGGTGCACAAAAAGATTGGATTTGGACTATTTTTGGAATGGTTTTCAAGTGTATCAAATCACCATCGAATTTAATAATGGAGGAAGATTATGATCATTCTTTCAACCCTAATTTATTCCTCAATACATATAGAAGCAAGGCAGACCAAAAACTAGGTTAGAAGGAGGCGTGTGATCAAGAACAAAACTTGAAAAAAACAAGAAAAAGTGGTGAATCGAATTCCTACTTAGAGGCAATTTCAAGACCCTTGGACCATTCCAATCGATTCCTGGGAGTGTATGCAAGCGAAAGCAATCAAGAACAAGCGTTCCCAAGCCCTATACCTCACTGTAAGTCCATCACGACATTGCTTATTTCTTGAATTCGGTTTGCATGATTTAGGCATTAATAGCATGAATTAACCATATATTCTTGATCCATGGAACATTTGCAAGCTTTCTATATTGTTTAATTGCATTTATATGGCTTGTATAAAATTTCACCATGGCTAGGGTTTGTAGCTTCGAATTAGGAGTTTTATGTGCAGGCAAAATTGGCCTATAAAAAGTCATCATGATATTCAGCAGGTCCAGACGAATCCAACCATGGCATTAGAAGTCACTTATCTTGCTCATGGTGGATTTTAAGAGAACGCAAGCTGTAGCTACGACCAAATGTATGTAGGTAAAAGTTTGGAACTTTTACCAAGGGATCCAAGAAGAAGATAACCAACATGGCAACCTCCCATTCGCGTATTTGAATTTTCGCGCGATTTGAATTCAGTGTTTTTACTTTTCATATATTATCATTATTATTTATTGTATATACAAACAGAAGCAAGTGGCGCAGTGGTAGTGGAGTGGTTGGATAGTGCATCAGGACCTGGGTTCGAATCCCAGGTCCCCCCATTCTTGCATATTATTTTTCCTTTCAGGATCAGGCGTGCATACAAAGTTAAGAGACCACCATATGCTCTCAAGATCTAGCCCTTGGATCTCCAGATGGCCAAATATGATGGCCATCATCCGAAGGTGTATCATGAAGCCTAGTCAACACAAAGCATATGATCGTGCAAGTCAACGTGGACTACTTGGTTTTGGGCCCAGATTCCAAATTACTTTCAGGCCCAATTTCTTCACCTTTTTCTTTTTATATTTTATTTTAATTTATTTATTTATTTTATTTACTAACACCATTAATTATTTTCTTTTTATAAAAAATAAAAATAAAAATATTTTTCACCCAATTAGACTTAGGTTTATTTTTTATCAATAAATTTATTAATTTAATTAGATTTTAATTTTAGGTAAAACTTTAATTATTTTGTAAATAACTTAAAAATAATTAGAAAATTAGGATTTTATTTCTAACTTAATTATATTTTCTTTTCCTAAAATTAACCAAAACATAAAAAATAAGCCATTTATTTATTTTTCATTAATTAATTTAATCACTAATTATTTTTTGTATTTAGTTTAAAAACTTAATTCTTTTCTCAAAAAATAATTAAAAACAACAAAAAACATTTTTTTCTTTTAATTAGGTTAAAAAGGGTCAAAACCCTAATTTTTCTTACCGTCCTAATTTCATCGCGCGCGCTTTATTGTTTTATTATTTACCATATTGATGTAACTGCCTACAAGTTGTAATAGTTTAAATTAGGACTTTTATTTTCATTTATCGCTTTATTTCTTAAGGGTTTGTTTTTGGCTATGTAAATACCCGAAGCCTTGTAATAGCTTAGTTTAATTTCCGCACTTTAAATTCCGCAAAATATTTAACTGTTAGATGTATGATTAGGGTTGCATGACAAGAATGTATGTTTAACTTTAAAACGGTTAGATAACCCTAATATGTGCAAAGATAGATAATCTGAAATTGAATCACTCGCACATGCGCACTCCTAGGGTACACTTCCACTTGGTTGCCTTCGATAAACGGTCATTGAGTATAGGATGCTTTAGTGGTCGTCCTTTTATCCAAAGATCAAAGTTGCCTCGGAATGGTTGCCTCAGATATTGTTGCCTCGGATAATTGATCTAAGACATTAGGGTTATTACAAGTCCTAACATTGCTTTGGTGACCGTACGTCCCTTTCGAATTGACCCTCAAAACTCCAACGATGGTGCTACCTACTCACTAACAGTGGGATAGTGTCGTCTAAAGGAAATGAATACAAAACGATTCTTTTTTCGAGTAGGTAGATTAGTTCTTAAGTACTTGCTCAATCCAAACAAACTTTTTCAAACTTACACTCCTCTTTTAAAATAAAGCTTTCAAAAACACTTCGTAACATTCTTGAAGACAGAAGCAAGAGTTAAATCGAAGTTAAAAAACTTTTCAAATCACACAAGTACACAAAGAAGCAATTTTGAAAATGATGAGCAAGTACCTAAGAGCCCGTAGATAACTACGGATAGAAAGGGTGTTAATACCTTCCCTTTCTATAATCTACCCCCCGTACTCAGAAATATCTCGAAAAAGGAATTTTTCTGTGCTTTTTTCCTTTCCTTGTTGGATAAAATAAAATTCGGTGGCGACTCTTGCTTACAGCGACATTTTGCAAACACAAACGCAAAACGCAAACCAACAATTCCTAGAAAAGGAAACAAGTTCCGGTTCTTGCCACCGTATCACAGAACTGGCGACTCTGCTAGGGATATGATAAGTGGGGTGTACCTTAGGATTAGTTCATCATATTGTTTTATATTGTTTGATTTGATTGCTTTATCTTTGTGGGCTTTATATCGGAGTTACTGTAAATCCTAACCCGGATTTGGGGATACCTTTTAGGTAAGTAGCAATAGACTGTGAGGGAATTGTACGGTGTAGACTAATACGGTTGAAGCAATAGCTATGTTGATGTGGCACATTAGTTGGTATCGATATCCCTTGTGGAGCAACAAGGAGAGTATGGGGTTGCTATATGGGTCATTAAGCATCAAATGACCTTAGAACCTATAATTGACCAACTTGGCCATAGAAAGTAGCTTGATGCTACAGTCATTGAGATCATATTCTCGAGATGGTTTCGGCCGCAAGAAAAGAATGCATGACTAGAATTATGACCGATGGAGGATGGTCAGTGATATTGAGAACCTCTAAAACCCAGTTACTATTATTAGGACAGGTTGAACCAACTAAACTGCAAGAGGGTAGTACCTAGACTCCATGCCAGCCTGAAATTTAAGGGCTATTGTGTGACTTGTTTGCCCTTACCATATTTTCTATCTGTGATACCTGTGGTGTGTTTTTACCATGACATCATGTATCATGACATCGCATGCATATTTCATTAGACTAACCATTTCAAAGACCGAGGGGATTCATCTTTGTTCTATTTTGCAGATCATGGCTTCTATGCGCAGAAATACCATTCGAGTCAACTTCGTGCAGATACCTGCTCAGCTCAGAGAGTTAGTTTCAAAAGTTCCTAATACTTCTTCTTTTGTTAGAAGACATGGTCATCTCCTTAGCTTGGTCACTTCCAAGTTGGATGAGCAAATGATGAGCGTCCTGTTCTAGTTCTTTGACCCATTACATCACTGTTTCACCTTCCCGGACTATCAGTTAGTCCCTACTTTGGAAGAGTTTTCTGATTTACTGGGTATATCTATTCTAGAGCAGACACCCTTTTCAGGTTTGAAGATAGCTCTTGGGCCAGAGGATATTGCTTCAGCCCTACATCTAAAAATGGCTGATGTAGTGTCTAACTGGGAGACTCAGAGTGGGGTTAAAGGTTTCTTGGCTAAGTTTTTGATCGATCAAGCTCAAAAGTTATGGGATAGTTTGGACTTTCAAGCATTTGAAGACATCCTGGCTCTCCTCATCCACGGCTTGGTTCTCTTCCCAAATCCAGATTCTTTCATAGATGTGAATGCAGTCAAGATCTTCATGTCTCGTAACCCAGTGCCTACTCTTCTAGGTGATATTATACATGCTCTCAATACCCATATTGTACGGAGAAGGGGAACTCTCTTGTGTTGCACACCACTGATGGCGAGGTGGTTTATTTTGCACCTCCCCAAATCTGTATTGAAGAATGAGGAAGGTGTAGGTTGGGCTTACAGAATCATGTCCCTTGCTCATATGGACATCCTTTGGAGTTCTAAAGATATGGAAAAGGTAGATGTCATTGATCGATGTGGGGAATACCCTAATGTTCCATTGCTTGTAATTCTAGGGGGTATAACCTAAAATCCTTGTTTGGCTTTACGACAGTTTGGACGAGCTCGGAGAGATGGTCCCCATGAGCTGCTTCTTACAGGCATTATCTTTGACTTCAAGGGGGATGTTGAGGGACATCACCGCAGGTTTATACGAACTTGGGGCATGGTGAACAGGTCTGACCCACATGAGCTAGGACTGAAGATTTCTCTTCCGATGCAACCTTATCTCCAGTGGGTTCGAGCCCGTGCTCAAAAGTTGGGGATGCCATATGAAGCTGTTTTGTCGGTGATTGTGGAGCATACTGATGAAGAAGGGGTTCCTTATACAATCCTCCATCCTTATATGCCTACTGATCTGGGGGCATTGAAGAGATCTTGGATCCAATTAAAGGAAGAAAGGGATACCTACAGAGAGAAGTATCATGAGCAGGAACGGAAGATCCTGAAGCTTACAAGGCAGCTTGAGAATGAGAGGACAATCAACGATTATGTCAGCACGAAGGGAAAATGACCATGGGACTTCTGATGTCTTTTATTATTTCTAGCCTAGATTTGATTTTCATTTCATTTCTCTTGTAACGCCTTAAGGGCATTTTTTAAACATTGTTTCAAGTTTTAATCTAACAAAGTGTTTTTATTTTGGTTTACAAATTTGAATCTCCCTAAGTCTTTGAAATCATATCATACGCATTCCATTCCCATGCACCTCATTACAGGTACCATTACAGGGTTCTTATCTTCTTCGTTGTTTATTTCCGCAATCATTTATTCTGAAACATCTACTGATCAAGCTATTAAGGCTCTTCAAGCTCAGAATGCTCAGTTCCAGGAGATGTTCTTGAACTTGGCCAAGACTCAACAAGATTTGAAGACTCTCATCTTGAAGGACAAAAATAAGAAGAAGAAGGTGGTCCTCCTGAATATGGGTCACAGATTCGGGAACAATTTGCGAAAAGAAACTAATTTGTCCCATTCATCTGGAGGGGAGAGAATCAAGAGGAAATAAAGGGGCCTAGCCCTGTGGTTTCTGACAATGACACTGATTTTGATGAAGACCATTATCCTCTGGCTTAGGATAGATATAAGCAACTCGAAGACCGGCTGAGTGCGATGGAGATCCAGAAAATACCTGGGTTGGACTTCGGAGATTTGGGTTTGGCATATGGGGTGGTGATCCTGCACAAGTTTAAAGCTCCTGTCTTTGCTAATTACGATGGGGTATCCTGCCCGAAGCTACACCTTCGCTCGTATGTCAGAAAGATTCAACCATATACTACTGATAGGAACCTTTGGGTTCATTTCTTTCAATATAGTCTGTCAGGGACTCAGCTTGAAGGAGCTAATGTCCGCAACTGGGAGGACCTTGCTGCTGCCTTTTACAAGCAATACCAGTATAACGCCGACCTTGCTCCCACGCGTACCCAACTTCAGGGTATGTCTATGGGTGCGAGCGAAGGTTTTAAGGACTACGCCCAGAAGTAGAGAGATATGGCCGGAAGAGTACAACCCCCTATGTCTGATAGGGAGTTGGTGGATATGTTTCTTGGGACTTTGTCTGGTCCTTACTTCAATCATTTGATCGGTAGTTCATCGTATGGGTTCACTGAATTAATTATGACTGAGGAGAGGGTTGAAGATGGTATTAAAAGTAGCAAGATACAGAAAGATGCTTCGTCAAGTACAAAAAAGAAACCCTTCAGGAAAGAAGCCAGTGCAGTTTACAGCTCGAGGAGCCAAAACCGTCCTGAACGCCGCCAAGCAGTCAATACGGTGGTAATATCAAGACCAACCGTTGCCCCACAACACAACAATCAGCAAAGAGTAGAGAGACCGCAAAGGCAGTTTACTCGGCTCAGTATGAACCTATCTCAAATTCTGCCGCAGTTGTTGAAAACCAACTTAGTGACTCTGGGGGAAGCCCCGAAGAATCCCAACACCACATCTCTGCTGTATAATCCAAATGTCCACTGTGCTTATCACTCCGATAGCCCAAGGCATGATACGAACAACTGCTGGGCCTTAAGGAATAAGGTACAAGATTTGATTGAGGCTAAAGAGATTGAATTTGACGCGCCGGAAAATCCTAATGTCATGACTGCTCCTATGCCCAAGCATGGAGTAAATGTTGTGAATGATGATTCATTTGTAACCTCTATGGAAAACATTTCTACTCCGTTGATGACAGTGAAGAAGAATTTATTATCATCCGGTTTATTTCCGGGCTGTGGCGAAGGTTTCCATCTGTGTTCCATCCTACCTACTGGTTGCCATCTATTGAAGTCAGGTGTTCAGCGCCTGATGGATAACAAATAAATCTTGTTCGAGAAGAATTTGGTTCCATTGATTCCTGTTGAAGATGTTTCCATAATAACCATTTCCACTAATCCTTCCAATGCTTCCTCGAGAAAGCCTGTTAGGATTACACCCGTTACAAGAGTTGCTCCATTAATCATTACTATCCCTGGCCCTATCCCGTACACTTCGGATAAGGCTGTTCCGTGGCACTATGGGGCCGATGTGTATTATCATGGGATCAAACAAGACTTGAAGGTTGAAGAGGCTGATACTGATGTCAGCAATATTGTTGGGCCTAGCAAAGTCACCCGAAGCGGAAGACTTTTCTCCCCTGAGATCTCCCCACCAACTGTTCGGAAACCTGTTGCTATTTCACCTGCCAGTACATCTGCTACTATCCCTGTTCATGTTCCAATCATTACCCCTATCGCCGAGTCATCTGACGCTCGGGGCAAAGGGATCACAAGTGAGCCTGCCCGGATGGAGGCACCGAAGAAGATTATTGTTGAAACCTCTAGACAGGAGATAGAGGAAATTCTAAAGATCATCAAGAAAAGAGACTACAACATAGTCGAGAAGATGGGGTAAACCCCGTCGAAGATCTCCATGTTATCTTTATTGTTATGCTCAGAAGCCCACGCAAAGGCTTTAATTTCTTTCCTAAAAACTGCGCATGTGCCGCAGGAAACATCTGCTGATCAATTCAAAGAATGTGTGGCTAGTTTGACCGCTGACAACGGGTTGGGTTTCTCTGATGCAGATCTGACTGCCAAAGGAAAGAATCACAATGATGCCCTGCATGTTTCGATAGAGTGCAGGGGCACTACTCTGGCCCACATGCTGGTGGATATTGGGTCCTCGTTAAATGTTTTACCCAAGAAAGTGTTAGACCGGTTGGACTGTGAAGGGTTGGTTCTGAAGCCAAGTAATATTGTGGTTAGGGCCTTCGACAGGTCCAAAAGGATGGTACACAGGGAGGTGGATGTCCCTGTTAAAGTTGGTTCCCAGACTTTTGCATCTACATTCTATGTGATGGACATCCGACCATCTTATTCTTGCTTGTTGGGGCGCCCGTAGTTTCATAAAGTTCGGGCAGTAACTTCCAAGCTCCACCAGATGTTAAAATATCCAGTAAAGGGGAAAATTGTTACAGTACGAGGAGAAGAGGAGTACATGGTGAGCCACCTTAACTCTTTTCGGTATGTGGAGATGGATGGGGAGTTCATTGAAACCCCGTGTCAAAACTTTGAAGAAGTCCCCCAGACTCTGGCGTCGACTGAAACTATTGCTGAAGATCCTCCAATGAAGATGGCTTCCCTCAAGGACGCCCGGGCTGTTATTGAAAAAGGTGGGTGTGCAAATTGGGGCCAACTCCCTGACTTTGCACACAAGACTGACAAGTTTGGTTTGGGTTTTACTACAGAAGCTCAAAGGGTTGTTCAGCGTGCGTGGATTGGAAGACCTCCCCTGCGTATCAATAATCTAGAAGTGAATTCAATTGAATATGATGATGAAGAGTCTGAGTTCGACAGCTGGATTTACCCGACTACCGACGGTGGATTGAGCAATTGGATGGCAAAGGATTTCGTGTCCATTTCTTTTATTACACAGTAATAGACTTTTGTTTTGAGTTTTGTAACAGACAATTTGAAACTTTTACGGCCTGGTGCCTTACCCGAGTCACCGTGGCTTTGTTTGTGGGGGCTTTACATTTGCCATTTCCATGTATCATCAATAAAGCATTGGACGTTCTCTTGCATTACAAATTTTGCGCTCCTTGTTTTTCTATCTTGCACTTTATTAAAGCAGCTATAGTCTTACACACACTCACATATAATAATACAGGTCCACATTCACTCTGGGTCCCACTGATAACGACTCTGCTACTGCCAGATATGACTTCGAAAGTCCGATCAACCAAGCAGAGGATGAAGGTGAGGATGATTATGAAGTGCCTGGCGAACTTGCTAGACTGTTACTTCAGGAAGAGAGGGCCATACAGCCCCATGAAGAGCCAGTGGAATTAGTAAATATGGGTACAGAAGAGGACAAGAAAGAGGTTAAGATCGGTGCAAATTTGGAGTCTAGTGTCAAGCAACGATTGATACAAATGTTGCGTGACTATGTTGAGATCTTTGTTTGGTATTATGAAGATATGCCTGGGTTGGACACCGATATTGTGGTTCACCGCCTGCCAACTAAAGAGGACTGTCCTCCAGTGAAACAGAAAGTTCACCGGATGCGCCCAGAGATGCCTGAGAAAATCAAAGCGGAGGTCATGAAACAGTTTGATGTCGGTTTTCTAGCAGTTACTTATTACCCGCAGTGGGTTGCCAATGTGGTTCCGGTGCCGAAGAAAGATGGTAAGGTACATATGTGTGTGGACTATAGGGATCTGAACAGGCCGAGCCCCAATGATGATTTCCCACTCCCTTACATCGATGTTTTGGTCAACAACACCGCGTAGCATAAGATCTTCTCTTTTATGGATGGTTTTCTGGTTACAATCAGATTAAGATGGATCCTGAGGATATGGAAAATACAACTTTTGTTACAAGTGGGGTACCTTTTTCTACAAGGTAATTCCTTTTAGATTGAAAAATGCTAGGGCAACGTATCAGCGCGCCATGGTCTCTTTGTTCAACGACATGATTCATCATGAGATTGAGGTATACGTTGACGACATGATTGCAAGATCTCAAACTGAAGAAGAACATCTTGACCATCTCCAGAAGCTATTTGACAAGTTGAAGATGTACAAGCTGAGGTTAAACCCGAACAAGTGCACCTTCGGAGTGAGGTCTGGTAAGCTGTTGGGTTTTGTTGTTAGTTATAAAGGTATTCAAGTGGATCCTGCAAAGGTGAAGGCTATACAGGAAATGCCAGCTCCCCGAACAGAAAAAGAAGTCAGAGGCTTTTTGGGACATCTGAACTACATTGCCCGATTCATTTCACATTTGACCGCTGCTTGTGAGACAATCTTCAAGCTGTTGAAGAAAGATCAAGTGGTAAGGTGGAATGATGAGTGTCAGGACGCTTTCGAAAGGATCAAGGAATACCTACAAGAGCCACCTATTCTGATGCCTCCAATTGAAGGAAGACCTCTGATCTTATACTTGACAATACTCGACAATTCAATGGGGTGCGTGTTGGGGCAGCATGACGAGTCTGGCCGAAAAGAGCATGCTATTTATTACCTTAGAAAAAAGTTTACCAACTGTGAGACCCAATACTCACTGCTTGAGAAAACTTGTTGCGCTTTGGCATGGGCTGCTCGCCGGCTGAGAGAGTATATGCTGACTCACACAACCCTATTGATATCAAAGATAGATCCAATCAAGTATATCTTCGAAAAGCCTGCCTTGTCCGGAAGAATAGCAAGATGGAAGATGATCTTGGCTGAGTATGACATCTAATACAGAACCCAAAAAGCAATCAAGGGGAGTGTGTTGGCAGATCATTTGGCGCATCATGCCATGGATGATTACCAGTCTATGAACTTTGAGTTTCTGGATGAGAACATCATGTTGGTGACTGACTATGAAACACCTGGACCGGATGAAGGACCTGAGGAGGGATCCCGATGGTCTATGTATTTTGACGGAGCTTCAAACGCTTTGGGTAATGGCATTGGCGCCGTGATCATATCTCCTGAAGGTTGTCATACTCCGTTCATCGCCCGATTATGTTTTAACTACACCAACAATATGGCGGAGTATGAAGCATGCATCATGGGTCTTCGAGCATCTATTGACCTAAGGATTAAGTTCTTAAGTGTATTCGGAGATTCCGCTCTCGTGATCAGTCAGATCAAAGGCGAGTGAGATACAAAGCACCAAAATCTAATTCCTTATAAAGAGTATGTATTGACGTTGCTTCCACATTTTGAGGAGATAACCTTTGAACATTTCCCAAGAGAGGAGAATCAGTTAGCGGACGCGCTAGCCACCATGTCTTCTATGTTCAAGGTCAGATGGGACAATGAAGCTCCCTAGATTACCATTATGAGGTTGGACGAACCCGCACATTGCTGTGATATCGAGACTGAAGAAGTAACAGATAAGCCCTAGTTTCACGAGGTAAAGAGGTATCTTGAGGCTCAGGAGTACCCCGAGGGTGCATCTGTAAATGATAAGAAGTTTTTGAGGAGGTTCACTGCGAAGTTCTTCATCAGCAATGGCATTCTCTACAAGCGTAACCATGACTCAACCTTACTGCGATGTGTGGATAAGAACGATGCAGAAAGGATTATGGTAGAGTTACATGAAGGTACTTTCGGGACTCATTCCAGTGGACACACCATGGCAAAGAAAATCCTACGGACAGGATATTATTGGTCCACCATGGAAGCCGACTGTTATCATCATTCTCGGACCTGTCATAAGTGCCAAGTCTATGCTGATAAGGTGCATATCACTCTAGTTCCTCTGAACGTCTTGACAGCTCCTTGGCCCTTTGCAATGCGGGGCATCAATATGATTGGTGAGATCAGATCTACGGCGTCCAACGGGCATCGTTTCATTGTGGTAGCAATTGATTACTTTACGAAGTGGGTTGAGGCACCTTCCTTTGCTACAGTAACCAAGAACGTCGTGGCACAGTTTATTCGGCACAATCTGATCTGTTGATATGGTGTACCAGAGAGGATCATTACGGACAACAGTATAAATCTCAACAATACGATGATCACCGAGCTCTACAAGCAGTTCAAGATACAGCATCACAACTCTTCTCCTTACCAGTTGAAGATGAATGGGGTTGTTGAAGCGGCTAATAAGAAAATCAAGAAGATTGTGCAGAAGATGACGGTGACATACAAAGATTGGCATAAGATGTTACCATTTGCTCTTCATGGGTACCGAACCTCAGCACGAACTTCAACAGGGGAAACACCTTACTCTTTAGTGTATGGCATGGAAGTAGTCTTACCTATCAAAGTTCAGATACCCTCTCTTCAGATTATGAAGGATGCAGGTTTGAGAGAAGACGATTGGATCCAGAACCGGCTTGATCAGCTGAACTTAATCGACAAAAAGAGACTTACTGCTATTTGTCATGGTCAAACATAGCAAAAGCGGATGATCAAGGCATTTAACAAGAAAGTCAGACGACAAGAGTATCAAGTTGGGGATCTGGTGATCAAGCGCATCATACTACCTCAAGGTGATCCCAGGGGCAAATGGACCCCTACTTACGAAGGGCCATTTGTGGTTAAGAACATTTTCTCAGGAGGAGCTATGATTCTAACCACCATGGATGGTGACGACCTTCCTCACCCCGTCAATGCATACATAGTGAAAAAATATTACGCATAATCAAAGACCCGCTAGGTCGACTGGCCTAGGAAAAAATAAGGGCTTCCCGGCAACCAAAAGGGTTCGGGAAAAAATAAGGGATGAAAATGAAAAAAAATTGTACACCCGGCAAGTCGAAAACCTGAAAAGGCGGCTTGGGCAAAAAAGGGTATCCCGGTGGACTGAAAACCCGAAAGGGCGGTCCGGAAAAAAATTAGGGATTAAAGCGTAACACTATGTCTCATTGGATCACCTTGTAACCAGACTTCGGTATCGACTATCAAGCTCGGACGACACTAATCAGTCTGATCTACCTTTAACCAAGTAGCAAAGTGATGAGATGCTCGGAGACATAAAGGCAATAACAGAGTTGGAACCCAGTGGGATTGTTCACATAACTGTTTTTTCTTTGTTTTACACAAATTGTATAAACTCTATTGTTCGGCGATGTTCTCTCACTAGGGCGTCAGCTTCTTGTACAAGAACGCCTATTTGCAGGCTGACTTCAAAATCAATACAATTCATTTTCACAAAGAAATTTCAAATTGTTTTATTTTTTCTGTTTTGTTTTACAAGAACGTCCAATGTTTCATTTTGATATATGCATTTGACAATAGTTGCTGCTCATAAATATTCACATGCGAAACAAAAGATTGTTACTCGTAATATCAAAAACAGGGGAAAATAAGAAGTGTCCAAACCGTACAGTTGCTCTATCCACCAGGTATAGGGATAGACCTAGTTGAAGAAAACGATTGAAGGTACTTTTACTCCCTGCAGAGTAAGAAAAAGACAATGACATTAGCGGTCCCGAACAGGACACCACTCTCCCCAGCGGAGGCTCACAACTGCGAATGAGTCGGCAATATTCTCCCCAAATAGAGTTTATCTATCATCAGCCCTGGAAAATCATCCCCAGTAGAGTTTGGATAATTATCCCCAGTAGACTCTAGAGGATTTCCCCCAGTAGAGTCTAAAAGATTATCCCCAGTGAAGTCGCCACTAGAAAATCATCCCCAGTGGAGTTCATTCCATTAACAAACAGAAACTCAATTCCCAACAGGTTTCATTATCGCCAACAACGGTAATTCATCCCCAGCTGAGTTTATTTCTCCAAATCAACAGATCCTCCGACAGAGTTTGTCCTCCCCACGGAGTCATTTCCTCGTCAGTTTATTCCCCAGCGGAGTTATTCTCTCCTGCAGGATTATGCTCACAATCATCTTCATTCACTATCCCCTGCGGAAACGAAGAATTCAACTCTTTTCTCCAACAGCAATCCGGGATTTATTTTCCCCCAGCTAGAAAACATTACATGTCCATACATCATGATATACGCATACGCATCATACAACAGAATCTCATTTATTTTGAGAACATCATTGCTTGATACACGTCATGCATTACATACAATTAACCTTTACGTTTCAGGAAAGATACAATCAAATTCTCACAAAAGTTCAAGCTATGAAGCCCGGATCCGACCGGATAATACCTTGATTTCTACAGCATATTGTGAAGCCCAAGTTACGATTGGATAATAGTATCAAACACTGCGAAGCCTGGATTCGACCAGATAGTGGTTTATCTTTAAGCTATGAAGCCCGGAGAACGACCGGATAATAGTTTAATCCCCAGCAAGCCGTGAAGCCCGGATTACAACCGGATAACAGCTCAGCCAGTTACTGTGAAACCTGGATTACAACCAGATAGCAGTCCGAGACACCATGAAGCCTGGATTCGACCGGATAGTGGTTCATCATAAACACAAGCCGTGAAGCCCGGATTACGACCGGATAACAGCTCAGTAAAGTATTGTGAAGCCTGGATTACAACCGGATAGCAGTACAGAACACCATGAAGCCTGGATTCGACCAGATAATGGTATAAAGCATCGTGAAGCCTGGATTATTACCGGATAACGATAAAAGGAATGAAGCCTGGATTACAAATAGTTAATAGTACAAGACACTGCGAATCTTGGATTTCGATTGAATAGCAGTTTACCTGGACAGTTACTAAGAAGCCCGGAGTCGACCAGATATTAGTGTGCCCTAAATTCAAGTTGAAGCCCATATGTGACCGGATAACAACTCATTTCCTTCTGAAGCCTGGATTACGACCAGATAAGAATCGAGAAATTGAGAAGCCTGGATCACGACCGGATAGCGAGTTTAATCTCATCTCCCCAGTAAGTCACTGTAAAGCCTGGATTACGACTGGATAGCAGTTGGTCTTATCACTATGAAGCCTGGATCACGTCTAGATAATAGTTTATTTTCACCTCTTCGACGAAGAGACGATTCCTCAACAAGAATAACGGACGACCGAAGTTCCTAAATTCAACCTTTCTCAAAACAGAGATGACTCCCCAGTAGAACAACGGACGACCGAAGCTCCTAAATTTCTATTCCTCTCAAGACAGAGATCAGCATTCCCCGGCGGAATCTTCCTCAACAATAGGTATACAAGCTCTCGATAAGGAATCTCTTAAGCGATCGACACTCCTTCAGAGGCATCTGTAAGCCCATTCCCTACATCGCAAGACGGACACCACTTCATGCGAGTGCAAATTTCTGGGCACTCTAGTGTTCAATCATCTTCCACCTTCGGATCACGAAAGGCACGAAAGCCAATCTACATCCTCAGGTTTAAGAAGATTGAACAGGGGCATCTGTTATATCCCAAAATTTTCCCTCCTATATTTCTCACAACATTTCAAGAATGATACTCAAGTTGCTCAAGGTAGTCTAAGGGTTGACTAGACAAGCTCTCTCCTAAGGCAGTCTACCTCAAATTAGGGTTTCATGTTGCATCAAGATACTTGAGTCCAAGGGATCCCAAATGCTCACCAATGTCCTAATATGTTCTCAATATCATCCATGTCAAGTTTCAAGCCTTGCAGAGGAAGTTTGCTCAGTCAATTACTCAAAGGCCTAAAAATCGACTGTGCTAGGGCAAAAGTCAATTGTGGCCCACATACAGTCAAACTTCAAGATTTTTTGTCAACATCCTTATTTTGAAGTATACTTCATCATTTTATCAAGTTTTTATCATGATTCATCAAGGATTTCTCTCAATTCATCAAGGACCAAAAGTTGCTAAATTAGGGTTTTGTAGGAAAAGTCAACTCAACTTTGACCAAACATAACCTTATCATACTTTATGAGAAATGACCCATAAAAAGCTCATTTTGAAGAGGATGCCATGCTCTACAATCCATCTTCAGCTCCCAAGTTCAAAATATGCACCCACAAGAAGTTATGAATTTGGACATTACAGGTCATTTGGAAAAGTCAACAAAAACACTTTTTTTGTCAAAGCTTCATACTTGAGCATGGAATATCAAATTGATATGGGACAAAAAGGTTTGCTTGGAGGACATCTCAAGCTTTCTAAAAAGCCCAAGAACACCCTCAAAGAGTCAAAATTTAAGAAGTTATGCATTGGTGAAGTTGGCCCTTTTTGCAAAACTGCCAAAAGTCAACTATGCCTAAAACTTCAATTTTTTCCAAATGGGCCCAATCTTTTTCAATTGTTTTGAGTTGGCAACATGGTCCACGAGCCCTAGCCTTTTCCACTTTTCATTATCTAGTTTTTATTATTTATTTTGATTTTTATTTGAATTAAATTTTAATCAAAATAAATCATGGAAAAATCTAAAGCATTGAAAACTCAAGATTTTGTACTTGTTTCAGGTCTCAAATGCAGTTGGCAAGTATTCAAATTCGTGTAAAGGCATGACGTGCACAAAAATATTGGATTTGGACTATTTTTGGAATGGTTTTCAAGTGTAGCAAATCACAATCATAGTCAATAATGGAAGAATATTATGATCATTCTTTCAACCCTAATTTATTCCTCAATACATATAGAAGCAAGGCAGACCAAAAACCAGGTTAGAAGGAGGCGTGTGATCAAGAACAAAACTTGAAAAAAACAAGAAAAAATGGTGAATCGAATTCCTACTTATAGGCAATTTCAAGACCCTTGGACCATTCCAATCGATTCCTGGGAGTGTAGGCAAGCGAAAGCAATCAAGAACAAGAGTTCCCAATCCCTATACCTCACTGTAAGTCCATCACGACATTGCTTATTTCTTGAATTCGGTTTGCATGATTTAGGCATTGATAGCATGAATTAACCATATATTCTTGATCCATGGAACATTTGCGAGCTTTCTATATTGTTTAATTGCATTTATATGGCTTGTATAAAATTTCACCATGGCTAGGGTTTGTAGCTTCGAATTAGGAGTTTTATGTGCAGGCAAAATTGGCCCATAAAAAGTCATCATGATATTCAGCAGGTCCAGACGAATCCAACCATGGCATTAGAAGTCATATATCTTGCTCATGGTGGATTTTAAGAGAACGCGGGCTGTAGCTATGACCAAATGTCCAGAGGTAAAAGTTTGGAACTTTTACCAACAGATCCAAGGAAGAAGACAACCAATGTGGCAACCTCCCATTCGCGTATTTGAATTTTCGCGTGGTTTGAATTCAGTGTTTTTGCTTTTCATATATTATCATTATTATTTATTGTATATACAAACAGAAGCAAGTGGCGCAGTGGTAGTGGAGTGGTTGGATAGTGCATCAGGACCTGGGTTCGAATCCCAAGTCCCCCCATTCATGCATATTATTTTTCCTTTCAGGATCAGGCGTGCATACAAAGTTAAGAGACCACCATATGCTCTCAAGATCTAGCCCTTGGATCTCTAGATGGCCAAATCGGGTGGCCATCATCTGAAGGTGTATCATGAAGCCTAGTCAACACAAAGCATATGATCGTGCAAGTCAACGTGGACTACTTGGTTTTGGGCCCAGATTTGGCTATTTGCACCCCCTCCAAATTACTTTCAGGCCCAATTTCTTCACCTTTTTCTTTTTATATTTTATTTTAATTTATTTATTTATTTTATTTACTAACACCATTAATTATTTTCTTTTTATCAAAAAAAAAATCATAAAAATATTTTTCACCCAATTAGACTTAGGTTTATTTTTTATCATTAAATTTATTAATTTAATTAGATTTTAATTTTAGGTAAAACTTTAATTATTTTGTAAATAACTTAAAAATAATTAGAAAATTAGGATTTTATTTCTAACTTAATTATATTTTCTTTTCCTAAAATTAACCAAAACATAAAAAATAAGCCATTTATTTATTTTTCATTAATTAATTTAATCACTAATTATTTTTTGTATTTAGTTTAAAAACTTAATTCTTTTCTCAAAAAATAATTAAAAACAACAAAAAACATTTTTTTCTTTTAATTAGGTTAAAAAGGGTCAAAACCCAAATTTTTCTTATCATCCTAATTTCATCGCGCGCGTTTTATTGTTTTATTATTTACCATATTCATGTAACTGCCTACAACTTATAATAGTTTAAATTAGGACTTTTATTTTCATTTATCGCTTTATTTCTTAAGGGTTTATTTTTGGCTATGTAAATACCTGAAGCCTTGTAATAGCTTAGTTTAATTTCCGCACTTTAAATTCCGCAAAATAGTTAATTGTTAGATGTATGATTAGGGTTGCATGACAAGAATGTATGTTTAACTTTAAAACGGTTAGATAACCCTAATATGTGCAAAGATAAATAATCTGAAATTGAATCACTCGCACATGCGCACTCCTCGGGTACACTCCCACTTGGTTGCCTTCGATAAACGTTCATTGAGTATAGGATGCTTTAGTGTCGTCCTTTTGTCCAAAGATCAAAGTTGCCTCGGAATGGTTTCCTCGGATATTGTTACCTCGGATAATTGATCTAAGACATTAGGGTTATTACTAAGACGTCCTAACATTGCTTTAGTGATCGTACGTCCCTTTCGAATTGACCCTCAAAACTCCAACGATGGTGCTACCTACTCACTAATAGTGGGATAGCATCGTCTAAAGGAAATGAATACAGAATGATTATTTTTTCGAGTATGTAGATTAGTTCTTAAGTACTTGCTCAATCCAAACAAACTTTTTCACACTTACACTCCTCTTTTAAAACAAAGCTTTTAAAAACACTTCGTAACATTCTTGAAGACAAAAGCAAGAGTTAAATTGAAGTTAAAAAACTTTTCAAATCACACAAGTACACAAAGAAGCAATTTTGAAAATGATGAGCAAGTACCTAAGAGACCGTAGATAACTACGGATAGAAAGGGTGCTAATACCTTCCCTTTCTATAATCTACCCCCCGTACTCAAATATCTCGAAAAAGGAATTTTTCTGTGCTTTTTTCCTTTCCTTGTTGGATAAAATAAAATTCGACGGCGACTCTTGCTTACCGCGATATTTTGGGAACACAAACACAAAACGTAAACCAGCAATTCCTAAAAAAGGAAACAAGTCTCGGTTCTGGCCACCGTATCACAGTTGTGTATGAAGTGAAAGCTTACGACTGAATGCGCATTTGAATTAACTGAGAAGCTACCATGTCCCAGGTTATGATTAAAGGTTTAAATTTGTGTGAAAAAGAAAACTCATACTTCTTTGGCTCAAAGGGGTTGACTAGGGATTATCTTCCTTATAACTTCACTGTTTAGGATTTAAAAGAATGCATGTATATCGTCAGCAAGGTATGTCCAAAAGCATATTGTATAATATTATGGCGTTGTTTTCGTCATCCTACCTCTAAAGGCTTAAAACTTTTAGTCGAGATTTGAATATCACAAAAAGAAGTAGAAATCACAGTTTAAATATAATGACAATGAATGAATTAATTCAAGACAAACATATGCAATGCATTAATGAAGACAAAGTTTGACATAATAGATAAGTGTTCAAACAAACAAAAGAAATTACAATTGAAAATTCAAAATGAACTGGACGCTCTCAATGATTTGGCATGGGAGAAGTAATCATATTGGGAGTCTCGGGTGGACCGAATTCAATCTCTTTGGCGTCAATCATATTTTGAATATTGTACTTCAGCGCCAAACAATTGTTAGTATCATGCCAATGACTGCCGGAATGATAGGCACATATTGCATCGGGATTGTAGTTAGGAGAAGAATTTTTGGGGTTTGGATGAGGTACTATCAACGTAATTAGATTCATACTTAACATGTGTTACAATTTTTGAGATAGTGGCATGTTGATTTTGGTAAACTGTCTCTTGGGCTCGTCTTTCCTTCGTTGATTTCCCTGTTGTGTTCGCACTGATGCAGGACTAGAGATCAAGACTGGCCCCACAGTCTGGTCGTGGTTACTCTTGTTACGACCCTTCTGGTTGTACACAACATTGGACTATTTCTTCCCATTGAAAGGTTGCTTCCCTGCACTTAAAGATGCACCCCCTTTGAATTTTACCGCTCTTGATGCCAGCTTCTACTCTTTCACCTATTAATATCAGCTCGGTGAACCCAGCTGAAGAGCTTCTGACCAGGTGGTTGAAAAATGGGCCTGACAAAGTACCCAAAACATATCTACCAGCTCTCTATTAGACAGAGGAGTCTGGACTCTTCCTACAAGATCTCTCCACTTCTGGGAATAATCTTTGAAGCCCTTACTGGAACCCATAGACATGCTTTGAAGTTGTGTACGAGTTGGAGCGAGGTCAACATTGTATTGGTACTGCCTGTAGAAAGCAGCTGCCAGTTCCTCCCAGTTACGGATGTTAGTTCCCTCCAACTGATAGAACCATTCAAATTGAGTCCCCAATAAACTATCCTAGAAGAAATGCATCCACAAATTCCTATAAGAGGTGTGAGGTTGGATCTTCCTGACATAAAACCTCATATGCAACTTAGGACATGAAACTCCATCATATTTAGCAAATGAGGGAACCTTGAACTTCGGTGGAATGACCACTCTAGAAACCAACCCTAATTCTTCGAAATCCAGACCAGGTACTCTCTGAATTTCCATGGTGTTGAGACGATCCTCCATCTGTTTATATTTGTCGTCAACAGGAGGATATTGTTCTTCGGCATAATCAGCCTCTTCTTCAACATACCCTAGATTGTGGTCTTCTTCTTGTGTCTTCTCTTCCTGATTGTCTCCCTCATTTGACGGAGTTATGAATTCTAGAGCTTGCTTTGCAGGTCCTCTAAGTCTCCTTCCCATATTCGGGACACCCACTGGTTTCTTTTTGTTCTTGTCTTTTAGAATGAGAGTCTTCAGTTCCTCTTGTCCCTTTTCCAGAGCCAGAAACATATGCTGGAATTGAGCATTATGTGCTTGAATATCCTTAATATTCTATTAGAGAGCCATTTCTTTTTGCTGAAATAAATAGAGAAAAGATAAGAAACTGGTCCTGTAACCTGTTTATGTGATGATATGTATAATATGTGGATGCGATGTTTTCAAGGATCTCATGGGGTAAACACAAGAAAATGTTAGAGGTTGAACTTTGACTACAGCTTTCGCATCGTTGAATGTCCTTCCACGAGAATCAAGCTCACCATGTCGAGTGGGTCATAGCCCTTGACTCAAGTTATCGTGCTTTGGTCTTTAAGAGTGTTTGGTTAGAGGAAAATAAATCATCTTGCCCCTTAATAGACGTCTGGTTTGATACAACCCTGCATCACAAACCCTAGAGACCCTTGAAATGGTTATTAAAAATGCTATGGTATGATGTTTATGAGGTTTATGTACAAGTAATCATATACACACAAAGAAAACAAGTCCTTAGGTTTAGGCTTGCATGAGGTTTCATTGGTAAGTACCCTCTTGATGTTTAGTTGGTTCAACCTGTCCTAGAAAGTAATTGGGTTCTAAGGAGTCTCATATCACTGACCTTTATTTTAGGCATTGTTTTAGCTCAAGCACCAAAGTATTGCGGCCAAAATATCCCAAAAGTCCAATCTCAATGAGTGTAGCATCGAGTATCAACCAAACTTCGGTTGGAACCAAAGCCGACCATCTCACTACTTTCTAATGGCTTAGGATGAGTCAATTAAAGGTTCTAAAGGTCAGTTAGCGCTTAATGACACTATAAGGAAGCCTAATGTTATCCTTGACTAACTCAAGGAACATTAGTACAAGCCAGAGTATCACGCTAACGTAGCTATCATTTCGTCCATATCGGTCTACGCCGTATAGCCTCCATGATTTATTGCTACTTACCTAAAAAGGTTCTTCGATCCGGGTAGAGGATCAAAACAAAACCCAAACAAGGACCCAAAAATGTAAAGCAAGCAAGTCAAACAAGGAAATCATATTAAATGTGATCTAACTCTAAGGTAACCCCACTTTTAACTTTACCATTAATCCCCAGCAGAGTCGGCAGTTCTGTCATACGGCGGGAGAACTGACTCGGGTGTTTTGCATTTTATCGCAAATGTTACGGATAGCAAGAGTCTCCATTGACTTTTCTTTTATCCAATAAAGGAAAGGGTGAAAATAACTGGAAAGACCTTTCGAGATGTTTTCTTGAGCTCGGGGGGTAGGTTATGAAAAGGGAAGGTGTTAGCACCCTTTTCATTTGTAGTTATCTACGGGATCTTAGTTGCTTGCTAGATCACTTTTGAAATGCTTTGTTTGAAATGTGTTTGTGGTGGGTTTTTGAAAGTATTTTGAAAACCCCTTTTTTGCGGCACACTTTGTAATGATTCTCGTCTCTATAAGAATGCACACAAAGTCTTGGTTTTGAAAATATTTCAAGGAGATGTTTGTTTTTGAAGGTATGTTGAAAGTGTGAGTGTGAAAATAGTTTTAGTTTGTGAGCAAGAAACTAAGAACGTCCTACCTACTCAAAAGGTCTTTGTTCTTTTCCTCCTCCTTTAGATGTTGCAATCTTACCATTGATTGGTAAGAATCCCCATCGTTGGGTGTGAAGGGACATGCGTGGGTCAATCGTATAGTCATAAAAGATAACTTATGAGTCGTTTTAGCAATTTTCGTAAGGGACTGGATCGTTTACCGAAGGCAACATCGAGGGACATTGAGGTACTATGATCTTTTTTATCGAGGATCCTTGCTAAAATGCCCATATTTGAGGGACATGACTATTTTCTGAGGCAACAAGCAAAGTTACCCTAGAGGTGCGCATGTGCGAAGTGTGTTTGATTGCATGCATTTTTGTCTTTGAAATTAGGGTTTTCTAACGGTTGATTTTACCTTGCCATACACACTCTAATTACTAATAATTTATATTAAAGCGGTAAATTGCGGAAATTAAGATCCTAAGCTATTACATCATTAGGGGAGTGGGGGTACAATTTAAAAATGGAGATGAAGTAGAAACTTAAATATTACAACCATATCGAATAATAATGAAGAAAATGTAAAAACAGTGTAAAATAAAGGAAAAAAATTAATTTTGAACTATTATATGTCGACATATGCTGCTATGCATCAACACATAACTTTCCTTGCCCCTGCCAAACTAAATCAACTCAGTATGAGTCGGTGCATAATAGGATGTGTAGACTCATTTCTTGCTTGTGTCGACACATACACGTTTTGTGTCGACTCATGCACCTTTCATCCTTCTGTTTTGGGACCTGGAAAACAGTGTGAGTCGATGCATAAGGATATGTGTCGACTCATAACCTATTTTTTCACTAGAATGAGTCAACCCATGTAGGTATGTGTCGACTCATGCTGAAGTTTTTTGCCTTAAACATTGTTTTATTGTCTGTACAGGTCAGTTTACAGAATATGATTGATATACATAAATAGCAAGCAAATGGTTAGCTCAAAGGGGAAATGATTATTACATTTTATCTTCGAGAATGAATCATGTATGAAAAATGAAAAGCTCAAAGTTAAGAAGACTTACCTTGGGACTGCACTTGGGGTTTTAAGTCTGAATACTAGAGTGCCCAGAAATTTGCACTCGCATGAAATAACACTGATGATTGATAATGTAGGGAATGGGCTTACAGATTCCATTTGGAGGAGATGACAGAGAGTCGTCAGAGATAGGCTTAAAGAAGCCATCCAAAGTAGATGCTGATTTCACACATGGTCCCTTTAGGGGTTCCTGTTCCTGATGTCTGAGGAGGAGTCTGTTGGGGAATGTGGGTTTCTGTTGTTCTCCTATTTGAGGAGAACTCTATGGGGAATAGAGTTTTGAAACTTCAGTTGTCCAAGGCTCTGCTGAAGGGCTATCTCTGGAGAGATGACAGTTTGTTGTATTCTGGTTGAAGTCCAGGTTTCCAGTGATTTGCTGGGTATAATGGAATTAACCGTTATATGGAAATGTATTAGAAAGAGCCTATGTAAGGATGCTTTAAGATGAGCCCGTGTTAGACTGTATGAGAAGAAACTCTTGTAAGATTGCTCCGTCTAGTCATATAGATACCTTTCATGTCTGGTTTCAGGTGTTTAATCTACAATGAGTCGTTCACATATAGTTGTCATGTCTGGTTTTAGGTATTAATCTGGAATTTGAAATTTTTTTGTCGTCCACAGATAGTTGTCCTGGCTTGTTATAGGCATTAATCTGGAACTATCTTTTTGTTTGGTCGTTGAGATAGTTGTCCTGTCTGGTTTTAGGTATTAATCTCTGACTTAAGAAAGAAAGATAGTTTTCCTGGCTTGTTACAGGTATTAATCTTCAATCTCTTCATGTAGATAGTTATCCTGGCTTGTTACAAGTATTGATCTACAATAGATCGCTCACAGATAGTTGTCCTGGCTTGTTACAAGTATTAATCTGGAACTTGTTTTGTTGGTTACATAATTAGTTTCCTAGTCTGGTTTCGGGCATTAATCTGTGGCCTACTGTATTAATTGGTAAACCCGTCTTGTTTCGGGAGTTCATACCACTTGGTCGTGCAGATAGTTTCTCCGTCTGGTTTCGGGCATTAATCTTTGAACTGCTGTAAAAGTTGATAGTATTTATCTATTTTCTAATTTAACCTGAAAAGGTAAAATCAGTTTCATGCGATGTCATGATGTATGAATTGCATGATGATCCCAAAATAAATGAGCTTATGATATATGTATTTGTATGCACATGCCATGATGTATGAACATGTACTGCTATCGTGCAGTATATTTGTCTTGGAAAATAAATCCCTGACTGTTGTTGGTGAGTGAAGAAAGTGATTCTTCAATTTCTGCTGGGGATAGTAAAACGGAGATAGTTTTGTTGGCGATTCCCTTTCTCTGTCGAGGATCTTTGACTTTTGTTTGAGAATGATTTTTCCAAGAGGAAGAGTTCTGTTGGAATGTTTCACCAATTTGGAGAGATAAACTCCGTTGGGAGATGAATTTCTATAGCTAGAGAAATAAACTCTATTGGGGATAAGGCTTTATAAACTACTTGAGTTTTATAAAACTCTGTTGCGGAAGGTGAACTCCGTAAACTGCTTGGGGACTTTGTTGAAATCCTATTGAGGAATCCTGAGAAGCTTGGCGACTTCACTGAGGATTTTGGATCAGTACTTGGAGATTTTTGCTTCTGCCGGGGATGCGAGAACAACTGACATCAACAGGTTACATGCTGGGAATATGGCAGTGATCATGTAGTAGAATTCCCCTTCCTTTGTACCTGTTGGAGAAGGTATTTGTCCGGGAAGTCATCTGCGGGTATCTTGTGCATTGCCCTTAGGTATTGTCCCATTTCTTAAAGTCACTAGCAATTGCCTTTCTGTTTTTTAGGTGTATATTTGTAAGCAGTAATAATATTCAAATGCATATGTTCAAAAATATTCACTGGACGTTTTTGCACACAAAGTAGAAAAATAAAAATAAAAATTTGCAACTTTTAAAGAAATAGTTTTGTATTAATTTGATTTAAGCGTTTTTGTACAAGGAGACAGACATCCTAGCAAGAGAATGTCATCGTAAGAATGGAAATTATACAAAAATAATATACGAAGAAAGGCATCTATGGGAAATAATCCCGTTGGGTTCCTATTTTGCTATTGCCTTTATGTCCTTGAGCATCTCATCACTTTCGCTGCTTGTCCGAAGCTGATTGGATTGATTAGTGTCGCTTTGAGCTTGATAGTTGATACTAAAGATTTTCTGTAAGGTACATAGTTATACGCTTTAAATCCCTAAATTTTTCTTGGGCCGCCCTTTCGGGTTTTTCAGTCCACCGGGATACCCTTTTTTGCCCAAGCCTCCTTTTTCAAGTTTTCGACTTACCGGGTGTACAGATTTTTTTTATGTATATCCCTAATTTTTGCACGAACTCTTTTGGTTCACCGGGATGCCCTTTTTTTGCCTAGGCCAATCGACCTAGCGGGTCTTTGTTTATGCGTAGTATCTTTTAACTATGTCTGCGTTTACAGGGTGCAGAAGGTCATCACCGTCCATAGTGGTTAGGATCATGGTTCCACCAGAGAATATGTTCTTGATTACAAATGGACCTTCGTACGTGGGAGTCCATTTACCCCTGGGATCACCTTGTGGCAGTATAATGCGCTTAATTTCCAAATCACCGGCCTGATATTCCTGACGTCTGACCTTCTTGTTAAAAGCTTTGATCATACGTTTTTGGTATATCTGACCGTGACAGATAGCTGCGGGCCTCTTCTCATAAATCATGTTTAACTGGTCAAGTCGAGTCTGGAACCATTCGTCTTTGCTCAGCCCTGCATCTTTTATGATTCTTAGAGAAGGGATCCGAACTTCAATGGGCAGGACAGCTTCCATACCGTATACCAAATAGAAAGGAGTTTCCCCCGTTGATGTGCGCATTATGGTGCGGTAACCATGAAGAGAAAATGGTAATGTCTCATTCCAATCTTTATATTTCACTGTCATCTTCTGTATGATTCTCTTGATATTTTTGTTCGCAGCTTCAACAGCGCCATTCATCTTTGACCGTTTAGGAGAAGAGTTATGATGTTGAATCTTGAATTGCCTGCAAAGCTCAGTGATCATAGTGTTGTTGATATTGGTACCATTATTTGTAATGATTCTTTCTGGGATACCGTACTTACAGATTATATTATGTTTGATGAGTCGGGCCATAATTTTCTTGGTAACGGAAGCAAATGAAGCTGCTTCGACCCACTTCGTAAAGTAATCAATGGCAACCAGAATAAAGCGGTGTCCGTTAGAAGTCGTAGGTATGATTTCTCAAATCATGTCGATCCCCCACATTCTGAATGGCCAAGGAGAAATCAATACGTTCAGAGGGACTAGAGGTACATGTACCTTGTCAGCATAGGTTTGGCATTTGTGACAAGTCAGTGAATATTGATAACAGTCTGCCTCTATGGTGGACTAGTAGTATCCTACCCGTAGGATCTTTTTAGACATTGAATATCCATTGGAATGAGTGCCAAAGGTACCTTCGTGTAAGTCATCCATAATCCTTTCTGCCACACTCTTGCCTACACACCGAAGTAAGGTAGAGTCGTGGTTGCACTTATAAAGGATCTTGTTACTAAGAAAGAACTTAGAAGAGAACCTTCTTAGGAGCTTCTTATCATTGACTTAAGCTCCTTCAGGGTATTCTTGAAGTTCGAGATATCTTTTGAATTCATGAAACCAATGCTTGTCCACTACTTCTTCAATACCAATCTCGTGACAGTATGCTTGCTCGTCCATCCTCTCAATAGTGATGTGAGGAGCCTCATTATCCCACCATACCTTAAACATGGATAACATCATAGCTAGCGCGTCCTCTAGTTGATTTTTCTCTCGTGGAAAATGCTAAAATGTAATTTCTTCAAAGTGTGGGATTAATGTCAACACATGCTCTTTGTATGGGATGAGATTGGGATGCTCCGTGTCCCATTCTCCTTTGATCTGGATGATTACCAAAGTTGAGTCTCCAAACACATTTAAGAACCTAATCCTTAAATAGATTGTTGCTTTGAGACCCATGTTACATGCTTCATACTCAGCCATATTGTTGGTACAGTTGAGACATAGTATGGCAGTGAAAGGAGTATGACAGCCTTCAAGAGATATGATCACAACGCCAATGCCATTGCCAAGAACATTAGAAACTCCTTCAAATACCATAGTCCATCGGGATCCTTTTTCAAGTCCTTCATCCGGTCCAGGTTCTTCACAATCAGTTACTAGCATGATGTTCTCATCCAGGAACTCAAAATTCATGGATTGGTAGTTATCCACAGCTTGATGTGCCAAATGATCAGCTAGTATACTTCCCTTAATTTCTTTATGGGTTGTATACTTAAAGTCGTATTCGGTCAGGATCATTTTCCATCTTGTTATTCTTCCGGAGAGAGCGGTTTTCTCAAAGATGTACGTGATAGGATCCATCTTAGATATTAATAAGGTAGTGTGGGTCAGCATATACTGTCTTAGTCGGCAAGCAGCCCATGCCAAAGCACAACAAGTTTTCTCGAGTAGTGAGTATCTTGTTTCATAGTCGGTTAACTTTTTGCTAAGGTAGTATATTGCATGCTCTTTTCAACCAGACTCGCCATTCTGCCCCAGCACACACCCCATTGAGTTTTCTAATACTGTTAAGTACATGATCATAAGTCTTACTTCAACCGAAGGCATCAGAATTGGAGTCTCTTGAAGGTATTCCTTGATTTTGTCAAAGGAATGCTGGAAATCGTCATTCCACTTTACCGCTTGGTCTTTCTTCCGTAATTTGAAGATTGGCTCACAAGTAGCAGTCAAATGTGAAATGAATCTGGCAATATATTTTAGGCGTCCCAAGAATCCTCTAACTTCCTTCTCAGTGCAAGAAGTCGGAATTTATTGTATAACTTTGAATTTTTCAAGATCCACTTCAATGCCTTTGTTGCTGACAACGAAACCCAAGAGCTTACCAGATCTTACTCCAAAGGTGCACTTATTCGTATTTAGCCACAATTTGTATTTATTCAGCCTGTCAAATAGTTTCTGTAGATGATCAAGGTGTTCCTCTTCAGTCTGAGACCTGGCTATCATGTCATCAACATAGACCTCTATCTCATGGTGAATCATATCATGGAACAAAGCTACCATAGTGCGCTGATAGGTTTCCCCAGCGTTTTTCAACCCAAATGGCATAACCTTGTAACAGAAAGTGCCCCACTTTGTGACAAAGATTGTCTTCTCCATGTCCTTAGGTGCCATCTTGATCTGATTATATCCGGAGAAACCATCCATGAAGGAGAATACTTTATATTGTGCGGTGTTGTCAACCAGAACATCAATGTGAGGAAGAGGAAAGTCATCCTTGGGGCTTTCCCTGTTCAGGTCTCTGTAATCCACACACATACGTACCTTACCATCCTTCTTAGGTACTGGAACAACATTAGCGACCCATTGTGGATAGGACGTGACAGCTAAGAAACCGGCATTGAACTGTTTCATGACTTCAGCCTTGATATTTTCTGACATATCTAATCGCATACAACAAACCTTCTGTTTCACTGGAGGGCATTCATCTTTTGTAGGTAGGTGGTGAACCACAATATCGGTGTCAAGTCCCGACATGTCTTCATACGACCAGGCAAAAACCTCAACATAGTCATGTAGCATTTGTATTAACCGTTGTTTGACACTGGGCTCCAAGTTAGCACCTACCTTGACTTCTTTTTTGTCCTCTTCAGTACCCAAGTTCACTGTCTCAACTGGCTCCTCATGAGACTGTATTTCCCTTTCTTCCTGTTGTAACAGTCTGGAAAGCTCTCCTGGTACCTCACAATCTTCCCCACCTTCGTTCTCGGCTTGGTTGATCTGATTTTCAAAGTCATAGTGAGCAATAGTAGAACTGTTATCAATGGGATCTAGCATGGATAAGGATCTGCAGTTTGATATGTGAGTGTGTGTAAGAGCATGGCTGTTTTGATAAAGTAAAAAGCAGAAAAGAAAGGCAAAGAGTGCAAAATTTGTATGTAAAAACGTCCAATGCTTTATTAATGACATATGAAAATGAAACATGATAACCCTCACAAATAAAGCATTGCACCCCGGGTAAGACACAAGGCTTTGGAGTTTGTATTATTTATTTATTACATATCCAAAACAAAAAAAGGACAATTACTCCTGAATAAAAGTAATTGGAACAAAGTCTTTAGCCTTCTAGTTGATGAGTCCTTCACTGACAGTTGGGAAGATCCACTGGTCCATGTCACAGTCACTTCCACTGTCCTCCAAAGCATTAACCTCATGATTGCTTATACGTAAGGGTGGTCCTCCGGTACGAGCACGACAAATAGCCCTTTGAGCTCCTGATGTAAAACCCAAACCAAATTTGTCAGATTTGTAGGGAATATCTAGAAGTTGGCCCCAAATTGTACACCCGTCTTCTTCAACAACTTCCCTGGAATATTTTAGAGAAGCCATCTTCAGTAGAGGCCTAGTAGTCTTTGGAACACTGGCAGAGGTTTTGGTTGCAGCAACGGTCTATGGATTCTCCTCAAATTTCTGACAGGGGGTCTCAATGAACTCGCTGTCCATTTCAACGTACCTGAAAGAGTTCAGGTGGCTCACCATGTACTCCTCCTCCCCATGAAATGTGATAATATTCCCATTGATTGGGTACTTTAGCATCTGATGCAGGGTGGAAGTCATAGCACCAGCCCCATGGATCCAGGGTCGACCCAATAAACAGGAGTAAGATAGGCGGATGTTCATCATATAGAAAGTGGAATTAAAAGTCTGAGTTCCCACTTTATTAGGGATGTCCACCTCCCCATGCACCATTCTTTTAGAACCGTCGAAGGCTCTCACCACAATGATACTAGGCTTCATAGTCAATCCTTCGCAATCTAACTTGTCAAGGGCCTTCTTGGGCAGAACATTTAGTGATGAAATTGTATCCCCTAGAACATGGGCCAAAGTAGTGCCCTTGCACTCGATGGAGACGTGCAGGGCATCATTATGTTTCTTTCCTCTAGGAGTCAGATCAGCATCATAGAAACCTATCCCATTGTCAGCAGCCAAACTGGCTACACATTCTTCAAATTGATCAGTGGAGGTTTCTTGAGGCACGTGACCAATCTTGAGGAATTTCACTAAAGCATTTGCATGGGCTTTAGAGCACAGTAACAGGGCCAGCATTGAGATCTTAGAAGGGGTCTACCCCAGCTGTTCAACCACATTGTTATCACTTTTCTTGATTATTTTTAAGATTTCTTCCATTTCCTTCTTAGAAGCCTCGGGGATGGATTATGGGTGCGCCTTCGTCTGGACAGGCTCAACCAATATCTCTTTGCCCCAAGTCTCGGACGACTTGGTGGCAGGGGTAGTAGCAGGGCTAGCAGCAGGAGTAGCCATAGGAATACTGACAGGAGTAGCAACAGTTTTAGGAGGAGAGATCTCGGGGGAGAAAACTCTTTCGCTTCTTGTTATCTTACTAGTCCCGGTGATATTACTAATTTCAGGATCAGAGTCTTCGGCATCTTCATCTTTAACAACCAGCAAATCTTGCTTGACGCCATGGTAATAGACGTCATCCCCATATTTCCAGGGAACAGCTTTATCCGAGGAATATGGTATAGGTCCAGGGAAAGTAATTATCAATGGAGAAACTTTCCGAACAGATGTAATCCTGACAAGTCTTTTGAAGGAGACCTTGGGAGGATTGGCGGAAATGGTAATGATAGAAACATCTTCACATGAAGAACTTGTAACTGGAGTCTTCTCAAACAGGATTTCTTTATCATCCATCAGGCATTAAACGCCTTCCTTCAACAAATGGCAACCATTAGGTGAGGACAAACATAAGGGGCAGCATTCGCCACAACCCAGAAATAAACTGGCCTGTAAGATATTCTCTTTAATAGTCAGGAGTGGGGTAGACAGTTCATCGACAAAAGCAACAAACATGTCATTGTCAATAGCATTAACACCACAGCTGTGCTTGGGAATAGGGGAAGTTATAACATTAGGAGTCTCAGGAGCGTCAAATTCAATCTACTTTACTTCAATCAAATCCTGCACCTTGTTCTTCAAATACCAATAGTCGTTGGTATCATGGCCTGGACTTTCAGAATGGTAAGTGTGATACGGTGGGAGAGAACTAACTGTTTTTTGGAATGCTGGTTTGCGTTTTGCATTTGTATTCGCAAAATGTCGCAGTAAGCAAAAGTCTCCACCGTCTTTTATTTTATCCAACAAGGAAAGGAAAAAAGCACAGAAAAATTTCTTTTTCGAGATATTTCTCGGGTTCGGGAGGTAGATTATAGAAAGGGAAGGTGTTAGCACCCTTTCTATCTGTGGTTATCCACGGGATCTTAGGTACTTGCTCAATGTGTTTTCAGAATTGGCTTTTCTTTGTGTTTGTGGGTTTGAAAAAGTTTCTGTTTGAAAGGAGTGTAAGTGTGAAAAGTTTTGTTTTGTTTTAAAAGGAGAAAGTACTTAAGAACAATCTACCTACTTGAAAAAGGAATCAATCTGTGCAAATATCCTTTAGACAATGTTATCCCACTATTGATGAGTAGGTAACATCATCGTTGGAGTTTTAAGGGTCAATTCGATTAAGGGACGTGTGGTCACTAAAGCAACGTTGGGATGCCTTAGCGGTAACCCTAATGTCTTAGATCATTTTTCCGAGGCAACTGTTTCAAGGCAACTATGATCTTTGGACAAGAGGACGACCTCTAAAACTTCCTATACTCAATGACCACGTTCGAAGGCAACCAAGTGAGGTGTACCCCAAGAGGGCGCATGTGCGAGTGTGTTATTTCGGTGAACTTTATCTTTGTACATGTCATGGGTGAGCTATGTTTATTTTAAGTTCATACATTCGATCTTGTCATGCATTCCCTATTACCAAACATCTAATAGTTTATAGATTGCGGAAATTAAATTGCGGAAATTAAATCTAAACTATTACAAGGCGTCGGGTATTTACATCACCAAAAACAACCCTTGAAATTAAATTGCGGAAAATAAAATAAAGCGATAAAATAAATTAAAGTCCTATTTAAAGTTATTACATTCCGGAAGCAAGTACAATAATATCATCAATGGATAGCATGCGAGAAAATTAAATCGGGCGCATTCTAGGGTTTTGACCCTTTTTTAAAAGAAAGCATTTTTTGTTCATTTTTTTTGAATTAAAAGGAATTAGATCTAAGTTAATTAAATAAATTAATTAATTAATTAATAAAAGATATTTTTTTTGGATTTTTGGATATTTAAGGAAATAAAATAAAATTGATTAAAAGTTAGTAAAAACCTAATATTCTACGTTAATTTTAATTATTGCAAAAAGATATTTAAAAATTAAACCTAATTAAACTAAGTTAATTAAATTAATTTATTTACAAAAATAAAGTCATGAGTTTAATTTTAATAAATAAAATATATTTTTTGGTTTTTGATTTTATGAGGAAAAAATTTAATTGGTTAGTGATAATAAAAATAATTAATTAAAACAATATAAATAAATGAAATAAAAAAAAGAATATAAATAAACCAAAAGGGGCGTGTTGGGCCTGGAAAGGGAGTGAGATTGGCATTTTTAGGCCCATTCACGTTCAAGCCTGGTTGACTTTCCAGATTCTTTATGCCTTGGTTGACTTGAGACCATGATGGACGTTCAATCTTGGCCACCAGATCTGGCCTGGGCCCATCTGGCAACCATCTGGATGAGGACCCATGATAGGCTACGCTTTGGACATTGCATGGAATCACCTGTTGAAAAATGAAACAAATGCATTGGGGGACCGGGGATACTTACAGCGCGATTGGGGATGTTTCAGAGCTTGATTTTGATTGCTTTAGACTTAATGGATGTCCAGCAAGAGGTTTACGTTGAGATTTGACCTTGAATCTGCCTCTAGAATGGATTTCAGTTTCAAGCTTTTTCAAGCTTTTTCAAGTTTTTGCTTTTGTGATTTGACAGCCTCTAGGTCTTGAACTCATATGCTTTGTGTTGTATATGTAACATGGAATCAATTAGGTCAAGTTTTGGGCTTTGAATCCTTAGGCATTGATGATTGGAGATATGATATGATCCTCCATTAAAAGGCTTCCAATTTCATTCCAAATCCAATATTTTTTGCATGATATAGCTTGATACGAGTTTGATTGTGTACATGATGATATTTAAGACATGTATCAATCAAAAAGATACCAAGTTATCAATTTTTAGATTTTATTTAGATTTAAATTGATTAAAAATGAATTAATTCAATAAAAATCAAATAAAATAGAAAAATTAATAATTGGACACAAGACTGAAGATAGGACAGGTGTGTAGTGTGACAAGATCAAATCAAGTGGAAAAAAGTGGGTCCATTTGGCAAAATT
This sequence comes from Vicia faba, assembly GCA_948472305.1. Classification (NCBI taxonomy): domain Eukaryota; kingdom Viridiplantae; phylum Streptophyta; class Magnoliopsida; order Fabales; family Fabaceae; genus Vicia; species Vicia faba. The sequence continues at coordinate 1,384,060,088 of OX451739.1, forward strand.
TGAAGTTTTGGGGATAGTTGACTTTTGGCAATTTTGGAAAAATGCCCAACTTCAACAATGCATAACTTCTTCAATTTTGAACCTTTGGAGGTGTTCTAGGACTTTTTAGAAACCTTTAGATTTCCTATAATCAACCCTTTTATTCTCATATAATTTGGATATTCCATGCTCAAGTTATAAGCTTTGGAAAAAAAGGTGTTTTTGTTGACTTTCAAAAATGACCTATAATGTCCAAATTTGTAACTTTTTGTGAGTGCATTTATTGATCTTGGGGTGTGAATATGGATTGTAGGCAATTGCATCCTCTTCAAAATGAGCTTTGGATGGGTCATTTCTCATAAAGTATGAGAAAGTTATGCTTGCTCAAAGTTGAGTTGACTTTTCCTGCAAAACCCTAATTTAGCAACTTTTGAATCTTGATGAATCTTGAGCAATCCTTGATGAATCATGATAAACACTTGATCAAATGATGAATTATCCTTCAAAATGAGAATGTTGACAAAACATCTTGAGGTTTGACTATTTGTAGGTCACAGTTGACTTTTGCCCTAGCATAGTCGATTTTTGGACCTCTTGAGCAATTGAATGACTAAACTTTCTCTGCAAGGCTTGAAATTTGACATGGATGAACTTGAGAACATATTAAGGCATTGGGGAGAACTTGACGTCATTTGGATGTAAGGACCTTGAAGCAACACAAAACCCTAATTTAAGATTGACTGCCTTAGGAGATAGCTTGATTGTCCAACTCTTGAGCAATCTTGAGCCACTTGGAGATTCTTCTTGCAATGTCTTGAGAAATATGGGAGGGAAAATTTTGGGGTACAACAGCTGCCCCTGTTCAATTTTCTTAAACCTGAGGATTTAGATTGGCTTTTGGGCCTTTCGTGATCCGAAGGTGGAAGATGATTGAACACTAGAGTGCCCAGAAATTTGCACTCGCATGAAGTGGTATCAGCATTGTGATGTCGGGAATGGGCTTACAGATGCCATTTGGAGATTGTTGATAGGTGGTCTGAACTTCAACTGGAATACGAATCAGGGAGATCTTATCGGCGATCTGACTGAACCAGAGGAGGTCTTGAATTAATTTTGACTGGATCAGAAAAATCTTTAGGAATCGATCTAACTGGACCAGAGGAGGTTTTGTCTTCTTTGACTGGATTGGCATCAGAAAAATCTTTAGGAATCAATTTAACTGGACCAGGGGAGGTTTTGTCTCTTTTGACTGGATTGGCATCAGAAAAATCTTTAGGAATCGATTTAACTGGACCAGGGGAGGTTTCGTCTCTTTTGACTGGATTGGAATATGAAAAATCTTTAGGAATCGATTTAACTGGTCTTGTCTTCTTTGACGGGACTGGTATCAGAAAAATCTTTAGGAATCGGTTTAACTGGTCTTGTCTTCTTTGACTGAGTTGGCATCAGAAAAATCTTTAGGAATCGATTTAACTGGTCTTCTCTCCTTTGACTGAGTTGGAATAAGAAAAATCTTTAGGAATCGATTTAACTGGTCTTGTCTTATTTGACTGGGTTGGCATCAGAAAAATCTTTAGGAATCGATTTAACTAGTCTTGTCTCTTTTGACTGGGTTGGCCTCAGAAAAATCTTTAGGAATCGATTTACCTGGTCTTGTCTCTTTTGACTGGATTGGCCTCAAAAAAATCTTTAGGAATCAATTTAACTGGTCTTGTCTCTTTTGACTGGGTTGGCCTCAGAAAAATCTTTAGGAATCGATTTAACTAGTCTTGTCTCTTTTGATTGGATTGGCCTTAGAAAAATCTTTAGGAATCGATTTAACTGGTCTTGTGTCTTTTGACTGGGTTGGCCTTAGAAAAATCTTTAGGAATCGATTTAACTGGTCTTATCTTCTTTGACTAGTGAGAACCTTAATTGTATCTTTCCTGAAAGGCAAAGGTCAGTCATATGTAATGCATGATATGGATCAAGCAATGATGTTCTCAATATAAATGAGATTGTATTATATGATGCATATATGCATGTATCATGATGTATGGAAATGTGATGTTTTAGTTGGGGAAAATAAATCCCGGAGCTGCTGGAGAATAGAGTTGAATTCTTCGTTTCCACTGGGGATGATGAACGAAGATGATTGCGAGAATAAACCTGCAAGAGAAAAGAACTCCGTTGGGGAATAAGCTGATGAGGAGATTACTCCGAGGGGAATTACTTTGTGGGGAAGAGATGCTCTGTTGAGATTCCACTGATAAGTTCCGCTGGGGATGAATTACCGTTGCTGGTGATATTGGATCTTGTTGAGGATTGAATACCTGTTCGTGAAAGGAAAGAACTTTGGTGGGGATGATCTTTCAGTAGCGACTTGCTAGGGATAACCTTGTTAGACTCTTGTGGGGATAACCCTCTGAATTTGGTTGGGGAGATTTATTTTTGTACTCCGCTGGGGATAAACTTCCAGAGTCTATTGGGGATGATGGTTCAACTCTGTTGGGGAAGCTTTTTCAGACCGTGCTGGGGAGATATTGACTCCACCGGGGGTATCTTGTATTCTGCCGGGGAACATTCTTATACTCCGTTGAGGAATATTAAGACTGTCGGGGATACTCTTATACTTGCTGAGGAATATTCTTACACTCCGCTGGGGAATATTAAGACCCTTTTAGTGTTGATGGTAGACTAACTCTGCTTGGGGAAAGCATTGCTGATTCGTTTATAGTTGCAAGTCTCAACTGGGAGAGCTACCATTACTGCTTTACTCTGCAGGGAGTGAATGTATCTTATCCATATTCTTCAGCCGAATCTGCCTTTGTACCTGATGTACAGAGAAACTATACAGTTCGTACAATTCTTACTGCCCTTGTTTCTGAGATTACCAGTAATTCATCTTTCGTTTCGCATGTAAATATTTATGAGCAGCAATTAATGTCAAATGCATATATCAAAAATGAACCTTGGACGTTCTTTGCAAATCAAAACAGATAAAGGAAAAACAGTTTGAAATTTGTATGAAAATGAATTTTATTGATTTTGAAGTTTAGCCTATAAATAGGCGTTTTTGTACAAGAGGCTGACGTCCTAGTAAGAGAACACCGCCGAACAATGGAATTTACAGAATTTGTGAAAAACTAAACAAAACAGCTATGTGAATAATCCCACTGGGTTCCAACTCTTCTATTGCTTTTATGTCCTCAAGCATCTCATCACTTTGCTATTGGTTGAAGATGAATCAGATTGACTAGTGTCGTCCGAGCTTGATAGTCGATACCGAAGTCTGGATGCAAGGTGATCCAATGAGACATAGTGTTACACTTTGATCCCTAATTTTTGCCTGGACCGCCCTTTCGGGTGTTCAGTCCACCGGGATACCCTTTTTTGCCCAAGCCGCCTTTTCAGGTTTTCGACTTGCCGGGTGTACAGATTTTTTTCATTTTCATCCCTTATTTTTGCCCGAACCCTTTTGGTTCGCCGGGAAGCGCTTATTTTTGCCTAGGCCAGTCAACCTAGCGGGTCTTTGATTATGCGTAGTATCTTTTCACTATGTCTGCATTGACGGGGTGAGGAAGGTCGTCACCATCCATAGTGGTTAGAATCATAGCTCCTCCTGAGAAAATGTTCTTAACCACAAATGGTCCTTCGTAAGTAGGGGTCCATTTGCCCCTGGGATCACCTTGAGGTAAGATAATGCGCTTGATTACCAGATCCCCAACTTGATATTCTTGTCGTCTTACTTTCTTGTTAAATGCCTTGATCATCCATTTTTGGCACGTCTGACCATGACAAATAGCAGTAAGTCTCTTTTCGTCGATTAGGTTCAGCTGATCAAGCCGGGTCTGAATCCAGCCATCTTCACTCAAACTTGCATCCTTCATGATCCGAAGAGAGGGTATCTGAACTTCAATGGGCAAGACTGCCTCCATGCCATATACCAAGGAATAGGGTGTTGCCCCTGTTGACGTCCGCGCTAAGGTACGGTACCCAAGAAGAGCAAATGGTAACATCTCGTGCCAATCTTTTTATGTCATTATCATCTTCTGCACAATCTTCTTAATGTTCTTATTAGCCGCTTCGACAGCCCCATTCATCTTCGGCCGGTATGGAGAAGAGTTGTGATGCTGTATCTTGAATTACTCGCAGAGTTCAGTGATCATCTTGTTGTTGAGATTGGTACCATTGTCCGTAATGATCCTCTCTGGTACACCATATCGACAGATCAGATTATGCCGAATGAACCGTGCCATGTTGAAACAATGTAACGATGCCTGTTAGACGCTGTAGGTCTGATCTCGCCGATCATATCAATGCCCCATATTACAAAAGGCCAAGGTGCCGTCAATATGTTCAGAGGGACTGGAGGTATATGCACCTTATCAGCATAGACCTGGCACTTCTGACATGTCCGAGAATGCTGATAACAATCAGCTTCCATTGTGGACCAATAATATCCTGCCCGGTGGATTTTCTTTGCCATGGTGTGTCCACTTGAATGAGTTCCGAAAGTACCTTCATGTAACTCTGCCATGATCTTTTCTGCTTCATTCTTATCCACACAACGCAATAACGTCGAATCATGGTTACGCTTGTAAAGAATGCCATTGCTGATGAAGAACTTTTCCGCGAACCTTCTCATAAACTTCTTGTCATTAACAGATGCACCCTCGGGGTATTCCTGAGCCTCAAGGTACCTCTTTACTTCATGAAACCAGGGTTTATCCGCTACCGCTTCAGTCTTAAGATTACATGAATGCGCAGGTTCGTCCAATCTTTCAATGATAATCCGGGGAGCTTCGTTGTCCCAATGGACTTTGAACATAGAAGACATCGTAGCTAACGCATCCGCCAACTGATTCTCCTCTCTAGGGAAGTGTTCAAAGGTTATCTCCTCGAAATGGGGAAGCAACGTCAATACATACTCCTTGTAAGGAATAAGATTTGGGTGTTTCGTATCCCAATCGCCTTTGATCTGACTGATCACGAGAGCGGAATCTCCGAAGACACTCAAGAACTTAATCCTTAGGTCAATAGCTGCTTGAAGACCCATAATGCATGCTTCATGCTCCGCCATATTGTTGGTGCAGTTGAAACATAGTCGAGCGGTAAACGGAGTATGAGAGCCTTCAAGAGATATGATCATAGCGCTAATGCCATTACCCAAAGCGTTCGAAGCTCCATCAAAGTACATAGACCATCGGTATCCTTCCTCAGGTCCTTCATCCGGTCCAGGTGTCTCACAATCAGTTACCAACATGATGTTCTCATCCAGAAACTCAAAGTTCATAGACTGGTAATCATCCATGGCCTGATGCGCCAAATGATCTGCCAACACACTCCCCTTAATTACTTTTTGGGTTCTGTATTGGATGTCATACTCAGTCAAGATCATCAGCCATCTTGCTATTCTTCTGGACAAGGCAGGCTTTTCGAAGATATACTTGATTGGATCCATCTTTGATATCAATAGAGTAGTGTGAGTCAGCATGTACTGTCTCAGCCGGCGAGCAGCCCATGCCAAAACGCGGAAAGTTTTCTCGAGCAGTGAGTATCGGGTCTCACAGTCGGTAAAATTTTTGCTAAGGTAATAAAAAGCATGCTCTTTTCGGCCAGACTCGTCATGCTGACCCATCACACACCCCCATTGAGTTGTCGAGTATTGTCAAGTATAAGATCAAAGGTCTCCCTTCAACTAGAGGCATCAGAATGGGTGGCTCTTGGAGATACTCTTTGATCCTTTCGAAAGCGGCCTGGCATTCATCGTTCCAACGTACCACTTGATCTTTCTTCAGTAACTTGAAGATTGGCTCACAAGTAGCAGTCAGGTGCGAGATGAATCGAGCAATGTAGTTTAGTCATCCCAGAAAGCCTCTGACTTCTTTCTCTGTCTTGGGAGCTGGCATCTCCTGTATGGCCTTCACTTTTGCAGGATCTACTTGAATACCTTTGTCACTCACGACGAAACCCAGTAGCTTACCAGATCTCACCCCGAAGGTGCACTTGTTCGAGTTTAACCTCAGCTTGTACAACTTCAGCCTGTCAAACAGCTTCTGCAGATGGTCAAGGTGTTCCTCCTCGGTTTGGGATCTTGCAATCATATCGTCGACGTATACTTCAATCTCATGATGGATCATGTCATGAAACAAACAACCATGGCACGCTGATACGTTGCCCCATCATTTTTCAGTCCAAAAGGCATGACCTTGTAGCAAAAGGTACCCCACTGAGTAACAAAGGTTGTCTTCTCCATGTCTTTGGGAGCCATTTTTATCTGATTATAACCGGAGAAACCATCCATAAAGGAGAATACCTTATGCTGAGTGGCGTTGTTAACCAGAACATCGATATGAGGTAGAGGGAAATCATCCTTGGGGCTTGCCCTGTTCAAATCCCTGTAGTCGACACACATCCGAACCTTACCATCCTTCTTGGGCACAGGAACCACATTGGCCACCCAGTGAGGGTAAGAAGTAACTGCTAGAAAACTGGTGTCAAACTGTTTCATAACTTCAGCCTTGATTTTCTCAGACATCTCTGGGCGCATTCGGCGGACCTTCTGTTTCACGGGAGGACAGTCTTCCTTGTAACGTAGGCGATGAACCACAATATCAATATCCAACCCCGGCATATCTTCATAGGACCAGGCAAATATTTCAACATAGTCATGCAACATCTGGATCAACCGTTGCTTCACGCTAAGCTCCAGATTTGCACCAATCTTGACTTCTTTCTTATCTGTCTCTGTACCCAGATTCACTGATTCCACCGGCTCTTCGTGCGGCTGAATAACCCTCTCTTCTTGGAGTAACAGTATTGCAAGTTCACCAGGCACTTCGCAATCATCTTTACCTTCGTCTTCGGCTAAGTTGATCGGATTTTAGAAGTCATAATTGGCAGTAGCAGAGTCGTTACCAGTGAGATTCAGAGTGGATGTGGACCTGTATACGTGAGTGTGTGTAAAATATCTGTTTTGCAATATATAATAAAGAAAAACAAGGAGCGCAAAATTTGAAATGAGAGAACCTCCAATGCTTTTATTAATGATATATGAAAATGACACACATAAAGCCCTCACAAATGAAGCCACGGTGCCCCGGGTAAGACACTGGGCCATAAAGTTTAAAACATTGTCTATTACACATTCAAAACAAAAGTTTCATTACTGGGTAAAAAAAAGTAATAGGGATGAAGTCCTTTGCTGTCCAGTTGCATTGTCCACCCTCGGTCGTAGGATAGATCCAGCTGTCGAATTCAGACTCTTCCACATCGTCTTCAATGGCATTCACTCCTGAGTTGCTGATGAATACGGGAGGTCTTCCGATTCGTGCATTCTGAACAGCCCTTTGAGCTTCTGCAGTGAAACCCAAACCAAACTTGTTAGTCTTCTGTGTAAAATCAGGGAGTTGAACCTAATTTGCACACCCACCTTTCTCAACAACAGCCCGAGCATCCTTAAAGGAAGCCATCTTCATAGGAGAGCCTTCAACTGACGCCAATGTTTGGGGAACCTCTTCGAAATGTTGAAATGGGGTCTCAATGAACTCCCCATCCATCTCTACATATCGGAAAGAGTTGAGGTGGCTAACCATGTACTCTTCCTCTCCTTGCACTGTCACAATCTTCCCTTTGACCGGGTACTTCAGCTTCTGGTGGAGCGTTGAGGTTACGGCCCCATCTTTGTGGATCCATGGGCGACCCAGCAAACAAGAATAAGATGGTCGAATGTAAATCACATAGAATGTAGAGTTGAAAACCTGAGAACCAACCTTAATCGGGATATCAACCTCTCCATGAACCATCCTCTTAGACCCATCAAAGGCCCTGACGACGATGTTGCTTGGCCTCAGCTCCAACCCATCACAATCCAATCGGTCTAGATCTTTCTTAGGCAAGACATTCAATGAGGAACCAGTATCCACCAACACATGTGCAAGAGTAGTGCCCCTGCATTCAATGGAGACATGCAGGGCATCGTTGTGATTCTTCCCCTTAGCAGTTAAGTCGGCGTCAGAGAAACCCAACCCATTATCAACAGTCAAATTGGCCATGCAATCTGTAAACTGATCAGCTGATGTCTCTTGTGACACGTGGGCAGTCTTCAAGAAGGTAATCAGAGCCTTGGCGTGGGCCTCTGAGCACAGTAACAGTGACAACATAGAAATCTTGGACGGGGTTTGCCCCAACTGCTCAACTACATTGTAGTCACTCTTTTTGATGATTTTCAGAATCTCTTCCATCTCTTGTTTAGAAGCTTCAACAGTAATCGTCTTCGGTGCCTCCGTGTGGGCAGGCACATCAGTGGTGATCCCTTTGCCTCGGGTGTCAGAGGACTCGGCGACATGGGTAAGAATAGGAACTTGAACGGGAATAGTGGCAGGTACACTGGCAGGTGTAATAACAACAGGTCTTCGGGCCGTTGGTGGAGAGATATCGGGTGAGAAACGTCTTCCGCTGCGGGTGACTTTAGTAGGTCCCACAATATTGCTGATGTCAGTATCAACATCCAACTCTTGTTTAACTCCATGAAAATAAACATCAGCCCCATAGTTCCAAGGGACAGCTTTATCAGAGGTATAGGGGATGGGCCCCGGAAAAGTGATGATCACAGGTGCGATTCTCGGAACAGATGTAATTCTAACAGGCTTCCTCGAGGGAGCCTTGGAAGAATTGTCGAAAATGGTAATGATGGCAACTTCTTCAGAAGGAACTAAGAGAACAACAGTCTTCTCAAATAGAATCTCTTTACTATCCATCAAGCGTTGGACACCTGATTTCAAGAGATGGCAACCGGTAGGTAGAACAGAACACATATGGCAACCTTCGTCACAGCCCGGAAATAAACTGTCTAGCAAAAGGTTCTTCTTTACAGTCATCAAAGGGGTAATAACATCATTCACAGAAACCACAAATAAGTCTTCTTTTATAGCATTTACTCCATGCTTGGGCATAGGAGCAGTCACAACATTAGGCCTTTTGGGTGCCTCGAACTCAATCTCCTTGGCATCAATTAAGTCCTGTATCTTATTCTTCAAAGTCCAACAATCATCTGTATATGCCCTGGGCTATCAGAGTGATAAGCACAGCGGGCTTTAGGGTTATACCTTGGTGATGTTGTATTTGAATTCTTTGGGGCTTCCTTTGGAATCACCAGATTGGTTTTCAGTAACTGTGGCAGAATCTGAGATAAGGTCCTGTTGAGACGGGTGAATTTCCTTCGAGGTCTCTCGTCCTTTTGTTGATTGTTGTGTTGTGGAGCACCAGCATGTTTTGAAATAACAACCGCATTAATAGCTTGGCGGTGTTCAGGTCTATTCTGTCGTTTCAAATTGTAGACAGCACTGGACTCTTTCTTAAACGGCTTCTTCTCGGTGCTCGATGAAGCACCCTTTTGTATCTTACCAGCCTTAATACCAGCCTCAATCCTCTCACCGGTCAAAATCAGCTCTGTAAACCCAGACGAAGATCTTCCAATCAGATGGTTGAAAAATGGACCAGACAAGGTCCCTAGAAACATATCCACAAGCTCTCGATCAGCCAAGGGTGGTTGCACTCTTCCGGCGAGGTCTCTCCACTTCTGAGCATAATCTTTGAATCCTTCACATGTTCCCATTGACATACCCTGGAGTTAGGTACGCGTGGGAGCAAGGTGGGAGTTGTACTGATACTGCCTGTAGAATGCAGTAGCCAAATCCTCCCAACTACGGGTACTGGCTCCGTCCAACTGGTAGAACCACTCAAGCTGAGTCCCTGAGAGACTGTCTTGAAAGAAATGGATCCATAGGTTCTTATCAGCAGTGTACGGCTGAATCTTCCTCACATATGACCGGAGGTGCAGCTTCGGACAAGAAACTCCGTCATACTTAGCAAAGGCCGGTGCCTTGAACTTGTGGGGAATTACTACCCCGGATGATAAACCCAGATCACCAAAGTCCAGACCAGGCACTTTCTGAACTTCCATTGCATTCAATCGGTCTTCCAGTTGCTTGTATCTATCCTCAGCAGGAGGATACTGTTCTTCGTCGAAGTCCGTCTCGTTGTCGGAGACCACAGGGCTAGGAGCCCTCCTTTCCTCTTGACTATCTTTCCCTCCAGATGAGGTGGTCAAATCAACTTCATTCTGAAGTCTGTTTCCAAACCTGTTCCCTGTGTTAAATAGGATGGTCCTCTTCTTCTTCTTCTTATCTTTCAGAATCAGGGTCTTCAGATCTTGCTGACCCTTAGCTAGATTCATGAATAGCTCTTGAAATTGGGAATTCTGGGCCTGGAGGGCGTTAATGGCTTGCTCAGTTGAAGGTTCAGCAGACATGATGAGTGCTGAAATAAACAGCGAAGAAGATAAGAGACCTGTAATGGGTACCTGTTATGGAGTGCATGAGATGAAATGCGTATGATTATGATTTCAAAGACAATCGGGAGATTCAAATTTGTAAACTAGAAAGGAAACACACTTTATTAGATAAACTTTGTAATTCAAATTGTTCAACAAATTGCCCTTAAGGCGTTACATGAAAGGAAATACTGAAAAGTAAATAAAAGTTGGAAAGGAAATCATCCAAGGTCAATCAGTGCTCCCATGGTCTCTTCTTATCAGTGCGGACATAGTCGTTGAGAATCCGCTCGTTCTCCAACTGCCTAGTCAACCTCTGGATCTTCTGCTCTTGCTCGTTGAACTTCTCTTGGTAAGAATCTCGTTCCTCTCTCAGTTGCATCCAAGACCTTTTCAGTGCCCCAATGTCAGTGGGCATATAAGGATGGAGGATGATTGAGAGAACTCCTTCTTCATTAGGAACTTCAAGAGTGACAGGCCGGACGGCTTCATACGGCATACCCAGCTTTTAGGCACGGATACGAACCCATATGAGATATGGCTCCATCGGAAGTGAAGTCTTTGGGCCCAGCTCATGTGGATCAGATTGGTGAACTCTATCCCAAGCCCTTATGAATCTGCGACGTTGCTCGTCGCTATCCCCTTGAAAATCAAAGATGATACAAGGCATTAGCATCTCATGAGGTCCTTCTCTTCTGGCTCGCCCGAATTGACGTAGAGCTAAGCATGGGTTGTAAGAAATTCCTCCATGGGTTCCTAGTAGTGGAACATTAGGGTACTCCCCACATTGATCAATGATAGTCACCTCATCCATACCCTTGAGAGTCCAAATGATGTCATTATGCGAGAGAGACATAACCCTATAGGCCCAGCCCATGCCTTCTTTGTTCTTCAGCACTAACTTAGGAAGGTGTGAAATAAACCACCTTGCCAATAAGGGAGCACAGCACATCAAGGTTCCCCGCTTTCGGGCAGTACGAGCATAGAGCTGATGAAGAATGTCACCCAAGAGAGTGGGTACTGGATTTCGAGAGATGAAGATCTTTACCATATTCACATCAACAAAGGAGTCAGAGTTCGGAAACAATACCAAGCCGTATATCAGAAGAGCCAAAATATCCTTGAATGCCTTGAAGTCTAGGCTATCCCAGAAATAGTTAGCCTTACCAACCAAGAACTTAGTCAGAAAGCCCTTTGCTCCACTTCTAGTCTCCCAATTAGCCATTACCTCCTCTTTTGTCAAATGAAGGGTTGCAGCAATCTCTTCGGGCCTAAGAATCTTCTCCCAACCAGTAAATGGGGTCTGCTCCAGAACAAAGATACCGAGCAGCTCAGAGAACTCTTCTAAGGTGGGAACCAGCTGATAGTCTTGAAAAGTAAAACAATGGTACAGTGGATCATAGAACTGGACTAGGACAATCATCATCTGCTCGTCTAATTTGGAGGTGACCAAACTGAGAAGATAACCATGTCTCCTAAGGAAGGAAGTAGTATCAGGCATCTTTGCAATCAACTCTTTAAGCAAGGTGGGAACCTGGACAAAGTTAATCCGGAAGGTATTCCTACGCATGGGCATCATGATGACCTACAAAACAGAACAAAGATAAATCCCTCATGTCTTTGAAATAGGTTAGTCTTATGCAAGATGTATGCAATGTTATGATGTCATGATGTCATGATAGTAAGCACACCACAGGTATCCACAAATAGCAAACAAGGTAAAGGCACACAAGTCACACAGAGAGCCCTTAGATTTCAGGATGGCAAGGAGCTTAGGTACTACCCTCTTTCAGTTCAGTTGGTTTAAACCTGTCCTAAAAATAGTAACCGGGTTCTAGAGGGTCTCAATATCACTGACTACCCTCAATCGGTCATAATTCCAGTTTAGCAACCTTTTCTTGCAGTCGGAATCATCGCGAGAGTTTAGTCTCAATGAGTGTAGCATACTGCTACTGTTCTATGGTCAAGTTGGTCAATTTAAAGGTTCTAAGGTCAGTTGGTGCTTAATGACCCCTTAAATGACCCATATTCTCCTCGTTCCAACACAAGGGATATCGGTACAATCTAAAGTGCCACACCAACGTAGCTACTGCTTCAACCGTATCGGTCTACGCCGTACAGTTCCCTCATAGTTTATAGCTACATACCTAAAGGGTATCCCCAAATCCGGGTTAGGATCTATAATAACTCCGATACAAGCTCACAAATATAAATCATACAAAGCATACAATTGAAAACACAATGATCTAATCCTAAGGTACACCCTACTTATAAAATCCCCAGCAGAGTCGCCAGTTCTGTGATACGGTGGGAGAGAACTGACTGTTTTTTGGAATGCTGGTTTGCATTTTGCGTTTGTATTCGCAAAATGTCACGGTAAGCAAGAGTCGCCACCGTCTTTTATTTTATCCAACAAGGAAAGGAAAAAAGCACAGAAAAATTCCTTTTTTGAGATATTTCTCGGGTTTGGGAGGTAGATTATAGAAAGGGAACGTGTTAGCACCCTTTCTATCTGTGTTATCCACGGGCTCTTAAGTACTTGCTCAATGTGTTTTCAAAATTTGCTTTTCTTTGTGTTTGTGGATTTGAAAAAGTTTTTGTTTGAAAGGAGTGTAAGTGCGAAAAGTTTTGTTTTGTTTTAAAAGGAGAAAGTACTTAAGAACCATCTACCTACTCGAAAAAGGAATCAATCTGTGCAAATGTCCTTTAGACAATGTTATCCCACTATTGATGAGTATGTAGCATCGCCGTTGGAGTTTTAAGGGTTAATTCGATTAAGGGACGTGTGGTCACTAAAGCAATGTTAGGATGCCTTAGCGGTAACCCTAATGTCTTAGATCATTTAGGCAACCGTTTCGAGGCAACTATGATCTTTGGACAAGAGGACGACCTCTAAAACTTCCTATACTCAATGACCACGTTCGAAGGCAACCAAGTGAGGTGTACCCTAAGAGTGCGCATGTGCGAGTGTTTTATTTCGGTTAACTTTAACTTTGTACATGTCATGGGTGAGCTATATTGATTTTAAGTTCATACATTCGATCTTGTCATGCATTCCCTATTACCAAACATCTAACAGTTTATAGATTGCGGAAATTAAATTGCGGAAATTAAATCTAAACTATTACAAGGCGTCGGGTATTTACATCACCAAAAACAACCCTTGAAATTAAATTGCGGAAAATAAAATAAAGCGATAAAATAAATTAAAGTCCTATTTAAAGCTATTACATTCCGGAAGCAAGTACAATAATATCATCAATGGATCGCATGCGAGAAAATTAAATCGGGCGCATTCTAGGGTTTTGACCCTTTTTGAAAAGAAAGCATTTTTTGTTCATTTTTTTTTAATTAAAAGGAATTAGATCTAAGTTAATTAAATAAATAAATTAATTAATTAATATAAGATATTTTTTTTGGATTTTTGGATATTTAAGGAATAAAATAAAATTGATAAAAAGTTAGTAAAAACCTAATATTCTACATTAATTTTAATTATTGCAAAAAGATATTTAAAAATTAAACCTAATTAAACTAAGTTAATTAAATTAATTTATTTACAAAAATAATGTCATGAGTTTAATTTTAATAAATAAAATATATTTTTTGGTTTTTGATTTTATGAGGAAAAAATTTAATTGGTTAGTGATAATAAAAATAATTAATTAAAACAATATAAATAAATAAAATAAAAAAAAGAATAGAAATAAACCAAAAGGGGGGTGTTGGGCCTGGAAAGGGAGTGAGATTGGTATTTTTGAGGCCCATTCACGTTCAAGCTTGGTTGACTTTCCAGATTCTCTATGCCTTGGTTGACTTGAGACCGTGATGGACGTTCAATCTTGGCCACCAGATCTGACCTGGGGCCATCTGGCAACCATCTGGATGAGGACCCATGATAGGCTACGCTTTGGACATTGCATGGAATCACCTGTTGAAAAATGAAACAAATGCATTGGGGGACCTGGGATACTTACATCGCGATTGGGGATGTTTCAGAGCTTGATTTTGATTGCTTTAGACTCAATGGATGTCCAGCAAGAGGTCTACGTTGAGATTTGACCTTAAATTTGCCTCTAGAATGGATTTTAGTTTCAAGCTTTTTCAAGTTTTTGCTTTTGTGATTTGGCAGCCTCTAGGTCTTGAACTCGTATGCTTTGTGTTGTATATGTAACATGGAATCAATTAGGTCAAGTTTTGGGCTTTGAATCCTTAGGCATTGATGATTGGAGATATGATATGATCCTCCATTAAAAAGCTTCCAATTTCATTCCAAATCCAATATTTTGTGCATGATATAGCTTGATACGAGTTTGATTGTGTACATGATGATATTTAAGACCTGTATCAATGAAAAAGATACCAAGTTATCAATTTTTAGATTTTATTTAGATTTAAATTGATTAAAAATGAATTAATTCAATAAAAATAAAATAAAATAGAAAAATTAATAATTTGACACAAGACTGAAGATAGGACACGTGTGTAGTGTGACAAGATCAAATCAAGTGGAAAAAAGTGGGCCCATTTGGCATAATTTGAAGTTTTGGGGATAGTTGACTTTTGGCAATTTTGGAAAAATGCCCAACTTCAACAATGCATAACTTCTTCAATTTTGAACTTTTGGAGGTGTTCTTTTACTTTTTAGAAACCTTGAGATGTTCTCTAATTAACCCTTTTTGTCTTATATAATTTTGATATGCCATGCTCAAGTTATAAGCTTTGGAAAAAAAGGTGTTTTTGTTGACTTTCAAAAGTGAGCTATAATGTCCAAATTTGTAACTTTTTGTGAGTGCATTTCTTGATCTTGGGGTGTGAAGATGGATTGTATGAGATTGAATCCTCTTAAAAATGAGCTTTGGATGGGTCATTTCTCATAAAGTATGAGAAATTTATGCTTGGTCAAAGTTGAGTTGACTTTTCCCGCAAAACCCTAATTTAGCAACTTTTGAATCTTGATGAATCTTGAGCAATCCTTGATGAATCATGATCAACCCTTGATCAAATGATGAATCATCCTTCAAAATGAGAATTTTGACAAAAAATCTTGAGGTTTGACTATTTGTAGGTCACAGTTGACTTTTGCCCTAACATTGTCGATTTTTGGACCTCTTGAGCAATTGATTGGCCAAACTTTCTCTGCAAGGCTTGAAATTTGACATGGATGAACTTGAGAACATATTAAGGAATTTGGGAGAACTTGAGGTCATTTGGATGTAAGGACCTTGAAGCAACACAAAACCCTAATTTGAGATTGACTGCCTTAGGAGATAGCTTGACTGTCCAACTCTTGAGCAATCTTGAGCCACTTGGAGATTCTTCTTGCAATGTCTTGAGAAATATGGGAGGGAAAATTTTGGGGTACAACAGTAAGCACACCGAGCATTTGCATTGTAGTGAGGGTGTGTAGTGTTTGGATTCTTGGGAGCCTCTTTCAGGGTAACCAAATTGGATTTCAGCAAGTGTGGTAAAACTTGAGATAGGGTCATGTTGATCTGGGTAAACTGTCTCATTGGCTTATCTGTTCTGGAATGATTATTCTAATTCCGGTTTGATGCAGAATTAGATATCATAACAGCCCCTACTGTCGAACGATGCTCAGTTTTGTTAAGATTTCTTTGGCCATAAGCAGAATTGGCCTCCTTCTTCCCTGTGAATGGTTTCTTTGCAGTGATGGAGGATGCATCCCTCTGTATTTTACCATTTTTAATTCCGACCTTTACTCGTTCACCTGTTAAGATCAATTTCGTAAACCCAGCAAAAGAACTTCCGATCAGGTGGTTAAAGAATGGCCCAGATAATGTTCCAAAGAACATGTCCACCAGCTCCCTATCAGACAATGGAGGTTGGACTCTTCCCACAAGGTCTCTCCATTTTTTGGCATAGTCCTTAAAGCCCTCGCTGGAACCCATAGACATGCTTTGCAACTGTGTACGAGTCAGGGCGAGGTCAGCATTATATTGGTACTGCTTATTGAAAGCAGCAGCCAGATCTTCCCAATAACACACATTGGTTCTTTCTAGTTGATAGAACCATTCCAGTTGAGTCCCTGCCAAACTTTCCCAGAATAAGTGTACCCACAAATCCCTATCATTAGTGTGGGGTTGAATTTTCCTGAAATACGACCTTAAATTTAGCCTAGGGAAGGAGACATCGTCGTACTTAGCAAATGTAGGGACCTTGAACTTCCACGGGATGACCACCCCTGAGACTAGTCCTAGCTCTTCAAAGTCCAACCCGGGCACTATTTGGATCTCCATGGAATTGAGACGATCCTCTAGTTGTTTGTATTTATCATCAGCAGGAGGATACTGCTCCTCAGAATAGTCAGGTTCGTCTTCTTAAAACTCCCTCGTGCTGTGATCTTCTTCTCTTGGCTCTCCATCCTGATTGTCTCTCTCTCTCTCTCTCTCATGATGGAGTTGCAAGCTCTGAAACGTGCTTCACTGGTCCTTTGAACCTTCTTCCTAAATTCAAAACACCCATTGGTCTCTTTTTCTTTTTCTTGTCCTTGAGAATCAAAGCTTTCAAGTCTTCTTGTCCCTTAGCCAGATTCAGGAACATTTCTTGGAATTGGGCATTCTATGCCTGAAGCTCCTTAATTGTTTGTTCAAGAGCCATTGCTGAAATAAACAGCGAAGAGGATAAGAAACCTCTCATGAAAACATGTTCATGCAATGATATGTATGATATATGTATGCAATGTTTTCAAGGGCTTTATAGAATTTAAACTCTTTTAACCAAAACAAAAACAAAGACTTTTTATTAGTAATCTCAAATGAAATCAATGTTTATAAAGGAATAACAAATAAGAAACTTCTAAAACTTATAAGTCTCCCAAGGACGCTTCCTTTTAGTGCTAAGGTAGGCATTGAGATTCTTCTCTTCGTGAAGCCGCTTTGTCATTTCCAACACCTTCTTCTCACTGGCATAGAATTTGGACTCAAACGTATCTCGTTCTTCTTTGAGCTGTATCTAAGATTTTTGCAATTCTTCGAAGTTTGTTGGCATATCAGGATGAAGAATGGTCCGAGACTCGACCCCTTGAACAATAGGCTCTAAAATCACTGGTAGGATAGAAGCGTACGGCATCATAAGATTTTGAGCACGAGTCCGCACCCATTTGAGGTATGGCTCCAAAGGGATGGAGTTCTTGTGCCCTAGAGTCCTGCTATCAGTCTTCTTAACCATTCCCCAAGCGCGGATGTACTTCTGATGATAACCTTGTAGATTATTTGAATAGTCGGACAAAATATCTCGAATGAGCGTATCATGAGGACCATCCCTCCGGGTGTAGCCGAACTAACGTAAAGCTAAAGAGGGATTGTAGGTGATGCCCCATTTAATGCCAAGGAGTGGCACATTGGGGAATTCTCCACAACGATCAATTAAAGAGATGTCTTCTTGGGAGCGAGGGCACCAATAGATGTCAGAGTGAGAAAGAGATATTAGTCTTTGGTTCCATCTTAAGCCTAATTCATTCTTCATTACTGGCCGAGGAAGGTGAGAAATAAACCACCTATAGAGTAGAGGTATACAACATATAAGAGTCCCTCTCTTCTTCATGATACGTGTATGGAGTGAGTGCATAATATCCCCGAGCAATGCAGGCACTGGGTTGTGAGTAAGGAAAATGTTGATGGCACTGACATCTACAAACTGGTCTGAATTGGGGAACAGAACCAACCCGTAGATCAAAAGAGCTAACACATCTTCAAAGGCATGGTAACTCATAGCGTCTAGGAATACCTGGGATTTCTTCATCAGGAAACTTGTGAGGAGGCCCTTAACTCCACTCCTCCTTTCCCAATTGGACTCAAAGTCAGATGGTTTCAAATGCAAAGCTATGGCAACATCTTCAGCAGTTGGATCTTGTTCTAAACCGGTAAAGGGTATATGCTCCAATATAGGAAAACTGAGTATTTTAGAGAATTCTTCCAATGTAAGTACCAACTAATAGTCTGGAAATATGAAGCAGTGGTGCTTAGGGTCGAAGAACTTGAATAAGACACTCATCAATCCTTCGTCAAAACCGGTAGCAACCAAACTGAGCAAGTAGCCATATCTCTTGTTGAATGAGGAACTCTCAGGAACCTTTGAAACCAATTCTTTGTGTTTGGGAGGGATCTCTACAAAATTGATTCAGATGGTTTTTCTACGAGCTGAATCCATGACCTACAAAACAAATAAGAGATAAATCCATAGGCCCTTGAAATGATTAGTGTACATGACATATTATGATGTTTATGATGTTATGATTATGCTTTGAAATCATAAGTATATCAAACACAAACAAGTCACACAGAGACCTTAGGTTTAAAGGCTTGCATGAGTTTTAAAGGTAAGTACCCTCTTGAATTTTTAGTTGGCTCAACCTGTCCTATTAATAGTAACCGGGTTCTAAGGAGTCTCATATCACCAACCTTTAATTTCGGCATTGTCCTAGCTCGAGCTCCAAAGTATTGCGGCCAGAATATCCCAAAAGTCTAGTCTCAATGATTGTAATATCGAGTATCAACCAATCTTCGGAAGGAACCAAAGTCGTCCATCTCACTATTTTCTAATGGTTTAGAATGAGTAAATTAAAGGTTCTAAAGGTCAGTTAGCGCTTAATGACATTAAGGAAGACTAATGTTATCCTTGACTGACTCAAGGAACATTAGTACAAACCAAAGTATCACGCTAACGTAGCTATCACTTCGTCCATATCGGTCTACGCCGTACAACTTCCATGATTTATTGTTACTTACCCAATAAGGTGCCCCAGATCCGGGTGTAGGATCTATAGTAACAAACCAAACAAGCCCTCAAAAGTAAAGCACACAATAAAAGCAATTTAAAATAAACTAAGATCTAAGGTAACCCCACTTTTTATAAATTCCCCAGTAGAGTCTCCAGTTCTGTGATACGGTGGCAGAACAGACTGTTTAATACTGGTTTTGCATTGGTGTTCGCAAATGTTGCGGTAAGGAAGAGTCGCCACTAACTTTTCTTTTATCCAAATTAAGGAAAGGGTGAAAACAACAGAAAAAGACATTTTCGAGATTATTATGAGTAAGGGGGGTAGATTATGGAAAGGGAAGGTGTTAGAACCCTTTCCATCCATAGTTATCTACATGCTCTTAGAGGTTTGCTCATTTTTAAATACCTTTGTGCTTTGTGTGTTTTGAAAATGTTTGGAAAATGCCTTAGTGCGGCGATTTTCTTTGTGTTCAACTCTTGTATCGGTCCTCAAGAGTGTTAACAAAGTAGATGTTTTTAAAATTGCTTTTGACAAATAGTATTTGTGTAAGTGCAAAAATGTTTTTGAGCAAACTTCTAACAGCTATCTACTTTTATACTCGAAAAGGCTCATTATTTTCCTCCTATCCTTTAGACAGTGTTATCCTACTATTAATGAGCAGGTAGCCCTATCGTTGGATGTATGAGGGACATTCGAAGGGACGTTACAGTCACGAAGGCAACTTTTGGAGACGCTTTAGCAATTTTGTTTAGGGACTAGATCATTTACCGAGAGGCAATTGTAGGGTCATCGAGGGACTATGATCTTTTGATTTGTGGGTCTTTTCTAAAGCGTTCCTGCCTCATGACTATTTTATTTCTGAAGGAAGCCAAAGTGGGGTACCCTAGAGGTTTATATGTTCAAGTGTTTTAAGTTTGGTTATTTTTGTCTTTTTGTTAAGTTTGCTAACGTTTGATTTCAGTCTTTTTCATTCACGCCTAGTTACTAGCAGTTAATATATATACAAAAATGTAAAGTACAGAAATATAAAGTGCGGGAATGTAAATCCTACGCTATTACATGGCTCTGTGAGAGGTACATTATAAAAATGTGAGAAATAAAGTCCTAGTTACTATTACAAACTGGGAAGCAATTACAATAAGATGAGAAAAAATGTGAAAATAAATAAATACGCAAAAAAATTAAAATGGACGTCTAAATCCTAAGGGGAAGATATATTTTTGTTTGTTTTATTTTATTTTAAGAAAATACAACCTAAGTCTATTTAATTTAATTTCAAGAAAAAGGTTAGAATAATTTATTTATTTATTTAAAAAACTAATTTAATTAGAAAAACAACTAGCCTAATGTTTTTATTTTTATTTTTGATTTAAGCTCAATTTAAATAAAAGAGGGTCAATAAAGAAATGAAAATAAAAATAAAAATAGAAAAGGAAGCATCCTTCGATTGCAGGGAGATGGTTCCTTTCGATTCTATGAAGGGGAAGCTGTCTTTCGATTACCCTTTGATCCAGTGACAAAGTGTGACTTTCGATCCAGAAGGCACAGCTGGAATTGCCTGATGGATCACTTGTGAGGGCACTACATCTGCAAACATGTTGGCAAAACGAAAAGCATGACCTGGGTGCCAAACCCAGGTCTTTCGATTCTGCATGTGTTGGGTCTATTCAGGTTACATCTGCAGCAAGTGTTAGCAACAAAACAAATGTAGACCTGGGTGTGGAACCCAGGTCCTTAACTTTGATTACAAATCAAATGACTACAAGTATTGATGTGTCATGCAAATACAAAGTTTGATCTTTTACCCTCTTTTACCAATAGTTGGAACCTTCGATTTGGCACTTTCTGGATATGGAGACACTTGCTTAAGGGCTGGGGATGATTGGAAAGGCTTCGGGAAAATCCTCCAAGAATATGTTTTTGATTTCGTGTGATTCTCCTTCCTGTTGTGTCTAGCCTTCTTTGGAGCTTGCTAGTGTCTTTTTTATATAGAGGTGATGGAGGGGACAAGAAGGCAAAGGTTTAAACAGCCATAAACAAGTGTTTTCAAAGCCATAAATGGTGTTTTGTAACGTTGCAAAAGTCATGGGAACTTGTCTCCTTTTGAATTTGGATGAACCTGGACATGCTTAACTCTTTCGAACGCCTTCAATCCCTATCCTTCGATTGGCCTCAAGCTGCCTTCTTCGACTGGATCTTTTGAATGGACTTTCTATGTACGCTTTATGCCCTCTTCAAATGGGCCACCAAGGTGTGTCCTTCAAATAGGCCTTCTTCATGCTTCTTTGAATGTATCTCTTGTGTACCCTTCGACTGACTCATGTTCTCATCACTGGGACTTCTTCGTTTGAACCCCTATTTAGCTAGCCCAAACGAAAACTATTTCCTGGATAATGAAATATGCTTGTGCATGTTGCCTTGAAACTGATAGTATGTTGGCTTTTGGACCAGCAGGCCATTTTGAATATTTTTTTTCATTTTGACCAACTAGATCCATCCTTCGACCATACCCCCTTTTTAGACAACAATATGTGTTTCCCATCAAAGTGTCCTTTGAAGGAGCCCTTTGTGTATTCTTCATTTTGAACCAAATATGTTCTCTTTTGAAGGGGTCACGTGCGTGCTTTGTGCCTTCTTTGAATGAATCTCCAATGTGTGTCGTTCGACTGGTCCTTTGGAATGCTCTCTCTAAGGGGCCATATTGTGCTATAGTGCAGAAACTGTGATGAGGAGTCTTGTCCTTGTGCATTGAAGGTAAGCACAAACGAAGTCTTTGTCTTAGTGAATCCAAGGCAGGCGTGAAGGGGCTTTTGTCCTGATGAATCAAAACACACTTGTAGGGGGTTCTTGCCTTGTGCATCAAAAGCAAGTCGAAAGAAGCCTTCTGCCTTGTGCACTGAAGGCAGGATAAAGAGGGATTATTTTCCTAGTTGAAGCAGGAAGTAAGCATGCCCTGAAGAAAACAAAATGCCCAATCGAAGAAGGAATCCAGCTTGCATGCAGGTAGCCATTGCATTTGTGAATCCAGCCAACATGTAAAGCCAATGGTGCAATCGAAGGAGCATTAACAGGAGGCCCTTCCCTTTTGGATCGAAGGAGGCTATTTCAAACGGAACACCTGCCCAGTCGAAGCTTGTATACAATAAACAAGCAAAAGGCCAAGGCTTCAATCGAAGGTTGGAAATTTGAGGCAAGCTTGGAGAAGGTTAGGTGCTCAGTCGAATCCTGTCCAAATACCAATCAAAAGCAACATGAGTATTATAGCAAGTTGGACACTTGGCAAACTCTCAACCCTTCTATTATATATATATATATATATATATATATATATATATATATATATATATATATATATATATATATATATATATATATATATATATATATATATATATATATATATATATATATATATATATATATATATATATATATATATATATATATATATATATATTGTTAAAAGAAGAAAGATTCTATTCACATAATTTTATTTTTTTTAAATGAAATAAATATAAATCTACAAAATCTATTTATTATGGGAAAGATCAATCTTGGACTCTTTCCTATTCCCCAAAATAAATTTTTCAACTTTCCATACCATTTTTAATGTTCACTGCACTTCATGCCTAGACAACTAAAAAGACAGTATTCTGTGAATTTTATTTAGCAATAACCAAGTATTGAAAAAATATACACAAATAATCATATTTCGGAGAAAATTAAGCAAATAACCATGTTTCATAAAACCCCAATGTTGTACCCCAATATTTGCCCTTTCATTTCTGAAATAAATATCTCACAAGATTTCCTTGGATTCAAGACTGCACAGGGTTTGATCAGCTCAGGACACCTCCTCTAGCACTGATGACTGAAAATTAGGGTTTGATATTGCACAAGGACAATTGAACTTTTAATGCCTCATATGACTTCCATGGATCATTTTGGACCCTCAAGATTACTCATGTCATGTTTCAAGTCTTGGATCACATTTTTTCTCAGTCAATTGATCAATTTACCTAAAAATCAATTGTATTGGGGAAAAAGTCAACTATGGTCAATTTGCAGTCAAAATTCATATTTTTTTGTCCATATAAATAATATGAACTCATATATGTCATTTGATCAAGTTTGGATCACAATTCCTCAAGAAATTTGATCAGATCATCAAAAGGGCAAAATGGTTAAAATTAGGGTTTTTACTAAGAAAGGGCAATTTCTGATTTTTGGCCTAGAAAATGACTGATTGATTCAAGGAATGATATCAAGGGTTCAAATGCATCATTTTGACATAATGGCACGGCTCAAAACATCTCTCAAGATCAATTGTTTGACACTTGAATTTGCAGTCAACTGATCAAAAGTCAATTGTACACTGAAAAGTCAAACTTTGACTTTTTGGTCAAAATCAAGTGTCAAAGATCACAATTCATCAAAACATGTCAAAATATGAAAAAAATTCATCAAGAAATCAAAAATTCAATATTTCATTTTGAAAAGTCAAAATTTCTAAACTTAGAAATTTTTCTAAGTGTTGAAAACTTCATTTTTTTTCACAACTTTGAGCCAATTTTTCATTATGATGCAAGATGATTCAAAGGAAACTTTCAACATGAAAGTTGTATACCTCAATGATATCTAAAACATTTTAGAACACAACTTATTCTAGAAATGCATGGATTTCAAGTTATGATTTTGAGAATACATGTTCATGAAACTTGGAAACTTAGTGAAATTTTGCCCATGTTTAGGCAGGATTTTGACCTGACTTCATGGAAATCTTTCACATAGTTCCATGAGGAATTTTAAAAAATGTCCAACATAGAGGTTGTAGAGGATGTTACATGCTTTCCAAAATGTCCAATAACTCATTGAGATCATGTTTGAGCAAGGAGAATCAAAGACAAGAAGTTGGACATTTATTCTTGAATTATATGTCATTTCCATGATGAACAAGAATTGAAATCTCAAGCCCATGCTGAATAAATCTTACTTTGCAGGCTTCTAACCTCTAAATATATCTATAATCATAATATTACACAACTATTTGAGCTATGATCCAAGTGTTTGAGTCATTGTCCAAGTGATTATTTCATTAATGGAACAAAGTTCACACTTCCATTTTGGAAAAGTGACTTTAATCACAAAGTAAATGCATAGAGCTTTGCACTTGTTCCTTCTGATCAAAAGCAATGTCAAAGGCAAAAGCAACATGTCTAGAGCCTCCCATAAACTCAGACCATGCTTGTACTATGCCTTGAAACCATGTTTTCCATTTTTCTTCAAAATCAAGTAACATAACCATAACTCTACATCTTGTACTTATGACCACCTCAAGTGCTCTAACTTTTTTGATATAACCATACAAGTTATTTTCAAGCTAACACATGATTGAAAGCACTCCCAAACTCCCTTAAAACTCAGATTGCACAAAACCTCCATTTTTGTGTCATTTATGACTTTGAACTTCAAACTTCCATTTCCCTCGTGCGTTTATTGACCTTTTAGTTTCAAAATCTTCCTCGTACCAAATACAAACCATCCATGTCCCTATTACACGACTGTAACTCCATTTTCATCATCCTCCATAACCAAAAACAGAGCATTACAGTTAGACTTCTTCATGCAATTTCAACCACTCTCAACTCAAGCTAAGAATTGCATTAGCTTCCTAGAGACTCAAGGAAGATAACCTGACCATTGCAGCACCTTGAATCAAGCTTAAACTCATTTCACGATTTCCAGTTTTGAGGTATTTTTCTTGAACTTCTATCTTTTTATTTAGCATTGTTAGGCTTGCATTTGTGAAGATAAAATGTAGACATCATTTCCCTGAAACTATACATGTCCATAGATTTCATTTATGTTGCTTGAGTAGGGAGAATTTTGATTTTGAACCTCTTAAAATATTTAGGTCAGAATTTGGTACTGTTAGAAATCCATGCTCATCTTTAAAAATTAGCTTAAGTTATTTACATATTCAGAATCGTGAGAAAATTTCTAACAAGTTTGATGTTGGAAGTTTTGTGAATGGATGAGAAATGAATAAGTTACAAATCCTTTGGCTGGAGGTTGAAGATGAAGTACATTCAGGGCAAGACTTATATTATATATTTGTTGTTTTGTTTAAGTTAGCGGATGTATCACCACCTCAATGTTTAAAGCGCACGCATGTTATCTATGGGACCTGAGTTCGAGCCCCAGTGGTACCGATTTTCCTATTTTTCATATTTTCTTGTTTCTTTTTTGCAACACATGCGCTGAGCCTTCCCCCTTTGGGCTTTGTTTTTGTTTGCTAATTCCTGACCCCCTGCTTGCTCATACACCACTGGCCTAGCTTTTATTTATTTTATTTATTTCATTTATAATTTTTATTGGCATTTTATATTTTCTTTATTATTATTATTAGTTTTATTATTATTTATTAATAAAAATCCAAAAAAATATTTTATTTATTATTTATACTTACTTATTTTTATTTTCTTATAAAACAAAAAGACCAAAAACATTTTTCTTAAAACAAATTAATTTCTTGAATAATTAATATTTAGATAATTAGGTTTAATTATTATATTATTTTATTTTCTTTCTTTTAAAATTAATTTAGAACTTAAGTTTATTTTAATTAATCAATTTCCATATTATTTCCTTAATTTAAAACTTTTTCATAAAAAAACCTAAAAAATACTTTTCAATTTAAATTCTTTCTTAATTAGTTTTATTTAATTTTTAACTAATCATTTTTTTAATTAGGTTTAGATTAAAACCCCTTTCATAAAAATCCAAACAAAAATCATGTTTCTTTTCTATTTATATTTGTACATTATTATTTATTCAATTCTTGTACATTTATTCAATATGGTTGTAATAGTTAATTAGGTTTAATTTTCTTGCAAAATCCCCATTTTTAAATTTGTATACCCCCTCCCCTAATGATGTAATAGCTTAGTATTTTCATTTTCCGCAATTTATCGCTTTATATAAATGCTAGTAAGTTAGGGTTTGTATGGAAAGATAAAATCAACAAGTTAGCAAACCCTAACTCAAGATAAACAATCATGTAAATCCAACACATTTGCACACTTGCACCCTTAGGGTAATTCCACTTTGTTGCCTTACCAAAATGGTCATGTTATGCATGTGGGATATATTAGTAAAAAGCAATCAAAATACAAGATCATAGTCCCTCGATGACACTATCAAAGTTGCCTTTCAAAAATGATCTTAGTCCCTCAAAGAGAATTGCTAAGATATTTTAAAAAACTTCTATCATGGCTATACAATGACCCATGCCCATCCCTATACATCCAAAGATAAGGCTTCTTACCAAATAAATGGTAAGACAGCAATATCAAATGAAAGGAAGAAATGAACTAATACTTCTGAGTAGGTAGGTTGTTCCTAGTTGCTTGCTCAATTTCAAATCAAACACTCTTACTTATTTACAAAACAAACACCAACACTTTCAAAAACATTTTCCAAACTTGAAACATTTTCAAAAGCTCAACACTTTGTATACGCTCTTACGAACGAGAACCATTACAAAGTTTTCCTAAACGATGGCGCTTTTTCAAAATACTTTCAAAAACCACACAAAGAACATTTTAAAATAAAATCAAGTGATCTAGCAAGCAACTAAGAGCCCATATATACCTATGGATGAAAAGGGTGTTAACACCTTCCCTTTTCATAATCTACCCCCCGAACTCAAGAAACAATCTCAAAGGTCTTTCCCGTTCTTTTCAGCCTTTCCTTTGGGATAAAAGAAAAGTCGGTGGCGACTCTTACTAACCGCAACATTTGCAATAAAATGCAAAACACCCAAGTCAGTTCTCCCACCGTATCACAGAACTGGCGACTCTGCTGGGGAATTACTTAAAAGTGGGGTTACCTTAGGGCTAGATCACCTTTATTTCCTTTCATTATTTGACTTGATTTCTTTACATTTTGGTTCCTTGTTTGGGCTTAAATCCTCTACCCAGATTTGGGATACCTTATAGGTAAGTGAAACAACCGGATGAAAATCATCAAACAATGAAGTCGCCATCGAACGTCTTTTATCCCACATAGAGGGAAAGGTAAACATCGTGAAAACCTGAGAAGGGAGAAGTCACGGTCTTGCGAACGAGAGATCGGGTAAGGGAGTCTGTTACGCGAGGGAAAGGTATTAGCACCCCACACGCCCGTAGTACTCTATGGTATCCACTCTTGTTGTCTAATCTTATGGGTGTGTTTAATCTATGTTTACTGTTTATTACTGCTAAAGGGAGAACGCATGCAAAAGAAAGGAGAAAAGAATGTAGGGAAAATAAAATTATACTCGCTTGGGCCCTACCCTAATGCCTATGTATCCTTTTTGAGGAATCAGAGCTATCGTAGTTCGACTCACATGGTTTTGTTTGTTTTGTGTATTTTATGGATGATGTTAATTTCGCCTTATGTCGCAGCTTTACATTTGAAGACTTATGCGTTGGCACAGAAGTAAAATAATCATGTCCTTACCTGAAAAGGGTTTTAGAGAAAAGTTGCCCCAGCACACAAAAAAAGTTTTTGTTGGTGTGTATTTTATTGCAGATAATGACTAGTTGACCTCAAGAGATATATATTAGCCACTTTTCCACTTATCCATGAAAGGAGTCCTTGAGACTTGAACTACACCTAGGTTGGAGATGGAAGAACAATAAGATCGAGAAGAGACTCGCTTATCATTTCCCATACTCAACAAAAATGTGATTCTCATCAGTGATTTTTAAAGTGTTTTGTAGTTTGAAAGGAAAAAAAAGTTTTTTTGTTTTAAATGCATATGCAAAAGGAGAGAGAAAATTCAAAGGGAGACTAGCCTATTTATAAACCTAATGTTATCATGCAATGGTGGTCCTAAGATTGGAATTTTGAGGGAATTCTACCTAATGTTAGCATGCATAGTTTGCAGTAAAGCCCTACTTCTCCTGATTTCTAGAAAAGCAGTAAAGAAATGTATTAAATTGTGAAGGATTATGAAGGTAGTAGCGGCGAATACCAAAGTGAGCTAATCTTCAAGAGAAGATGAAAGCAAAGGAGAAGAAGGGAGTACGCGTCAAGCAAGCTTCACCAAGAAATAAACAAAGTCAGAAATAATATCCAACTAAGATAAAGGCAAACGCGTACTGCGAATGCAACGTGTAATCAGAAATTCCTGCACAAAGCATCACAAAATATTACATGTATCAGGACAACATATAATATGATATGAACATCTCAAGACGATGATAAATAAGGCATGTCGCATCAGAAGCGAGCATAAGTTGTATGCTTCAATCATATAAATACCTGTTATATTACCTTATCGAAAGCACAAAAATGTATCTTGCACAATGAATAAATGCGTCAAAAATGACATGGCAACGACATGAAAATGTGGATAAAAACTAAAAAGGAAAGTATATTTTTTATTAGTTTTTTTTTTTGGAAGCTAAAATGGAAATTATTTTTTTATTAGTTTTCATGTAATGAAATTCTAAAAAAAATAAAGGATTAATTCTTAAAAAAAACAATTACAATATTCTACTACTTTTTATTTGATTGCCTTTATTATGTTGTAAAGAAAATTCTAGAAAATTAAAGAATTAATTCCTAAAAAATTCCATTATGCTCTACTATTTTCGTCTTTTATATTGCTTTTATCACGTATTAAATTGACAAAAATTAGCACTAAAAAAATTAAACCTATCAAAGAATTATTAAATCCAGGAGGATGTTGATTGGAATTTGATGGTGTATTCTAGTGAGCAATTCGGGTACATGGCCCAAACTGCCAAGATCCAATAAAGCTTTTTTTATTGTGTTTCTTTAAGACCAAACAAATTGAGACATGCCCAGGGAGTGATGCCATCCGGACCAGTTCACCAAGAGCTCCATTCAACAAATATTTTGCTTACACAGCTTGCCAAAAACAAGGTTTGGGCCTAAGGATGAAGATTTTGCGGTCCAATTGAGATTTTTGTACCTTCTTCAGACTAAAAAAACAGGAACAGACCTAAGCTAAACCGGTTCGGCCCATTATCAAACCCCATCGGTCCAATTGAACCAAATAGTTGTTAGAGGGAAACGGAATAGGATTCAGAGAGTGGCTATGCAGCTTCTTGACCAAAACGACTTCTTCCTCCTCACTTTGCTCACAGCGGCGTGATTCCCCATCGTCGATGACCCCGCCGCATATCCACCAACTTCCGTCTCATCATCATCATCCTCACATCTCTTTCCTCCCTCATTATATCTCTGATTTCACACTCAAAAAACCTAAAAGGATCAAAAACCTAGAAGCTGAGATAATCGATTTTTAAGCTCCATCAACCTCAAGATCTTGCAACGTGCGTCTAGAAAAGACACTATAAAAATAATTACGCAGTTTTTGTCCCCAAAATTTTCCCTCTCATTTTACTCAACACATGCCCATGGAGGTCCTCAACTTGCTCAAGCATGCCCAAGAGTTGAGCAGACAAACTCTCTCCTAAGGCAATGTACCTCAAATTAGGGTTTCCATTTTCATCAGGGTGTGGGAACTCAAAAGGTCCCAAATTCCTTCCATGGTCCCAATATGTTCTCAAGATCATCCATGTCAATTTTCATGCCTTGCACAAGAAGTTTGCTCAGACAATTGCCCATATGCCTGAAAATCAATTATACTAGGTCAAAAGTCAACTGTGGCCCACATACAGTCAAACTTCAAGATTTTTGGTCAACATCAACATTTTGAAGATATATCCATCATTTTATCAAGGGTTGATCATTATTCCTCAAGGAATGCCCCAAATTCACCAAAACCCAAAAGTTGCTAAATTAGGGTTTCTTAAGAAAAGTCAACCAAACTTTGACCAAGCATAACTTCTTCATACTTTATCAGTAATTTTCCATCCAAGCCTCATTTTGAGTAGGATGCAATTCCCTACAATTCATCTTCATCCCACAAGTTCAAAATATGCACCCAGAAAAAGATATGAATTTCTATATTATAGGTCCTTTTGAAAAGTCAACAAAAACACATTTTGGTTCAAAGCTTCTTACATGAACATGGAAAACCCAATTGAGATGAAACCAAAAGGGTTGTTTAGGGTACATCCTAAAATTTCTAAAAAGTCTAAGAACACCCTCTTAGGATTAAAATTGAGGGAGATATGTATTGTCAAAATTGACCAATTTTTGGAAATGTGCATGAAGTCAACATTGATCAAAATGACTTTTTTTCAAATGGGCCCATCTTTTCTTGTTTGAAACTTGTTCCTAAGATGGCCCACGACCCCTGAGCTTATCCACCTATTATTTAATTTTATTTTTATTTTGTATGCATTTAAATTAGAATAAATCAATTTAAATAGTATAATAATCAAATAAAAACAAAGATTTGATTTTATGAGCATATTATGAGTCCATGAACAGCTAGCAAATCAAAAAATTCGTGCAAGAGCTAATTGATTGGAAAAGATCTTAATTTCGTCTATTTTGGAAACAAATCATACAAGGCAAAGAATGAAATTAAATCTCCATAATTTGCAAAGATATGACCAGTTTTTGTTGACCTAAATCATTCTATGATATATACACAACATTTCCAAAGCATAAGGAAGGTTTTGGGGTCGTGAAAACAAGGAGGTCAACTTAAATTTTTTGTCAAAAAAAGTGCTGATCATATATTCCTCCATAGACTTATTCAAGCAATTCTAAGGCCAGCAATCCGTTCCTGGACATTTTCTAAAGCCATTCCAATCATCCTTAAGCCTTAAAACCTTCATAAATCACGCCTCACAGTGCCACAATTTGCATCTTTTTTCAAAATTAGTTTTCAATAATTTATCCATCATAAACATGTTTTGATCATATATCCATGCTTGCTATCATATTTGCAATGTTTTTGATTGGTTTGATGAAGTTTAAGTGCAGGAATGGCACGATGCCATTGTTAGAGTTTTGAGGTCCTAAATTGGGAATTCCATATAGAGGCAAAATTGGACAAAATCATGGGTACTATCATGCTTAGAAGATGATTTGCAATTGATCCATGTCTTTGGTTTGAATTTATTCTGCTTGTGCAGCATTTTTAAATTTTACAGGTTTATAGCTACAAACAAAATATGTCACTATAGCTTTTAGTGACGAAAACGAATGTAGGTAAAAGTGTGGCCAAAAACAACTGTTATGGGGAAGAAGACAATTAGGTGGCAGAATCCCATTGGGTGATTTGAATCACGCGCGCATTTGGGAAAGACCACTTTATTTCCTTTATATTTTATTTATGTTATTATATTTATAACTAACCATCCCAGCACAGATGGCAAAGGCGCAAGCGGTGAAGCAAAGGGTTATGGGTTCGATCCCAGAATCTCACGTTTTCATATTTTCCAATTTCTTTGTCCCAGATCCAGCGAGCCTCACCTTCAAAAGGGCCACATGCATCTTCAAATTCACACCATCAGATCATGTCCTGGCCAGATCTAACGCCTCAAGCATGCAGGCGCGTGGTGGACCTCTTGAAGGCCAGATGCACTGAATCCCCACGTTGGAAAATGGGCCTATAATTCTGGGCTTAACAATTCCATTCCACACCCCTTAATCTGCTTTCACCACAGGCCCAATTACCTTCTTTCTTTATTTTCTTTTGTTTTATTTGATTAATTTCTTTTTACAAAACAACAAAAAAAATCATTTTTTTATTTAATCATAAAATCAAGAAAACCACAAAAATGTAGAATTAAGTTTTTTTATTAAAATTTGTTTTTTTTTTGGAAAATAATTAATTTAATGATATTGACTTGATTGTTTTCATAGTTAAAATTAATTAGACAAATTAGGTTTAATTCACAAATATTTAATTTTCTCAATAAAATACCAAAAATTATTTTTCTTTAATTAATTAGATTTAAGTTAAGATTTCAAATATTTTTCTCAATAATAAAATACAAAAAAATATTTTCTCTTTAATTGATTAGATTTTTAGAATTTAAACTTTGATTCATGTACTTAATTCTCGCGCGCAATATTTTATTTTCCAATTATTGTATTTGCTTCGGGTTTGTAATAGTTTTTTAATTAGGGTTTACCACATATTATTTATTGTTTAATCCCCGGTTTTTGGTCATGTAACCCCCTCCCCGAAGCCTCGTAATTGAGTAGATTTACTTTCCCTCTTTTAATTTCTGAAACTATGAACTGTCTAGATGTATGGATAATAGGCTTGCATGCAAAAGACAAATAAAATTAAAACAGTAGATCACCTTAATTCTGCAAAGATTAAATAACTGAAATCAAACACATGCACATGCTCAATCCTAGGGTTTGCCTCACTTGGTTGCCTCAGAAATAATGGTCGTGTCCCTTGAACGTAGGGATACCTTAGCAATGACCCGCGATTCAAAGTCGCCATAAAGATCATAGTCCCTACTTGTCCCTCGAGTTGCCTTACAATTGATCTTATGCCGATAGTCCCTTCAAAATGCTAAGGTATCCTTACTTGTTGCTTTCAGAGACCATTTCGTCCCTTCGAACGTCCCTTTAAAACTCCAACGATGGTGCTACCTATTTCTCAATAATGGGATAGCATTGTCTAAAAGGAAAACGAACAGACTTTTTTCGAGTAGGTAGATTAGTTCCTAGGTACTTGCTCAAACAAACAAATCTTTTTCACACAAATACTTTTCGAACAAAGTTTTCAAAAACAACTTTGTAACATTCTTGAGGATAGAAACAATGGTTAAAATTAAGTAGAACAAAACTTTTCAAAACAAAGCACACACAAGCAATTTCAAAATGAGCAAGTACCTAAGAGCCCGTGGAAAACCACTGATAGAAAGGGTGCTAACACCTTCCCGTTCTATAATCTACCCCCCGTACTCAGAAACATCTCAAAAAAGGTTTTTTCCTGTTCTTTTTCCTTTTCCTTTGTTTGATGAAATAAAAGTTGGTGGCGACTCTTGCTTACCGCGACATTTGCAAACAAAAAACGCAAACCAGTATTAACAGTCATTTCTGCCACCGTATCACAGAACTGGCGACTCTGCTGGGGAATAAAATATAAAGTGGGGTAAACCTTAGGACCTAGGTCATATTTAATTACTTTATCTTGATTGTCTTGCTTGCTTTATATTTATGGGAACTGTTTGGGTTATTTGATCCTACACCCGGATCGGGAAACACCTTTTAGGTAAGTAGCAATAAACTGTGGGGAGTTATACTGGGGTATAACGACACAGTTGAAGTAGTAGCTATGTTGATGTGGCACTTTGGTTGGTATATGTAACCCTTGAGTCAATCAGGGAGATGTACGGGGCGGCCGCGTGGTGTCATAAAGCATCAAATGACCTTAGAACCTTTAATTGCACAACTTGGCCAGTAGGACGTAGCGAGATGGTCGGCTTTGGTGTATGCCCAAGGTCGATAGATACTCGATGCTACACTCATTGAGGTTTGACTTCTGAGTTTTGTTTGATTACGAATAAATCGTCGATTGAACAATGCTTGGGAGAAAGATCGGTGATATTGAGATCCCTTTAGTACCCGGTTACTATTTATAGGATAGGTTGAACTAATCCAGCTTCAAGAGGATATGACCTTAAAATCCATGCAATCCTAAACCTAAGGTTGTTTGCATGACTTGTGTGCTTTCAACTTGAACTATTTGTAGAGTTTTATTACCTGACAACATGAGTTCCTTGCAGGTTTTGTTTATAGTTATTATCCAATAAATTGGATTTCTTGCAGGGTTTACTTGCTTACATCACTTCGCACCTTTGCTTAAAAGCATAGCATACACATCATAACATCATGCCTTAGCATTTCCTTAACCATTTCAAGGATCTCGAGGGCATGTGATGCAGGTTATGATAAATCAGACGTCTAGCAAGGGGCAAGGGGATTTATTTTCCTCTAACCAATGTCGTCAGTAGATCAAAACTCAACAACTTGGGTCAGGGGCTATGACCCACTTGATATGGTGAGCTTGACTCTCGTAGAAGGACTCTCAACGATACAAAGTTCTTCAATCAAAGCTGCAAAATTCAACTTCTGACATTTTCTTGTTTACCCCGCGAAACTCTTGAAAACATTGCATACATATCATACACATCATTGCATAACAGGATTCATAACAGGTTTCTCATATTCTCCGTTGTTTATTTCAGCAATGGCTCTTTAACAAACTGCGAAAGATCTTCAGACTCAGAACACGCAGTTCCAGCAAATAATTGTGGCTCTGGCCAAAGGAAAGGAAGAGCTGAAGGCTCTGATTGTTAAGAAGAACACTAAGAAGACCAAGAGGACAGCCGGTGTGGCACATATGAGCAGAAGGTTCAGAGGGACGCCAAGACGGGTTATTGATTTAGCTTCTTCATCTAAATAGGGAGAGAATCAAGAGTGTGAAGCCAGAGAAGAGGACACTAGTCCTAAAGAGTCTTACAATGAAACTGATTATAATAAGGAGCAGTACCCTCCGGCTGATGAAAAGTATAAGCAGTTAGAAGAGCGTCTGAGTGCTATGGAAATCCAGAAGGTTCCTGGGTTGGATTTTGAAGAGTTAGGTCTGGTCTCTGGGGTTGTCATCCCACCAAAATTCAAGGCACCGGTATTTTCTAAGTATGATGGGGTCTCTTGTCCTAAAATGCATCTTCGTTCCTATGTGAGGAAGATACAGCCTCATAGTGCTGACAAATACTTGTGGGTTTACTTCTTCCAAGACAGTCTATCTGGAACACAACTGGATTGGTTCTATCAGCTGGAAAGAGCCAATGTTCGTAACTGGGAAGACCTTGCTGCTGCATTTTATAAGCAATATCAATATAATGC
Source organism: Vicia faba (assembly GCA_948472305.1). Lineage (NCBI taxonomy): Eukaryota > Viridiplantae > Streptophyta > Magnoliopsida > Fabales > Fabaceae > Vicia > Vicia faba. Next base: position 1,384,094,935 of record OX451739.1, read on the forward strand.
AGACCTCACTCCCACCCGTACACACTCCAAAATCTGTTTATGGGTTCTAACGAGGGTTTCAAGGATTATGCTCAGAAGTGGAGAGATTTGGCTGGAAGAGTTCAACCTCCTGTGGCTGACAGGGAGCTCGTGGATATGTTTATGGGAACTTTGACTGGGCCATTCTTCAAGCATCTGATTGGAAGTTCATCGGCGGGTTTTATTGAACTGATCTAAACAGGAGAAAGAGTGGAAGCTGGAATCCGATGTGGAAAAATTCAGAAGGATGCCTCTTCTAGTGCTGCAAGGAAGCCGTTTGCAGGTAAAAAGGAAGTCATTTCCATCTATAACCAAAAGAATCAGAATCGAACCGAGCACCGTCTGGCGGTAGGGGCTGTTATGATTCCCAAACCTGCATCTGCTCAGCAAAGAAACAATCAGCCAAGAGGAGAAAGACCAGCTAGACAGTTCACTCAGATCAACATGATGTTGTCTCAGGTTTTACCTCATTTTCTGAAGTCCAATCTGGTTACTCTGAAGGAAGATCCGAAGAATCCTAACACCACCTCTCCCTACTATAAATCGAATGCTCGTTGTGCTTACTATTCAGAAAGTCCAGGTCATGATACCAATGATTGTTGGGCTTTGAAGAACAAAGTACAGGATCTGATTGATTCCAAGGAGATCGAATTCGACCCTCCTGAGACCCCAACGTGATCACTCCTCCCTTGCCAAAACATGGTTAGGATTGAAAGCATTTTTGTTCATTTGAATTCTCAAGTTGTATTTTCTTTGCTTATTCGAACAATTATTGTCATGTCAAAACTTTGTTATTTTATTAATGCATTACACGTGTTTTGTCTTGAATTAATCTGTTTTCACTATGCTTAAACTTCTCTATACTTCCTTTTCGTGATATTCAACTCTCAATTAAAAACTCTAAGCCTTAGAGGGGGGATGACGAAAATGATACCACAATATCTACAGTATGCTTTTGAACAGACCCCGCTGACGATGTACAAGCGTTGTTTCAAATCCTAAACAGTGGAGTTATAAGGAAGATAATCCATAGTCAAACCCTTCGAGCCAAAGAAGTAGGAGTTTTTCTTTTCACACAAATTAAAACCCTTAATCATAACCTGGGGCAGGGTAGTTTTCTCAGTTAATTCAGAGGCGCATTCAATCACAATCTGCCACTTCGTACACAATGAATGGCATCGAAGACGTCCTTCCAAAACAAAAGACGGTGATGGTTCCGTATAATCGTTAAGACAGGCAGTCATTATCTCCCGAAATAAAAGCCCATTAAGTCAAAACCTATGAAGGAGACTTAAGATAAAAATTGGGGCATCCCGCTGACTGTAATCACAAAAGTAACAGTTCAGGAAAAAGAAGGGATAACGAAAACCAAAAAAAGAGGTTACTATAAATCCTCGACAAAAAGAAGATTACAAAAATGACTGCCTTTTCAAAACAAATGTTCAATTTTTGAATCATCACCAAGTATCAGAGCAAAGATTCCAGACTCAGTCGAAATCTAAATGCGCAATTAACTGAGCATAGGACTGAAGAACATCATGAAGAGTGGGTTGGGTACAAATAAAATTTGAGACTTTATCCTTTGTTTCTTGAATCGTGAACCAGGCCACGTTATAACCCTTAAAAGTCCTAGCTGAAGCATGGGTTAGTTTAAGAGCATACTGTTACAAAGGATCCTGACTCCTGTAGGCTTTGTTACGAATCCTGAGTTGATATCACATTCTTGCAAATTTCGTTTTACTACACAAAACACATTTTCAAAAAAATTTCAAGATAGACATGAGTTTTGCATTCTTTAAATGACATTTTTTATATATAACTAATTGTTTGACACCAGAGAAATCTGTACAATGGATATTCAATTAACAAACATCCTCTCAATGGACAGAATCACCTCAATGGGAAAGACACTTCTAATAACAGGTCTTCCATAAGCAAGGGGCATGACATGATGTCTAAACACACCTGGGGAAGTCTCTCTAAAAGTGCAAAATAACCAGGGGCAGATCTCCATTTGAATCGCTTGGGGAATTACGCACGCATTCCAGCAACGAATCATTTGCCATTAAGAAAACATTTTTTACAGTACTACAACACAACACTATGGGCAGTGACAACTCTCTACATCCCGAAAGCATGGACATAGTCGGAAAATACTACGCATGAAAAAAGACCCGCTAGGTTGACACACCTAGGCAAAAATAAGGGAATCCCGACGAACCAAAAGGGTTCGGGAAAAAGTTAGGGATATACATAAAAAAACCTGTACACCTGAGAAGTCGAAAACCTGAAAAGGCGGCTTGGGCAAAAAGGTATCTCGATGGAATGAAAACCCAAAAGGGCGGTCCAGGAAAAAGTTAGGGATTTAAAACATAAGACTATGTCCCGTCACCTGTCTATCAGTGGAAGACTTATACCTTGATCAGCATTCAGCAAGAGCACCAGAATCAAGATACAGTTCAGATATGCTCCAGATACGGATGCCATTCTGATACTCATTCAAATTCATGTTTCAGATACAGTTCAGATACACTCCAGATACGGATGCCATTTTGATACTCATTTAGATTCAACTTTCAGATACAGTTCAGATACGATTCAGAGACGGATGTCATTCTGACACTCATTCAACATATGTTTCAAGTACAGTTCAGATACGATCCAGAGACGGATGTCATTCTGATACTCATTTGACACATGTTTTAAGTACAATTCAGATACGATCCAGAGACGGGTGTCATTCTGACACTCATTCAACACATGTTTCAAGTACAGTTTAGGTACGATCTAGAGACGGATGTCATCCTGACACTCATTAAATACATGTTCAAGTACAATCACGACATAGATCCATCCACAAAATCTTCGCATGTACTTTTTCCAGCATGGTACAAGGGGCAGAGACAGTTGGAAGCGAAGTCACTATCACATACAAGCCAGTGATACCTATATTCCCCACAGAGCCGAGACAACCAAGGTCCGACCTCCGTATCCCTAAGAAGGAATCACTTCCCCAGCAGGCTCTTTCAGAAAGCTAATGTATGTATTCCCCAGTCGAGCTTTATAATCATAAACAGTTTATAAAGTTTTCTCCCAAGTAGAGTTTATTTCTCTGAAAACGGAAGCTCAATCTCCAACAGAGCTCTTCTCTCCAGCAATGGAAGTTCATCCCCAGCTGAGTTTATTTCTCCAAATCAGCAGATCTTCCAACAGAGTATCTCTCCACAGAGTCATTCCCCCGCAATATTATTCTCAAACAGAGTCTACTCCAGCAGAATGTTCTCAAGTAGAATGGATGTAAATCTTAAGCTAATCATCTTCGGTCACTATCCCCAACGGAAACGAAGAACTCAACTCCTTATAATCTCTAGCAGCAGTCCAGGATTTATTTTCCCCAACTAGAGAATATCACAATAGCATTGCTTATCCATACATCATGGCATGCGCATACATATTTTACAGCACAATCTCATTTATTTTGAGAACATCATTACTCAATAAATTTCATACATCATGACATTACATACGACTAACTCTTTACCTTTCAGGGAAAGATGCAATCAAGTTCTCACAAGTTCTCTCTGGTTCAGTCAAACCGACACCAAGGTTTCTATCCCAGTTAAAGATATTCCAACACTTTTCAAGATTTTCTAAGGTTCAGTCAAACCGACACTAAGGTTTCTATTCTAGTTGAAGTTGTTCTAAGACTTTCGTCTGGGTCAGCCAAATCGCCGCTAAGATTCTCCTGATTTCTATGCCAGTCAAAGTAAATCTGAAACCTCTCTCGGGTTCAGTCAAATCAATACTAAGATTTCTCTCCCAGTTGAAGACAACTCGAGGCCTTTCCCTGGTTCAGTCAAATTGATACTAAGATTTCTATTCCAGTTAAAAAAGCTATGAATCCCGGGACACGGCCGGATAACATTACAAAATACTACGAAGCCTGGAATCGACCAGATAGTGGTATATCTCAAATTCAAGTTATGAAGCCCAGAAATCGACCGGATAATATCTTAATTTCTCCAAAATACTATGAAGCCTAGAATCGACCAGATAGTGGTATATCTCAAATTCAAGCTATGAAGCCTGGAAATCGACTGGATAATATCTTAATTTCTCCAAATTACTGAAGTCTAGAATTCGACCAGATAACGGTATAAAACGCTGTGAATTTTGGAGCACGACCAGATAGCAGCAAGAGACACTGTAAAACCTAGAGCACGACCAGATAACATCATGAGGTACTGCGAAGCTTAGAATTTGACCAGATACCAGTTTACTCGGCCAATTACTATTGAAGCCTGGAAATGACTAGATGTTAGTATGCCTTAAATTCAAGTTGAAACCCGGATGCGACCGGATAACCACTTGATTCCTTCTAAAGCCTGGAGCACGACCAGATAATAGTTTTTGAGATTGCAAAGCCTAGAGCACGACCAGATAGCAAGTTTAATCTCATCTCCCCATTAAATCACTATAAAACCTGGAGCACGACCAAATAGAAGTCAGTTTTATTATCCTCAGCAAATCATTGTAAAGCCTGGAGCACGACCAAATAGCAGTTCACTTTTATCTCCTCGACTAAGTGATGATTCCCCAATAGTGTAACGGACAACTGAAGCTCCTAAAATTCTATTTCTCCCAAGACAGAGACCAACATTCCTCAGCAGATTCCTCCTCAACAACAGGAACAGGAATTCTCATCAAAGGAATATCTCGGGAAATCAATGTCCTCTAGATGGAATCTTTAAGCCCATCTCCGACGATTCACCATCATATCTTTCGGATGGCATCTTTAAGCCCATCTCCGGTGACCTTTCGTCATCTCCTCAAAATGTCATCTGTAAGCCCATTCCCGATACTACCTACACAGTCCAACACCTTCTCAGACGAGTGTAAATTTTTGGGCACTCTAGTGTTCAATCATCTTCCACCTTTAGATTATGAAAGACAGACAACCAATCTACATCCTGAGGTTTAAGAAGATTGAACAGGGGCAGTTGTTGTACCCCAAAATTTTCCCTCATTTTAGTCAACACATGCCCATGGAGGTCCTTAACTTGCTCAAGCATGCCCAAGAGTTGACCAGACAAACTCTCTCCTAAGGCAATGTACCTCAAATTAGGGTTTCTATATTCATCAGGGTGTAGGAACTAAAAAGGTCTAAAAATCCTTCCATGGTCCCAATATGTTCTCAAGATCATCCATGTCAAGTTTCATGCCTTGCACAAGAAGTTTGCTCAGACAATTGCCCAGATGCCTAAAAATCAATTGTACTAGGTCAAAAGTCAATTGTGGCCCACATACAGTCAAACTTCAAGATTTTTGGTCAACATCAACATTTTGAAGAGATATCCGTCATTTTATCAAGGGTTGGTCATGATTCCTCAAGGAATGCCCCTAATTCACCAAAACCCAGAAGTTGCTAAATTAGGGTTTCTTAGGAAAAGTCAACCAAACTTTGACCAAGCATAACTTCTTCATACTTTATCAAATGTTTTCCATCCAAGGCTCATTTTGAAGAGGATGCAATTCCCTACAATTCATCTTCAGCCCATAAGTTCAAAATATGCACCCATAAAAGATATGAATTTCTACATTATAGGTCCTTTTGAAAAGTCAACAAAAACACCTTTTGGGTTAAAGCTTCTTACATGAACATGGAAGACCCAATTGAGATGAAACCAAAAGGGTTTTTTAGGGGACATCCAAAGATTTCTAAAAAGTATAAGAACACCCTCTTAGGATTAAAATTGAGGGAGATATGTATTTTTAAGATTGACCAATTTTTGGAAATGTGCATGAAGTCAACATTGATCAAAATGACTTTTTTTCCAAATGGGCCCATGTTTTCTTGTTTGAAACTTGTTCCTAAGATAGCCCACGACCCCTGAGCTCATCCACCTATTATTTTATTATTTTTATTATTTATTTTGATTTTTTATCCATTTAAATCAAAATAAATCAATTTAAATAGTAAAATAATCAAATAAAATCAAAGATTTGATTTTATGAGCATATTATGAGTCCATGAACAGCTAGTAAATAAAACAATTCGTGCAAGAGCTAATTGGTTAAAAGATCTTAATTTGGTCTATTTTGGAAACAAATCATACAAGTCAAAGAATGAAATCAAATCTCCATAATTTGCAAAGATATGATCAGTTTTTGTTGACCTAAATCATTCTATGATATATACACAACATTTCAAAAGCATAAGGAAGGTTTTTAGGTAGTGAAAACAAGGAGGTCAACTTCAATTTTTTGTCAAAAAAAAGTGCTGATCATATATTCCTCCATAGACTGATTCAACAATTCAAAGGCCACCAATCCATTCCTGGACATTTTCGGAAGTCATTCCAATCATCCTCAAGCCTTAAAACCTTTAGAAATCACTCCTCGCAGTGCCACGGTTTGCATCTTTTTTCAAGATTCGTTTTCAATAATTTATCCATCATAAACATGTTTTGATCAAATATCCATGCTTGCTATCATATTTGCAATATTTTTGATTAGTTTGATTGAAGTTTAAGTGTAGGAATGGCACGATGCCATTGTTAGGGTTTTGAGGTCCCAAATTGGGAATTCCATATAGAAGCAAAATTGGACAAAATCATGGGTACTATCATGCTTAGAAGATGATTTGCAATTGATCCATGTCTTTGGTTTGAATTTATTCTGCTTGTGCTGCGTTTTTGAATTTTACAAGTTTATGGCTACGAACAAAATTTGTCACTATACCTTTTAGTGACGGAAACGATTGTAGATAAAAGTGTGGCCAAAAACAACAGTTATGGGGAAGACCACTTTATTTCCTTTATATTTTATTTATGTTATTATATTTACAACTAACCATCCCAGCACAGATGGAAAAGGCGCTGGCGGTGAAGCAAAGTGTTCTGGCGGTGAAGCAAAGTATTCATATTTTCCAATTTCTTTGTCCCGGATCCAGCGAGCCTCACCTTCAAAAGGGCCATCATGCATCCTCAAATCCACGCCATCAGATCATGTCCTGGCCAAATCTAACACCTCAATCATGTAGGTGCATGGTGGACCTCGTGAATGCCAGCTGCACTGAATCCCCACGTAGGTAAATGGGCCTATAATTCTGGGCTTAACAATTCCATTCCACACCCCATAATCTGCTTTCACCACAGGCCCATTTACTTTCTTTCTTTATTTTATTTTGTTTTATTTGATTAATTTCTTTTTACAAAACAAAAAAAAAAATATTTTTTTTATTTAATCATAAAATCAAGAAAACCACAAAAATGTAGAATTAGGTTTTTTTTTATTAAAATTAGTTTTTTTTTTGGAAAATAATTAATTTAATGATATTGACTTGATTGTTTTCATAGTTAAAATTAATTAGACAAATTAGGTTTAATTCACAAATATTTAATTATCTCAATAAAATACCAAAAAATATTTTTCTTTAATTAATTAGATTTAGGTTCAGATTTCAAATTTTTTTTCTCAATAATAAAATACAAAAAAAATATTTTCTCTTGAATTGATTAGATTTTTAGAATTTAAACTATGATTCCCGTACTTAATTCTCGCGCGCAATATTTTATTTTCCAATTATTGTATTTGATTTGGGTTTGTAATAGTTTTTTAATTAGGGTTTACCGCATATTATTTACTGTTTAATCCCCGGTTTTTGGTCATGTAACCCCCTCCCCAAAGCCTTGTTATAGCGTAGATTTACTTTCCCGCTGTTAATTTCCGCAACTATGAACTGCCTAGATGTATGGATAATAGGCTTGCATGCAAAAGACAAATAAAATTAAAACAGTAGATCACCTTAATTGTGCAAAGATTAAATAACTGAAATCAAACACATGCACATGCTCACTCCTAGGGTTTGCCTCACTTGGTTGCCTCGGAAATAATGGTCGTATCCCTCGAACGTAGGGATACCTTAGCAATGACCCGTGATTCAAAGTCGTTATAAAGATCAAAATCCCTACTTGTACCCCGAGTTGCCTACGAATTGATCTTATGAAGACAGTCCCTTCGAAATGCTAAGGTATCCTTACTTGTTGCCTTCAGAGACCATTTCGTCCCTTCGAATGTCCCTTTAAAATTCCAACGACGGTGCTACCTATTTCTCAATAATGGGATAGCATTGTATAAAAGGAAAACGAACAGACTTTTTCGAGTAGGTAGATTAGTTCCTAGGTACTTGCTCAAACAAACAAATCTTTTTCACACAAACACTTTTCAAACAATGTTTTCAAAAACAACTTTGTAACACACTTGAGGATAGAAACAAGGGTTAAAATGAAGTAGAACAAAACTTTTCAAAACAAAGAACACAGAAGCAATTTAAAATGAGCAAGTACCTAAGAACCCATGGAAAACCACAGATAGAAATGGTGCTAACACCTTCCCTTTCTATAACCTACCCCGTACACAGAAACATCTGGAAAAAGGGTTTTTCTATTCTTTTTCATTTTCCTTTGTTGGATGAAATAAAAGTCAGTGGCGACTCTTGCTTACCGCGACATTTGCAAACAAAAAACGCAAACCAGCATTAACAGTCGGTTCTGCCACCGTATCACAACAGCGAATCGAAAGAAAGTAGAACCTGGATTCGTAGCTTAAAGGAGACAAATTCCAGAATACCAGAGGTGAGGTAATATTACACATCCATTAATCTTTTGTCTTCTTCTTCTAATTCTTCTCTGATTTCGCATCTTGATTTTGCTTTTTCAAATCTTTTTGGTAAGATGATGGTGATGAATCTGCGATAGAGATTGAGACGCCGATTATAGTTGTGATGAAGATTGGAGCTTCCTGAAGGTGATGAAGAGTATTCTTATCGGAGAAGAGTGAAGGTTGATGGTTGATGGTTGAAGATGAAGAAGATGAATGGAGGGATCTTCTGAGATTATGTAGAGAGTGAGATTGAAAAAAAAAGGTCCTCTCTCTAACTGATTTTATGTTATTTTATAGACTGAATCGTGAACTCCCTCTCTCCTTTTCCTCTTTCTGTTTGTTGAATTCTGTTAAAAATTTGGTATGAGATTTGTTGAAGTTTTCTATTACAGGTTGTTAGAAATAGGTTGGAAACCATTACGATTCTGTTATGGACAATTTTGATTCAGTTATGGTTAATTAGGAGATTAGGGGAAGTTAAAAACAATCAGAAAATCTTTTATGGTCAATTGGGATTAGTTGGCTGGGTTCTGTTAGAAACAGTTGGAAGATGGTTTAGAAAACAGTTAACTTTCTGTTTGGACTGTTGGTTGGAAGCTTTTATAGGTAGTTAGTTAGTGAGGTTAGAAGTTAGAAATTCTGTTGGGAAATTGGAATTTTGTTAGGCTTCAGTTAGAGGAAGTTGTTTAACTGTTTAGTTTTCCGTTACTTTGAATTCTATTTCAGATTTTCCTGCTTTTCTGTTTTCTATTTCTGATTTAACCTGAATTTCACTTTTCTGAACTCTGAACCGGCACACGAGTGATCATGTTCATGTTCTAACAGGACATAGCCTTTGCAGCAGCATCTTCAATGGAGCCATGAGCAGCAATTTTCTTCACCATACTGATGATGTCTGACACTAGTATGTGAACTTGTAATGAGTTTAAACGGTATGCTGCCTTATAATTGTGCTCCTGTTAGCTTCTTTCTTTTGAATGCATAATGACATGAAGTGAAATGAGCATGAACATGGCATGTTTGGGAGGTTGGTGCAATGATGATGAATTCTCGCAGATTGTGATAAAGACACGCGAGGAGGTGAAGATGGTTAAAGCAGTAGATAATGATCAATAGAGATGATGAAGAGATCAAGAGTATACCGGCTGCAGATGTTCTTGGTTTGAATATTTTCTGGTAACTTCTCTCCTTCTCCCTTTCTATTTTCCATCTCTTATGTCATCTCCCTTGAATAATGGTATCTAATTCCCCCTTTGCATCTGTGGAAATTTCTGTTATACAGTCTGGAACGTTTGTTATAGAATCAATCAATCTAAGCCCTTGAATTGCGTTAGTTTGGTACACAATTGGCAGTGAGATTCGATGGCATTTATGAAGCGCTTAGAAGTTGGGATCTATTTTGAAGTTGATAGCTAGGCTGAAGTGTTTATAGTTATTTGTGCCAAAAACGGTTAGGAGATTACGCAGGTTGGTAAATTGGTTTCACAACTGACATTCTGTTATTGTTTTTTTTTTGTTGCAAGTTGGTTTATTCCTCATTCTGAACTGGTGCTTGAACTGATGTAGTGACTGCAGAGTTTGAACGGGCTTCTCACTCATTCTTGTATGCATCATGACTTGGAATGGCCTCTTGAAGCATGATTATTTATGTGAATAGCTTCATAGTATTTGATGTTTTTTCCTTTGATTATGCAGGTCTGGTTTATGTTATAACAGCAGGTTGGTTTATGGTATAACAGCATGTTTGGTTTCGCATGGTGTACATGACATGGAAGTATCAACAGGCGAAGAAGTGAAGAAACTTGATGGAATAATCACAAGATAGAAGCTTGAAGTTATACTTTAGGTTTAGAACATTGTAGCTTTTTTTGTATTTCTAGTGAAATGTAATGTATAAATAAATTTGGTAGTTATGTGTATATATGTGTAATCCTTTTTGAATGGCATATTGTACTAGTGTATCAGTGGTTTTTTTCAAGATTATTTGTAATGGTTTGAATGATGGATGTTTAATGTACTGGATGTAACGGTGAATCCTGTGATGTACTTTGAATAATGTAGTGGAAACTGGCCTTGAAACATATAATGAAATGGTTCCTTCTTCAACTTCAAGCTTGAGAACTCTTCCCTACCATTTGCATTTAATTTGAATGTTTCAAATATTTCCTTCAATTTGCACCATTTGAATGAATAGCACCAATATGGGATGGAAACCAAAAGAAAACTCATTATAGGATTTGGTCAAAGGTCAACCTCTCGTGGTTGACTTTGACCAAAAAAATTTTTTAACAAAGGACTCCCAACTTAGAAATGATTCCAAAAACTCGACATAAAACTCCAAGTTCTTTAACGAATGCCTAAGCAACGACTTGCCACACGAGTAATAACCATAAAATGATCCTTGCTCGATGAATAGTGGACAAATAAACTCATATTCTTCATTTCTCGTCCAAGAACCAAAGATTATACCATGTATCTCAAGCGACAGAATGAACACCTGAACTAATGAGAGATAGACCCTCTTATGCGGTCCTAATGCACATATTCTCATGACAAAAACCCTTTCTTAATTGATGGACCCCTCATAGTAGTAGATATCTTGATTCAAAGACCACATAGGAATCAATGTATACACATTCAAACAAGTGATTAGAGAATTCTTCAGATGAAGATTGAACTTGAGATATGGAGAGAGGGATGCTCAAGACATCTATTAAACAAAACCATAATCCACATGATCCTCAGTTAAAACATTTCCATGCATGGACACAAGAGATTGGAAGCCATTGGCCTTTGAGGAATATTGATGAAGACATGATCTTGTGCGTTAAGGAGACTCAAAACCCTGGTCTTAATACGTGCTCAATGAAAACACCAGTTGAATCGGGCTCTCATGATACGTGAACTTTACATAATGTAGAAACCCTGATCTCAATGATTCTTGGTTCCATGCTAAACTTTACGGATACATGGCATGCAAAATGACCTAATGGAAGTTATGTATATGATAAAAATGTGAGATGCATAAGCCAGATAAAAGTGAGAGGGTAGGAAAAATTTGGGGTATTACAGATGCCCTTATTTAATCGTCTTAAACCTGAAAGCACGATTGGCGCGTGCCTTTCGGAAGTTCGAGGTAGAAGATGATTAAATATTAATGCCAAAAATTTATTCTGAAAAGAAGTGTGCGTTCTTATTTATTTTTGTGATATCAGCTAGAATTTTTTTGTTTCCTAGTGAAGAGACGGAGATTGGACCCGCCACATAGCAACAGAGGTTAAAACAAGATGGAGGTTAGACTTACAACGTGGCGTGATGCTAATACAAGACAAAGGTTGGTATGAAAAGACGGCCGATAAGTTCTACGGGCGACCTACAATCCTAAGGTGAAACATGAAAGTAATTTGTTGGAGAACCTAGCCTAAGGGCGATCTCAGGTTCTAAGACAAGATTTGTGGGAAGAACCTAGTCTACGAGCGATCTCAGATTCTAAAATGATCTGAGGAAGAACCTAGCCTACGGGCGATCTCAGGTTCTACGGTGATCTGAGGGAAGAAACTAGCCAAAGGGAGATCTCAGGTTCGATGATGATCTAAGGAAGAACCTAGCCAATGGGCGATCTCGGGTTCGACGATGATCTAAAGAAGAACCTAGCCAAGCGGAAAACTCAGGTTCTACGATGATCTATAGGAAGAACCTAGCCAAGCAGCAAACTCAGGTTCTACGATGATCTAAGAGAAGAACCTAGCCTACAGGGGATCTCAGGTTCTACGATGATCTATAGGAAGAACCTAGTCAAGCGGAGAACTCAGGTTCGACGATGATCTAAGGGAAGAACCTAGCCTACAAGCGGTCTCATGTTCTAAGATGAGATGAGGAAGAACCTAGCCAACGGGCGATCTCAGGTTCTATGATGATCTGAGGGAAGAATCTAGCCTACAAGCTATATCAGGTTCTAAGATGGGATGAGGAAGAACCTAGCCAACGGGCAATCTCAGGTTCGACGATGATCTAAGGAAGAACCTAGCTAGTGGGCGATCTCAGGTTCTAAGATGATCTAAGGAAGAACCTAGCCAAGCGGCAAACTCAGGTTTGACGATGATCTATGGGAAGAACCTAGCCAATAGGCGATCTCAGGTTCTACGATGATCCATAGGAAGAACCTAGCCAAGCGGCAAACTCAGGTTCGACGATGATCTAAGAGAAGAACCTAGCCTACAGGCGATCTCAGGTTCTACGATGATCTATAGGAAGAACCTAGCCAAGCGGAAAACTCAGGTTCGACGATGATCTAAGGGAAGAACCTACCCTATAGGTGATCTCAAGTTCTAAGATGAGATGAGGAAGAACCTAGCCAAGAGGCAATCTCAGGTTCTACAATGATCTATAGGAAGAACCTAGCCTACGGCCGATCTCAGGTTCGACGATGATCTAAGGAAGAACCTAGCCAGTGGGTGATCTCAGGTTCGGCGATGATCTAAGGAAGAACCTAGCCTACGGGTGATCTCAGGTTCGACGATGATCTAAGGAAGAACCTAGCCAATGGGTGATCTCGGGTTCTAAGATGATCTAAGGAAGAACCTAGCCTACGGGCGATCTCAGGTTCGACGATGATCTAAGGAAGAACCTAGCCAAGAGGCAATCTCAGGTTCGACGATGATTTATAGGAAGAACCTAGCCAAGCGGCGACCTCAGGTTCGAAGATGATCTAAGGGAAGAACCTAGCCTACAGGCGATCTCAGGTTCTAAGATGAGATGAGTAAAAACATAGCCAACGGGCGATCTCAGGTTTGATGATTATCTAAGGAAAGAACCTAGCCTACAGGCGATCTCAAGTTCTAAAATGGTGGGAGTATTGGTCACGACACGGTGATTGAATATGCGAGAATGACCAATTTTATTCCATTTGTTGGGATTGTGAAGGTGAAGGCCACCGACTGGGGATTTTGGAAGTGATGTCCTCTCGGGATGTATTGTTGTCCTTGAATGATTCAGGTCTTTTATGTGAGGTACCTGATCTGGCTTTTGCTTTGTATGCATGTTTGAATTTATTTTTCCGCAAAGATCCATTCTGATGGATCGGTTACGCGCTTTTGAAGATGTAATGTTATGCAGTGATAACTATATGCAAATGCAAAGAAATAGACTTCATGGGGATAAGCGAAGGCTCTTTGGGAGTTGTTGCTCATCACTGAGGGATGCCAATACATATCGATGCTGGAAACCTGCAGTACCAAAGATTGCCGGGGATACTGATAAGAATCTGCATTGGGGAGCTCATATATGGAAAATTATTGACGACTCCGCTGAAGATTGAATTGCTGACACAACGAGTATTTAGGTACGCTGCTGAATTCTGAATTGTATCATTGGGGAAGAGATAACCTGGCTCGACTTTCCTACATCCTGAACTATTATGAGGATGATAGAACTGAGTATGCCGAATAATGGACACCAAGCACCATGTGAATCTCTCTGAATATACGCCTCAAGTTTACGCCACACTGGGGGGTCATCTCTTAAATCACTCGGGGATAACAGATGGGCATGGATACTTGTGAATGCCCCAGTTCAGCTCTACGAATGCCCCGGTTTATCTCTACTGGGGATGCACTTTATTAAATCTAATGGGGACGCACTTGCACGTGCCGAGCCAAACGTCGACTCCAAACTTTCTGAATTCACTCAGGGAACCAGGTTTGAAATTGGTTGTAGTAGATGAAGGCAGCTCTGTGCGCTAGCCAAGTCAGGGTAACCGTTATAAATTGCCACCTGCAAAGAGAAACAACACTTGGAATGCATACGACACTTCCTCTCGGTTATATATCGATGTAAATTCCAGTTTTATCTCGGCTTAAGAATTTTATTCCCCATGTTTCTAATGCAATGTTTAATAACAAATAAAACACATCCTGCATACGAAAAACATTTTATGATAGTAGGAGACAAATTTTTTATGAAAACAAACTTTATTAATAAGCCCATGAATAGGAATTTGTACAAGGATGCAACTCCTATATGAAGTAGCTGCGAAATAGAAACGGAAAGTACAACAAGTATAAATGGCAATGAGAGATGCTCGAATTTCCATTAAAACTGGTAATGCTACAGTTCCCATATCCTCAGTAGTCTCAATGCCTTGCCTCTGAAGAGTAGCAGTTGGACCGATCAATTCGCTGCCAAGGCTCCATTGATGTGCATGTGTCATTCGTGAAGAGAATTCAGACTACAGCCTCTCGCTTAAGATCCCTAACTTTTGCTTGGATCGCCCATCCGGGTTTTCGATCCAACGGGATATCCATTTTTTTGCCTAAGTCGCCCTTTCGGGTTTTCAACTTAGCGGGTTATTATCTTTTTTCATTTTATCCCTAATTATTTCCTGGACTTTCATGTCCACCGGGAAGCCCATTTTTGCCTAATTCTCCCTTCCGAGTTTTCGACTTAGCAAGCCTCTTCATGCGTAGTATTTTTTTACTGAGTCTGAATTGACTGGGAGTGGAACGTCTTCCCCGTCCATGTCTGTCAGGATTAGAGCACCTCCTGAAAAGGCTCTCTTCACGATGTACGGTCCCTCATAATTGGGAGTCCATTTTCCCCTCGGAATTGAATAACTTTGCACGATAACCCTTCTTAAGACCAAATCACCAGGATAAAACTTCCGAGGATGGATCTTTTTCTCGAATGCTCTCTTCATCCTCTGTTGGTACAACTGGCCATGACAGATGGCTTCCAGGCACTTTTCGTCGATCAGATTGAGTTGGTCAAATCTTGTCTGAACCCACTTTGTCTCATCAAGCTTGGTTTCCATCAGAACCCTCAACGAAGGAATCTCTACTTCGATAGGAAGCACTGCATTTCTACCGTAGACAAGAGAAAATGGAGTTTCCCCTGTTGAAGTACGCACAGATGTTCTGTAACCATGCAGATTGAAAAGCAACATCTCATGCCAATCTTTGTATGTTCTGACCATCTTCTGGACGATCTTCTTTATGTTCTTGTTTGCAGCTTCGACTGCACCGTTCATCTTTGGTCGATAGGGCGATGAATTGTGATGTTCAATTTTGAACTCTTCACATAGCTCCTTCATCATGTTATTATTAATATTAGAACCATTGTCAATGATGATTCTGTGAGGAACCCCGTAACGGCATATAATTTCTTTCTTGATGAATTTGGTAATAACCCGTTTGGTTACATTCTTGTAAGAAGCTGCTTCCACCCATTTGGTGAAATAATCAATAGCCACTAGGATGAATCTATGACCATTCGAAGCACTTGGTTCAATCCTCCCAATCATATCAATTCCCCACATCACGAACGGCCATGGGAAAGTCATAACATTCAAAGGGGTTGGAGGAACATGGATTCTGTCTACATACACTTTGCATTTGTGGCACAATTTTTCATATACACAACAATTGCTTTCCATTGTCATCCAGAAGTATCCTACTCGTATAATTTTCTTCGCCATAGAATTCCCGTTCGAATGAATCCCGAAAGAACCCTCATGGATTTCTTTTATGATCACTTCTGCTTCGTGTCTATCCATGCATCTGGGCAAAACCGAGTCATAATTTCTCTTGTACAGGACGTCTCCTAATAAGAGGAGCTTGGATTCTAACCTTTTAAGCATGCTCTTATCACAAATTGTAGCATTTTCGGGATACTCTTCCTTCTCAAGGTACCGCTTGATGTCGTAATACCACAGATTCTCATCAGACACATCCTCGGTCGAAAGGTAATGAGCAGGAAAGACATGTGCAGGCTCGTTGTATCGGAGGATGCGTATGTTAGCGCCTGATTCGGGAAGCTTACCGAGAACATGGATGCTAAAGTGGCTAAAGCATCGGCCAGTTGGTTTTCATCTCTGAGAATATGTTCAAAGGTGATTTCATCAAAAGCGGGAATTAGCTGCAAGATGTAGTCTTTGTATGGGATCAAACTGGAGTGCTTCGTCTCCCAATCACCTCGTACTTGATGTATGACCAAAGCAGAGTCCCCAAAGACTTCAAGGATTTTGATTTTAAGGTTAATGGCCGCCTTGAGTCCCATCATGCATGCTTCGTATTCTGCCACGTTGTTCATACAATCGAAGCATAATCGGACTGTAAACAGTGTATGAGTATTACATGGAGAAGTAAGTATTTCCCCAATTTCGTGACCTAAAGTGTTCGAGGCACCATCAAACGTAAGAGTCCATCGCTCTTCGGATCGACCCCGTCATAATCATCAAGCTTCATAACATCCTCATTGGGGAAGTCGAATTTTATTGATTGGTACTCTTCCAACGGCTGATAAGCGAGATTATCCACAAGAATGCTATACTTGATAGCCTTTTGTGTAACATACTGAATGTCATATTCAGATAAAAGCATCTGCCATCGAGCAATCCTGCCTGTGAGTGCCATTTTTTCAAAGATATACTTTATCGGATCCATCTTTGATATTTGAAGGGTCGTGTATGTCAGCATATACTGCCTTAGACATCGAGTTGCCCAAGCAAGCGCACAACAAGTTTTTTCAAGTAAAGAATACCTGGATTCGCAATCGGTAAACTTTTCACTCAGATAGTAAATGGCGTGCTCTTCCAGCACCGTCAAGTACATGATAAGTGGCCTCCCTGGTACTGGAGGAATAAGGATTGGTGGTTCTTGGAGATATTGTTTGATCTTTTCAAAGGCTTCCTGGAAATTATCATCCCATTGGAATCTTGATTCTTGCACAACAATTTAAAGATGGGTTCACAAGTAGCTATGAGATGAGAGATGAACTTGGCTATGTAGTTCAATCTCCCAAGGAACCCTCTTACTTCTTTTTCATTTTTTGGCGCTGGCATATTCTGTATTGCTTTTACTTTGTCGGGATCTACTTCAATTCCTCGCTGACTCACGATAAAACCAAGTAGTTTTCCAGATCGCACCTCGAAGGTACACTTATTCGGGTTGAGCCTTATCCTAAACTTTTGCAGCCGCGCAAATAACTTTTGTAGATGGACCAAATGTTCCTCCTCGGTTTGCGATTTTGCAATCATATCATCAACATATACTTCAATCTCGTTATGAATCATATAATGGAAGAGCGTCACCATGGAATGTTGATATGTTGCACCAGCATTTTTGAGGCCAAAAGGCATGACCTTATAACAATACGTTCCCCATAGAGTAGTGAATGTCGTCTTTGTCATGTTTTTCGGGGCCATCTTTATCTGATTGTATCCTGAAAAACCATCCATGAAGGATAAAATCGAGGACTGAGCCATGTTATCAACCAATACATCGATGTGAGGTAATGGGAACTCATCCTTTAGGCTTGCTTTATTCAAACCCCGATAGTCCACACATATGCCCACCTTCCCATCTTTCTTAGGGACGGGTACGATGTTGGCAATCCAATCTGAGTATTCACATACAAACAAAAAGCCTGCATTCAACTGCTTTTCAACCTCTTCTTTGATCTTGAGAGACATATCTGGATGAGTTCTCCGCGTCTTTTTCTTTACCAGAGGGAATTCTGGTTTGAGTGGCAAATGGTGCATGACTATATCCGTATTCAAACCAGGCATGTCTTCATACGATCAGGCAAAGATGTCAGAGTACTCTTTGAAAAGCTCAATCAACCCCTTCTTTACATCATCTTCCAAAGCGGCCCTTATCCTGACTTCTCTTTTCACTGTATCGGTGCCAAGATTGATGACCTCAATAGCTTCCTGATGCGGTAGGATCGTTTTATCTTCTTGTCTCAATAGTCTTGCCAATTCCTCTGGAATTTCAAAATCTTCCCCACTATCTTCATCGGCTTGGTCATTCGGATTTCCAAGGATATTGGTGCTAGGAACTGTAACATCATCGTTTTTTTTGGAATTCGAGGAAGACCTGCATGATTGATGAATCATGCCTCATTTTAGAATATGGATGCAAATTGGAAAATGGTTAAAGAGTTAGAAGGAAAAGCATTGCCATTTTTATTTTACAAAAATAAGAAAAGACAGAGAGTAGAAATTGTATGCAAAAATGCGATTTTATTCAATTTCAAACAAACATAGAAACATGAGGGGGCCCATTTCACAAGCTGTCAACATGCTTTAGGGAAAACATGTGACTTATTTAAAACAAGAACATTACATGTCAAAGAAAACCACTTCGGGAATATCAGTAGCAGTCCAATTGTCGAGCTCTTGATCTGGTGCAATCTGGTAGATATACTGAGCCATATCCACACCATCTTCATCATCACCATCCACTGCATGGATTTGTCCTTGAACACTTGGACTAGCACCAACAAACACTTCTGAAAGCGGGGGAACTTGTTTTTCCTTTGAGCATAGTTGGACCTGTACTAACACGATCTGAAAAAGAAGACTCGAATCCAATTCCAGACTTGTCCTACTTTTCGCGCACTTCTATCACTTTTCCCCAGTCTTCATTGGGAATCCCAGAGTCCACAATGGCTTTGGCATCCTTCAAGGAGACCATTGGAACTCCAGACTTCTTGGTAGTTTCCAGCATGGCAGGGAATCTGTCAACATAAATGATTTCCAAGGCTTGGAAAGGGGTTTCATGAACTTCCCCGTCCAATTTGACATAACGGAAGGAAGTAACATTATTGATCACTACATCTTCTTCTCCACCAACGATGATGACCTTGTCTTGGATGATGAATTTCAAGCGTTGGTGCGGAGTTGAGGTCACAGATCCTGCCGTATGTATCCACGGGCATCCCAACAAACAAGTATAAGATGGACGAATATCCATGACATAGAATGATAGGTAGAACACATGAGGACCAAACTTGATGGGCAGGTCAACTTCCCCCTCTATAGATCTTCTGGACCCATCGAAAGCTTTGACTGTCAGTGTGCTAGGTTTCATCATAACCCTGTCCATGTTCAACTTGAATAGGGTGTGTTTAGGCATCACGTTCAAAGAAGACCCGTTGTCTACCAGGACTCGAGACATCACAGTGTCTAAACATCTGATGAAAATATGCAATGCTTTATTGTGAGCTCGGCCCTCAGGAGGTAGCTCATCGTCACTGAAACCTAGACAGTTCCCTGCAGAAATATTTGTAACAACCCCTTCAAATTGGGCCACAGAAATTTCAAGGTTCACATGAGAACCGTGCAGAATTCTCATCAAGGCGGTTCGATGAGCTTCATAGTACAGAAGGATGGATAAGATCGATATCTTTGCAGGCGTCTGATTCAGCTGGTCAACCACCTTGAAATCACTCTTCTTGATTACCCTGATTAACTGCTCCACTTTTTGTTCAAAAGATGTCCCAGGGGAATCATTAACTACTTGTTTCCCTTTATCCTTCACAGGAATATCTTCAATAACTTCTTTGGGGGGAGGTGGATTAGGAGCAAAGACTCTTTCGCTTTGGGTTATTCTGATAGTTCCAGCGATTTTGGTTATGTCCTTATTCTCAATCGGCGGACAAATAACCTTTTTCCACGGATGTAGATAGCATTATATTCCCATGGCACTACTATGTTATCAGTTATCGAAACGGGAACTGGATTTGGAAGTGTTGATGCTTGGGTTTGCAGGGGAGCAACTGAATTCTGATCTGGCGCAGGGAGTGTTGGAACTTGTATAACCAATGGAACTCTTGAAGTATTTCTCTGAACATTGGCCAGATAATACGAAATTTCCAGAATAGTGACATCACCTTCGGAGATTAATTTCTCAACTCTAACAACCCCTTCGTGCATCAATCTCTGAATGGAGTTTTTCAAATCATCATATTCATTCGGATTGGATGATCATTTCAAACAAAAGTCATGAAGCTCTTGTAGAACTTCTTGCTGCAAAAGATGCTCTCTCAAAACTGCCATTGACATCTGAACCTCATTAACCTGAGTCACTAAGTCATGACCATCATCAAACCCGATTGCATTGGAAGCAGCCCCATGATGAGGAGGCATAGGATTGTTCTGGACATTAGGTCCTATAGGAGCGAAGCTTAACTCATTAGCATCCAAAAGAGATTTCACCTTGTACATTAAAGCTTTTCAATTTTCGATCGAGTGGCCTGGAGCGCCTGAATGAAACTCACAATGTGCATTAACATCATAACCCCTTAGAAGTTCTGCCGGTGGAGGAGCTAACTCTCGAAGTTGTACCAACTAACCAGCTAGTAATTGTGGAAGTAATTGAGCATACGACATCGGGATTGGATCAAACCTCCTCTCGGGATACCTTTGTGGCCTTTGTTGTCCCCTTTATCCTTGGGGACTTTGATTCTGTTGATAGTTTCACGGCGGTGCATATTGTTATTGTGGAGCAACAATAGGAGTTTGGTAATACGGAACCTGTATAATAGCTTTCCCCTTATCATCAGAGGAATTACTCACCTCTCCTTCCTTTTTCTTAATAAAACCGCTAGAATACAGTTTCTTTCCACAACCTGAGTTGTTGTTACCATTCGTGCTAGATGCACCTGTAATAGTCCCTACTTTGATACACATTTCAATCCGCTCTCCGGTGATAACCATATCTAAAAACAAATCAGAAGTACTTCCAAGCATATGTTACAAATACGGGCCTTAGAGGGTACTCATAAACAAATCTACCAGTTCCCGGTCCAAGAGAGGGGTTTGAACCCTCGCGTCCAAACTGCCCCACCTCTGGGCATACTCTTTGAAAGACTCATTAGTCTTCTGAGACATACTCTGCAGCTGTGCACGGCTAGGCGCCATGGCGGTGTTGTAATGATAATGTTTTAGGAAAGCCTCGACAAGCTCATCCCAAGTACTAACATGAGTTTTCTCCAACTGCATGTACCACTCTAATGGAGCTTCAGCCAGACTATCCTGAAAGAAATGCATAAGAAACTGCTCGTTGCTAGCATAAGCAGCCATTTTTCTGCAATAATATCGGAGATGAGTCTCTGGGCATGTAACCCCTTTATACTTGTCGAAATCAGGTACCTTAAACTTTGGTGGAATCACAACCCCTGGAACCAAACACATAGCAGCAACACTGAATCCCAGTTTCTTAGAAGTCTCCATAGCCTTCAGGTATTCTTCCAAAGCCTTGTACATCTTAGCAGTTTCAGACAAGTCATTCGTAGAATCCTTTGGAGGGTCGTCGAGATCGATGACATCATGGTGGTTATCCATAATAAGTCGTGGATTCTCTTTAGGAATTCCCCCATTGTCATTCCTGGGTCCACCATTTTCGGATGTAGAGGCACTGTCAACCAGCTTAGTAACACTTAGTCTGAGCTCTTCATGCCCTTGGATGACGGCATGAAGAGTTTCCATGAGCTGATTCATTCGATTGCCCATGGTGTCCATGCCTTTACGGAGAGCGGACTGGTTCTGCTCAATCTGTTCCATAATCCTCAACTGGTTGGCTCGAGTGCGATAAGGATGTAAGGAAGTCGTCTTGTTAATTCTGATAATAAGAAGCAAAACCATCAGATAAGAATTCCTTCCAGAAAACCTGCAATTCATGAAATGCATGATATGTATGATGTACGAAATGATTGTTCATTCCGGTTTTCCACAACTCAATTATCGTTAATAACAATCGAGCAACATGATGATAAGAGCGACCATATAAAGAAAGTATCCATAAATAGGAGAAACTCCCACGGAATTGAATACAAGAAAGTTGTGAGAGTATAAGATAAGCAATTTCGTCTAACAAGTTATCAGTCTGAAGGTCGGCTACCATTTATCCTCTATCTCTATCTCACATTACTAAGGCCCAAATAAAGTGCCTTAACAATAGCTTGGGAACCATGTTCGTTCCGAACAGCATCAAGTGTGTGCTCAGTAAATGGGAGCATTCTTCCGAAATTGGAATAATCTGATAATCCTGGAAGGTGAAACAGAGTAACTCATAGTCGTAAAACTGAAGTAGAGTCAAAGCAACACCATGTCTTTCATTGAAAAATCTCTGTATTAGGACAGACTAAATGATCTTTTAAACTCTTCGAAGAAGGCCAAGAACTTGAGCGGAAAACTTGAACAACACTGATAAGTACAATAATCTCTCTTGGTCCTCTTGAGAACATCACTGTTGCTAGACGTTATTGAAGGAAACTATAATTTCGTGAAATAACCCGGAATGGACGTGCACATGCAGGGTTAGTATATATTTTTATTTGTTCTGAAATTTCTTTTGAAAAAAATAAATATGATATGATGTAAGTGTAAATGATCATGGGGTTACTACTTCCATAATACTAATTTTTGTTGTACTGTCTCTGCATAGTCTTGTAAGCATCGGGGTCATAGGTTTAGAACATATCCGGAAGAAGCTCATCGACATCAGATTCGAAACTCAGAAAATAAATCTGAGAACCTCATAATCACTGACCGAAATCCAGAACATAATCATTAGAACCAATAGTCACTGTCTTAGTATATTCACCATCTGAACATGAGTAACCATCTGAACATAGTCACCAACTGTACCTGTAATAATAATTCCCTCCCCACTCACGGGTGGAGACTAGGTCAGGGTAAGGCAAGGGTAACTCAAAAATCACGGGTTCGCTTGAAACTAAAATCACCACAACACAGACATGCATGATGAAAGTACCTCCAATAGAACCTCATCCGAGTGTGGTATATGACATGACTGCACTATTCGGACCACGTCCTATAGCCTTCATACCCCCTGTGGTACGGTGGGAGAACTGACCTGGGTGTTTTGCGTTTGATCGCAAATGTTGCAGTTAGCAAGAGTCGCCATCGACTTTTCTTTTATCAAAAAGGAAAGGTGAAAAAGCACAGGAAAGACCTTTGAGATGTTTTCTTGAGTTTCGGGGGTAGATTATGAAAAGGGAAGGTATTAGCACCCTTTTCTCCATGGTTTTCCATGGGCTCTTAGTTACTTGCTAGATCACTTGCTTTTGTTTAAAAAATGTGCTTTGAGTGGTTTTTTGAAAGTATTTCGTAAGATGCCATTGTTTAGGCAAACTTTGTAATGATTCTCATTCGTAAGAATGTATACAAAGTGTTGAGCTTTTGAAAATGTTTCAAGTTTAGAAAATGTTTTGAAAGTGTTGGTGTTTGTTTTGAAAATAGCAAGGATGATTTTGTTTTGAAATGGAGCAAGCAACTAGGAACAATCTACCTACTCAAAAGTCTTTCATGTTTATTTCCTCTTTTATTTGACATTGTTATCTTACCATTGATTTGGTAAGAAACCCTATCTTTGGATGTAAAAGGGACGGGCAAGGGTTATCGTATAGTCATGATTAGAAATGTTGCAAGATATCTTAGCATTCTTCTTTAGGGACTAAGATCATTTTGAAAGGCAACTTTTGATAGCGTCATCGAGGGACTATGATATTATACTTCTCTTGTCTTTGCTAAGATACCTCACATGCGTAATATGGCCATTTTTGTAAGGCAACCAAGTGGATTTACCCTAGGGGTGCTTGTGTGAAAGTGGATATTTTCATGCTTGATTTATCTTTGATTAGGGTTTGCTAATTGATTGGTTTTAGTCTTTCCATACAAAACCCTAATTACTAGCATTTGTATATAAAGCGATAAATTACAGAATTTAAAATTACTACGCTATTACAATACTTAGGGGAGGGGGGTATACAAATTCACAAATGGGGATTTTACCAAGAAAATTAAATCTAATTAACTATTACAACCATATTGAATATTGTACAAAAATTGAAATGGACTTGTTTTGTTTTTGTTAAGAAATTAATTTACTTAAGAAAAATATTTTGACCTTTTTATTCTAAAAGAAATAAAATATGTGAATATGAAATATTTTTGGTGTTTTTGGTTATTAAAAGCAAAAAAATAAGATAAACAAGAAAATGAAGTCAGAATCAGCACATTGCTGGAACGAGGAGGAACAGAAGTTCTGACTCTAATACGCTGCAAGAGAGAAAATGTTAGTAGGAAAGCAGAAGGTCAGAAGTTATGGGCATGGTTACACCAAGTTTTGAGGTTGCTGGAAATAAAGGAAGATCTAGAAGTTCTGATTGTTGAAGGGGTTCAGAAGCTGTAGTGTAGTTGGGAACCTAGAAGGTCATATATCACTGACAGGTCAGAAGTTCTGGCTATTTGAGATAGTGAGGTGATAATGTTGTTGGGTAAGGTCATTTAGAAGTTCTAATTTAGGAATATTGTTTGACAGATAAATGGGTGATAATGCCATTAAAAAAAATACTTCTGAGGCTAGAACCCAGGACCCTTAGTACTAATGTCTTATGCATACGCTTTCTATCACTGGGGTGGCTGTACATCCGGTATTAGAGGCAAAAACATGAACATATAACATAAATTAAGTTCTGATGATGAGCTTTGTCTCTTTCTCCATGCTAATCAGAACATCTGCAACTTAGTCATTTCTCAACAGAACAGAAAACATAAACATAGCAATTATCGCAGGTTTTCCATCATGGTTTCAGAAGCACAAAAAATATCAAGACTATAAATCAGAAACAAGCATGTATCTGCTAATCCTAATTTCCTTAGGAAATTCTGAACTGATATTATCCCTATTTAGGCAGAAAAATACATGAAACTTCAGAATATGTACAGCATCAGAATCAAGATGTCTACATTGTGTTTTTGAACATGAAAGCCTAACAATGCTTAAGTAATATGATGAGGGTTAGCAAAAGCTTACCTTGTCACTGAAAAATGTTCTATGAGTTGGGGTCTGGTTCTGACTGCTCTTAATGTTCTGATCAGCTTCCTCACGTGCTCAACAGGTTGGAACAACCTTTATCTTGGGCTATGAATGGCTGGAAAATTCTGGAACAGTCAAGAAGCAAAGTTATGAATTTTTGAGAACGTGTTACAGTCTGAAAATAGGAGTTAGGATGGTTTCTAAATGTATATCAGAAGATGTATGGATGGTTTGGTCATGAAACACTTGAGGAAAATTGGAGTTTGAATGCAAGAATCAAAAACTAGCAGGTTTTATATTTGTGTTTGCAGTTTCAGATTTCTGGAATTTTAGCAAGGTTTCAAGGCTTTTTCTTTTCAATTTTCCGACCGGCCCACTCATAGTTGTCGATGAAGTTCAATTTATAGGCAAGAACTTTATAGCTTGGAGAAGTCAAAAGTACAACCATCATACATTAGGCGCTGACTTATTCTTAAAGCAAGTTCAAACAAGTAAGGTTAACAGCTTTTAGTCGTGCCTAAGCTGGATTTGTAAGCATGAATTAAGGAAAAGTACCCTCATAGGAAAAAGCAAAGCATGGGCCCAGCATAAACTTGTACAAAAAAATTCTTTTCAAGGACAGCAATGGTACTTCTATCTCACACGTGGGAAAATCCTTTGGATAAAAACTCAAAAGTGGTTGTGAGCATTAAATGATGATGAGATTTATCAAACCAGAAATCATGCGCTATGAGATTGTGAATCATAGCTTAGATCTGAGCCAGAAGTTCAGCATCAGCGCAACTTAGAACAAAACATTGAACTTTTGATCCTTTAATATTTTCGCTCCAACATGTTCTGAAGGAGTTCTCAGACTTTTCTGAAAGTTTATAACACGCTTTATAGACTTTATTTGAATTATTTTTGCAAACTCTGGTTGAACGTTCATGAAAACTTGTCCAGAAGTTCCAAGCAAAATATGTCTTGAAAGTGTCCAGAATTTGTTGAGTGCTTCAGTTTCATGGACGTGTCTTTGAACATTTATAACTTGAAATTCCAGCATTTCCAGGAGAAGTTATGTTCTGCAATACTTTAGGTTTTATTGAGATCTAAAACTCTTGTGTTAGTAATTCTTCCAAAATCAGCTTGCATCATGGTGATAATCTGATTAGAAGTTCTGAGCTTGTCATATTTCTTAAACACTTAGAAAAATTCTAATTTTTAAGAATTTTGACTTTTGAATTTCCTGATGAAACAAACTTCATATTTCGACATGTCTTGATTAAATATGATTCTTGAAACTTGATTTTGATCAAAAGTCAAAGTTTGACTTTTCAGTGTACAAATGACCATTTTGCCCTTATGCCAATTCCAAGTCTAAATTGATGTATCAGTACTGCAAACTTGACATCATAGAAGACCTTGTGAGAGAATCCTTGAGAAATGAGAGGGCAAATTTTGGGGTACAATAACTTCCCTTGTTCAATCTTCTTAAACCTTAAGAGTTAGAATGTCGAGTCCGTCATTCGTGACTTGAAGGTGAAAAATGATTGAACACTAGAGTGCCAAGAAATTTGCACTCGAAGATGAATCATGAATGGGCTTATAGATGCCATTTGGAGGAAAGTTGGTAAATACTGGAAGAAGTATCAGCATAAATCTCTTATTAATTTATACTAAGACTTGATGATTTACCTGTGATAAAAAGAGTTAGTAAAATGCATATGTATACCTGATGGTATTCTAGATGTGGTATTATGCTAAATGCATTTTGTATGTACATGTTATGATGTTTGAATATGAGATGTATGTTTTTGTCCGAGAAAATAAATCCCTGACTGTCGCTGAGGAAATTCTGGGGGGTTGAATCCCTGATTGCCATTGGGGATGAAGAATATGCATATCTTCAGACTTTGTTGAAAGGATGCTTTCCCTGCGGAATGTCTCTTGAAAGTCAGTTGTTATTTGGTCGGATCCAGGCTTCATAATTTGCTGAGTATGAGGTAGTCAACAACTATCTGGTCAGATCCAAGCTTCACGGCAACTTACTGGGGGAGAGACGAATTAACTGTTATCTGGTCGGATTCCAGGCTTTGCAGAAAATTTCATGAAATTGAATAGTTATTTGGTCGGATCCAGGCTTCACAACAACTTGTTGGGGATACGGAAGTTAACTGTTATCTGGTCGGATCCAGGCTTCGCAGTAACTTGAAGTGGTACCTATTATCTGGTCGGGTCCAGGTTTCACGGTTTTTGGGAAGTTATACTATTATCTGGTCGAGTCCAGGCTTCATAGTGTCTCTCTGGGGATCATAGTTAATTATTATCTGGTCGGGCTCCAGGTTTCACAATAAACTATTTGAAAAACTGTCATATGGTCGGGTCCAGGCTTTGCAGATTTCTGAGGTTTACGAGGTCAATTGCTATCTGGTCGGATCCAGGTTTCACAATAAATGTTTGAGGATTTAGTTGTCATCTGGTCGGATTCCAAGTTTCACAACGAGTTTCTGAAAGGAATTTTTATCTGGTCGGATCTAGGCTTCACAATAACTTGTTGGGGTAGAGGCAACTTTACTGGGAAGAAGAATTTAAACCTTGGTCCGGTTAAGTCCAGGTTCTTCTATATTTTGAAGAGTTAAATTATTATCTGGTCGGGTCCAGGCTTTTAGTAACTTGCAATTGAGATCAACTGCTATTTGGTCGGTTCCAGGCTTCAGACACTCAAATTGTTATCTAGTCAGGTCCAGGATTCAGTAATTTACTAGGGATAGTGGCAAACTCTATTGAAGAAGAGGAGTTTTGATAATGATTTTGTAGGAATTAAACTGCTATCTGGTCGGGCCCAGGCTTCGGCAATTGAAGAAGTCAAACGGTCATCTGGTCTAGTCCAGGTGTGATACGGTGGCAGAACCGACTGTTTGAAATGTTGGTTTGCATTTTGCATTTTTGTTCGCAAAATGTCGCGGTAAGAAAGAGTCACCACCGACTTTTATTTCATCCAATCGGAAAGGAAAAAAGTACATAAAAAATCCTTTTTCGAGATATTCTGAGTACGGGGGTAGATTATAGAAAGGGAAGTTGTTAGCACCCTTTCTATCCATGGTTTTCCATGGGCTCTTAGACACTTGCTCATCTTTTTAAAATTGCTTGTGTATGAGCTTTGTTTTTTCAAATGTTTTACTTTGTGATAACCCTTGTATCAGTCCTCAAAGGTGTGACGAAGTTGTTTTGAAAATTTGTTTTGAAAGTGTTTGTGTAAAAATTTTTGATTTGAGCAAGTACCTACTAGCATATACCTACTCGAAAAAAGATTGTTTCTATTCTTGTTTCCTTTAGACAGCGTTATCCCACTATTGAGAAATAGGTAGCACCGCCGTTGGAGTTGTAAGGGCCAATTCGAAAGGGACGTACGATCACTAAAGCAATATTAGGATACCTTAGTAATAACCCTAGAGTCTTAAGATCATATTCGAGGCAACATTTCCGAGGCAACATTTCTGAGGAAATATTTCTGAGGCAACATTTCTGAGGGGACATTTGATCTTTGTTAGACCGGAGGGCAACCACTAAAACACCCTATGCTTAATAATCATTTACCGAAGGCAACCAAAGTGTGAGTATACCCTAAGAGTGATATGTGCAAGTGATCTGTTTTCAAATATTTAGTCTTTGCACATTAGGATTTTCTAACTGGAATAATTTGTCATGCATTCTTGTCATACAATCCTATTAGCATTCATCTAAACAATTAAATATTTGCGGGAATTAAAATGCGAGAAAGTAAATCTACGCTATTACAAGGCTTCGGGGAGGGGATTAATTAAATAGCCAAAAAAACTCGGAAAAAGTGATAAGTAAAAAGTCATATATTAAACTATTACAAACCATGAACAGTTACAAAAAATATTGGCAAAATAAATAACACGCGCGCGATGAATTAAATGCGAAGCGATTAGGGTTTTGACCCTCAACTAAACCTATTTGCGATTGATTAAAAAAATGTTTTTATCATGTTTTGTTATTTTAGAAAATAGAGAAATTATTAAATTAAAAAAGAAAAGCCTAATTCTAATTAATTTTAATTTTAAGAAAAAATGAATTAATTTAATCTAAAGCCTATTTTTGTATTTGTATCTATTTGAGAAAAAGGGAAAATAAAATTAAAAGTTAACCTAATTTCTATTTTTGATTTTTATTTATGAAAAACAAATTACAATTTCCTAAGTTAACCTAAATTAAGATTAATTTTGATAAATAATTAAAAAAAACTAATCCTAATTTTGTGAATTATTGATTTTATGACTTTTATGAAAAATAATATAATTTGTGAATTAAAATAAATAAAGGAAATTTAAAGAATAAAAAATAAAGAAAAGAAATAAAAAAAGGTTAGCAAATGGGCCTGTGGTGTTTGCTGAAAAAGGGGGTGCTATCTGATTTGTTGGGCCCAAGATTGATGGCCCATTTTGACTTGGCTGGATCTGGTGCGTGAGTTGACTGGAGGCGCATGGTAGACCTTCAGAGAAGAAGCCTTGGATCTGGGGCGCTGATGAATGGGATGGCCATATGTTGAGGGTACATGGTGGATTGCTTGATATGCAGCATGCTGGATTACCTATTGAAAAATATTATGAACAAAGGTTGGGACCTGGGGATCAAACCCAGGTGCTTATGCATACTTCGACTCCCTGCTTGCCAACTGAGCTATCTGCCTTATTCGTATATATAATAAAAACAAAATATAATATATGGAAAACAATGATTAATGGAGGGAAAAAACGCGCTAAATTCAAATTGTCCATCCAGGGAGTGCCACACATCCATCTTCTTCCTCCCAACCGTCGTCTTAGCCCAAGATACCTTTACCTACGGACATTGCGTTGTAGCTACAACCCTGTGTATTTCAAAAATTTTCCATAGGCAATATAAATGACCATGGCTGGTACCAATCAACTCCTCTCATCCTCATGAGTCTTATGGTACCAGAATCAATGTCCAATTTTACCTGTATTGCAAAGCCCTAAAACCAAACAAAAAACCCTAGCCATGGCAATTTCACATACAGTTAACAAAAACGCAATTGAATAAAATGAATAGCTAGCAAACTCAATGAGGAACAAGAATATGTAATTAGAACGTGCAAATGTTGTATAAATTAATGAAAACGAAAAAGATTTGTTTGAATAACCGTGTGACTACTGCAACGCGTTTCAGGATGTGGGAAGGCTTGCTAATGATTGGAACATGATCCTGAGACGTCCAGCAATCGATTGGCAAGGTGAAGATGGCTTGGGATGGCCTGTAACTTGAAATTGGATCACCACTTTTTCTTGAGATTTTTCAATTTTGTTTTTGCTCTGCACGACTGTTCCACCTCTTCTCATGCCTTGCCTTGCTTCTGTATATGTAATACAACATGTTAGGTCAACAATAACAAACTCAATCTTGCCCATTATGAAGATTTGATTTGGTCTTTTATGGCATATGATATCTTTCCAATTTTGCTCAAATTCAATCTCTTTCCAACCAAATCAGCCTTAAACAAATTGATTCTCAATTGACAGCACATGAGATCTTCCTTCAATGCAAAAATCATCCCTAAAACACAATATATGATTTATTTAGATTTATTTGATTTTATTTGAATTTTAAATGAATAAAAATCAAAATAAATTAAATAAATGAATAAATAAAGCATGGATGGTCCCATAGGTCGTGGACTATGTTATCATTGAAGTGCAAGCATAAAAAGTTGGGCCCATTTAGCAAAAAATGCAAATTTGATCAATGTTGACTTTTGACAATTTCCAAAAATTCCCAACTTTGACAATGCATATCTCTCTCAATTTTGACCCTAGGAGGGTGTTCTTGGACTTTTTAGAAACCTTAGTATGTCCTCTAAGCAACCCTTTTGGTCTCATCTCAATTGAGTCTTCCATGTTCATGTATGAAGCTTTGACCCAAAAGGTGTTTTTGTTGACTTTCCAAAATGACCTATAATGTCAAAATTCATAACTTTTTGTGAGTGCATATTTTGAACTTGGGGGCTAAAGATTAATTGTAAGGAATTTCATTCTATTCAAAATGAGATTTGGATGGGTCATTTCTGATAACGAATGAGAAAGTTATGCTTGGTCAAAGTTGAGTTGACTTTTCCTGCAAAAACCCTAATTTAGCAACTTTTGGGTTTTGATGAATTGTGAGCAATACTTGATGGATCATGATCAACACTTAATCAAATGATGAATGATACTTCAAAATGAGGATGTTGACCAGAAATCTTGAGGTTTGACAATATTAAGCCACAGTTGACTTTTGACCTAGCACAATTGACTTTCAGGCACTTGAGCAATTGACTGAGCAAACTTCCACTGCAAGGCTTGAAACCTGACATGGATGATCTTGAGAACATATTAGGACAATGGTGATCATTTTGGATCCTTTGGACTCAAACATCTTGATGCAAAATGAAACCCTAATTTGAAGTAGACTGCCTTAGGAGGGAGTTTGTCTGGTCAACTCTTGAACTTCCTTGAGCAGTTTGGGGACTTCTCATGACATTTGTTGAGAAACATGGGAGGGAAAATTTTGGGGTACAACAGCTGCCCCTGTTCAATCTTCTTAAACCTGAGGATGTAGATTGGCTCGTCTGCCTTTCGTGATCTGAAGGTGCAAGATGATTGAACACTAGAGTGCCCAGAAATTTGCATTTGCATGAAGTGATACTTCATTTGCAATATCGGGAATGGTCTTATAGATTCCATTTGGAAGTCGATGCTGGAAGATGGGCTTAAAGATGCCATCCGAAGAGGTGTCGATCGCATAAGAGATTCCTTTGCGAGATCATGTATACATATTGTTGAGGAGGACTTCATTGGGGAATGCTGGTCTCTGTCTTGAGAGAAATAGAGTTTTAGGAGCTTCAGTTATCCGTTACTCTATTGGGGAATAATTCCGGTTTGGGAAGAGGAAGTGAACTGCGTGTTTGGTCGGGGTATATGTTACACCGCGACTTACTGGGGAAATGTGAAATCAATTGTGTTTGATTGGGTCCTGATCTTACAGTGTTGTAGACTGCTGTCTGGGGATAAGAGAGGCAGAACCCGGATAGTAGGGTTATAAGAAGGAACCTGGATAGTAGGGTTACTTCGATATGAAATCCTGGATAGTAGGGCTGTGAGAAGGAACCTGGATAGTAGGGTTACTTCGATATGAAATCCTAGATAGCAGGGTTGTGAGAAGGAACCTGGATAGCAGGGTTACTTCGAAATGAAAGCCTGGATAACTGCGATGTGAGAAGGAACCTGCATAGTAGGGTTACTTCGATATGAAAGCCTGGATAGTAGGGCTATGAGAAGGAACCTGGATACTAGGGTTACTTCGAAATGAAAGCCTGGATAGCAGGGCTGTGAGAAGGAACCTGGATAGTAGGGTTACTTTGATATGAAATCCTGGATAGTAGGGTTGTGAGAAGGAACCTGGATAGTAGGGTTACTTCGATATGAAAGCATGGATAGTAGGGCTGTGAGAAGGAACCTGGATAGTAGGGTTACTTCGATATGAAAGCCTGGATAGCAGCGCTGTGAGAAGGAACCTGGATAGTAGGGTTACTTCGATATAAAATCCTGGATAGTAGGGCTGTGAGAAGGAACCTGGATAGTAGGGTTACTTCGAAATGAAAGCCTGGATAGTAAGGCTTGAGAAGGAACCTGGGTAGTAGGGTTACTTCGGTCACACTGATGATTACTCGGTTTAGCTTTGAGTGTTGATCATTGTGATCGGTGGGAATGAGAACTGACTGTTTTGGAATGTTGGTTCGCGTTTGCGTTTGTTTTTGCAAAATGTCGCGGTGAGCAAGAGTCGCCACCGTCTTTTATTTTATCCAACAAGGAAAGGACAAAAGCACAGAAAAATTCCTTTTTGAGATATTTCTCGGGTTCGGGAGGTAGATTATAGAAAGGGAAGGTGTTAGCACCCTTTCTATCCGTGGTTATCCACGGGCTCTTAGGTACTTGCTCATTATGTTTTCAAAAGTTTGCTTTTCTTTGTGTTTGTGGGTTTTGAAAAGAGTTTTTGTTTTGAAGAGAGTGTACGTGCGAAAAGTTTTGTTTTGTTTTAAAAGGAGCAAGTACTTAAGAACATCTACCTACTCAAAAAGGAATTAGACTGTGCAAATGTCCTTTAGACAACGCTATCCCACTATTGAGGAGTAGGTAGCATCGTTGTTGGAGTTTTCGGGTCAATTCGATTAAGGGACGTGTGGTCACTAAAGCAATGTTAGGACGCCTTAGTGGTAACCCTAATGTCTTAGATCATTTCATCTGAGGCAACCGTTTCGAGGCAACTTTGATCTTTGGACAAGAGGGCGACCTCTAAAACTTCCTATACTCAATGACCACGTTCGAGGCAACCAAGTGAGGTGTACCCTAAGAGTGGCATGTGCGAGTGTATTGTTTTTCAGTTATATTATCTTTGTACATGTTATGGTGAGCTACTGTTGATTTTAGGTTTAAAGGTTAATCTTGTCATGCATTGCCTATTATTCAAACATCTAACAGTTAATGGTTGCGGAAATTAAATTGTGGAAAATAATTCTAAGCTATTACAAGGCGTCGGGTATTTACATCGCCAAAGACAAACCCTTTAAAAATTAAATTGCGAAAAGTAAATAAAAACAATAAATAAAATCCTAATTAAAACTATTACATTCCCGAAGCAGTTACAATATTGAAATATGGATCAAAAATAATTCGCGCGCGAGAAAATTAAATCGAAGTGTTTTTTAGGGTTTTGACCCTTTTTATTAAAGAAAGCATATTTTGTTACTTTTTTGAATTAAAAAAAATTAATCTAAATTAATAATTGAATTAATTAATTAAATGAAAATATTTTTGGGTTTTTATTTTAATTAAGGAAATAAAATAAGAATGGTTAAAAATATTTAAAAAACCTAATTCTAAATTAATTTTAATTTAATGCAAAAGATATTAAAATTGTACCTAATTAAACTAAATAAAATTAATTAATGTTTATTTGCAAAAATAAATAATAGAATTAATGGATTTAATAAAAAACATTATTTTTCATTTTCTGATTTTTTATGAAAAAGGTTAATTAGTTAATTAATTAATTAAGATAATAATAATAATAAAAATAGAAAAAATAATGAAAATAAAATAAAATGAAGAACAAACTCAGGGGGGGGGGGGGGTGTTGGGCTTGATTTGGGTGTGAATCAGCAATTAGTTGGCCCATATTCAATCAGCCTGTTTGACCTTTGAAATCCAGTGCATGCTTGTTGACTCTAGCCCATGGTGGTCCTCCAACTTTGGCCAATGGATCTTGGCCTGAAGCCACTTGGCATTTGATGAGATGGGAAGCATGATGATCCGCGCTTTGGGACGCTGCACATGAGTACCTGGAATAAAATTGCATAAAGTTTTGGGGGACCTAGGATTCGAACCCAGGTCCCAATGCTCACATGCCAGCGCTTCAACCACTCAACCAAACTGCTTCATTCGTTATTAGAATAGCAAACAAATAATATATTCAAAACAATTAATTAAACCCTGCAAAAAAATAAAAACGCGCTATGATTCAAATAAACCAATGGACGTCAGCCACGTCTTTGTCTTCTTCAACGAAGACTGGTTCATTTACTTGCGGATTTTACTCCGCAACTAAATCCATGGCATCATCCTATCAAGTGATACAGGCCATATAAATGCTTATGGAAACCATCATTGCAATCGTCTCTCTCCCCTGATCATTCCTATACCTATCATTAGCCTTAATTTTACCTACACAAAAAACGCCTAAAAACAAGAACAAGAACCCTAGGTTCTGGATACGGGGTTAGAAGCCACAAAAATAAAATCAAATATTGCAGAATCAATGGAAATTGAATGGTAAGTATGAATATACAAGAAAATTGGCAAGAGGATGCAAGAAAATGATTTCACAATATCATGTCCAGAGCAAGGTTCGTGGAGACTTACAATGAGTTTTAGGCAATGAAAAGGCGTGGTTTTGATTGCTACAGCTTCACAGGATATTTGGCAAGGGAGCTATGTCCAGCTTTTGTTTTGTAAAAGTCTCTAACCCAGAATTCGATCTCCACTTTTTCAAGGTTTTTTCCAAACTTGTTATGGCCGTTTCAACAGAGCTTTTTGCATGTTCTAGGTCTGCCTCACTTGTGTGCATATAATGGAATGTGTTTAGGTCAAAATTTGGGCCATAATCCTTATGCATTGAAGATGAAAGATTTGTTTGATCACCATTGATAAGCTTTCCATATTTGCATCAAATATGAGATTTTGTGCTTGTTTTGACTTGGCACGAATTTTATTGAGTGTCACATGAGATTTGCAAGCTGTAATGACCACAAGAATCTTATTACATCAATTTTTAGATTTTATTTGATTTAATATTGATTAATAATGAATTAAATCAATAAAAATGAAATAAAATAGAAAAATAGATGAATTTTCATGAAATAAAGATGTAACACGTGTGTGGCATGACAAGACCATATTAAGTGGAAAAAAGTGGGCCTTTTTGTTAAAAATTGGAGTTTTGAGGATAATTGACTTTTGGCAAATTTGGAAAAATGCCCAACTTCAACAATGCATAACTTCTTCAATTTTGAACTTTTGGAGGTGTTATTGGACTTTTTGGAAACCTTGAGATGTCCTCTAATCAATCCTTTTGGTATCATTTCATTTTGATCTTCCATGCTCATATTATAAGCTTTGGCAAAAAAGGTGTTTTTGTTGACTTTCAAAAATGACCTATAATGTCAAAATCTGTAACTTTTTGTGAGTGCATTTCTTGATCTTGGGGTGTGAAGATGGATTGTAGAAATTGCATCATCTTCAAAATGAGCTTTGCATGGGTCATTTATCATAAAGTATGAGAAAGTTATACTTGGTCAAAGTTGAGTTGACTTTTCCTACAAAACCCTAATTTAGCAACTTTTGAATCTTGATGAATCTTGAGCAATCCTTGATGAATCATGATCAACCCTTGATCAAATGATGAATTATCCTTCAAAATGAGAATGTTGACAAAAATTCTTGAGGTTTGGCTGTCTGTAGGTCACAGTTGACTTTTGCCCTAGCACTGTCGATTTTTGGACCTCTTGAGCAATTGACTGACCAAACTTCCTCTGCAAGGCTTGAAATTTGACATGGATGAACTTGAGAACATATTAAGACATTGGGAAGAACTTGAGGCCATTTGGATATGAGAACCTTAATGCAACACAAAACCCTAATTTTGACTTGACTGCCTTAGGAGGTGATTTGACTGTCCAACCTTTGAGCCAACTTGAGCAACTTGAAGATTATTCTTGAAATGTCTTGGAGAATATGGATGGGAAAATTTTGGGGTACAACAATCATGGACTTGCTGGAAATTACTGATAATAATTGTCTTTCTTGAAAGAAATACAGGGTTAGTTATACGCGATGCATGAGATGCTTTGTATGATGACGTTCTCAAAATAAATGAGACTCTACTATATTTAATGTATGCACATGTCATGATGTATGAAATGATGTCATAATAATTTGAGTCCGGGAAAATAAATCCCTGACTGCTGTTTGGAGGATATGAGAAATAGTATTCTTGACTTCTTGTAAAGAGCCATAGTTCCTCTGCTTTTATTGAGGATGGTGAGAAAAAAATGTCTATGCTGGGGATTTGCCCCTCGGTTGGCGAATATTCTGACAGAGAAGACCCTGTCTGAGGATAACTCTGCGGGGAATAACTCGGTTGAAGAGGAGATACTCTGTTAATAGATCTGATGTCTTGGAGAGATAACTCAACTGGGGATGAATTACCGTTGCTGGTGATAATGAATTCTGTCGGGGATTGAATTTCTGCTTGTGAGAGAAATAAACTCTGCTTGGGGGGAAAATTTACTGACTCACTCGCGATCGTGAACCTCAGCTGGGAAGAGTTATGTCATGTTCAGGAATGCTAACATCACTGTCTTTAGATACTTTTTACCATGTGGGGAGTGTATGCACCACCACTTATGTTCGCAAGCTGGCTCTATCCTTGTACCTGATGGGCAGAGTAACTGTAAGGTTTGGACACTTCTTGTTTTCCCTGTTCCTGGAATTACGAGTAATCGTCTTTGTTTCTTGTGTAAATATTTATGAGCAACAATTAATTTCAAATGCATATATCAAAAATGAATCATTGGACGTTCTTGCAAAACAAAACAGAAAAAAGAAAAACAAATTGAAATTTCTTGTAAAAATGAATTGTATTGATTTTTGAAGTTGGCCTGTAATAGGCGTTTTGTACAAAGAGGCTGACGTTCTAGTAAGAGAACGCAGCCGGAAAATAGAAATTATGCAATTTGTGTAAAAGAAATAAAAACAGCTATGTGAAACAACCCCACTAGGTTCCAACTCTGCTATTGCCTCTATATCTTCAAGCGTCTCATCACTTTTCTACTTGGTCGAAGGTGGATCAGATTGATTGGCGCCGTCTGAGTTTGATAGTCGATACCTAGGTCCGGTTGCAAGATGATCCAATGAGACATAGTGTTATGCTTCAATCCCTAATTTTTGCCTGGACTGCCCTTTTGGGTTTTCAGTCCACCGGGATACCCTTTTTTACCCAAGTCGCCTTTTCAGGTTTTCGACTTGCCGGGTGTACAGTTTTTTTTCATTTTCATCCCTTACTTTTGCCCGAACCCTTTTGGTTCACCGGGAAGCCCTTATTTTTGCCTAGGCCATTCGACCTAGCGGGTCTTTGATTATGCGTAGTATCTTTTCACTATGTATGTATTGACGGGGTGAGGAAGGTCGTCACCATCCATGGTGGTTAGAATCATAGATCCTCCCGAGAAAATGTTCTTAACCACAAATGGCCCTTCGTATGTGGGGGTCCATTTTCCCCTAGGATCACCTTGCGGTAGTATGATGCGTTTAATTACTAGATCTCTGACTTGATATTCTTTACGTCTGACTTTCTTGTTAAAAGCCTTGATCATCCGCTTTGGATACGTTTGACCATGACAGATAGCAGTAAGTCTCTTTTCATCGATTAGATTCAGCTGATCAAGTCGGGTTTGGATCCAGTCGTCTTTGTTCAAACCCGTATCCTTCATAATCCTGAGAGAGGGTATCTGGACTTCGATGGGTAGGACTGCCTCCATGCCATACACCAAAGAGTAGGGTGTTGCCCATGTCGATGTCCGTGCTGAGGTGTGGTACCCATGAAGAGAAAATGGTAACATCTCGTGCCAGTCTTTGTATGTCACTGTCATCTTCTGCACAATCTTCTTGATGTTTTTGTTAGCCGCTTCAATAGCCCCATTCATATTCGGCCAGTAGGGAGAAGAGTTATGATGTTGAATCTTGAACTGTCTGTAGATCTCGATGATCATTGTGTTATTGATATTTGTACCATTGTCAATAATAATCCTCTCTGGTACACCATATCGACAGATCAGATTGTGTCGGATAAACCGCGCCACGACGTTCTTGGTTACCGTAGCAAAGGAAGTTGCCTCAACCCACTTCGTAAAGTAATCAATCGCTACCAGAATGAAACGATGCCTGTTAGACGCAGTAGTTCTGATCTCGCCGATCATATCGATGCCCCACATTGCAAAGGGCCAAGAAGCTGTCAAAACATTCAGGGGAATCGGAGGCACATGCACCTTATCAGCATAGACTTGGCACTTATGACAGGTTCGCGAATGCGGATAACAATCGGCTTCCATAGTGGACCAGTAGTATCCTGCCCATAGGATTTTCTTTGCCATAGTATGTCCACTGGAATGAGTTCTAAAGGTGCCTTCATGTAGGTCTTCCATGATCCTTTCTGCCTCGCTCTTGTCTACACATCGCAGTAAGGTTAAATCATGGTTACGCTTATGGAGAATTCCATTACTGATGAAGAACTTCGCAGCGAACCTTCTCAGAAACTTTCTATCATTAACAGATGCCCCCTTGGGGTATTCTTGAGCCTCAAGATACCTCTTTACCTCGTGAAACCAGGGTTTATCTGATACCTCTTCTGTCTCAATGTCACAACAATGTGCGGGTTCATCCAACCTCTCAATGGTAATATGGGGAGATTCATTGTCCCACCTGACTTTGAACATAGAAGACATAGTAGCTAGCGCGTCCACCAGCTGATTCTCCTCTCTTGGGAAGTGTTCAAAGGTTATCTCCTCAAAGTGTGGGAGCAATGTCAGTACATACCCTTTGTAAGGAATAAGATTTTGGTGCTTCGTATCCCACTCGCCTTTGATCTGACTTATCACCGGAGCGGAATCTCCGAATAAACTTAAGAACTTAATCCTCAGGTCAATAGTAGCTCGAAGACCCAGGATACACGCTTCATACTCTGCCATATTGTTGGTGTAGTTAAAACACAATCGGGCAGTGAACGGAGTATGACAGCCCTCAAGAGATATAATTACAGCGCCAATGCCATTACCCAGCGTGTTTGAGGCTCCATCAAAATACATAGACCTTCGGGATCCCTCCTCGGGTCCTTCATCTGGTCCAGGTTCTTCGCAGTCAGTTACCAACATGATATTCTCATCTGGGAACTCGAAATTCATGGACTGGTAGTCATCCACCTGATGCACCAAATGATCCGCCAATACACTCCCCTTGATTGATTTTTGGGTTGTGTATTGGATGTCGTACTCGGTTAAGATCATCTTCCATCTTGCTATTCTTCCGGACAAGGCAGGCTTCTCGAAAATATACTTGATTGGATCCATTTTTGATATCAACAAAGTGGTGTGAGTGAGCATATATTGTCTCAGTCGGCGAGCAGCCCATGCCAAAGCGCAGCAAGTTTTCTCTAGCAATCAGTATCGGGTCTCACAGTCGATAAACTTTTTGCTAAGGTAGTAAATAGCGTGCTCTTTTTGGCCAGACTCGTCATGCTGCCCCAGCACACACCCCATTGAATTGTCTATCACTCTCAAGTATAAAATCGAGGGTCTTCCTTCAACTGGAGGCATCAAAATTGGTGGTTTTTGAAGGTATTCCTTGATTCTTTCGAAGGCGGTCTGGCATTCATCATTCCACTTTACCACTGGATCTTTCTTCAGCACCTTGAAGATTGGCTCACAAGTAGCAGTCAGATGTGAAATGAACCGGGCGATGTAATTTAGACGTCCCAAGAAACCTCTAACTTCCTTTTCTGTGCGGGGAGCCGGCATCTCCTGTATGGCTTTTACTTTTGCAGGGTCTACCTGAATACCTTTGTCACTGATAACGAAACCCAAAAGCTTACCAGACCTTACCCTGAAGGTACACTTGTTAGGATTTAACCTCATCTTGTACGTCTTCAACCTGTCAAACAGTTTCTGGAGATGATCAAGGGGCTCTTCCTCAGTCTGGGACCTGGCTATCATGTCATCAACGTAAACCTCGATCTCATGGTGAATCATGATGTGGAATAAAGCGACTATGGCATGCTGATAAGTTGCCCCAGCATTCTTCAACCCAAAAGGCATTACCTTGTAACAGAAGGTGACCCAATGCGTAACGAAGGTTGTCTTCTCCATGTCTTCAGGAGCCATCTTGATCTGGTTGTAGCCAAAAAAACCATCCATGAAGGAGAAGATCTTGTGTTGCGCGATGTTATCGACCAGAACATCAATGTGAGGAAGAGAGAAGTCATCCTTGGGGATTGCCCTGTTCATATCTCTATAGTCCACACACATACGTACCTTACCATCCTTCTTAGGTACCGGAAAGACGTTGGCAACCCACTGCGGATAAGAAGTGACAGCTAAAAATCTTGCGTCGAATTGTTTCATGACCTCTGCCTTGATTTTTTCTGACATTTCAGGGCGCATACGACGGACCTTCTGCTTTACCGGAGGGAAGTCTTCTTTAGTCGGCAGGCGATGTACCACAATATCAGTGTCCAGACCTGGCATGTCTTCATAGGACCATGCGAAGATTTCACTATAGTCATGTAGCATCTGTATTAACTGTTGCTTGACACTAGGCTCCAGATTCGCACCTATCTTAACCTCTTTCATGTCTTCCTCTGTACCCAAATTCACTTATTCAACTGGCTCTTCATGCGGCTGTATGGACCTTTCTTCCTGCTGTAATAGTCTAGCAAGCTCTCCAGGCACCTCACAATCATCCTCACCTTCGTCCTCAACTTGGTTGATCGGATTTTTGAAGTCATAACTAGCAGTAGCAGAGTCGTTATCAATGGGATCCATAGTGGATATGGATCTGCAGTATGATACGTGAGTGTGTGTAAGAGAAAAGTTGTTTTGATAAAGTGAGAGACGGAAAAGAAAAACAAGGAGCACAAAATTTGTAATGCAAGAAACGTCCAATGCTTTATTAATGATATATGAAATGATAAATAATAATCCCTCACAAGCAAAGCCAAGGTGCCTCGGGCAAGGCACCGGGCCACAAAGTTTCAAACTGTTTATTACAAATCTTAAAACAAAAGTCAATTACTGCGGAATAAAAGAAACAGGTATGAAGTCCTTCGCCGTCCAGTTGTTCAGTCCACCATTGGTTGTTGGGTAGATCCATCTGTCGATGTCTGAATCCTCTTCACTATCCTCAATTACATTAACTTCCCGATTGCT
Source organism: Vicia faba (assembly GCA_948472305.1). Taxonomy (NCBI): domain Eukaryota; kingdom Viridiplantae; phylum Streptophyta; class Magnoliopsida; order Fabales; family Fabaceae; genus Vicia; species Vicia faba. The sequence continues at coordinate 1,384,136,830 of OX451739.1, forward strand.
GATGTGTAGAGGAGATCTTTCAATCCGTACGCGCCGAACAGCCCTTTGATCCCCTGTAGTAAAGCCCAAACCAAATTTGTCAGTTTTGTGAGTAAAATCAGGGAGCCAACCCCAATTGGTACACCCACCTTCTTCAACTACGGCCCTGGCGTCCTTGAGAGAATCCATCGTCATCAAAGGTTTGTCGGTAGCAACTTCAGCTGATGCCAAAGTCTGAGGGACCTCTTCAAAGTTTTGACAAGGCGTTTCTATGAATTCCCCATCCATCTCCATGTAGCCTAAGGAATTAAGATGACTTACCATATACTCTTCTTCACCTTGCACCGTGAAAATCTTCCCCTTTACTAGGTACTTTAGCATTTGTTGGAGCGTGGAAGTAACTGCCCTAGCACTATGGATCCAAGGACGACCCAGCAAGCAAGAATATGATGGCTTGATATCCATTACATAGAAGGTGGACCCAAAGGTATGAGAACCCACTTTGACAGGGATGTCCACCTCCCTGTGCACCATTCTTTTTGATCCATCAAAATCCCTCACCACAATGTTACTCGGCTTTAAATTCAAACCTTCACAATCCAAATGGTCTAACACTTTCTTCGGCAGGACATTCAATGAAGACCCGGTATCTACCAGCACATGGGCCATAGTGGTGCCCCTGCACTCAATCAAGACATGTAGAGCATCATTATGATTCCTTCCTTTCGGTGTCAGATCTGCATCTGAAAAACCCAGCCCATTGTCAGCAGTCAGGATGGCCATGCAATCTTTGAACTGATATGCTGAAGTTTTCTGCGCCACATGCGCAGTTTTGAGAAATGCAATCAAAGCCTTCACATGGGCTTCAGAACACAACAACAGGGACAACATGGATATCTTTGACGGGGTATGCCCCAGTTGCTCGACCACATTATAGTCACTCTTCTTGATAATCTTCAGGATTTCCACTATTTCTTGTTTAGAGGCTTCCACGATGATTTTCTTAGGTGCCTCCATCCGGGCAGGCTCACCTATAATTTGCTTACCCCGAGTCCCATATGGCTCAGCAGCAGGGGTGATAACTGGAGTAAGAACAGGAATAGTTGCAGGTGTGATAACTGGAGTAGGAATAAGGGAAATGTTAGGAGTGCTGGTTGGAGCTGCAGTTGGAATAGCAGTGGGCTTGATGATCTTTGGAGCAATCTCAGTAGAGAAAACCCTTCCACTTCGGGTAACTTTACTAGTCCCGACAATATTACTGACATCAGTATCAGCTTCTTCAATCTTTAGATCTTGCTTAACACCATGGTAATACATATCAGCACCATAATGCCATGGGACAGCCTTGTCTGAGGTGTATTGAATGGGACCAGGAACAGTGATTATTAATGGAGCAACTCTTGGAAAAGGTGTAACCCTAACAGGTTTTCTCGAGGAAACCTTGGAAGGATTGGCGGAAATGGTTATAATGGCAATATCTTCATTGGGAACAACAGGAGTCGCAGTCTTCTCAAACAAAATTTCTTTATTATCCATCAAGTGTTGAACACCTAACTTCAACAAACAACAACCAGAAGGTAGAGTCGAACACATGTGGCAACCTTCACCATAACCCAGAAATAAACCGGCCAACAGCAAATTCTTCTTAACAGTCATCAGAGGAGTAGAAATTTCTTCAACAGAGGTCATAAACAAATCAGTGTCAACAACATTAACTCCACGACCATGTTTGGGCATGGGAGCAGTTATAACATTCGGCTTTTCCGGAGCGTCAAACTTAATCTCTTTGGCTTCGAGAAAATCTTGTACTTTATTTCTCAGGGCCCAGCAATCATTTATATCGTGTCCTGGACTCTCAGAATGGTAGGCGCACCGCATGTTGGGATTGTATCTAGGAGAGGTAGTGTTTGGATTCTTGGGAGCCTCTTTCAAGGTTCTAAGTTGGATTTCAGCAGGTGAGGTAACACTTCGGCCAATGTCATGTTGATTTGGATAAACTGTCGTTGTGGTCTTTTCACCCTTTGTTGATTGTTGCATTGTGGGGCAACTGCGGGTCTTGGTATCACTACAACATTTACTGTTTGACGGTCTTTAGATCTGTTTAGGCCCCTCGGGCTATAGACTGCACTAGCTTCCTTCTTACCAGTGAAAGACTTCTTTATCGAACTGGAAGAGGCATCCTTTTGTATCTTACCACTTCGGATACCAGCTTCTACTCTTTCTCCAGTCAAAATCAACTCAGTAAAACCAGATGACGAGTTGCCAATCAAATAATTGAAAAATGGACCAGATAGCATCCCCAGGAACATGTCAACCAACTCCCTATCAGACAAAGGAGGTTGGACTCTTCCATCCAAGTCTCTCCACTTTTGAGAATAGTCCTTAAAACCTTCTCCTGCACCCATGGACATACCCTGGAGCTGAGTACGAGTGGGAGCAAGGTCGGCGTTGTACTGGTACTGCTTATAGAAAGCAGCAACAAGATCTTCCCAGTTTCGGACACTGGCTCCTTCCAACCGATAGAACCATTCAAGCTTAGTCCCTGACAGACTATCTTGAAATAAGTGCACCCACAAATTTCTATCAGCAGTGTGGGGTTGAATTTTTCTGACATACGAGCGGAGAGGGAGTTTTGGGCAGGACGCTCCATCGTACTTGGCAAAAACCGGAGCTTTGAACTTATGAGGGATAACCACTCCCAATACCAGTCCTAGTTCTCCGAAATCCAAACCAGGTATTTTCTGAAATTCCATAGCGCTCAGGCGGTCTTCTAGCTACTTGTACATATCCTCAACAGGAGGATATTGCTCATCATCATAATCAGTATCGTTGTCAGAAACTGTAGGACTAGGGTCCTTTTCCCTTTCTTGGTTCTCCCCGTCCTTGGATGAAGAGGTCAGATCATTTTGATGCTTCAACATTTCTCTGAACCTTCTGCCCATATTAATAATTTTGACCTTCTTCTTCTTCTCTTTCAGAATAAGGGTCTTCAGATCCTCTTTCCCTTTAGCCAGACTTATGAACATCTGTTAGAACTGGGCATTCTGCGTCGGAAGATCTTTGATGGCTTTATCGGAAGATATTTCTACTGAAATAAACAGCGAAGAAGATGAGAAACCTGTAGTGGTACCTGTAATGATGTGCATGATAATGGGATGCTCATGTAATGATTTCAAAGACTTTGGGAGATTTAAATTTGCAAACCAAAAATAAACAAAACTTTATTAGCTTAAACTTTGAAGGTTCACAATGCCTTTAAGGCTTTACAAAATAAGTAAATAAAATAGAATCTAAAACTAGAAATAGAACATCAAAAGTCCCATGGACGCTTCCTCTTTGTGATGATATAGTCATTGATCACTCTTTCTTCCTCGAGCTGCCTGGTGAGCTTCAGAATCTTCCTTTCTTTCTCATGGTACTGTTCCCGGTAAGTATCCCGCTCGTTCTTCAGCTGAATCCAAGACCTCTACAATTCCCCAAGATTAGTGGGCATGTAAGGATAGAGAACTGTGTAAGGAATGGCTTCTTCATTAGTGGGCTCCACAATCACTGGTAATACGGCCTCATTAGGCATCCCAAGCTTCTGGGCACGAGCTCGAACCCATTGGATGTAAGGCTGCATAGGAAGGGAAGTCTTTGGTCCCAACTTTTGGGGGTCAGATCTGTTCACCATGCCCCAAGCTCATATAAACCTCCGGCGATGCTCCTTAACATCCTCCTTATGGTTAAATACAATGTCCTCAAGAAGTAACTCATAGGGACCATCTCTCCGAGCACGACCAAATTGTCGCAAAGCTAGACAAGGATTGTAAGTTATACCCCTTCTGATTCCAAGCAATGGGACATTAGGGTATTGTTGTACCCCAAATTTTGACCTAAGATATCATCTCCCATCTGCATCATTACATTACAAGTGTTTTGATCTATTGATTTTAAAAATTCATAACTTTTTCAGGCCGAGAGCTATTTATTTTGAACACTAAGTTATTTAATCGATTCATGCTAAAACAATGTTTATTAATTATTTATTATCTTAAATTTAAATAATCGGAATTTGTTTTCAATTATTATAATTTAAAGATGTATAGATAATAAAATAAATATTAGAAAAGAGGCGTATTAATCGTGCAGACAGTGTTTATTTATTATTCACTATCTTAAATTTAAATAACTGGAATTTATTCTCAGTTATTCCATAATTTAAAGATTTATGAATAATATAATAAATATTTGAAAAAGTTCATTAATTGGTCAATAATGATTATTTAATCATTTATCATTCTAAGTTAAATAATTGAAATTCTATTTTAATTATTATAATTTAGAAAATTATGGATAATGAATTAAATAATTGAAACTATTAATTGATCAATGATATTATTTATTTATTTGTTTATTATTCTGAATTTAGGTAATTGAGATTTATTTTCAATTATTATACGATTTAAAGAATTGTAAACGATAAAATAAATAATAAGAGAAGGAGGAAATTAATTGGCAAATATTGGAATTTTATTCATTTTTCTTCTAATTGTACAATTATTGTGTAAATATTGTATTTATTACAACGAATTTACAATAATAATTTTACAAAGTTAAAATGAAATAAAAACTAATCTAATGTTTTCTAATTCTAAACCTTCTATCCAATGCCTTTTTGTCTGCTCACTTGATTTTACCTGCAAAACGATTAAAAGAAAATTAGAATTGAACAAATAATTAAAAGCAAAAAAATTATTTTATGTTCATCATTAAAAGCAACGGCTGGAATCAGTTTACCCTTTTTTTCAAATCACGGGATTTCTCCCGGTTCACAAAAAAGGGAGGAATTTTTTATTTCATAAATGAATGCACAATTGTGAAACATGCACAAAATTCATTTCATTTTTAAAACTGCATAGTTAAAAAAATCCATTGCATTTTTCAAAGTCCCATGCATATTTCAAATATACACAGCATATGCAAGCACCAACATTCCAACGTAAACCTACATGCCATGCACATAGTAGAAGACAAAACAATAGGCTCTACTGTTGCATTGGAAATCCAAGAAAGATGCAGTTCAAAACAATTATGCAAGCAATAACATTCCATTTTCATCATATTTCAGCTCTGTTACAATTTCAGAAAAAATAGCAGTACATCATTTAAATGTCAAAATGGTACTTATGAGAGAGAAGAGAGATAGAAGTGTGGTTTTGCAGTTTTGGTTTAGGCAGGAAGAGATACAAGACAAACTGCAGTAACACAGTTAGTAGGAAGTAAAACATGAAATAGGAATAGAGACAAACCATATGGAGCAGTAAGGGTGCAGAAGCACCAAGGATATATTAAAAAATATACCAAGCCCTCAACGGAAACCTAAGGCCAAAGACTGTTATAACATAACAAAAATCACACACAAAAAAAATCTATCTATCACCAAGCTATCAAGAAGAAAGAACCATTTTTTCCTCAAGCCCTCCTAAAACTTGTTACTGCAAAAACCTGCAATCTGCATAGAACCTTTGTAGAATCAGACCACAACATGGCCTAAACCTCAATAGCTTGTTTAAACCATAGAAAATCTCACCAAAATTGATTGAGCCCTGAAGCCAATATCACCATAAACCTGTCAAAAACCAATATGTCCTGAACCTTGGCCTAAACCTACCTACCATATCATCAAAACCATATATCAAAAAAACCATTCATACCATATAGCCTACTGCATAAACCAGAACCATGTCAAAACTTGTCATGGCCTAAAACCAGTAAAACCAGTAAATTCAAGGCCAAACCTGCCTGTTGTCATAAACCATAAGCCTGCATATTACCAAAACCTTATGACCTAACAACGAAAACCCATTCCCCTGTTTCCATCAACCATCACAAAACCTATTCCAAAACCAGTTTCCATCAACAAACACAAAACCAGTAAGGCCTCAAAAAAAACATTATCATAGGCCAATAAATATCATACAGAAGCACAGTTGAGAAGAAAAGAAAAGCTAGTCAAAAACAACCTTTCAACAGTATCATCAACGTCTAAAGCAAAAGCATATAGAATACCAAAGCAAGAAGAAGAAGGACACAAATACACAAACCAGGGTCCAGTAGTCCGAAGCAAGCTCGCGCCTGTCCTTCCTTGCCGTGGCCTCTGTCGCACCCAACTGTTCCTCCTCCATCTCCGCCTCTAGGTAACGATTTCCTTTCTCCCTTTTACTTTCATAACACCTCCCACAAACAATAAAATGAAATCAGAATCAAAGTGGATCAAAGGTTACAACATGCACTTACAATAAAACCCTAAAACGAGTGATAAAATGAACTTGTACCGTAGAATACGTCGCCCCTTTAACGTTTGGCTGGAGGGAAGAGGACAGTGAGAGATGGTGGCCATTAGACAGAAGGAGTTTTCAGTATCGATTGAAGAGAATAACGCGCGAGGACGAAGAGGACGATCGGAGAAGAAGACGAACGAGAGAGTGAGCTCTATTTCGGCCAAAACCTTAACCCTAATTGGATTTCCCTAACTTTGTTTAACCCCTAAAAGAAACAAATTAAGTTATGTTTAGACCTCAACCTAAATGCCCTAAGCCCAACTAATTTGTTTGCACACCCCCCTCCCCCCCCGTTTCTGCCTTCTTCTTAATCAGATTTGGGCTCTCCCTCAAAACTCTCTAGCCCATTTGGTTTGTTATTTTACTTCTTTTTTTAATTTTGACCCTTTTTTTCTTTTTATCTGATTTCTTTAGCCCCTTTAGAATTTTATTAGTTTAATTTTTAGTTATAAGTTTAATTAAATGGAGATAATTCATATCAAAACTTTTTAAATAATTGAATCACTTTTATTAATTTAAAACTTTAGGTTTAAGTTAATAATTTTTAAATATCCTTTTTTAATTAGGTTTTAAGTTAATAACTTTTAAGTCTTACTTATTTAATAACTCTAAAAACAAAAAAATAGAATTAAAAAGCTTTAAATAACATTTCTATCATAATGCTAAAATATATAAAAAATATAGGGACTTAAAAAAACTAAAAAAATATTTTATTCCCCTTAATTAATTCTCATTTTACTTTTATCCATTTTAAAATGCGTAAAAAATGAAAGCTATTAAAAATACTTTCTTTTCATTAATATTAAACCAAAAATCATAAAAATGCCTTATTCACATCATTTAGTCTATCATTTAATTATTGTTATTTAATCATTATCCGCATAATTTTTCTGTTTATTTATTTCATATTTATTTGTTTATTCTGTTTACGTTTAAATCTAAAGGGAAAAACGATAAATTTGTTGACTTCATGTCCTCAAGTCTAATTGCGCGAACTTTCGCATTTCATTAAAACTTAGGATAATATTTCCTCAAATATTCAATCTTTTCGAAACTTATACCCTTTAAGCAAAAACTTCGACGTTAGGTCGTCGTATCCTCAAAAAATCCGTCCGTATCCATTTTCGGCCAAAACGATTTATTTTTAATCAAACAAACAATTTTAATAAACAGATATTTCAAAAGGTTCCTATAGAGTACTATAGATATATTGGGTGCTAATACCTTCCCATTGTATAACCAACCCCCGAACCATAGATCTTTTCAAAAACGCCTTGTATTTTCATTACTTTTAAAAAAGTATTATTTACATTGCATATTTAGGGTTTTATTTCGCTCTTTTCCCTTTTCCTTTGGAAACAATAAAGCGCGGTGGTGACTCTTGCTTTTGTGAGACAAATTAATCAATAATTCGATCTCCGATTTACCCCGCTAAATTTTTTATCGCTACAGAATTGGCGACTCTGCTGGGGAGAGATTGACCTCTTGCTGGTCCATCCCTAAGTGGGTTAAGCCTAATTTGTTTTATCTGTTTTATTATTATTTGATTTGCTTGATTATGTGTTTAAATTGGGGTGTTTGGGTTTTTTGCAAAGGACGAATCCTATACCCGGATTAAGTTACACTTAAGGAATATGACGGGCGGTACAGTCATGTTAACTTTGAGGGAGTAATCCCGAAGAAGGAGGCATGAGATCCCCCACTCAATGGAAGGCCCTCTTGAACTTAATATTTGTTTACCGAGTAATCGGGAAGACATTATTATTTTCGACCTAGGAGCCCGAGAAGTTGAGGACCGTAGAACCCTAACCAATCTTGTCCTTTTTAGGTGTAGCGCGAAGACTATCACGGAGTAATTCGGAAGTAGTTGTCACGCGATGCTACGCTCAGATGAGTTTCTCTTGAGAATATTGCTAATTATCGAGTAATCAAGACGTTGGCAATATCCGAAGGAGGAATATGGACTCTGGGAACTCTTAGAACCTTGTCTTACAGGTGTGATTGAACCATTAGTACATACCTTTGGGTGGGCTTTACCCTTTGACTCCATGCTGAAACATTGAACCTTTGAACCCCATGTTTGTGAACTTGTGTGTAACTCTTGCATTGTCATTCATTCATGCATCCATAAAACCCTTTTCACTTGACTTTGAAGGAATTTGGGGGGTCTTTCTTTGTAAACATCACAAGTTTCGTCAAGCTCAATGGATCTTGGGTGTTGATAGGGCGAAAACCCTAATCCACCAAAATGGATGATTGATCTTGATGATAACTTGATCAATGTTTGGAGCCAATTTAAAATTCATCTTCTATATTCACACTTTGATGTTTACAACTTAATATCTTGAGTTCCGTGAAGATCAAATAAAAACTCTCTTTTGCATATCATGCATCATACAACATTCCACTTCACATGTTTTCTAAAACTGGATTTTGTAACGCCTGGATTGGCCTGCCAAAACTGGATAGCTGTTGATGTTCCTGTTGTTATGCATATTTCCGAGTAATGTTCTGTTTTGTTTTCTTGAAAAAACTCGCTCTGCCCAAGGCGAAACGTATTTTGTGTCGGGCTATGAAAAATAATTCCTTTTGCTCTGCCCAAGGCAAAAGAGAAATGTATGGGCTCGTTTCAAGTATTTCCCTTTAATGAATAAAAATGTTATTTTGTCCACTACTGTTTTATTTTTCACCTTTTGGGAAATAGTAATGAAATTAATTAATAACCTTTTGTTTTATTTGCACAAATCGATTTCTAAAATAAAGCATAATCATATGTGCAGATTAATCCATGACTTAACCATCGAAAACAATGATCCTATGCCCTCTCCCAACTTTGAATTCCCTGTGTTCAGAGCCGAAGAAGAGGATGACGAAGAGATTCCTGTTGAGATTTCCCGTTTGCTTGAGCATGATGAGAAGATCATTCAACCATTTGGAGAACCTGTAGAGTTAGTCAACTTGGGTGATGAAGAGGATAGAAAGGAAGTCAAAGTCGGCGCTTTGCTCATCCCGGAGGTTAAAGAGAAGATGTGGGAGCTTCTCAAAGAGTATGTTGATGTGTTTTCTTGGTCCTACCAAGATATGCCGGGTTTGGACAACGATATTGTGGAGCATCGTTTACCGTTGAGACCCGAGTGTCCGCCGATCAAGCAGAAGTTGAGAAGGACTCGTCCCGATATGGCAGACAAGATCAAAGAGGAGGTTCAGAAACAGATTAACGCAGGTTTCCTTGTTACGTCGGTTTATCCTCAGTGGTTAGCCAACATAGTGCCTGTTGCAAAGAAGGATGGCAAAGTTCGGATGTGTGTAGACTACAGAGATCTGAATAGAGCTAGTCCAAAGGATGACTTCCCATTACCTCATATTGACGTATTGGTCGACAGTACTGCCAAGTTCAAAGTCTTTTCTTTCATGGATGGTTTCTCTGGTTACAATCAAATCAAGATGGCACCGGAAGATATGGAGAAGACCGCTTTCATTACACCTTGGGGAACTTTCTGTTATCGAGTTATGCCGTTTGGTTTGAGGAATGCTGGCGCAACATACCAAAGGGCCATGACTGCTTTGTTCCATGACATGATGCATAAGGAGATCGAAGTGTATGTGGATGATATGATTGCCAAATCACAAACTGAGGAAGATTATTTGGAACATTTGTTGAAGTTATTCCAGCGTTTGAGGAAGTATAAACTCCGTCTGAATCCCAACAAGTGCACTTTTGGTGTTCATTCTGGAAGACTTCTGGGTTTCATTGTCAGTCAGAAAGGTATCGAAGTAGATCCTGATAAAGTCAAAGCTATTCGAGAAATGCCCGCACCCAAGACGGAAAAACAAGTAAGAGGATTCCTTGGGAGACTGAACTATATTTCTAGATTTATATCTCATATGACTGCTACCTGTGGGACGATTTTCAAGCTTCTCCGAAAGAACCAAGGATGTGTGTGGACAGAAGATTGTCAGAGAGCTTTTGATAGCATCAAAGAATATTTGCTTGAACCTCCCATATTGATTCCTCCGGTGGAAGGAAGACCTTTGATTATGTACCTAACTATATTGGAAAATTCCATGGGATGTATGCTTGGTCAACAAGATGAGACTGGAAGAAAGGAACATGCTGTATACTATCTGAGTAAGAAATTCACAGACTGTGAGTCTCGATACTCATTGCTTGAGAAAACCTGTTGTGCTTTAGCTTGGGCTGCTCGCCATCTGCGCCAGTATATGATTAACCACACCACTTGGTTGATCTCCAAAATGGACCCGATCAAGTATATCTTTGAGAAGCCCGCCTTATCTGGAAGAATAGCCCGTTGGCAGATGTTGTTATCTGAATATGACATTGAGTACCACACTCAGAAAGCAATCAAAGGGAGTATTTTAGTCGATCATTTGGCTCACCAACCAATTGAAGATTATCAATCCATCAAGTTTGATTTCCCAGATGAAGATGTTATGTACTTGAAAGCTAAAGATTGTGAAGAGCCGTTACCTGAAGAAGGACCTGATCCTGAATCCCGTTGGGGTTTAATCTTTGACGGAGCTGTGAATTCCTATGGAAATGGAATTGGAGCAATCATCGTCACTCCCCGAGGCACTCATATCCCGTTCACAGCAAGACTGAAGTTTGACTGCACGAACAACATGGCTGAGTATGAGGCATGTATTATGGGTCTCGAAGAAGCAGTGGATTTAAGGATTAAGATTCTTGATATCTATGGAGATTCGGCATTGGTGATTAATCAAATCAAAGGAGAATGGGAGACTCGTCATCCTGGTTTGATCCCTTATAGAGACTATGCTAGAAGATTGTTAACTTTCTTCAACAAAGTGGAATTACATCATATCCCTAGAGATGAGAACCAAATGGCTGATGCTTTTGCTACTTTGTCCTCAATGTTTCAAGTAAATGATTGGAACGACGTGCCTACAATCAGAGTTATGCGCCTCGACAGACCTGCTCATGTGTTCTCAGTAGAAGAGGTTACCGACGACAAACCGTGGTTCTATGACATTAAACGTGTTCTTCAAACTCAAGAGTACCCGCCTGGGGCATCCAATAAAGATAAGAAGACGTTGAGAAGATTAGCAAGCAGTTTCTTTCTCAATGAAGAGGTTTTATATAAGAGGAATTACGACATGGTCTTGCTCAGATGTGTGGACAGACGTGAAGCAGACATGCTGATGCAAGAAGTACACGAAGGATCCTTTGGCACTCATGCCAATGGACATGCAATGGCTAGAAAGATGTTGAGAGCTGGTTACTATTGGATGACAATGAAATCTGATTGCTGCAAGTATGTGAAGAAATGTCATAAATGCCAGATTTATGCGGACAAGATGCACGTGCCGCCGACCCTCCTCAATGTTATCTCTTCGCCTTGGCCTTTCTCTATGTGGGGAATTGATATGATTGGAATGATTGAACCCAAAGCTTCAAATGGTCATCGTTTCATCTTGGTAGCGATCGATTATTTTACCAAGTGGGGTGGAAGCAGCATCTTATGCTAATGTAACCAGACAAGTGGTAGTCAGATTTATCGAGAATCAGATCATTTGTGGATACGGTATCCCGAGCAAGATCATCACTGATAATGGTTCGAATTTGAATAACAAGATGATGAGAGAGCTCTGTGAAGAGTTCAAGATCGAACATCATAATTCTTCTCCTTACAGACCAAAGATGAATGGGGTTGTTGAAGCTGCTAACAAGAACATCAAGAAGATTGCCCAGAAGATGGTGGTAACTTATAAAGATTGGCATGAAATGCTTCCGTTTGCTCTGCATGGATACCGTACTTCAGTTCGAACTTCAACAGGCGCAACCCCATTTTCCCTAGTTTATGGTATGGAAGCCGTACTCCCTGTGGAGGTTGAGATTCCGTCTCTGAGAGTGTTGATGGAAGCTAAACTTTCTGAGGCCGAATGGTGTCAAAGTAGATATGATCAGTTGAATTTAATCGAAGAGAAGAGATTAACGGCGTTGTGTCACGGTCAATTGTATCAGTAGAGAATGAAGAAGGCTTTTGATAAGAAGGTTCGACCGTGGGAGTTCAGAGAAGGTGACCTTGTGCTCAGGAAAATTTTATCTTTCCAACCTGTTCTAGGGGCAAGTGGGCTCCGAATTATGAAGGACTGTATGTTGTTAAGAAAGTTTTCTCTGGAGGTGCTTTGATTCTCACCAATATGGACGGTGAAGAACTCCTGCGTCCCTTGAACGCCGATGCAGTCAAGAAGTACTTTGCTTAGGCAAATTTCTGGTCATCCCGGCCGTGGCATCTTAGCACATTTTGGAATTCAAAGTTGTTAGGGAGAATGGTGATCATTGTTTTTGTGTAACCTTTTATTTCATGTACTATTTCCCAAACTTTTGTAAACTGTTGGAGGCACATTGTTAGCGAACCACCGGCTTATTAATGAAATTTGAGCATTACCTTTCGTGGGAAAAATTTTAATTTTTACGGCAATATTTGAAACAAAGTATTTAAAATATTCTTATTTCTAAAATGTGTCGCGAATAACGAAAGGAATATTAACAGTCGTTCCGAAGATGGTCAAGCCATGAAATGCAAAACAGTACAGTAATTTATACTTGCACGATGAGTTTGTTTTCTTTCAAAATCGTCATGAAGTGTTGGCTGCGTACCCGCTTGGTTATGGTGGTGCTAAGTTGGTGACTCCCTAGTTGTTCCAGTTAAGTGTTGTTTTAGCTACCTTTGTTTGGGAGATTTTGAAGTGCGGTACACTTCGTCTCGTGCCAGTGGTTTATTGGTATTGTAAGTTTGGATTTGGATGCTTTTCTCCTCAGAAGACTTGAGCCTTGTAGCGTTACGCTCCGACGTTGCTTTGTGTTTCCAGTTCCGGTTATCTTCCGTATTTTCAAGATTGGCCGAGTATCTATTTTGCTGTGACATCTTATTATCTCCAAGATATTCCATCTGTCTGTTCTTGTCAGCATAACATTCATTTACTCATTTACGCTCATATCAGCATGCATATCCACATTTGCCGTTGATTTTGGGTCGTACTTTGTTTATTCGAACAACGTACATATTTCTTTCCAAGTAGAAGGTTAGCTTAGGCCGAAAATGTGCTTCCTTTCTAAATTCCCCAACTGAGCTAATTCTCGTGGATGATTTTTTGATTCAGCTTACCTTGTCCATTTCTGGATAGAATGAATTCCTCAATCGAATCGCTTTCTCATTGGGTAGAGTCTCGTTTGACTATTTTTTTTCTCTCTCTGGTTATCCCTGGAAAGTCGTCGCCTCTTGCATAGGCTATCTCATTGATTTTCCCCAGTGAAGTTGCGACCTAGACAGATGGTGCATTTATTTTGCACATTTGAGTATGTGATCTCCTCGGGAAAGATTGATTCATATTTCTCTTTGACGAAGATTTATTTCTCTGTCAGTGTCATCGCAAGTTCCTTCTGAGTTATTCTTGGAAAATGACAAGCGGCAGCTCTTCACGAGCAACTTGTGCGTTATTATCTTGTGGAACACGACAAGCGGCAGCTCTTCACGAGCAACTTGCGCGTTATTATGATTTTGGAAAACGACAAGCGGCAGCTCTTCATGAGCAACTTGTACGTATTATTATCTTTTGGAAAATGACAAGCAGCAGCTCTTCACGAGCTACTAGTGCGTTATCATCATTGGAAAACGACAAGCGGCAGCTCTTCACGAGCAACTTGTACTTTATTACTTTTCTGGAATATAGCAAGCGGCAGCTTCTTTATTTGAGCAGCTTGTATGTTATTGGTATTTTCTTTGGACAACAGCAAGCGGCAGCTTCTTTATTTTGAGCAGCTTGTATGTTATGGGTATTTTCTTTGGACAACAGCAAGCAGCAGCTTCTTTATTTGAGCAGCTTGTATGTTATTGGTATTTTCTTTGGACAACAGCAAGTGGCAGCCTCTTTATTTGAGCAGCTTGTATGTTATTGGTATTTTCTTTGGACGACGACAAGCGGCAGTTTCTTTATTTGAACAACTTGCGTATCTACAATATTATTATATCAGCATTAATGAGTATATCTCCGAAAATCTCGCAGAGAAGTTTGTTATGAGTCTTTACCTTCGGAAATCGGTAATCTGTTATCAGCAATTTGATACCCTCTGTCTATCATTGACCTTGAGTTGCGAACTCACTGTTTTGGGTCAATAATCTGCTATGGCCTATGCAAGATGCTCTCTTTGTTAGGGTCAGAGGTCTTATTCCCTCAATTTTGTTCACTGTCAGGAGTCTGTCATTTAAAGTCGATAGCTCGTTTCCCCAGTTGGTGTTTAATCCATGTATCTGTGTCATGTTGGTGTTCGATTCCTCCAACATTGTCCTGTTTCATATAACATCTTTCTCTGTGAATTCAATCACTGCATTCATATCAAACATAAGGGTGGCATCTTAGGACAAAATTTGCGTAATTATGTATTTAAGTACCTTCAATCTCGTCGAAACGAAGATTTTTAATCTTCATATCTCCGGATAGAAGAAACTTAAATAGGGGCATCTGTTGTACCCCAAATTTTGACCTAAGATATCATCTCCCATCTGCATCATTACATTACAAGTGTTTTGATCTATTGATTTTAAAAATTCATAACTTTTTCAGGCCGAGAGCTATTTATTTTGAACACTAAATTATTTAATCGATTCATGCTAAAACAATGTTTATTAATTATTTATTATCTTAAATTTAAATAATCGGAATTTGTTTTCAATTATTATAATTTAAAGATGTATAGATAATAAAATAAATATTAGAAAAGAGGCGTATTAATCGTGCAGACAGTGTTTATTTATTATTCACTATCTTAAATTTAAATAACTGGAATTTATTCTCAGTTATTCCATAATTTAAAGATTTATGAATAATATAATAAATATTTGAAAAAGTTCATTAATTGGTCAATAATGATTATTTAATCATTTATCATTCTAAGTTAAATAATTGAAATTCTATTTTAATTATTATAATTTAGAAAATTATGGATAATGAATTAAATAATTGAAACTATTAATTGATCAATGATATTATTTATTTATTTGTTTATTATTCTGAATTTAGGTAATTGAGATTTATTTTCAATTATTATACGATTTAAAGAATTGTAAACGATAAAATAAATAATAAGAGAAGGAGGAAATTAATTGGCAAATATTGAAATTTTATTCATTTTTCTTCTAATTGTACAATTATTGTGTAAATATTGTATTTATTACAACGAATTTACAATAATAATTTTACAAAGTTAAAATGAAATAAAAACTAATCTAATGTTTTCTAATTCTAAATCTTCTATCCAATGCCTTTTTGTCTGCTCACTTGATTTTACCCGCAAAACGATTAAAAGAAAATTAGAATTGAACAAATAATTAAAAGCAAAAAAATTATTTTATGTTCATCATTAAAAGCAACGGCTGGAATCAGTTTACCCTTTTTTGAAAATCACGGGATTTCTCCCGGTTCACAAAAAAGGGAGGAATTTTTTATTTCATAAATGAATGCACAATTGTGAAACATGCACAAAATTCATTTCATTTTTAAAACTGCATAGTTAAAAAAATCCATTGCATTTTTCAAAGTCCCATGCATATTTCAAATATACACAGCATATGCAAGCACCAACATTCCAACGTAAACCTACATGCCATGCACATAGTAGAAGCCAAAACAATAGGCTCTACTGTTGCATTGGAAATCAAAGAAAGATGCAGTTCAAAACAATTATGCAAGCAATAACATTCCCTTTTCATCATATTCCAGCTCTGTTACAATTTCAGAAAAAATAGCAGTACATCATTTAAATGTCAAAATGGTACTTATGAGAGAGAAGAGAGATAGAAGTGTGGTTTTGCAGTTTTGGTTTAGGCAGGAAGAGATACAAGACAAACTGCAGTAACACAGTCAGTAGGAAGTAAAACATGAAATAGGAATAGAGACAAACCATATGGAGCAGTAAGGGTGCAGAAGCACCAAGGATATATTAAAAAATATACCAAGCCCTCAACGGAAACCTAAGGCCAAAGACTGTTATAACATAACAAAAATCACACACAAAAAAAATCTATCTATCACCAAGCTATCAAGAATAAAGAACCATTTTTTCTTCAAGCCCTCCTAAAACCTGTTACTGCAAAAACCTGCAATCTGCATAGAACCTTTGTAGAATCAGACCACAACATGGCCTAAACCTCAATAGCTTGTTTAAACCATAGAAAATCTCACCAAAACTAATTGAGCCCTCAAGCCAATATCACCATAAACCTGTCAAAAACCAATATGTCCTGAACCTTGGCCTAAACCTGCCTACCATATCATCAAAACCATATATCAAAAAAACCATTCATACCATATAGCCTACTGCATAAACCAGAACCATGTCAAAACTTATCATGGCCTAAAACCAGTAAAACCAGTAAATTCAAGGCCAAACCTGCCTGCTGTCATAAACCATAAGCCTGCATATTACCAAAACCTTATGACCTAACAACGAAAACCCATTCCCCTGTTTCCATCAACCATCACAAAACCTATTCCAAAACCAGTTTCCATCAACAAACACAAAACCAGAAAGGCCTAAAAAAAAACATTATCATAGGCCAACAAATATCATACAGAAGCACAGTTGAGAAGAAAAGAAAAGCTAGTCAAAAACAACCTTTCAACAGTATCATCAACGTCTAAAGCAAAAGCATATAGAATACCAAAGCAAGAAGAAGAAGGACACAAATACACAAACCAGGGTCCAGTAGTCCGAAGCAAGCTCGCGCCTGTCCTTCCTTGTCGTGGCCTCCGTCGCACCCAACTGTTCCTCCTCCATCTCCGCCTCTAGGTAACGATTTCCTTTCTCCATTTTACTTTCATAACACCTCCCACAAACAATAAAACAAAATCAGAATCAAAGTGGATCAAAGGTTACAACATGCACTTACAATAAAACCCTAAAACGAGTGATAAAACGAACTTGTACCGTAGAATCCGTCGCCCCTTTAACGTTTGGCTGGAGGGAAGAGGACAGTGAGAGCTGGTGGCCATTAGACAGGAGGAGTTTTCAGTAGCGATTGAAGAGAATAACGCGCGAGGACGAAGAGGACGATCAGAGAAGAAGACGAACGAGAGAGTGAGCGCCGTTTCGGCCAAAACCTTAACCCTAATTGGATTTCCCTAACTTTGTTTAACCCCTAAAAGAAACAAATTAAGTTATGTTTGGACCTCAACCTAAATTCCCTAAGCCCAACGAATTTGTTTGCACACCCCCCCCCCCCCCCCCCCCCCCGTTTCTGCCTTCTTCTTAATCAGATTTGGGCTCTCCCTCAAAACTCTCTAGCCCATTTGGTTATTTATTTTACTTCTTTTTTTAATTTTGACCCTTTTTTTCTTTTTATCTGATTTCTTTAGCCCCTTTAGAATTTTATTAGTTTAATTTTTAGTTATAAGTTTAATTAAATGGAGATAATTCATATCAAAACTTTTTAAATAATTGAATCACTTTTATTAATTTAAAACTTTAGGTTTAAGTTAATAATTTTTAAATATCCTTTTTTAATTAGGTTTTAAGTTAATAACTTTTAAGTCTTACTTATTTAATAACTCTAAAAACAAAAAAAATAGAATTAAAAAGCTTTAAATAACATTTCTATCATAATGCTAAAATATATAAAAAATATAGGGACTTAAAAAAACTAAAAAAATATTTTATTCCCCTTAATTAATTCTTATTTTACTTTTATCCATTTTAAAATGCGTAAAAAATGAAAGCTATTAAAAATACTTTCTTTTCATTAATATTAAACCAAAAATCATAAAAATGCCTTATTCACATCATTTAGTCTATCATTTAATTATTGTTATTTAATCATTATCCGCATAATTTTTCTGTTTATTTATTTCATATTTATTTGTTTATTCTGTTTACGTTTAAATCCAAAGGGAAAAACGATAAATTTGTTGACTTCATGTCCTCAAGTCTAATTGCGCGAACTTTCGCATTTCATTAAAACTTAGGATAATCTTTCCTCAAATATTCAATCTTTTCGAAACTTATACCCTTTAAGCAAAAACTTCGACGTTAGGTCGCCGTATCCTCAAAAAACCCGTCCGTATCCATTTTCGGCCAAAACGATTTATTTTTAATCAAACAAACAATTTTAATAAACAGATATTTCAAAAGATTCCTATAGAGTACTATAGATATATTGGGTGCTAATACCTTCCCATTGAATAACCAACCCCCGAACCATAGATCTTTTCAAAAACGCCTTGTATTTTCATTACTTTTAAAAAAGTATTATTTACATTGCATATTTAGGGTTTTATTTCGCTCTTTTCCCTTTTCCTTTAGAAACAATAAAGCGCGGTGGCGACTCTTGCTTTTGTGAGACGAATTAATCAATAATTCGATCTCCGATTTACCCCGCTACATTTTTTATCGTTACAGGTATCCCCTACAACAGTCAATAATAGCAGTGTCTTCCATAGCCCGGGAACACCAAAGAATATATGTATGAGCAAGTGACATTATTCTGTAGGACCAACCCAAACCTTCTTCGTTCTTCAGCACAGACTTAGGGAGGTGAGAAATAAACCACCTTGACATCAACGGCATGCAACACATAAGAGTTCCTCTTCTCATCATATTACGGGTGTGGAGAGCATCCAAGATATCTCCCAGCAAGGTAGGCACAGGGTTGCCGGAAAGGAAAATCTTGACAGCATTCATATCTACAAAGGAGTCTGGATTAGGGAAGAGAACCAAACCATAGATAAGAAGAGACAAGATATCTTAAAAAGCTTGAAAATCCAAATTATCCCAAAATAGTTGAGCCTGGTCTATCAGAAATTTGGCTAGAAAACCTTTGACCCCGCTTCATGTTTCCCAATTGGATACTACATCAGCCCGTTTCAAATGCAGAGATGAGGTAATGTCTTCTGGTCTAGGAACTTCTTCCATAACTGTGAAGGGTACCTGTTCAAGGATGGATATGCCCAATATATGAGAGAACTCTTCCAAGGTGGGTACCAGCTGGTAATCTGGAAAGGTGAAGCAATGATGCACGGGATCGAAGAATTGGAACAGTACGCTCATCACTTGCTCATCAAGATTTGAAGTAACCAGGGTGAGAAGCTGACCGTGTCTCTTAATCAACATAGAAGTCTCGGAAACTCGTGAGGCTAGCTCTTTAAGTTGGGAAGGTATTTGCACAAAGTTGACTCGGATGGTATTTCTACGCACATAAGCCATGATCTGCAAAACAGAACAAAGATAAATTCCCTTGGTCTTTGAAATTGTTAGTGTACTGAAGCATGAATTCCATGTTATAATGCATGATGTCATGATAACCCACAGGTATAGCAAACAACAGGTATTGCAAACACAGTCAAATCACATAAAACCATTAGGTTTAAGGATTGCATGAGGTCAAAGGTAATACCCTCTTGAATTTACGTTGGTTCAAACCTGTCCTAGAAAAAGTAATCGGGTTCTAGAGGATCTCAATATCACTGACCATCCTCCATCGGTCATGGTTTCAGCTCACACAATCTTTTCTTGCAGCCGGAACTATCTCGAGAGTATGGTCTCAATGAGTGTAGCATCGAGTATCAACCAGTTTTCAGCTTTACACCGAGGCCGGCTATCTCACTACTTTCTAATGGCCATGTTGGGCGATTAAAGGTTCTAAGGTCAGTTGATGCTTAACGACACCACGCGCCGGTCCTGTATTCTCCTTGTTTCTCCATAAGGGATACCGGTACCAACCAATGTGCCACATCAACATAGCTACTGCTTCAATCGTATCGGTCTATGCCGTACAGTTCCTCATAGTCTATTGCTACTTACTTAAAAGGTATCCCCAGATCCGGGTTAGGATCTATAGTAACCCAAAACAGAACCCTCAAAAATTAAAGCAAACAAGGCAATCAAGAGAAGCAAACATGATGAACTAGATCCTAAGGTATACCCCACTTATAAACAATCCCCAGAAGAGTCGCTAATTCTGTGATACGGTGGCAGAACCGACTATTTGAAATGTTGGTTTGTGTTTTGCGTTTTTTTGCAAAATGTCACGGTAAGCAAGAGTCTCCACCGACTTTTATTTCATCCAATCGGAAAGGAAAAAAATACAGAAAAAGTCCTTATTCAAGATATTCTGAGTATGGGGGTAGATTATAGAAAGGGAAGGTGTTAGCACTCTTTCTATCCATGGTTTTCCATGGGCTCTTGGGTACTTGCTCATCTTTTTAAAATTGCTTGTGTATGTGCTTTGGTTTTGAAAATGTTTTACTTCGTGATAACCCTTGTATCAATCCTCAAAGGTGTGACGAAGTTATTTTGAAAATTTGTTTTGAAAGTGTTCGTGTAAAAAAATTTGATTTGAGCAAGTACCTACTAGCATCTACCTACTCGAAAAAAGATTGTTTCTATTCTTGTTTCCTTTAGACGGCATTATCCCACTATTGAGAAATAGGTAGCACCGTCGTTGGAGTTGTAAGGGTCAATTCGAAAGGGACGTACGATCACTAAAGCAATATTAGGATACCTTAGTAATAACCCTAGATTCTTAAGATCATATTCGAGGCAACATTTCTGAGGCAACATTTCCGAGGCAATATTTCCGAGGTAACATTTCCGAGGGGACATTTGATATTTGTTAGACCGGAGGGAAACCACTAAAACACCTTATGCTTAATGACCGTTTACCGAAGGCAACAGAAGTGTGAGTATACCCTAAGAGTGATATGTGCGAGTGATCTGTTTTTAAATATTTAGTCTTTGCACATTAGAGTTTTCTAACTGGATTAATTTGTCATGCATTCTTGTCATACAATCCTATTAGCATACATCTAAACAGTTAAATATTTGCGGGAATTAAAATGCGAGAAAGTAAATCTACGCTATTACAAGGCTTAGGGGAGGGGATTAATTACATAGCCAAAAAAACCCAGAAAAAACGATAAGTAAAAAGTCCTAGATTAAACTATTACAAACCATGAACAGTTACAAAAAATATTGGCAAAATAAATAACACGTGCGCGATGAATTAAATGTGAAGCGATTAGGGTTTTGACCCTCGACTAAACCTATTTGCGATTGGTTAAAAAAATGTTTTTATCATGTTTTGTTATTTAAGAAATAGAGAAATTATTAAATCAAAAAAGAAAAGCCTAATTCTAATTAATTTTAAATTTAAGAAAAAATGAATTAATTTAATCTAAAGCCTATTTTTGTATTTGTATCTATTTGAGAAAAAGGGGAAATAAAATTAAAAGTTAACCTAATTTCTATTTTTGATTTTTATTTATGAAAAACAAATTACAATTTCCTAAGTTAACCTAAATTAAGATTAATTTTGATAAATAATTAAAAAAAAACTAATCCTAATTTTGTGAATTATTGATTTTATGACTTTTATGAAAAATAATATAATTTGTGAATTAAAATAAATAAAGGAAATTTAAAGAATAAAAAATAAAGAAAAGAAATAAAAAAAAGGTTAGAAAATGGGCCTGGTGGTGTTTGCTGAAAAGGGGGGTGTTATCTGAATTGATGGACCATTTTGACTTGGCTGGATCTGGTGGGTGAGTTGACTGGAGGCACATGGTAGACCTTCAGAGGGGAAGCCTTGGATCTGGGGCGCTGATGAATGGGATGGCCAGATGTTGAGGGTACATGGTGGATTTCTTGATATGCAACATGCTGGATTACCTATTGAAAAATATTATAAATAAAGGTTGGGACCTGGGGATCAAATCCAGGTCCTTATGCATACTTCCACTCCCTGCTTGACAATTGAGCTATCTGCCTTATTCGTATATATAATAAAAACAAAATATAATATATGGAAAACAATGATTAATGGAGAAAAACGCGCTAAATTCAAATTGCCCATCCAGGGAGTGCCACGCATCCATCTACTTCCTCCTAATCGTCGTCTTAGACCAAGATACCTTTACCTACGAACATTGTGTTGTAGCTACAACCCTGTGTATTTCAAAAATTGTCTATAGGCAATATAAATGACCATGGCTGGTACCAATCAACTCGTCTCATCCTCACGAGTCTTATGGTACCAGAATCAATGTCCAATTTTACCTGTATTGCAAAGCCCTAAAACCAAACAAAAAACCCTAGCCATGGCAATTTCACATATAGTTAATAAAAATGCAATTGAATAAAATGAATAGCTTGCAAACTCAATGAGGAACAAGAATATGTAATTAGAACGTGCAAATGTTGTATAAATCAATGAAAACAAAAACGATTTGTTTGGCTAACCGTGTGACTGCTGCAACGCGTTTCAGGATGTGGGTAGGCTTGCTAATGATTGGAACACGATCCTGAGACGTCCAGCAATCGATTGGCAAGGTGAAGATGGCTTGGGATGGCCTGTAACTTGAAATTGGATCACCACTTTTTCTTGAGATTTTTCAGTTTTGTTTTTGCTCTGCACGACTGTTCCACCTCTTCTCATGCCTTGCTTTGCTTCTGTATATGTAATACAACATGTTAGGTCAACAAAACCGAACTCAATCTTGCCCATTATGAAGATTTGATTTGGTCTTTCATGGCATATGATATCTTTCCAATTTTGCTCAAATTCAATATTTTTCCAACCAAATTGGCCTTAAACAAATTGATTCTCAATTGGCAGCACATGAGATCTTCCTTCAATGCAAAAAATCATCCCTAAAACACAATATATGAGTTATTTAGATTTATTTGATTTTATTTGAATTTTAAATAAATAAAAATCAAAATAAATTAAATAAATGAATAAATAAATCATGGAGGGTCCCATAGGTCGTGGACTATGTTATCATTGAAGTGTAAGCATAAAAAGTTGGGCCCATTTAACAAAAAATGCAAATTTGATCAATGTTGACTTTTGACAATTTCCAAACATTCCCAACTTTGAGAATGCATATCTCTCTCAATTTTGACCCTGGAAGGGTGTTCTTGGAATTTTTAGATACCTCAGGATGTCCTCTAAGAAACCCTTTTGGTCTCATCTCAATTGAGTCTTCCATGTTCATGTATGAAGCTTTGACCCAAAAGGTGTTTTTGTTGACTTTCCAAAATGACCTATAATGTCAAAATTCATAACTTTTTGTGAGTGCATATTTTGAACTTGGGAGATGAAGTTGAATTGTAAGGAATTTCATTCTCTTCAAAATTATCTTTACATGGTTCATTTTTGATAAAGTATGAGAAAGTTATGCTTGGTCAAAGTTGAGTTTACTTTTCCTACAAAAACCCTAATTTAGCAACTTTTGGGTTTTGATGAATTGTGAGAAATCCTTGATGTATCATGATCAAACCTTGATAAAATGATGAATGATACTTCAAAATGAGGATTTTGACCAAAAATCTTGAGGTTTGACTGTACTAGGCCACAGTTGACTTTTGACCTAACATAGTTGACTTTCAGGAACTTGAGCAATTGACTGAGCAAACTTCTTCTGCAAGGCTTGAAACCTGACATGGATGATCTTGAGAACATATTAGGACAATGGTGAGAATTTTGGATCCTATGGACTCAAACATGTTGATGCAAAATGAAACCCTAATTTGAAGTAGACTGCCTTAGGAGGGAGTTTGTCTGGTCAACTCTTGAACTTCCTTGGGCAGTTTGGGGACTTCTCATGACATTTATTGAGAAATATGGGAGGGCAAATTTTGGGGTACAACACCAGGCTTCAGCAATAACTTGAAAATTATGCTAATATCTGGTCGGGTTCAGGCTTCATGGTATCTTTTGGAGATAGTAAAGGCTTTGCTGACGACTTTACTGGGGATTAGGGGTTATGGCCCTATGATTTGCAATAGTCTGAAAGGAAAACTCAAACTGGTGAAGGTAAACTCAGTTGGGGAGGATAGACTCCGTTTGGGGATAATAGCCTCGGCTGGAGAAGATATACTCAGTTGGGGTAGACAGGCTAAGCTGGGGAATTTTGTGGTGCCTTGATTGTTGTATGCTGGGGAAATTTGAACTCGGCTAGGGAGTTATGCTATCTCGTTGTTTGTTGGGGAAATAAACCATGTTGATGAGGTGAGTTTCTTTTTAGGAAGAGAACCACGAGACTTCAACTTGTAAAATTCGGCTTAACAGGAGAGAGCTGCTAAGAGATTGAGACTCTGGTTGGACATTATCCTATGCAAAGAGACTATGTGAGTAACTTTGTTGAGGAGGAAGTTAATTAAATAACTCTATGGGGGTATTCCATATTCATTAAATAGGTGTCTGTTAATGCTTAGGTCATATGTGCTAAACAGTTTTAATCACGTCCATATGCATATGTTTATTCGATTTTAGTCATTGGACAAATTTTCATTCAATACAAAGACATAAATTTTGCACTTCAAAGTATATATGTATTGATACTTTACCCATGAATAGGCGTTTTTATACAGAGAGCCGGAGATCCTAGTAAGATGAAATCGTCGAAAGGGAAACAAAATTGAAAACAAAAAACAAATAGCCATGTGAAATGATCTCATTGCCTTCCAACTCTACTATTTCTCCAATCTCTTCAAATGTCCCTTCCCATTGACGTAAGTTGATTGGATTGGTCTTGGACCGTTTGAACTCAGACCTTAGTGATAAAGTTGACTGTGGTGAATCCAATAGGACATAGTCATACGCTTTTAATCCTTAACTTTCACTTGGACCGCCCTTTCAGGTTTTCAGTCCACCAAGATACCCATTGTGATACAGTGGCAGAACCGACTGTTAATACTGGTTTGCGTTTTGCGTTTTTTGTTTGCAAAATGTCACGGTAAGTAAGAGTTGCCACCGACTTGTATTTTATCCAATCAGGAAAAGGAAAAAGAACAGAAAAAACATTTTTCGAGATGTTTCTGAGTACGGGGAGTAGATTATAAAAGGGATGGTGCTAGCACCCTTTCTATCCATGGTTTTCCATGGGCTCTTAGGTACTTGCTCATTTTGAAATTGATTGACTGTGCTTGTTTTGAAAAGTTTTGTTTTACTTCGTGTTAACCCTTGTTTCTGTCCTCAAGAGTGTTACGAAGTAATTTTTGAAAACTTTGTTTGAAAAGTGTTGGTGTGAAAAAGTTTGTTTGTTTGAGAAAGTACCTAGGAACTAATCTACCTACTCGAAAAAGTTTGTTCATTTTCCTTTTAGACAATACTATCCTATTATTGAAAAATAGGTAGCATCGTCGTTGGAGTTTTTAGGGACATTCGAAGGGACATGTACGATCACAAAAGCAATGTTAGGAAATGTTAGTAATCATTCTAAAGCGTTAAAGATATTTTTCCGAGGCAACATCTGAATGGGTCATTTTAGATCTTTCGAGGCTAGAGGACGACCACTAACAAACCCTATACTTCATGACCATTTATCGAAGGCAACCAGAGTGGAGTAAATCCTAGGAGTGAGCATGTGCGAGTGTAATTTTCAGTTAATTTATCTTTGAACAATTAGGGTTTTCTACCGTATTAATTTTCAGTTAGTCTTTTCATACAATCCTATTAACATACATCTAAGCAGTTTATAGTTTGTGGAAATTAAAAGTGTGAAAAGTTAAAGTCATATCTATTACAAGGCTTTTGCAGATACATAATTATCTTGACTGAAAATAAAAATGCAAAAATTTAAAACCCAAATTAACCTATTACAACCTCAAAACAGTTACAATAATAATAAAAAGGAAATTAAAAATGTGCGCGGCGAATTAAATGCGAGAATAATTTAAGAAACTTAAAAAATCTACTTGAAAAATATTTAGGTTATTTTTGAGAAAAGATTTTTTAGGTTATGTACAAAATAAACCCTAATTTCTAATTATTTTAGATTATATAAAAATAATTACATTTCCCTAATTTTAATTTAACTAATTATTAAGGAAATAAAATATTTTATGAAAAAATAATTTTTGATGTTTTTGTGATTTTTGATTTAATAAAAAATGATTTTTTGGGTTATTTTTGTAAAGAAAATAATTAGTGAATAATTAAAATAAAAGATATAAAATAAAAGAAAGAAATTGAAATTGGGCCTGTGTTATAAGCTGAAAGGGGGGTGTATGTTGAATTGTAAAGCCCAAAAAGCTGTTGAGCCCAGTCTTTGCGTGAGATTCAGTGTCGTTCAAGCTTGGAGATGTACCATAGTCATCCCTTGATGGGGGTTGGATCTGGCTAGGCAATGATCCAATGGTTGAGATCTTGGGTTGCATGGTGGATGCCTTGATGCGTGGAGTATGGAAAATGTTGTCAAATATTAAGAAAAGAAAGAAAACGCTGGGACCTGGGATCGAACCCAGGTCCTCTTACTTTCAAATGTGCGCCTTTGCCACTGGACCACCTGTCTGAATTGTTAATAATAGCAACAATTAATAATATAATGCAATAACAAGTGGATAACTAAATAATAAAAACACGCACGTTTTATTTAAATTGTCCAATGCTATGGTGCCAAGTCATCGTCTCCTTTGTTGAGACCGTCGTTTTAGGCCAAGACTTTTACCTACAGACGTCTTCCATGGCTATAACCATGTATCTTTCCAAAATCTCAAAAAAGCAAGATAAATTAATTCCAAATATACCAATCAACTCGTTGTGATCTCACGAGTATGATGGCATCCTTCTTTTGCCCTAATTTTCCTTGTATCAAGAAGCCCTAAAACGGTCATGAAAATCCTAACAATGGCAAACACGTATACAGGCATCAAAGCTTCAATTAAACCATTCAAACACGTTACAAATATGTTAATGAACACAAATATATCAAATAGAACATGTTTATGATGCAGGAATCATTGTAATCGAATTTGAAATAGGAAGCAAACCGCGTGAGTGTTAGGTGATGATTCTGGGCTTGTGGAAGCTTGCAAATGATTAGAAAATGTTCTGGAGATGTCCAAGAATCGATTGGAAGCCTTGTAATGCTTTGAATTACCCTCTAGAGTAGAAACCGATCCACCTCTTTTTGCCAAAATTTTGAGTTTTGTTTGATGCCTTGCACGACCTCAGCCCTCTTCCTTGCGCATTGGTTATGTTCAGCATATATACTATAGCATATTAGGTCAACAAAAACAATTTAAATCTTTGAAGATCATCAAGATTTTATTTTATTTTTCTCTTTTATGATATGTTTCCAAAATATGCCTAATCATGCCATCTTTTTTCTAATTTGCTCTTGCACGGTTTGATATGCTATGCCAGCTTGATTGGATTTTGATTCCAACAAAAATCAGATCAAAACCAATCCTTTTATATTTTTTGCAATTTATTTGATTTAATTTGAATTTTAAATAATCAAAAATCAAAATAAAATAAATAATTAAGCAAATAAAGTGTAGATGCTGATTTGGGTCGTGGACTGTTGTACCCCAAAATTTGCCCTCTCATTTCTCAAGATATTTCCTATAAAGATCTTCAATGCCTCAAATTTGCGCAAGTATCGACTAAGTCAAACAATTTTCCCAACACTGAGACCTCAACTTAGGGTTTGGGTTTGTACAAAGGCAGTTGGATTGCTTTTGTTTCAAATGACTTTCATAAATCATTAGGGACCCTCAGGATTATTTTTGTCATGTTTCAAGTTTCAGATCACAATTTTCCAAGAAAGTCATTCAAATTACCAAAAGGGGTAAAATGGGCGAAATTAGGGTTTTGGCTGAAAAATGACCGAACTTTTATTTTTACCTAATACCTGGCTTATTGGTTGGAAGCATGATCTCAAGGATTTGAGCGCTTCATTTTGACTTAATTGCATATTTTAATTCATCTCCTGAGATCAGTGGTGTTGTACCCCAAAATTTGCCCTCCCATATTCTTCAAGAATTTGCCAAGTCAAAGCTTCAAAATCTCCTCAAGGGTTGCACAGTTCAAGGGCCTCCTAACAGCCAAAATTAGGGTTTTGGTTATGGCAAAGAAAATGGAGTTTCCAAGGGTCCAATCAAGTCTCACATGCCTATAAATATGGTCAAGCATCCTCATACCAAGTTTCAAGACTTTCAGCACAAAATTGCACAGTCAAAAACCCTAATTGCACTACAGTCAACTGTAGGGGCAAAATGGTCATTTGACAGTCAAAAGTTCAAATTTTTGGTCAACATCTCATTTTGAAGCCACAAACATCATTTGATCAATGCTTTATCATGATTCTCAAAATTTGGCTAAAAAATCATCAAGATGCAAAAGTTTCCATATTTGGACAGCTGAAAAAGTCAATTGTAAATTGACCAGGGCATAACTTTCACATGAATTATTAGAAAAATTCCATCCAAAGCTCATTTTGAAGAGAAAGACATTTCCTACAACTCCCCTTCATACTTCAAGTCCAAGAAATGCTCTCACAAAAAGTTATCAATTTCAACATTATAGGTCATTTTCAAAAGTCAACAAAAAGGGACTTTAAGTCAAAGGCCATAACTTGAGATTGGTACATCAAAATGACATGGGACCAAAGGAATTGGTTAGAGGACTCAAAGACCGTTCCAAAATGTCCAAGAACATGAGCAAAGCTTAAAAATTGAGCAAGTTATGCCTTGTGGAAGTTGGGAAATTTTTGTATATTTTGAAAAGTCAACATTGCTTCAAATGACCTAAAATTGCTAATGGGCCTCTTTTTCTTCCACAATTCATCACCCAAGGCATGTGCACGACCATTTGGCCCAAAGGGAAGTTTTTTTATCATTTTTATTTATTTATTTGGATTTTTAATTATTAATAATTCATTTAATTAAATTAAATATGTAGAAAATACTAAACCTAACCTTTTGAATCTTTTTGTGCATAAAATATCTCCAAGATTTCGTGCAAATCAGATTAGGAAAGAATCAAAGGCAATTGGAGGTGATTGGCATCAAAAACATGTGAAAAAGATTGCAAAATAATGGCTTGAAAATCAAATATCCTTTTCATCAATTCATGGATTTGTTGATCAATTTCTTTGACCTAAATCATTCTCACATAAATACCAAGTGCAACCCTAATGCTAAAAGACTCCAAGCTGCGCCATAGACAAGAAACAAAACTTGAGTTTTTGCCAAGAAAGTTGAAAACTGAAAACTAGGTTTTAGGGCTTTTCAAGGTCAAATAATCGCTCCATTAGCTTGCCAAGGTTGCCAGGAAACGATTCCAATCAAGAACTTTGTCCCATACTCGAGGAGGTGGTATATATGAGTCCAGCTTTGCACGAAAAATTCCATGATCGAATCATGAATCTCATGCATTTTTCTTGCGTTTTCTTTATTGATTTATGTTCCTTGATTAATTCTAAAGCTAACCACATTATTTGATTGAGTTTTTATATGCCATACACGAATCTGCCATTGTTATCTTCTAGGGTTTTGCAAGCTTTGAATTGGGCGTTTCTTAACGCTGTAAAATTGGACCACCATGATGCCATGACCATACTCAGCGCACTTGGACGAAAAGAATAGGACCCTCGCGCCTAATTTATGTGGCCGGACGGCCTAATCGTTATTTTCAGATATGGCATATTTTGGGGGGGTTTAAAACCCCCGCTAACCGTTTTCTATTTTCAGGAAATAAACAAGCCAAGGAAGAAGAAGGATATGTGGCCACCGGTGATTGGGTCATTCAAAATTTCACGCGGAAAAAAGAGCATCAACGTTTGTTTATTTTATTATGTTTATTGATTGCATAATGTACAAAGAAGTAAAGCAGCTCCACTGGCAGGCATAAGCATTGGTAAACCACAGGACCTGGGTTCGAGCCTCAGGTCCCTCACCCTTTCCATGATTTTTTTCTATTAACGCTTCTATGCAGTTTCAACATTAAGGAGCACCATGCGTCCACAATTTCCAGCTTGCCACGTGTGTAGAAAGATCAATCCAAATGCGCTGATTGGAAGAACACCATGGACCCTAGTCAAAGATCCCACACGCGTCCTGAACAGGTCAATAGGGCCAGGGATAATTGGGCCTAAATGCTAACAATTCACCTCCTACTGGGGACAGAAACCCCCTAGATTTGCAAGTTTCTTTTACATTTTTTCATTCTTTTTATTTATTTCAATTATTATTTTTAATTAGTTCTTTAATTTAAATATTTTCAGAATAATATAAAAAACACAAAAAAATCAGAAAGGACAAAATTAAAATATATTTATTTAATTAATATTTTTTGTAAATAAATAACATTAATTAATTAGTTTTAATCTAGGGTTAATCTTAATATTTTTTATAAACTTAAAACTTGGTAGAATTAGGGTTTGTAATAATTTTTATCCTTTTTTCTTTTCTTTCATAATAATTAAATATTTCCTATTATTTTTATAAATTAAAATTGCATGTAAATAATTAGGTTAATTTAGGTTTAACTTTAATACTTTCTTAATAAACTAAAAAACAATTAGAATTAGGGTTAACATTTTAATTTCAATTAATCTTTTTCACAAAAATCATAAAAATACAAAAATACCAAAAATAATTCCCTTTCATTTTAATTTTAATTAATTTAATCATTTAATTTAATTTCGTTAAAAGGGTCCAACGCCCTCGTTTCTAATTTTAATTTAATTCGCGTATTTATTCCTTTTTCTTTTAATATTTTATGTACCTCTCCCAAGGCCATGTAATATTTATCTTTCGCATTTTTAATTCTTTATTTTTCTGTCAAATCGGGTCCTGGAAATTTTGGCGATGTGGAACCGCGCCTTTGTAATAGTTTAGAACTTTTAATTTCTGCATCTTTTTAACTACTAAATAAATGCATGCAAGAATGAATGATAAAAACAAAACAAATGCGTAGCTCACTCATAACATGACAAGATAAAATAAACGAATCAGACACACGAATCACACACCACCCCTAGGGTACGCCTCACTGTTTCCTTGCCTCGAAAGGTGATCGTCGAGTAGAGGATGTCTTAGTAAGTCCTCATGATCCGGGAACCTGGCATGAGGGTAGCTTCTAAGGTGTCTTCCCATTGCTCTGGTGATCACCATGTCCCGAACCTCGAATTGACCCGAACACCTCCAACGGTGGTGCTACCTATCTCTCAATGGTGGGATGGCACTACTTTAAAGGACATTTACACAGACGAATTCCTTAGGGTAGGTAGGTTCTCGTAGATACTTGCTCTAAATTTCAAACAAAATTCAAATACTTTTCACACTGACACCTTTTCCAAAGCTTTCGAAAGCAATTTTTCAAACACTCTTGAGGACTGATACAAGAGTCGAACTGGAATTTTCAAAGAAACTTTTTAAAACCCACAGTTGAAAAGCAAACAAACCATTTTTGAAAATACAATGAGCAAGTATCTAAGAGCCCATGGATAACCATGGATAGAAAGGGTGCTAACACCTTCCCTTTCTATAACCTACCTCCCGAACCGAGAGCAATCTCTTTAAGGAATTTTTCTGTGCTTTTGTCCTTTCCACTTGGAGAAAATAAAAGACGGTGGCGACTCTTGCTTACCGCGACATTTCGCGAACCAGCTTTAAACATTCAGTTCCAGATCCACCGATCACAGAACTGGCGACTCTGCTGGGGACTCTTTTAAAGTGAGGTGTACCTTAGGGCTAGTTTATAACTGTGTTTTCAATTGTATTGACTTGTCTGCTTTAAATTTGTGGGTTGCATAGGAGTTACATAGATCCTAACCCGGATCTGGGGATACCCTGTTTAGGTAGCATAAGCTGTGAGGGACCTGTCCGGCGTATACCGACATAGGTGAAGCAGTGGCTACGTTGGTGTGGCGCCTTGGTCTGTACCGATATCCCTCGTGTTGAAACGGGGAGAATATGGGTCTTCTAAGGAGTCATTAAGCACCAACAGACCTTAGAACCTTAAATGACCCAACTTGGCCATTAGAACAGTAGCAGTATGCTACGCCCATTGAGGCTAAACTCTCGTGATGGTTCTGGCTGCAAGAAAAGATTGCGATGCTGGAGTTATGACCGATTGAGGGTAGTCAATGATATTGGGATCCTTTAAGAACCCGGTTACTTTGATAGGACAGGTATGAACCAACCAACTGAAAGAGGGTAACACCTAGACCTCTGTTGGCTCTTAAATTCGACACCCTTGTTTCATTAATATCAGCCATTAAAGCTGAAGGATGTTTTCGATCAGCTGGGTCTGTCGAAATGACCATCGAAAGATGACTATGTACTCAGAAGATTTCTTCCAAGGGAGAAGTTGGTTGCCTTCGACGTCGAAGGTGTTTCTCGTCGAAGATGCTTCTCGACGAAGATGTTCGATGGTTCAGAGTGGAACGGTTTGAAATTCAAGCATTTGGAGGGAAAACGGTTTCCAGCGGTTACCAAGTGCAACGTGCAAAGATCTGGAGCGTCGAACATTGAGAATGTGCCAAGTGGAATCATCTCGAAGCAGTGTGACTGCCCGACGGTTACTTGGGATGTTTTAGTATAAATAGTAGTAGTTCACGCAGTTTCTCGCGTGTGTTCACAATTATATACAAAGTCACTCATATAGATTCGAGTACCCAGCATGTGAGAAAGAATTGTTGAGAATGTATGTGTGAAACACCACTTTTATTAATCAAAGTCATTTACTTTTCCAGAAACTTTACTTGCTTTCTTCTTTACTTTCCCTGTCGAAGTCCTTTACTTCAAGCCTTCATTTATTTTACCAAGCCTATTTCTTCATGCAATTTACTTAAAGCCTCTTTATTTTATTGTCATTTAACCATTATCCAATTTAATCAAAACCTCAAGATCAACCTATGTCTTAGGATCAATCTGATCGATCCTGCGAGTAACCAAATAAGTAACCATTTGGAGGATCAGCGGTTGTTTACCAATAACCACGGTAAACAAATTGGCACACCTGGTGGGACCGTGTGTTGATTTTTGAAAATAATCTCATCTTTTTCGAGGGGTGTTGCATGTTATTGAGAAGTGGTAGAATATACACTAACGATACCAATACTGCCAGAAGAAGGGAAGAGATGGCGAATCCGCCAAACAATAACGAAATCCCACAAACAAATATGGGAGCAACGGTTATCCCAACCGTAAGTGAAGCGATAACCGCTGGTTCAACACCAGCAGTAACGGTCACAGCAACGGGGCCATTACCCCCGTTCACAGGCCCCAGAGTGCCTTTGGGAACTCCCCCACCAAGGGGAAATTTAGGCACAAGGCCTTTTGTTCCCTCAGGATTTATGACAGGCGGTCATAATCGAGAACCACTCTATGGCATGCCAACTTCTGATTTGGCTAGCCTGACGAATGCTGCGTCCACTTTTTCAGACCCTTTAGTGAGTGCCTCTTCACCACTCCAAGGTTCTGGAGTAGGTATGGCGAATAGAAATAGGACCCAACTCTTAGGAGGAACGTCTCAAGTAGCACATGGCCTTACAAATGCCTCGACAGCAGTCTTGAGGCAACAAATGGACGAAAGCAACCATGATATGGTTCAAATGTTGGCACAAACTTTAAGTACAGTGCTGAACCCTCTAATACAAAACACTACTCAATCGAATCAGCAGATGACAGCGCAAATGACGCGTTTGGCTGATTTCTTTGGAGTACCCCAACCTATTCGACAGCCCCAAAGGGCGCAAATAAGGGGAAACCAGGGTATATTCTTAGAGGAAGAAACCACCATCAACCAAGTCCAACAGCCTGTCGAAGAAAACCTTAGGGCATGATTGGAGCAACCTGTCGAGGAACCTAGGGTAATAACCCCAGAGGTAAGGTTAGTTAACAGAAACCAAAATGCTGACGAAGTAGTTCAGCATATCCAATACCAAAACATGGGTTTGGAAAATAATCTGGCAACCATGATCGAAAGGATCATGACTCAAAATGGGATGAACATGGGCTTTCGAAGGCCCAACTTCACATCCCCGTTGTCAGAATACGTGTTACAAACATACTTACCTCCTAGATGTAAAGTCCCCAAATTCACTAAGTTCTCTGGGGACACGACAGAATCTACTGTCGAACATGTGGCAAGATACTTGATCGAAGCAGGAGATATTTCGAATAACGAAAACCTGAGGATTAAGTACTTCCCAAGTTCTTTAACAAAGAACGCTTTTACTTGGTTTACAACTCTCCCCCCCGATTCGATCCACCATTGGACCCAGTTGGAAAGATTGTTCCACGAGCAATTCTACATGGGGCAAACCAAGATAAGCCTGAAAGAATTGGCCAGTGTAAAGAGACGTTTCACTGAACCTATAGACGAATATCTAAATAGGTTTAGGTTGCTCAAAGCGAGATGTTTTACACAAGTGCCGGAACATGAGTTAGTCGAAATAGCCGCAGACGGTTTAGATTATTCTATTAGGAAGAAGTTAGACACCCAATACCTGAGAGACATGGCCCAACTGGCCGATAGAGTTCGACAGGTAGAACGCCTCAAAGCTGAAAAAGCAAAGGCAACGAAAACTCATAAGAGAGAGAGGATAGCGTATGTTGATATGGATGACGAAGATCCAGAATCCTTCGACGATACTATAACTGTCGAAGAAGGAGAAGTCGATTTAGCGGAACTAAAACAAGGGCCACCATACTCTTGCAAACTGTTAGTCCCCTCAAGTGGGAAAAATCCCATTGGTCCAGAAAGGACCAACGATAGGTTCCCCAAAAAGACTTATAGTTTTGACATTACAAAATGTGATGAGATATTTGACTTGCTTGTAAAAGATGGCCAAATGATAGTACCCCCAGGGGTAAAAGTGCCTACTCTTGATCAAAGAAAAAAGAGAGGCTTTTGTAAATATCATAATTTTTTGGGCCATAAAACTTCTCAATGTTTTCTTTTCAGGAATCTTGTGCAAGACGTTATCGAAGAAGGGAGGTTGAAGTTTGCTGACAAAACCCCCATGGTTGTCGACTCAAATCCGTTGCAGGCTGAAGCCCACTATGCTAAGCCTTCTGAGGTGAATGTGATCGAGGCATCCAGGAGCCAGTCGAAGAGGCCAGGAATCACAATGGTCGAAGTCTCAAAGGACCATATCAACATGCCAATCTTTGGCAGTTTTTCTGGGAATTTATCCAGAAAGACAATTGAAGCAGTTCAGAAAGCGGTCGAAAGCCCAAAGCTGGAGACCGTTGAAGCACAAAAAACTGGACCAAAACCCAGTTCTCACTTGGCCACAGTTCATGGCCAGACGGAGAATTTGGAGATTCAAATGAAGCAGTTGACTCTTGCCATCAAAGATACAATGAATGTCAACATGGTCGAACTCTCTGACCCAAAAGCATCAGAGGAGGCCATGAGGCAAGAACAAGCTAACAAGACTGCTTTCCCTCGGGAAAATGAAAATCTGGCAGATTTCCTGCAAAGATGCCAGAAAAAGAAGTCAGAGGTAATGTTGTGTCCAAGATGCAGTTCGATCTTTGACAAAAAAGCTGCTGAGCATATTCAAGGCGTAAGAGCAGCAAATAAGAGAAGGGAAAATGTTGATCTTCGACATGACCCCAGAAGAGCCTCCCAAAGAGGTTCAAATCAAGAAAAGAGGCCATTGACTTTCAGGCCTCCAACTAATGTGCCAGTAGATACCTGGTACAAAACATCTGGCCGAAAGAGGCCAAGTGAGGAGAGATGGCACTCTTTCGACGTGCCAAGGGGTTCATCTTTAACACAAAAGAAAGAGCCTCAAGTTGCTGCACCTAAAGTTGCACAAGTGTCAAGCAACTACAAAGGGAAAAATCCCATGTCTCGATCTCAATGGAGGAGATACCAAAGGAGACAAAAAGCTGAGAGGGAGGCTGCCAATGAACCAAAGGCAGAAACCAGTTCAAATGTTCCTCTAAGGAAGCAAAGGAAACCTCTGGAAAGAGAGCCAGTAACCAACAGGCTAGTTTGGCCTAACCAAGGTGAAATCGAGGATGAAGATGGTTCTGAGTCTGATGATACTTTGGACATAATGGTGAATATAGTCTCAGTGCTGCCCAGAGAATTCAACCGACAGGTGGAGGTCGAAACGAGTGACTGGAAAGTGGAGCAAGAAATGGCCAAACATAGGCCAGTGTGCTATTTCGTCATGGACAATGGCACTACTGAGGAACAAAATGGGTTCTTCGAACCACCTACAGAGGCGATGAAAAATCACCTCAAGCCTTTATTTATAAGGGCTAAACTCGAAGAAACTACAGTGAATAAAATCTTGGTGGATTGTGGGGCAACCATCAACATTATTCCTCACTTTATGCTAAGGAAAGTTGGCAAAAGGGAAGGACATTAAGCCTCACAACATGGTCCTGTCGAACTATGAGGGCGGCATAGGGACCACTATGGGAGTGATCCAACTGGATATCAAGGTAGGATCTATCCTTCGACCAACAATGTTTATGGTCATATCGGCCAAACCTAACTACAATCTTTTGTTGGGCCGTGAATGGATTCATGGTGTTGGAGCTGTGCCATCATCAATGCACCAGAGGCTGCTCCTATGGCGTCCAGATGGGATGGTCAAAAACATAGAGGCAGATCAAAGCTATTACCTGGGCGAAGTGAATCACCTAGGGCTGGCAGATTTCGACAAGAACTTGGCTCACATAGGGCCATGTCCAACACCTGACTTCGACTTGGCGCCAGCGCCAAATACTTTTTGTTCCCTATACCTGCATCCTGAGCATGGTTTCCAATGGGACAGAGAAGACTTGTCCCACATAGACTTCAGTGGGTTAACTGATATCCAACCAACTGGTTGGGGAAGTGAATTCAGTGATAATGACTGAGTCACAATCATTGAAGCGAATTTCGGCTTATATAGCCGAAACAAAGATGATAACGGCTCTCGAAGCCGAAGTAAAGTACATGGCCTCACAGGCCAATGATTAACAGTTATCTGCTGCAGGTCCAGGAAAGGATTTCGATCCAGAACCCCCTGATATCATGCCAGAAGGAATGCAGGAACAGAGGCTCGACGCCATCTATGACGATGAGCCTTTGGGCTTCGAAAAGGACCCCTTGGCGAACAACATTAAAATGTTAGCACAAGATCCTTTAGAAGAAATCAACTTAGGCGAAGGGTCAGAGAAAAAGCCAACTTACATCAGCGCCAAAATTGACCCAGAACTTAGGTTGGAAGTAATCCAATTGTTGAAAGAGTTCAAGGACTGTTTTGCATGGGATTACGACGAAATGCCTGGTCTCGACAGAGGATTGGTAGAACTTCAGTTGCCAATCAAACCTGGGAAGAAGCCAATCAAGAAAAGTCCAAGACGCTTCGCTCCAGAGATACTGTCGAAGATCAAAACGGAAGTCGAAAGACTGCTGAAGTGCAAATTCATACGCGTTACAAGGTATGTCGAATGGATTGCAAACATTGTGCCAGTAATTAAGAAAAATGGTACATTAAGGGTGTGCATAGATTTCAGAGATTTGAATGCTGCTACGCCCAAAGATGAATATCCTATGCCTGTGGCAGAAATGCTAGTCGATTCTGCCGCTGGCTATGAATACCTGAGTATGCTCGATGGTTATTCAGGGTATAATCAAATATTCATTGCTGAAGAGGATGTGTCGAAAACAGCTTTTTGATGCCCTGGGGCCCTAGGCACTTACGAATGGGTAGTGATGCCTTTTGGCCTAAAGAACGCTGGGGCAACGTACCAGCGAGCAATGAATTCTATCTTCCATGATTTTATTAACACTTTTATGCAGGTATATATTGATGACATTGTTATAAAATATGTTTCCAGGAAGAATCATATTGACCACCTTCGACAATCATTCGAAAGAATGAGAGAACATGGTCTGAAGATGAACCCTTTGAAGTGTGCATTCTGTGTGAAAGCTGGAGATTTCTTGGGCTTCGTTGTCCACAAGAAAGGAATCGAAATCAACCAGAACAAGACGAAGGCAATTCTGGAAGCGAAAGCGCCATCGAATAAGAAGGAACTGCAATCTCTGTTAGGCAAGATAAATTTCTTAAGGAGATTTATATCTAACCTAAGTGGGAAAGCTCAAGCCTTTTCACCCTTACTTCGACTGAATAAAGAGGGGTTCGAATGGGGGCAAGAGCAACAAGAAGCCTTCGACAAAATCAAAGGGTACCTCACTAAGCCACCTATTTTGGTGCCTCCTTGTAGTAATAGGAGTATGAGATTGTACATAGCTGCATCCGACAAAACTTTGGGAAGCATGTTAGCCCAAGAAGATGAGAATGGAGTCGAAAGACCCATTTACTATCTTAGTAGAGTTTTGAACGATGCAGAAACTAGATATAGCGAAGTTGAAAAATTGTGTCTATGTCTGTATTTCTCTTGTACAAAACTCAAGCAATATATAAAACCAGTTGATGTGTATGTTTCGTCTCATTTTGATGTTTTCAAGTACATGTTGTCGAAACCTATCTTGCACAGTCGAATTGGCAAGTGGGCACTAGCATTAACTGAATACTCCTTGACCTTTATGCCTCTTAAGGCAGTGAAAGGACAAGTGGTTGCAGACTTTATAGTCGACCACTCAATTCAAGTTGAGGATATTAATTATGTGGAGATAGAACCTTGGAAATTCTACTTCGATGGTTACATCCATAAAGATGGAACAGGGGTAGGAGTCTTGATCATTTCTCCAGAAAAAATTCCAACAACATTCAAGTACAAGATATCAGGTTCTTGTTCGAACAATGAGGCTGAGTATGAAGCTCTAATTACTGGCCTTGAAATATTGTTGGAATTGGGGGCAACTCGAGTCGAAATAATGGGAGACTCAGAGTTAGTCATTAAGAAGGTCACAAAAGAATATAAATGCATAAGAGAAAATCTCATTATGTACTTTGTGATAGAAAATCGTTTATTGAAAAAATTTGAAATGGTCAATATTCGACACATACCCAGATTGGAAAATCAAATAGCCAACGACTTGGCACAAATTGCATCTGGGTACAAGATTTCAAAAACGAGATTACAAAGAGCAATCGAAGTTCGAGAAAAGATAAAAGCAACTTGTCTATCACCAACAGACTTGGAATCGACAAGACTAGGATATGCTGATCAAAGTAACTTCGAAATTTCGTTCATAGATAATTTGTCAGAACAAGATTGGAGGAAGCCCATTGTGGATTATCTTCAAAATCCAGGAGCTTCGACAGAACGAAAAACAAAGTACAGGGCGTTGAGTTATGTACTCATGGGTAATGAGTTATTCAAGAAGACGCCTGAAGGGGTATTGCTAAAATGTTTAAGTGAAACTGAGGCATACATAGCCCTTTCGACTACGCACGCTGGAGCATGCGGGGCTCACCAAGTAGGCCATAAGATGAAATGGTTGTTGTTTCGACAAGGAGTATACTGGCCCACTATGCTGAAAGATTGTGTCGAGTTCGCTAAAGGTTGCCAAGAATGTCAAGTCCATACAGGCATCCAACATGTACCAGCAAGCGAGCTTCACTCGATAGTGAAACCTTGGCCCTTTAGAGGATGGGCGTTGGACCTCATTGGAGAGATTCGACCAGCATCATCAAAGATTCAGAAGTATATATTGGTAGGCATTGATTATTTTACTAAGTGGATCGAAGCTATCCCTTTAGTCAATGTAGACCAAGAAAATGTCATTGAATTTATTCAAAAGAACATTATCTTTAGGTATGGAATCCCTGAGACTATAACTACTGATCAAGGATCAGTTTTCACCGGTCGAAAGATGCAGGAATTCGCTCAGGAAACAGGTTTCAAACTCCTAACATCAACGCCTTATTATGCACAGGCAAATGGTCAAGTCGAAGCAGCGAACAAAGTAGTGATTGGCTTGATAAAAAAGCATGTTGGGAAGAAGCCCAAAAATTGGCATAAGACGTTAGACCAGATTTTGTGGGCTTGTCGAACGTCCCCAAAAGAAGCCATAGGTACAACACCATATAGGCTAACTTTTGGCCATGACGCAGTGTTGCCAGCAGAAATTTGTCTTCAATCTACAAGGGTTCAGAGACATTATGATATTCCCCCTGAAATTTATTGGGATATGATGTTAGACGAACTAGTGGATTTAGACGAAGAAAGATTGCGCGCTCTTGACCTACTCAGGCTTCAGAAGAAAAGAGTAGAAGACTCTTATAATAAAAAGGTGAAACCTAAGGTATTTTCGCCTGAAGAACTAGTTTGGAAGGTGATTCTTCCCATGGATCGAAGGGATCGAAGCATGGGAAAGTGGTCACCCAAATGGGAAGGACCTTTCAGAGTTATCCAGACTTTTTCTGGCGGAGCCTATGAAGTCGAAGAGCTAGGTGAAGATAAAAGGCTCTTGAGAGTAAATGGTAAATATTTGAAAAAGTACAAACCTACACTCCAAGAGATAAAGATAAAATAACAACTAAATTAACCATAAAAAAGCCAAAATGGAAAATTTTTATAAATTAGCCAAAATGGCAATGTTGTCGAATACATATTACAAAATGTGGTTAAAAGGCTGAATCAATCAGAAGGGGATGGAGTCCTTGAGTCGAAGGTATTTTGTTTGCTGCAGCTCCAATCTTTTGTTGCACAAAGCATTCGCCTGCGCAAGCTTGGCAATTTGATCGTCGAAGGATTGAGCTTTCTCAGCAAATTCTAGGCCTTGTGTGATTTCAGCTTGACTTTCGGTGTCTGGAACAGTCGAGAGAAGTTCCTCCTTGCGCTTAGTATTGGCATTTATCTTAGCCTCTATTTCTTCGATTTGCGCCTGGAGGGAAGCATTCTCTCGATCGATGGCATCAACTTCTTCTTGTTTAGATGCTTTTTGCTTCGACAACTCCGCAATTCGAGAAGTTGTCTCTGCTACAGCAGTCCATGCAGAAGAGCTTTTGCCATATAGCACTTCAAGCTGGCTATTAAAGCCCCTTTGTCGCCGATAATCTGCTGAGACTTGATCAATAATGGAGTGTAACTCCATGATAAATCCTGAAACTTCTGGAGGCACAGCTAACAAGTCTACGGCATTCAAAACATCCCTCAAGTATGATGGAGCAGTAGGGTCCCCCTCCAAAGCTTTCATCAAGTCCTTCTTGAAAAACTGAGCCTTAACCTTCGTCAAAGCCTCATCGAGAGGAGAAGTTTCAGTGGACTTCCCCGACAGATTAGGAACCTCCTGACTAGCATCAGACGAACTTTTGCTCTCGATGATGGCGTTCAGATAGCTAACAGGATCAGTCTGCTTCAAGAGTTCTAAGTCATCTTTCGACCTATGCTTTGTTGAGGTAACAGCCTTTGCAACATCATTGTCTTGGGTTTGAGGCTGTTGAGTAACATTTGCCTCGACTTGACTCTCTTCGACTCGGACTGTGGCAGTACCAGTGTCATCATGGTTCCCTTCGCCAGCGTCACCTTGATCCTTTTCGCCAGCGTCACCATGATCCTTTTCGCCAGCGTCACCGCGGTCCCCTTCGTCACGATTCTCTTCCGACAGATCCACCACCTGAATCTCTTTTGGCTGTTGCTCTTCTGTTTGTGGATCTTCTGCTGGTTTTTCTGCTGTCTCAGCATTGGCTTCATTTATTTCAGTATTGGCTTCATCGTTCGCCAAGTCTTTTTCTTGTGGCCTGCTGAGTTCAGCAGACTCCAATGTTTCAGAAGTCCTTGGCGCTGAGCTTTCAGTGGTGTCCTGAAAAGAGAAGAAGAAGAATCTTCTGAATTCGAAAGAGACATAGTCGAATGTAGGTATCGACACCTAAGTTACAAAGGGATCAAAGAGATTACCTGTAAAGTAGCTTCAGCCCCAGGGCTGGAATTGTCGCTTTCGACAGGTTTATTGAGAAGAACGTTTAATTCCTCCTCCGTTGGCTCCTCAATGATTACTGGAGGTGGCCTGGGCTTTCTCCCAGCAACCTTTATTCTAATTGTTCGACCCTCAGGAAGAGGAACGTCCTTCTTCAGCTTTCGCCTTTTTAGAGGAGCAGGGGGAGAATCATCTTCTTTGTCGCTCCCGGATTCGACCGGCAGTGCTGGCCGTTTCTTGGGCGAAGGTGCCTAAAAAACCAATTGGAGTTCGATTTAGCAGTTGCATCGAAAGTTAAAAAATTAAAGCCAGAAGAAAATAATGAAAGTCTGGTTACCGATGCAGAAGGCTTTTTCGAAGGGCCTTCCCCCTGTTGGTTTGTTGTGGTCTTCGCCGGCGCTATAGTCTTCGCCGGCGGTGGAGGTTTTGTTAAGGGGCCTCCTCCCTGTTGGCCTTCTGCAGCCTTCTTGGCTGCAGGCTTTCGAACAACTGAAAGTAGACAAAATAATTAACGGGCTAGCAGTCGAAAGAGAAAGACAAAGTAATTTGGAAGGATGAACTTACATTTCTTTATTTTGTCCAAGACAAGGACAAAAGATTTCTGAAGCTCATCCACGAAGTCCTTCTCGTCGAAAAACTCCTCAGCGTAGTAACTTTTCCACCACTCCTCGAAGGATGGTGAGCAAAGAAAGTTAAGCTGATAGTCAAACAACGAAAGAACTGTTCGACCAGCATATCTGCTGATATGCTTAGTGGCAGCTTCTTCGGTGTAGTCGTTGCAGAAGTATAACATAGACTTCTCCCTGGGAAAAATTGGAGAAGGTAGTGTTTGAATAATACCAAACTGGCGAGACACCAGGTTTGGTTGATACGCAATCAGACTCAGGTGAGTCTTAGAGCTCCTGAATCGAAGGGGCATTATTCTTGGTGTGAGAAATGCCTCCCACACTGTTGTATGTTCGTCGACCTGAGGACCACTCGACGTCCTGGGATGTGGCCTTGTGAACCACTCTGGGCCAACCTTTCGTCGAGCAAACGGAGCCATGGTCGAAGCAAACTCTTTCCTTTTAGCAAACATCAGGACGAAGTTTGTAAAAGTTTGTTGAAGCTCCAGCCCATCTTCCATTGGAGTCAACAGAGCCAATTTGGTGCCTTCGACGCGTCTGTTTGCTATTTCTGGAGCCTTCTCATTTATTTGAATCTTCTTAGGCAAGAAAGACTCGAAGGTGGCATTGAGCCACAATTGAAGCAGCCAAAAAGGTCCAGCAAGCAGCAGACTGGCTTTGTTCTCGATGATCTTCAGAAGAGTCGCTCCGTTGCTAATCGAATCATACAGACTAGCCAAAATCAATTCTACCAAACAGATATTTTGGCCATGATGGAGTTGAGTGGCGAGAGTGACCATCTTCTTGGTCACCTGTAAGGACTTGGAGCAAAACACAAAGCGTGTCAGCCATAAAGGCTAGAAACGCAATATGTTCGACATCCGACACAGCATCTGTCGACCTATCGTGGTAGTGATTGATGAAGGTGGTGTAGGTTGGTTTTGTGGCAGAGAATCCAATCTGATCCTCCGACATTTCCTCCGGGTCGAAGTAGTCCCCAGTGGGTCGAAGGCCAGTGATGGCGGCCACGTCGAAGAGCGTGGGAGTCAGCATTCCACAGGGAAGATGGAAGGTGAAATGGGTGTAATCCCAGAAGAGTAAAGAAGCTATCAACATCTCTGGGGAATAGGTAAGACCTATCTTCGACAGCATAACCAGGTCGAATATCCCCATGTCTTTCCAGATCGAAGCCTGGCGTTTCTCCATTTTTTCCAGCCAAGCACTATAATCAGGAGTAAGGCTAGGGCCAGACCTGAAAGCCCTAACACCTTTGTTGAAGAAACGGAGGTCGATTTTCTCTTTAGCAGGATCTTCATTATCCTCTGCATCTTTCTTGGAGCATCCAACCGGTTTGAGTCTCTCAAGTACCGGAAAGTAACTTTTGATCTTCATGGCCTCAGCAATGCTTGGGTACAATGGGCCAGACATAGCAAAGATTTGGTTGGAATATCCAACCGGAATCATGAGGTGGCGTGAATAAGCATCACGTACAGCAATGTCCAAAGGCTCAGGGACCCTTCGTTGGCCCGTGGGAGTCACTACGGGAGCGG
This sequence comes from Vicia faba, assembly GCA_948472305.1. Classification (NCBI taxonomy): domain Eukaryota; kingdom Viridiplantae; phylum Streptophyta; class Magnoliopsida; order Fabales; family Fabaceae; genus Vicia; species Vicia faba. The sequence goes on from OX451739.1 coordinate 1,384,180,902, forward strand.
TCGAGAAAACCCTAGGTTTAACATTTCCAGAGGGAGTGTTAGCGCTAGGAGCGTTGGAAGAACCATATGCCATTGTTGGTAACGAGGTTGAAGACGAAGTGAAGAACAAGAGGTTTGCAAAGTTGACAAGAGTTTGTATGCAAATGAAGAATTCTGAAAGCAAGGTAGCGTAAAAAGTCCCACAATGGGTACTTACCGCTATTTATAGTAGTGGGGGAAATCCCCAAATTCGAGGACATTAAATGCCATTTAATGTTGCAGAAGGTAGTGGGACACGTGGCGTCTCCCTGTTGTTGTAGCCGTTCTGCAGAAATGGAAGGGTGCAGCGTGCGCCCTCGTTTTTGGGAATTGTCATGATGACAATTTGTGAAATGACGTTTGGCACACTGCACGCCGTACTGAAGTGACGTCTTAGGTACAGATGAATGATGGTTTTTCCTTGGGATTGTCAGTGGTTGGTATAAGACAACAAAAAGTGCACAATTTAATTTGTGACTAAGAATGAAAAGACAGGTGTCGAATGGCATTTCAAAGAATGCCTTTTTCTTTCAGAGTCGAAATAAGGCATTCTTGGGGGGCAATTTGTTGGCTCTTAAATTCGACACCCTTGTTTCATTAATATCAGCCATTAAAGCTGAAGGATGTTTTCGATCAGCTGGGTCTGTCGAAATGACCATCGAAAGATGACTATGTACTCAGAAGATTTCTTCCAAGGGAGAAGTTGGTTGCCTTCGACGTCGAAGGTGTTTCTCGTCGAAGATGCTTCTCGACGAAGATGTTTGATGGTTCAGAGTGGAACGGTTTGAAATTCAAGCATTTGGAGGGAAAACGGTTTCCAGCGGTTACCAAGTGCAACGTGCAAAGATCTGGAGCGTCAAACGTTGAGAACGTGCCAAGTGGAATCATCTCGAAGCAGTGTGACTGCCCGACGGTTACTTAGGATGTTTTAGTATAAATAGTAGTAGTTCACGCAGTTTCTCGCGTGTGTTCACAATTATATACAAAGTCACTCATATAGATTCGAGTACCCAGCGTGTGAGAAAGAATTGTTGAGAATGTATGTGTGAAACACCACTTTTATTAATCAAAGTCATTTACTTTTCCAGAAACTTTACTTGCTTTCTTCTTTACTTTCCCTGTCGAAGTCCTTTACTTCAAGCCTTCATTTATTTTACCAAGCCTATTTCTTCATGCAATTTACTTAAAGCCTCTTTATTTTATTGTCATTTAACCATTATCCAATTTAATCAAAACCTCAAAATCAACCTATGTCTTAGGATCAATCTGATCGATCCTGCGAGTAACCAAATAAGTAACCATTTGGAGGATCAGCGGTTGTTTACCAATAACCACGGTAAACAACCTCATGCTGACCTAAACTCTAAGGGCTTCTCTTGTGTGACTTGTGTGCCTTCGTACTTGACTAATTGCATGCGTGTTATCTGACACATAAGCTACTTGCAGGTTTTGTTTATAGTCCTTAACTGGGACTCATAACAGGGTTTACTAGGTCTCTTGCAGGTTTTGTTTATAGTCCTTAATTGGGACTCATAACAAAGTATACTAAATTTCTTGCAGGGTTTGTTTATAGTCCTTAATTGGGACTCATAACAGGGTTTACCTACATCACCCCATGCATATCATGACATCATACCATTGCATACATCTTAACCCATTTCAAGGATCTCAAGGGCTTGTGATGCAGGTCATGATGAATCAAACTATCCCAGCAAGGGGCAAAGAGGATTTATTTTCCTCTAGACAAAGTTGTCAGGGGCTATGACCCACTTGATATGGTGAGCTCTGACTCTTGAAGAAGGTTCCATTAACCAAGACTGGTTGGAAACCAAAACTAGACATGATGATCAAAGTTGTCAGGGGCTATGACCCACTGGATATGGTGAGCCTTTGACCCTTGAAGAAGAATTCTCAATAACATGGGTTTCCTTCAATCAAGCTACCGGACCCAAATTCTAACAAATTTTCTTGTTTACCCCGCGAGGTCCTTGAAAACATTACATGCATATCATACATATCGTTGCATTGCAGGTACTCTTGTTGCAGGTCACTTACCCTTCTCGCTGTTTATTTCAGCCATGGCTTCCCAACAAGATAACCAGGACCTTCTCGCTCAAGAGACTCGGCTCGGGGAAATCCTCCTGAATTTATCCAAGGGGCAGGAGGAGTTGAGAACACTTCTCACAGGGACTCTGGTCAGGAACAATGCTGAGAACGACAAGGACGAACAACTGAAACGTCTACAAGCTGAGGTAGACACATTGAAAACCCAGATGCTGGGGCAAAGGGCCCTCATTCAAGGTTTAGCTCAGGAGCAAGGAGAGTTGAGGGCCATGATCAGTCAGCTTCATCAAGACTTGAAGCAATCAGCCCAAGTCAGGGACCCAGTCATTAATCAACTTCCAAGAAGTCAAAGGTTTGGGCCTCCCCAAGCTGCCATTACTTCACAGGTCCAACAACGACCTCGCCCAGAACAACAGGCTGATCAGAGCAAACCAGACAAGCCTAAAAGGCAGTTCACCAAGATCAATATGTTGCTGGATCAAGCACTACAACAAATGTTGAAGGCAGGGCTGATCACCTTAAGGGCTCCTCTCCGGAATCCAAACACTTCTGCTCCTAACTATCATCCCAACGATAGGTGCGCATACCATTCTGATAGCCCGGGGCATACTACGGACAACTGTTGGCCTCTCAAAAACAAGATTCAAGACATGATCGACGCTGGAGAGATTCAGTTTGAAGTACCCGAGACTCCCAACATGATCACTGCTCCCTTGCCAAAACATGGCTAGGATTGAGAAATTTTTGTTCATTCGAATGTTCAAGTTGCAATTTTCTTTTGTTCAAACATTTACTCATGTTAAATATTGTTATTTCATTAATGCATCGCATATGTCTGTTCTGAAACAATATACTCGTATTCACTAAATGCAAATTATTTTCATATTTTTTCCCTGATGATCAACTCCTAATTAATAATTCTAAGCCTCTTGAGGGAGGATGACGAAAACAATACCATAATCTACAGTATGCTTTTGAACAGACCCCGCTGATGAGGTACAGGCATTGTTTCAATCCCTAAACACTGGAGTTATAAGGATGATAATCCCTCGTCAACCCCTCTGAGCCAAAGAAGTAGGAGTTTTTCTTTTCGAAATTTAAAACCCTTAATCATAACCTGGGGCAGGGTAGTCTCTCAGTTGATCCAAGTGCATAACAAATGGCACCAAAGAAGTCCTTACAAAACGAAGAAAGACAGTGATGGTTCCGAACAATCAATAAAGAAAGGCATTCATTATCTCAAAAATAAAAAACCCATTAAGTCAAAACCCATGAAGGAGACTTACAAAACTGGGGCATCCCGCTGACTGTAATTCCAAAAACGGAAACAGTTCAGGCAAAAAAAGAAAAGGGATAACAAAAATCAGACAAGAAAGAGGTCTTACAAACCCTCAACAATAAAAAAAAAAGAATGACTGCCTATTCAAAATAAATTGTCAAACATCCGAACCATCACTGGAGCATCAGAGCAAAGACTCAAACAAGGTCTAACGCACGATCAATTGAGTTTAGGTTTGAAGAACATCACGAAGAACGGGTGGGGACAAATAATTTGAGCCTTTATCTTTTGTTTCTTAAACCATGAACCAGGCCACGTTATAACCCTTAAAAGTCCTAGCTGAAGCATGGGTTAGTTCGAAAGCATACTGTTACGAAAGGTATCCTGACTCCTTAAGGCTTACGGTAAATACGGAGTTGACATCACGTTTTACAAACATTCATTTGTTTTATGAAAAAAGAATGCATTTTCAAAATCTTCAAGACAGACATAGGCTTTGCATTTTTAACATAACTTTGTTTGCATATGACTTTTTGTTTGAACAGCATAGAAGTTCGCACAACGAATGCCTAATGAACAGAAGTACTTCCAATCAAGGGGCATGGCATGAGCATGGTCCATCATCTGGGGCAATCCAATCAAGATTCGGAGAATCTCTCAAAGGCCAAGTAGCCTGGGGCAAATCTCCGCCTGAGTCACTTGGGGGCATTCCAGCAACAAATCTTGCACGATCAAACACCTTCTGGTGGCATGACAAAACACTTCTAACAGGGGCAGCTCCCTACATTCTGAAGGCATGGATATAGTCGAAAGAATACTACGCAAAATCAAAGACCCGCTAGGTTGACATACCTAGGAAAAAATTAGGGCTTCCCGGCGAACCAAAAGGGTTCGGGCAAAATGAAGGGATGAAATGAAAAAATCTGTACACCCGGCAAGTCGAAAACCTGAAAAGGCGGCTTGGGCAAAAATGGGTATCCCGGTGGACTGAAAACCCGAAAGGGCGGTCCAGGCAAAAGTTAGGGATCAAAGCGTACGACTATGTCCTGTCATCTTGTCACCTGCCTACCAGAAGAAGCTTGGTCTATCAACAATTATCAATACCCCACAGGTGCCTTCTCCCATAGAAACAGGGGCAATAATGGGTTGTCTAAACGATCTAATTACTCTGTCCGTCCAGGTACCAAGGTAGGTTCAGCTGAAGAACACAACCAGATATCTTAAATCCCCAGAGAGTGAGCCAGCAAGTCAGTACACTCTCCTCAAGCGAAGCTATTATTAACCTTAAGGAAGTTGGGTATCCTCCAGCAGATCTCAACATTCCCCCAGCATATCGTACAGGTATTCTTAACAAGCATCCCCGGCAGTCTTGGTCTAAAGGTTGTTCCCCGGCGGCATATCAAAGATTCAGTGGAGTTACTCCCCCGACGCAGTTCAAAACTTCCCCAAGAGAGTCCAATCTAGTTCCCCAGGAAAGTTGGAATTCATCTCCCCAAGCAGAAAGCTTATCCCCAGTAGATTCTGGAAGCTTATCCTCGCAGAGCACGAACGCGTTTCCCGGCTTTATTTAAAGATTTATTTCCTTACCAGGATATAACTGGGTTATCCTCAGCCAAAAGCCACGGAAAAAGCATCCTCGACGAAGTCCTCTTATCCCCAGCGAAGTCTATCAACGCTTCCAACACAGCAAGGGTATCCCCAGCCAATTATTATCAACAACTCAGCAAAGTGTCTCTCTCCCCACAGAGTATTGCTCCCTAGCAAGATCGCCAGAGTACTTTTCTCCCCGCAGAGTAATCATTCGCCAAGTTTATGCCCCAAACGGAGTTATCTTCTCCTACCGGTATTCTTGCAACTATCATCCCCAGCGGAAGCAAAAATCTATTCTCCAACATCAGCCCAGGAGTGACTTCCCGGCACCCGTCAAGGATTTACTTTCCTAGACGAAAAAAATACATTTGTAAACATCGCATACATCATTATAGCATGCATGTACGCGTCATATCTTACAAATCTCATTTATGTTGAGAACATCATTGCTTGACCCATATCATGCATTGCATATGATTGACCTTTACCTTTCAGGAAAAGATTCAGTTAAGTTCTCAGCTATTTCAAGACCTAGACCGGTTCAGTTAAATCGACTCCAAAGATTTCTCTGTTTCTTATCCAGTCAAAGGCCTTCTCTGGTTCAGTCAGATCGACTCCAAAGATCTCCCTGTTTCTTATCCAGTTGAAGACATTCAAGACCTAGACCGGTTCAGTTAAATCAACTCCAAAGATTTCTCTGTTTCTTATCCAGTCAAAGGCCTTCTCTGGTTCAGTCAGATCGACTCCAAAGATCTCCCTGTTTCTTATCCAGTTGAAGACATTCAAGACCTAGACCGGTTCAGTTAAATCAACTCCAAAGATTTCTCTATTTCTTATCCAGTCAAAGGCCTTCTCTGGTTCAGTCAGATCGACTCCAAAGATCTCCCTGTTTCTTATCCAGTTGAAGACATTCAAGACCTAGACCGGTTCAGTTAAATCGACTCCAAAGATTTCTCTGTTTCTTATCCAGTCAAAGGCCTTCTCTGGTTCAGTCAGATCGACTCCAAAGATCTCCCTGTTTCTTATCCAGTTGAAGACATTCAAGACCTAGACCGGTTCAGTTAAATCGACTCCAAAGATTTCTCTGTTTCTTATCCAGTCAAAGGCCTTCTCTGGTTCAGTCAGGTCGACTCCAAAGATCTCCCTGTTTCTTATCCAGTTGAAGACATTCAAGACCTAAACCGGTTCAGTTAAATCGACTCCAAAGATTTCTCTGTTTCTTATCCAGTCAAAGGCCTTCTCTGGTTCAGTCAAATCGACTCCAAAGATCTCCCTGTTTCTTATCCAGTTGAAGACATTCAAGACCTAGACCGGTTCAGTTAAATCGACTCCAAAGATTTCTCTGTTTCTTATCCAGTCAAAGGCCTTCTCTGGTTCAGTCAGATCGACTCCAAAGATCTCCCTGTTTCTTATCTAGTTGAAGACATTCAAGACCTAGACCGGTTCAGTTAAATCGACTCCAAAGATTTCTCTGTTTCTTATCCAGTCCAAGGCCTTCTCTAGTCCAGCTAAATCGACCCCAAACAGATTTTCCTGATAAAGACTTAGTAGAAGATATCCAAGATTCTCTCAATGATTGTTGTTGAGGTTGTAGTCGCCTATGGTTCTCTCCCCGATACTGCGGAGGTAGTAATCATCCCAAGATTTTCTCAACGATTGCTGTTAAGGTTAAAGTCATCCAAGGTTCTCTCACCGTTCATGTTGAGGTAGTAACCATCCCTGGTTCATTCATCACCGTTTGAAGCTCCAGATCCAGCTCCTGTAACCAGTCAGGACACATCTACACAAAGAATTTGAAGACCAGCTCTCGTAACAGGTCAGGTAATCATTTTTCTTTTTTGCAGGTATGCAAGCTCCCGCTAAGGAAGCTCTTACGCTATCAACATCCAGATGGCATCTATAAACCCATCCACCTTCCATCATCTCTTAGCATGGCATCTATAAGCCCATCATCCTATCCATCAATCTCTAAATGGCATCTATAAGCCCATTCCCACCATCATACTACTATGTGAGCGCAAATTTTTGGGCACTCTAGTGTTCAATCATCTTCCACCCTCGGATTACGAAAGGCACGTCAGCCAATCTGCACCCTCAGGTATAAGAAGATTGAACATGGGCAACTGTTGTACCCCAAAATTTTCCCTCCCATATTCTTCAAGAATTTGCCAAGTCAAAGCTTCAAAATCTCCTCAAGGGTTGCACAGTTCAAGGGCCTCCTAACAGCCAAAATTAGGGTTTTGGTTATGGCAAAGAAAATGGAGTTTACAAGGTTCCAATCAAGTCTCACATGCCTATAAATATGGTCAAGCATCCTCATACCAAGTTTCAAGACTTTCAGCACAAAATTGCACAGTCAAAAACCCTAATTGCACTACAGACAACTGTAGGGGCAAAATGGTCATTTGACAGTCAAAAGTTCAAATTTTTGGTCAACATCTCATTTTGAAGCCAAAACATAATTTGATCAATGCTTGATCATGATTCTCAAAATTTGGCTAAAAAATCATCAAGATGCAAAAGTTTCCATATTTGGACAGCTGAAAAAGTCAACTGTAAATTGACCAGGGCATAACTTTCACATGAATTATCAGAAAAATTCCATCCAAAGCTCATTTTGAAGAGAAAGACATTTCCTACAACTCCCCTTCATACTTCAAGTCCAAGAAATGCTCTCACAAAAAGTTATCAATTTCAACATTATAGGTCATTTTCAAAAGTCAACAAAAAGGGACTTTAAGTCAAAGGCCATAACTTGAGATTGGTACATCCAAATGACATGGGACCAAAGGCATTGGTTAGAGGACTCAAAGACCGTTCCAAAATGTCCAAGAACATGAGCAAAGCTTAAAAATTGAGCAAGTTATGCCTTGTGGAAGTTGGGAAATTTTTGGATATTTTAAAAAGTCAACATTGCTTCAAATGACCTAAAATTGCTAATGGGCCTCTTTTTCTTCCACAATTCATCACCCAAGGCATGTGCACGACCATTTGGCCCAAAGGGAAGTTTTTTATCATTTTTATTTATTTATTTGGATTTTTAATTATTAATAATTCATTTAATTAAATTAAATATGTAGAAAATACTAAACCTAACCTTTTGAATCTTTTTGTGCATAAAATATCTCCAAGATTTCGTGCAAATCAGATTAGGAAAGAATCAAAGGCAATTGGAGGTGATTGGCATCAAAAACATGTGAAAAAGATTGCAAAATAATGGCTTGAAAATCAAATATCCTTTTCATCAATTCATGGATTTGTTGATCAATTTCTTTGACCTAAATCATTCTCACATAAATACCAAGTGCAACCCTAATGCTAAAAGACTCCAAGCTGCGCCATAGACAAGAAACAAAACTTGAGTTTTTACCAAGAAAGTTGAAAACTGAAAACTAGGTTTTAGGGCTTTTCAAGGTCAAATAATCGCTCCATTAGCTTGCCAAGGTTGCCAGGAAACGATTCCAATCAAGAACTTTGTCCCATACTCGAGGAGGTGGTATATATGAGTCCAGCTTTGCACGAAAAATTCCATGATCGAATCATGAATCTCATGCATTTTTCTTGCGTTTTCTTTATTGATTTATGTTCCTTGATTAATTCTAAAGCTAACCACATTATTTGATTGAGTTTTTATATGCCATACACGAATCTGCCATTGTTATCTTCTAGGGTTTTGCAAGCTTTGAATTGGGCGTTTCTTAACGCTGTAAAATTGGACCACCATGATGCCATGACCATACTCAGCGCACTTGGACGAAAAGAATAGGACCCTCGCGCCTAATTTATGTGGCCGGACGGCCTAATTGTTATTTTCAGATATGGCATATTTTGGGGGGGTTTAAAACCCCCGCTAACCGTTTTCTATTTTCAGGAAATAAACAAGCCAAGGAAGAAGAAGGATATGTGGCCACCGGTGATTGGGTCGTTCAAAATTTCGCGCGGAAAAAAGAGCATCAACGTTTGTTTATTTTATTATGTTTATTGATTGCATAATGTACAAAGAAGTAAAGCAGCTCCACTGGCAGGCATAAGCATTGGTAAACCACAGGACCTGGGTTCGAGCCCCAGGTCCCTCACCCTTTCAATGATTTTTTTCTATTAACGCTTCTATGCAGTTTCAACATTTAGGAGCACCATGCGTCCATAATTTCCAGCTTGCCACGTGTGTAGAAAGATCAATCCAAATGCGCTGATTGGAAGAACACCATGGACCCTAGTCAAAGATCTCACACGCGTCCTGAACAGGTCAATAGGGCCAGGGATAATTGGGCCTAAATGCTAACAATTCACCTCCTACTGGGGACAGAAACCCCCTAGGTTTGCAAGTTTCTTTTACTTTTTTTCATTCTTTTTATTTATTTCAATTGTTATTTTTAATTAGTTCTTTAATTTAAATATTTTCACAATAATATAAAAAACACAAAAAAATCAGAAAGGACAAAATTAAAATATATTTATTTAATTAATATTTTTTGTAAATAAATAACATTAATTAATTAGTTTTAATCTAGGGTTAATCTTAATATTTTTTATAAACTTAAAACTTGGTAGAATTAGGGTTTGTAATAATTTTTATCCTTTTTTCTTTTCTTTCATAATAATTAAATATTTCCTATTATTTTTATAAATTAAAATTGCATGTAAATAATTAGGTTAATTTAGGTTTAACTTTAATACTTTCTTAATAAACTAAAAAACAATTAGAATTAGGGTTAACATTTTAATTTCAATTAATCTTTTTCACAAAAATCATAAAAATACAAAAATACCAAAAATAATTCCCTTTCATTTTAATTTTAATTAATTTAATCATTTAATTTAATTTCGTTAAAAGGGTCCAACGCCCTCGTTTCTAATTTTAATTTAATTCGCGTAGTTATTCCTTTTTCTTTTAATATTTATGTACCTCTCCCAACGCCATGTAATATTTATCTTTCGCATTTTTAATTCTTTATTTTTCTGTCAAATCGGGTCCTGGAAATTTTGGCGATGTGGACCCGCGCCTTTGTAATAGTTTAGAACTTTTAATTTCCGCATCTTTTTAACTGCTAAATAAATGCAAGCAAGAATGAATGATAAAAATAAAACAAATGCGTAGCTCACTCATAACATGACAAGATAAAATAAACGAATCAGACACATGAATCACACATCACCCCTAGGGTACGCCTCACTGTTGCCTTGCCTCGAAAGGTGATCGTCGAGTAGAGGATGTCTTAGTAAGTCCTCATGATCCGGGAACCTGGCATGAGGGTAGCTTCTAAGGTGTCTTCCCATTGCTCTGGTGATCACCATGTCCCGAACCTCGAATTGACCCGAACACCTCCAACGGTGGTGCTACCTATCTCTCAATGGTGGGATGGCACTACTTTAAAGGACATTTACACAGACGAATTCCTTAGGGTAGGTAGGTTCTCGTAGATACTTGCTCTAAATTTCAAACAAAATTCAAATACTTTTCACACTGACACCTTTTCCAAAGCTTTCGAAAGCAATTTTTCAAACACTCTTGAGGACTGATACAAGAGTCGAACTGGAATTTTCAAAGAAACTTTTTAAAACCCACAGTTGAAAAGCAAACAAACCATTTTTGAAAATACAATGAGCAAGTATCTAAGAGCCCATGGATAACCATGGATAGAAAGGGTGCTAACACCTTCCCTTTTTATAACCTACCTCCCGAACCGAGAGCAATCTCTTTAAGGAATTTTTCTGTGCTTTTGTCCTTTCCACTTGGAGAAAATAAAAGACGGTGGCGACTCTTGCTTACCACGACATTTCGCGAACCATCTTTAAACATTTAACTAGTGGATTGATAGAAAAATTCAGTCAACTGGTGAGAAAAGTCAAATGTACACTAAAAAGTCAAACTTTGACTTTTTGACCAAAGTTGAGTCCCAAAAAAAATCATATTTCATCAAGACATCCAAAATATGAAATTTGATCATCAAAAATAAAGAGAATCAAAAATCCAACTTTGCAAGACTTTGAAATTTTTCTAAGTATTTTCTATACTTGGTTAAATTCATTTGCTTCATGACATTTTTTACTACAATTCCAAATAATTCAAAATGATGCAAGTAATTCAAGTTATTACAAAGCGGGATTTTTTTTGCAAGTTTACAAATCCTAAAATTTGTATTACTTGGACTTTTTTTGATTCAAAACCTTGCCATAATGCTTTGTTCTTGTTACAATATGCATAAACTGCTCCACAAACCAAACTTGTTTCATACTACAAACTATGTTGCCCAAGTTATTGTTGAACAAAAATGATATGTTACTTCTATACTTTTCCACAACACTCCAAACCCTTGCTCATTTGCTGTCTTACAAAACCTTGTGCCATGCTGCACCATAAACCTGTCACAAAACCTGCATTGCTGTCCTATACAATCCAAAATATGTCCACAAAACTAGTCAAAAACTTCTCTATGCAGTCTTCCCCAAGCCTGCATCATAACAGCCCCAAGATTGCACCAAAATGGCAAAGGAAATTTGTGTGCAGAAAGTATCAAAAACAGTAGGCAAAAGTAATTCAAAATAGCTTATTTGATTTCCCCCCTAAATCACCTTAAAAAGTCTACAAAAGGGGATTGTCTCATAAGATATAGAGGTTGGATTTTGGAGAGAAAAAAGAGAGAAGAGAAAAACAGAACTTGTGTTAAACTTTGCTCATTCATAAAACCCAACTCATTTCATAAAACTCAGTTCATCCATAAAAACCTTGCTCATTTTCAACTCTGTTTTCACTCACAAAAACAGAAAAATCCTCAATCCATTGTTGTACAACCTTGCAAACTTTCCCCCGAACCAACTACCCAAACACCTCATATACATCACATGGAGATTGTTCTAACATAAGAACAGTTTCTGTAACACCTTTATCATCACCTTCCAAGCATAAACAAAAACAGTACTTTACACCTTTGACTGGGTTGGAGCGATTATGGAACTTGGTCACACAGAGCATGGATTGGAGTAGCTCTAAAGAGGAGTTCGGTCATTCATCACTTTTCATCCGGAGATATCCATATGTATTCTAAAGTTTAACTCCAAGAGGTATATCTTTCTTCAAACTGTAATATCTTTTTCCATACATCATTTTTTATTTGCGTCCAAAAGATATGTAAAAGATAAGTCAAAAAAAGGGAAAACTGAATAAAAAAGAGCATGACAGGGGCTGACACGGGCTTCCGTGTCAGCTCCTTTGTTGAAAAAAATCGCGCAAAAATGCAGGTCAGGGGCTGACACGGGTGCCCGTGTCACAGGACACGATCGTGTCAGCAATACTAGAATTTTACGCTAACAAAAATGCAGGTCAGGAGCCGACACGGGTGCCCGTGTCACTGGACACGGCCCGTGTCATTTTAGCTGGTACAGAAAAGGAAAAGAGGCACATGGACCATTACAGAAGCTGACACGGTTGCCCGTGTCATAGGACACGGCCCGTGTCAGACCAGACAGCATAAATTTTGATTTTTCTTTTGATTTTTTGCTTTTATTTTCATTCAATTTGGTTGTAATAATTAGGAATTTTATTTTTGGCAACCCCCACTTGTACACTTGTATACCCCATCCCTCAAAAAGCATGTAATAGCGTAGGACCTTTATTTTCCGCATTTTTGCTTTCATAAATGTTAGTATTATAGTGTATGGCAAGATAAAACTAACAAGTAGACCACCCTAATCAAAGACTAAACGCATGCAATCAAACACACCATTCACACATGCACCTCTCGGGTAATCTCGCTTTGTTGCCTATTGGGAAAATGGTCATGTCCCTCGAACATGGGCGTTTTAGCAAAAGACCCTTGATAAAAGATCGTAGTCCCTCGATGACCCTTGATGTTGCCTTCGGTAAATGATCTAGTCCCCTAAAATGACATTGCTAAAACGTCCCATAAGTTGCCTTCTATGACTATTCAAATGTCCCGCGTCCGTCCCTTCACATCCAACGATGAGGCTTCTTACCAAATTAATGGTAAGATAGTGTAGCGATAAAAAATGTAGCGGGGTAAATCGGAGATCGAATTATTGATTAATTCGTCTCACAAAAGCAAGAGTCGCCACCGCGCTTTATTATTTCCAAGGGAAAAGGGGAAAGAGCGAAATAAAACCCTAAATATGCAATGTAAAATAATACTTTTTAAAAGTAATAAAAATACAAGGCGTTTTTGAAAAGAGATCTATGGTTCGGGGGTTGGTTATACAATGGGAAGGTATTAGCACCCAATGTATCTATAGTATTCTATAGGAACCTTTTGAAATATCTGTTTATTAAAATTGATCGTTTGATTAAAAATAAATTGTTTTGGCCGAAAAGGGGTACGGACGGGTTTTTGAAGGTGCGACGACCTAATGTCGAAGTTTTGGCTTAAAAGGTATAAGTTTTGAAAAGATTGGATATTTGGGGAAAAATTGTCTTAAGTTTTAATGAAATGCAAATGTTCGCGTGATTGGACTTGAGGACATGAAGTCAACAAATTTAATCATTTTTTCCTTGGATTTAGAAGTAAACGGAATAAACAAACAAAGACAAAATAATTAACAGAAAATTATGCAGATAATGATATACAACTATAATAATGATTAAATAACAAGCTAAAGGATGTGGACATGCATTTTTTTATATTTTTGTCTAATATTAATTAAAGCGAAGGGATTAATTAAAGAAAATAAAATGTTTTAATTTTTCTATTTTTTATGTTTCTATTTTTTTATATGTTTTTTTAATATTAATAAAAGTATTATCTTTAAGAGTTGTTAAATAATTAAACTAAATTAAAACTTAAAAGCTATTAATTAAACCTAATAAAATAAAATAAAAACTAAAATTACTAAACTAAACCTAAAGTTAAAATAATAAAAATGATCACATTATTTAAAAATGTTTTAATTAAATCCTCTATTTGATTAAATTACTAATAAAACTAAATTAATAAAGATTCGAAAAAACTAAAAGAGAAGCAGAGGTGTATCAAAATTAAAGGGGGTGAATAGGCAAATAGCATGGGCCCAAATGGTTTCTAAAGGGCCAAAACCAGAATAAAAGAGAAAAAGGGGTGGGGGTGCGCTTAAGGAATTCGTTTGGGCTCAGGCAGGGAAAACAGGTTTAGTCCAATTCTCATAATTTGTTTTTTAGGGTTAAACAAATGTGTTTAGTTGTTAGGGTTAGGCTAAAGGGGACAGAGTGGCGCCCTCCACTCACGCGTTCTCTTCGTTTGGATTCGTCTTCGTCGCCTTTGAGTCATCTTCTTCCTCCTTCGCCTGAGTTCCTTGCCACGGCCACCGGCGTCCTCAATACTTCTTCTTCCCTCCAACGAGTAAGCTAGGGCAACAGATTCAAGGTACCAATTTCGTTTTCTATTTCGTTAGGGTTTTGTTACGATTTGCATGTTTATGATTTGTGTCCATTTTTTCTGACTTCTTGTTATTTATGGTTGTTTGAGGTATTTTGAAAGAAAAAGAGCGTGAAATGTTACCTGGAGACGGAGGAGGGAGGTTGAGACACGCTATGGCGGCCAAGACGGCAGGGAGGACAGTGACGAGCCCGGGTATTTCGTTCTTACTTCTTTATTTTGTGGTTTGATGATGATGGTGAAAACCTTGCTTTAGCGTCTTTTTCCTCTTCTTCTGTTGCCTTTACACGCTTATGTTGCCTTGATGCTTTGAATACTTGACTGTTGCCTTCGAATAATTTTCCTCTCTTCTTCTTTACTGTGATTCTGTTGCTTCTCTTAGTGGCCTATGATGAATATGCCTGAGGTCTTTCTGGTTGCCTAGAACATGCTACTGTTGAAATATTTTTGTTTTGACTAGCTTCTTTTCTTCTTCTTGCCTTGCTACTGTATGCTTGAATTTGGTTGCCTGGATGCCTTGGTATGAGTTTAGGCCTTACTTGAAATGGTTATGGTTTTGCTGGGCAATAGTTTTGACATGGTTATATCTCGGATTTGTTTATGCTGGTTATAAGCTTATGCAGGTTTTGGGTATACTGGTTTTTGGTTTGGCCATGTTGGTTGAGGCTTTTACAGGTTTCAACAGGTTATGGTAACAGGTTTGTGGTTTAGGCCATGGTTGATGTTACTATGGCTTTGGCTTTGAAACGGATTGACAGTGGTTTGAATTTTTTTGGTGATGGCTTTTACTGGTTCATCCAGGTTATGGAAACAGGTTTTATGGTTTTATGGTTTAGGCCATGGCTTTCGTGTTTTGACAGGGTATGCTGTTTTTTTAGGCCATGGGTTTGGTTGGAGATAGCAGGTTCTACTGGTTTTTGCTTTGAGACTTTGAGAATTTGTTTGTATTTTGTTTGACAATTTTTTGGTTTTTAAGGCTTGAAGACAGGTTGTGAACTCTCTATTTTTCTTCTAAGGTTTGCTGTTTTTTTAGGCCATGGGTTTGGTTGGAGATAGCAGGTTCTTGAAACAGGTTTGTGGCCTTTGTATGGATTGACAGGTTTGATGGTGTTTATGCTGGTTTATTGGTTTTTGTTGGAGATAGCAGGTTTGTGGTTTTTGTTGGAGATAGCAGGTTTGTGGTTTAGGCCATGGTTGATGTTATTATGGCTTAGGCTTTAGAGCTGGACAGTGGTTTGTTTGAAAGGCTTTGACACGGTTATGGTGTTGATTGCTAGATGCAGGTTCTTGTATGTTTTTGGTTTAAGGCCTTTAGCAGGTTATGAACTATATTTTCTTTGAAGAGTTTTGTTGTGTTATAATAGTTTGCTGGCTTTGGACGATTCAGGTTATGTATATTTTAATATATTTCTGCCTTTGACCTCTGCACATATGCTGCTACATCAGTTTGTTTGGTATCCTTTTTTTATACTTCCTTTTCTCTACTGTATGCTGCTGTTCTGTTTGCTCATTCTTTTTCTGCCTAAGCCAAAAACCTGTAAACCACACTCTTCCTCTCTTCTCTCTCTTAAGTACAATTGAAACATTAAAATGTTGTTATGTACTGTGCTGTTCTGAAAAAGCAAACTGGAAAATGATGAGAAATGGAAAATACATTGCTTGCATATTTTGATTTTAAAATTGCATGCTCTCTTTGTCAACTGCATTTGTACAGTAGAGGAGCCTTGTGTTTTGACTTCTTCCACATTTTGGCATGTTTACGTTGGAATTGGCTTGTGTTGAAAATGCATATGTTGTTGGCTTTTGAAAATGAATTTGTGCAATTGGTTTTGAAATGTGCAATTGATTTTTTAATTATGCAGTTTATTTTAAAAAATGCAGTTTTGACAAAAAATGAATTTGTGCATATTTTAACTTGTGCATTCATTTTTATCAACAAAAAATTCATCCCTTTTTGTGAACCGGGAGAAATCCCGTGATTTGCAAAAAGGGTAAAACTGATTCCAGCTGTTTGCTTTTAATGATGAACGCTAAAATTAATTTTTTACTTTTAATTATATATCTTATTTCTGACTTTTTCTTTTAATTCTTTTGCAGGTAAAATTAAATGATCATCAAAGAATTATTGGATAGAAGATGAAGATTTAGAAACTTAGGAAAATTAAAATAGTTTTTATTTCATTTTAAACATTGTAAAAATTATTATTGTAAATACGTTGTAAATAAATACGGTATTTAAACAACAATTGTAACAATTAGAATAAAAATGAATAAAATTCTATTATTTTACCAGTTAATTCTTTTCCTCTTTACAATAATTTATTTTATCATTTATAATTCTTTAAACTATATAATAACTGAAAATCAATTCCAATTATTTAAATTTAGAATGATAAATAATCAAATAAACATCATTGATCAATTAACTTCTCTTCAATTATTTACTTCATTATTTATAATTCTCTAAACTGTAATAACTGAAAATAAAATTTCAACTATTTAAACTTAGAATAATAAATAATTAGGTAAACATTGTTGATCAATTAATAAACTCTTTTCAAATATTTATTTTATTATTTATAAATCTTTAAATTATATAATAACTGAAAATGAATTCCAATTATTTAAATTTAAGATAGTAAATAATTAATAAACATTGTCTGATCAATTAATAAACCTCTTTTCAAATATTTACTTTATTATTTATAAATCTTTAAATTATATAATAACTGAAAATAAATTCCAATTATTTAAATTTAAGATAATAAATAATTAATAAACATTGTTTTAGCATTGATCAATTAATAAATTTAGCGTTCAAGAAATAAACAGCTCTTGACTTGAAAAAGTTATGAATTTTAAAAACTGTTTTGAAAATTGATAAAAATAGGTCAAAACACTTGCAATGTAATGATGCAGATGGGAGATGGTATCTTAGGTCAAAATTTGGGGTACAACAGCTGCCCCTATTTAAGTTTCTTCTATCCGGAGATATGAAGATTAAAATCTTCGTCTCGACGAGATTGAAGGTACTTAAATACATAATACACAAATTTTTGCCCTAAGATACCGCCACTATGTTTGATATGAATGTAGTGATTGAATTAACAGAGAAAGATATTGTATGAAACAAAACAATGCTGGAGAAATCAAACACCAACAAAACACAGAGACATGGATTATACACTACTGGGGAAATGAGCCATCGATTTCATGTAATAGACTTTTGACGGCGAATAACATTTTGAGCGAATAAGACCTCTGACCCTAACAAAGAAGGCATCTTGCATAGGCCATACAAATAGATTATTGACCCAAAAATATCAGTGAGCTCACAACTCAAAGTCAATGATAGACAAAAAGGTATCAATTTTGCTGATAACAGATTACCGACTTCGGAAGGTAATGATTCATGACAAGCTTCTCTACGAGATTTCCGGAGATATACTCATTAATGCTGAGATATAATAAGATTGCAGATACACAAGTTGCCTCAAATAAAGAAGCTGCCACTTGCTGCCTTCCAACAAATATTATGACATACAAGCTGCTCAAATAAAGAAGCTGCCACTTGCTGTCGTCCAGGGATGTCAATAACATACAAGCTGCTCAAATAAAGAAGCCGCCACTTGCTGTTTTCCAAAAAAAATACCAATAACATACAAACTGCTCAAATAAAGAAGTTGTCGCTTGCTGTATTCCAGAAAAATAATAACGTACAAGTTGCTCAAATAAAGAGACTGCCGCTTGCCGTTTTCCAAAAGATAATAACGCACAAGTTGCTCGTGAAGAGACAGCCGCTTGCCGTTTTCCAAAATAATAATAACGCACAAGTTGCTCGTGAAGAGCTGCCGCTTGTCGTTTTCCAAAAATAATAACGCACAAGTTACTCGTGAAGAGCTGCCGCTTGTCGTTTTCCAATAATAATAATGCACAAGTTGCTCGTGAAGAGCTGCCGCTTGTCGTTTTCCAAAAATAATAACGCACACGTTGCTCATGAAGAGCTTCCGCTTGTCGTTTTCCAAAAATAATAACGCACAAGTTGCTCGTGAAGAGCTGCCGCTTATCGTTTTCCAATAATAACGCACAAGTTGCTCGTGAAGAGCTGCCGCTTATCGTTTTCCAATAATAATAACGCACAAGTAGCTCGTGAAGAGCTGCCGCTTGTCGTTTTCCAAAATAACTCAGAAGGAAATTGCGAGGACACTGGCAGAGAATAAAATCTTCGTCAAAGAGAATCATGAATCAATCCTTCCCGAAGAGATCACATACTTAAATGTGCAAAATAAATGCACCATTCGTCTAGGTCGCGACTTCACTGGGAAAATCATGAGATAGCCTATGCAAGAGACAACAACTTCATCCAGGAATAAACTAGAGGGAAAACAGTCAAACAAGATTCCACCCAATGAGGAAGTAACTTGATTGGGGATTCATCCCATCCAAAAATGGACAAGGTAA
This sequence comes from Vicia faba, assembly GCA_948472305.1. Taxonomy (NCBI): domain Eukaryota; kingdom Viridiplantae; phylum Streptophyta; class Magnoliopsida; order Fabales; family Fabaceae; genus Vicia; species Vicia faba. Next base: position 1,384,199,676 of record OX451739.1, read on the forward strand.
GCTAAATCAAAAATCATCCACGAGGATTAGCTCAGTTGGGGAACTTAGAAAGGAAGCACATTTTCTGCCTAAGTTAACCTTCTACTTGGAAGGAAACATGTACGTTGTTTGAATAAACACAATACAACCCAAAATCAACGGCAAATGTGAATATGCATGCGTGATATAAGTGTAAATGAATAAATGAATGTTATGATGACAAAACGAACAGATGGAATATCCTGAAGACAGTAAGATGTCACGAAAAGATAGATACTCGGCCAATCTTGAAAAAGACGGAAAATAACTGGAACTGGAACCACAAAGCAACGTCGGAGCGTATCATGCTGCAAAGCCCAAGTCTTCTGAGGAGAAAAGTATTCAAATCCAATCTTCTAATACCAATAGACCACTGGCATGAGACAAAGCGTACCACACTTCAGAAATTGCCCAACTAAAGGTAGCTAAAACAACGCTTAACTGGAACAACTAGGGAGTCACCAAACTTAGTACCACTAGAAACACAAGTTTAACACAACCAACGCCTCATGACGATTTTGAAATAAAACATGTTCATCATGCAAGGATAAGTTACTGTACTGTTTCGCATTTCATGGCTTGACCATCCTCGGAACAACTGTTAATATTCCTTTCATTATTCACGACACATTTTTAAAATAAGAATACTTTAAATACCTTTGTTTCAAATATTTCCGTAAAATTAAAATTTTGCCCACAAAAGGTAAATGCTCAAATTTCATTAATAAGATGGTAGTTCGCTAACAACGCGACTCCAACGGTTTACAAAAGTTTGGGAAATAGTACATGAAAGGAAAAGGTTACACAAAAACAATGATCGATATTCTCCCTAACAACTTAGAATTCCGAAATGTGTTCAAATGCCAAGACTGGTCTGACCAAAAGCTTGCCTAAGCCGCTCCTTCGGGTTTTCAACTTAGCAAACTGTCAACTCAAACCTAAGAGAAATACTTCTTGACTGCATCGGCGTTCATGGGACGCGGGAGCTCTTTACCGTCCATATTGGTGAGAATCAAGGCACCTCCAGAGAAAACTTTCTTAACAACATACGGTCCTTCATAATTCGGAGCCCACTTGCCCCTAGAATCAGGTTGGAAAGATAATATCTTCTTGAGCACAAGGTCACCTTCTCTGAACTCGCGTGGTCGAACCTTCTTATCAAAAGCCTTCTTCATTCTCTGCTGATACAATTGACCGTGACACAATGCTGTCAATCTCTTTTCTTCAATTAAATTCAACTGATCATATCTACTTTGACACCATTCAGCCTCAGAAAGTTTAGCTTCCATCAACACTCTCAAAGACGGAATCTCAACCTCCACAGGGAGTACTGCTTCCATACCATAAACTAGGGAAAATGGGGTTGCGCCTGTTGAAGTTCGAACTGAAGTACGGTATCCATGCAGAGCAAACGGAAGCATTTCATGCCAATCTTTATAAGTTACCACCATCTTCTGGACAATCTTTTTGATGTTCTTGTTAGCAGCTTCAACAGCCCCATTCATCTTCGGTCTGTAAGGAGAAGAATTATGATGTTCGATCTTGAACTCTTCACAAAGCTCTCTCATCATCTTGTTATTCAAATTCGAACCATTATCAGTGATAATCTTGCTCGGGATACCGTATCGACAAATGATCTGATTCTTGATAAATCTGACTACCACCTGTCTGGTTACATTAGCATAAGATGCTGCTTCCACCCATTTAGTAAAATAATCGATCGCTACCAAGATGAAACGATGACCATTTGAAGCTTTGGGTTCAATCATTCCAATCATATCAATGCCCCACATAGAGAAAGGCCAGGGTGAAGAGATAACGTTAAGGAGGGTCGGTGGCACATGTATCTTGTCCGCATAAATCTGGCATTTATGACATTTCTTCACATATTTGCAGCAATCAGATTCCATTGTCATCCAATAGTAACCAGCTCTCAACATCTTTCTAGCCATTGCATGTCCGTTGGCATGAGTGCCAAAGGATCCTTCATGTACTTCTTGCATCAGCATGTCTGCTTCACGTCTGTCTACACATCTGAGCAAGACCATGTCGTAATTTCTCTTATACAAAACTTCTTCATTGAGGAAGAAACTGCTTGCTAATCTTCTCAATGTCTTCCTATCTTTATTGGATGCCCCAGGCGGGTACTCTTGAGTTTGAAGAACACGTTTAATGTCATAGAACCACGGTTTGTCGTCGGTGACCTCTTCTACTGAGAACACATGAGCAGGTCTATCGAGGCGCATAACCAGGATTGTAGGCACATCGTTCCAACCATTCACTTGAAACTTTGAAGACAAAGTAGCTAAAGCATCAGCCATCTGGTTCTCATCTCTAGGGATATGATGTAATTCCACTTTGTTGAAGAAAGTTAACAATCTTCTAGCATAATCTCTGTAAGGGATCAAACCAGGATGACGAGTCTCCCATTCTCCTTTGATTTGATTAATCACCAATGCCGAATCTCCGTAAATATCAAGAATCTTAATCCTTAGATCCACTGCTTCTTCGAGACCCATAATACATGCCTCATATTCAGCCATGTTGTTCGTGCAGTCAAACTTCAATCTCGCCGTGAACGGGATATGAGTGCCTCGGGGAGTGACGATGATTGCCCCAATTCCATTTCCATAAGAATTCACAGCTCCGTCAAATATCAAACCCCAACGGGATTCGGGATCAGGTCCTTCCTCAGGTAACAGCTCTTCACAATCTTTAGATTTCAAGTACATAACATCTTCATCTGGGAAATCAAACTTGATGGATTGATAATCGTCAATTGGTTGGTGAGCCAAATGGTCGGCTAAAATACTCCCTTTGATTACTTTCTGAGTGTGATACTCAATGTCATATTCGGACAACAACATCTGCCAATGGGCTATTCTTCCAGATAAGGAGGGCTTCTCAAAGATATACTTGATCGGATCCATTTTGGAGATCAACCAAGTGGTGTGGTTAATCATATACTGGCGCAGTCGGCGAGCAGCCCAAGCTAAAGCACAACAGGTTTTCTCAAGCAATGAGTATCGAGACTCGCAGTCTGTGAATTTCTTACTCAGATAATATACAGCATGTTCCTTTCTTCCAGTCTCATCTTGTTGACCAAGCACACATCCCATGGAATCTTCCAATATAGTCAAGTACATAATCAAAGGTCTTCCTTCCACCGGAGGAATCAAAATGGGAGGTTCAAGCAAATATTCTTTGATGCTATCAAAAGCTCTCTGACAATCTTCTGTCCACACACATCCTTGGTTCTTTCGGAGAAGCTTGAAAATCGGCCCACAGGTAGCAGTCATATGAGATATAAATCTAGAAATATAGTTCAGTCTCCCAAGGAATCCTCTTACTTGTTTTTCCGTCTTGGGTGCGGGCATTTCCCGAATAGCTTTGACTTTATCAGGATCTACCTCAATACCTTTCTGACTGACAATGAAACCCAGAAGTCTTCCAGAACGAACACCAAAAGTGCACTTGTTGGGATTCAAACGGAGTTTATACTTTCTCAAACGCTGGAATAACATCAATAAATGTTCCAAATGATCTTCTTCAGTTTGTGATTTGGCAATCATGTCATCTACATACACTTCTATCTCTTTATGCATCATATCATGGAACAAAGCAGTCATGGCCCTTTGGTATGTTGCACCAGCATTCCTCAAACCAAACGGCATAACCCGATAACAAAATGTTCCCCAAGGTGTAATGAAAGCTGTCTTCTCCATATCTTCTGGTGCCATCTTGATTTGATTGTAACCAGAGAAACCATCCATGAAAGAAAAGACTTTGAACTTTGCGGTACTGTCGACCAATACGTCAATGTGCGGTAATGGGAAGTCATCCTTTGGGCTAGCTCTATTCAAATCTTTATAGTCTACACACATCCGGACTTTGCCATCTTTCTTAGCAACAGGCACTATGTTGGCTAACCATTGAGGATAGACCGATGTAACAAGGAAACCTGCATTAATTTGTTTCTGAACTTCTTCTTTGATTTTGTCAGCCATATCGGGACGAGTCCTTCTCAACTTCTGCTTAATCGGCGGACATTCAGGTCTCAACGGTAAATGATGCTCCACAATGTCGTTGTCCAAACCCGGCATATCTTGGTAGGACCAAGCAAACACATCAACATACTCTTTGAGAAGCTCCAACATTTTCTCTTTGACTTCTGGGATAAGCAATGCTCCGACCTTGACTTCCTTTTTATCTTCTTCATCACCCAAATTGATCAACTCTATAGGCTCTTCAAACGGCTGAATGATCTTTTCATCATGCTCAAGTAAACGGGAAATTTCATCAGGAATCTCTTCACTATCCTCTTCTTCGGCTTTGAACACAGGGAATTCAAAGTTGGAAGAGAGCATAGGATCATTGTTTTCAATGGTTAAGTCATGGATTAATCTGCACATATGATTATGCTTTATTTTAGAAATCGATTAATATGAATGTTGTACAAATGAAACAAAATATTATTATATTTCCCTATTACTACCAATTAATTTTCATTACTATTTCCCAGAAAAAGTGAAAAATAAAACAGTAGTGGACAAAATAACATTTTTATTCATGAAGGGAAATACTTGAAACAAAGAGCCCAGACATTTCTCTTTTGCCTTGGGCAGAGCAAAAGGATTTATTTTCATCATAGCCCGACACAAATACTTTTCGCCTTGGGCAGAGCGAAAGTTTTTTTTCAAAAATAAAACAAAACATTACTCAGAAATGTGCATCACAACAGGAACATCAACAGCAATCCAGTTCTGGCAAACCACTCCATGCGTTACAAAATCGGGTAAATCCTCTTCAGAATCGTCTCCTATTATAGCATCAACTTCAGGAGGAGTCGGATGGATAAAACCTGCACTTCGGAAAACTTCTTGTATCGGACGAGTAACTACTTCTTGCTTGACTCTTGTAGACACGGGATGAAAACCAAGACCTTCTCCAGACTTGTTCTCGGGCAAAGTCAACACCTGGCCCCAACCTTCAGCCGAACCACTTTCAACCACTCGTCGCGCATCCTCAAAAGAAGAAATAGATGTCCCTTGCTTCTTCACTTCATTATTAGCAACAGATAGAGCTTGGAATTGGGTTTCAACATCCTCATCAGCATCAATAAAAGAGAACGATGACAAATGGCTTACCACCATAGCCTGCTCTCCACCAATCATTACCAGCTTTCCATGCCTTACAAACTTCAATCTTTGATGGAGCGTGGAAGTGACTGCCCCTGCATCATGGATCCATGGACGACCCAATAAGCAACTGTAGGCAGCACGAATATCCATTACTTGAAAAGTGATCTGAAAAGTATGAGGGTCAATTACTATAGGAAGATCCACTTCACCAATGACAGTCTTCCTAGAACCATCAAACGCTTTAACAATTACTCCACTAGGTCTCATGGGAGCACCTTGATATGAGAGTCGAGACAATGTAGTTTTGGGCATTACATTTAACAACGAACCTGTATCTACCAACACACTTGATAAAGTATCATTTCCATAACTTATTGAGATATGCAAAGCCATATTATGGTTTCTTCCCTCCTCCGGAAGCTCTTCATCACTGAAACCAAGATTGTTACACGAAGTAATATTTCCCACAATTCCATCAAATTGGTCAACCGTCACATCATGATCCACGAACGCCTGGTCCAAGACCTTCATCAAAGCTTCTCTATGGGCACCAGAATCTCTCAGTAAAGCAAGCAAAGAAATTTTGGAACGAGTTTGCAAAAGTTGGTCCACAATCTTATATTCACTTCTCTTGATAAGCTTCAGAATCTCATCATCCTCAGGGCGAGGGATAGGTTCATTGGATCGGCCTATCTCAACCCTTGGATCAACATTTCTCGCTGGAACTTCTGCCGGTATGGGCCTCCTGACTTGAACTTCTGGTCTCTTCAAAGGCACTGCTGCAAAGACACGTCCACTTCTCGTAACTCTACTCACATCAGCAATGTTAACAAAAGACGGCCTTGTTGGTATAGGGACTTCTACCCCATCCTCAATCATTGTGGCATTATACTTATACGGTATAGCTTGGTCTGAGTTGTAAGGCACAGGACCAGGTGGATAAATGATCAAAGGAGCAACAGGTGCAGTCTGACTGTCATAAACGATCTCTACTGATTCAGGCAAATTGAATTGTGGTATTATAACATTCACTTCATCCTCCGGATCTCTGTCATATGTAATAGTGATAACCCTCTAGTCTAACAACTTTTGAATATCCTCCTTCACAATAGGGCAATCAACCTCTCTTGAACAAAATTCACAAACATCATAATCATGCTGATGCCTAACAAAGGCAAGTCTTCTTAAGCTCTGATGTAACCTGATCAACGACTCTCTTATGTGTTCAACTTGAAAAACTCGAAACTTTCCCGGACAACCCTCCACCATATTCACTGAAGCTGACCCATGTCGAGGCAAAGGATTATCTCTAACATTCGGGTTAACATCCTTGAAAGACAAGATACCATTCTTAATCAACCTCTGCACGTCCGCCTTCAGAGCAAAACAATTCTCAAGGTTGTGCCCCGGAGACCCTTGATGATATTCACAAAACTGATCCGCCTTGTACCACGGAGAAGTACTATTCGGTGCGACAGGAGGAGGCTTTGTCGTTATGAGATTCTTTCTGGTAAGAGCAGGGAACAATTCAGTATAAGTCATGGGAATGGCATCGAATTGCGGCTTCCTTGGTGAACGGTTCTGGTTGTTAAATTGATAAGCCTGTTGTCGAGGCTGCTGCTGAAATGGCCGTTGTTGAGCTGGTGGGGTTTGATGAGCTGGGGTCATCAAAGCTGGGCGGACAGCCAGAGTGACTGCCGCAACGTGCGAGTAACCTCTCCTCGGTCTCCCTGGGAAGATCACGCTGACATCCTGTTCTTTTCTTTTCGGGAAAACACTTCCAAACTTCTTAGTACTGCTAGACGGACTTCCTTCTTTAACCAAACGCCCTTCACGAATCCCTTCCTCCAACCGCATGCCCATGCTTACCATTTCGGTGAAGTCACTGGGTGCGCTGGCAATCATTCTTTCATAGTAAAAGGACCCTAAAGTCTTCAAGAATATCTTCGTCATCTCTTTCTCCTCAAGAGGTGGATAGATTTGAGTAGCAATTTCACGCCACCTCTGGGCGTATTCCTTAAAAGATTCTCTGTCTCTCTGCGACATCGCCCAGAGTTGATCCCTGTCCGGCGCCATGTCAACGTTATACTTATACTGGTGAAAAAAAGCTTCCCTAAGATCGTTGAAGTTACGGATCCGAATGCTGTCTAAACCCATATACCACTTTAGAGCAGCACCCGTCAAACTGTCTTGAAAATAGTGAATCAACAAGTCATGATCATCGGAATATGTAGACATCTTCCTCACGTACATAGTCAAGTGACTCCGAGGACACGAATCACCCTTATACCTCTCAAAGTCTGGCACTTTGAATTTTGCTGGAATCTTGACATTCGGAACTAAACAAAGGTCATGAGTGTTCTTCCCAAACAAATCCTTCCCCTTTATCTTGGAATTGGTCTTGAAACTCTTCCATTCTATCAAAAGGATCCAAACTTTCAGCAGGCTCGGCAGGATAAATAGGTTCATTCAAGTATGGCACAGAGTGAACCACAGGAGCGATAGTTGTCATTACCGGTTGCGGAAAAGGTGTTACAGATGGGATTACCGGTGGCATGGCAGTTGTCTCTGGTTGAGGAAGAGACAAAGTAGGTTGAAACAAAGGTTGTACGACAGGCTGATACCCCTCTGGCACAAAGTTGTAAGGCATTCCCCACGGAAAACCTCTCGGCATCTGATGTTGAAGCGGAGAGTTGATTTGAGTCACAGATGTTGGAACGGTGACAATCTCGGAAACCACAGTAGTTGAAGTCTGAATCTCGGCAGCTGTAGTCGATGGCTGATTTTGAGCAGCCATCAAACTTTCCACTAGCGCAGTTAACTTTTCCATACCGACACGAAGGGTAGCGACCTCCTCACGAAGCTCGTGGTTTTCCTGTTCCAGATCTTCCATCTTTCTCTGTCGATTGGCTCGAGTATCATATCGATGAGACAGCTTGACAATCTATCGGAGTGGAAAAAGAAACAAGGATAAGACTCTAGAAAACATGTGAAGTGGAATGTTGAATGATGCATGATGTGTGATGCAAATGATGATTCATTTTACTAGTTTTTCAAGGAACTTCGATAATTTTTCACACATCAATGGTAAAGGAATTTGGAACAACAAAAACTCATCCATTAATCAAAAGCAGTAAATTACAACTTACAACTTTGGAACAACAAAACAATAAATTACACTTTGGGATAACAACCCAATAATAAAACCAGTAAACTACAACTTTGGAACATGAAGCCCATAATAAAACAGTAAATTACAACTTTGGAACATGAAGCCCTTAATAAAAGCAGTAAATTACAACTTTGGAACATGAAGCCCTTTTACAAAGTTTTACAAAATGACATCAGTAAAAATAAAACTAAAAACTAAAGATCACTCAGAATCAACAGATGAAGGACCAAATGCCAACTGTAACCGGAGCTTCCTGATCTTCTCTTTATAAAAGTCTTCCATCTCTTTCTTCTCAGCTACCATTCGATCAATGATTTCCTTTTGCGGATTAGGAACGAGAGCAACGCTTACCGAACCTTCCTTCTTTCTCTTCCTTTCACTAGCATACTTCTTCAGTAAAGCATCCTTTTGACGAAGCTTCTCATCATGATCAATGAACCAGCCGTCTTGAATCAACAGCAACTCCTCCTTTTCCTTTAGTTGTCGAGTCAGGACCCGATTCTCATATTCAGACATATTATACTTTGCTTTCCAAGCATCTCTCTCGGACTTCATCCTAGCCAGATTTCCTTGGTATTCTCCCATATTCTCGATAGGGATATCAACAGATGATGATGCAACGGTAGGGAATAAAGGTTTCTTAGGTTTATAGGGCATCTTGAGAGCACAAGCCCTAGCACGGACCCATTGTAGGTAAGGCTCCAAAGAAACGGCACCCCTATGTCCTAACATATCTCTCCCTTTCCTATGGATGTGGCGCCAAGCTCCTTCGATCTCCCTCTTAGCTGCCTGATGATCTTGTCCTTCTTGTAAAAAGAAACCACTCACATGGATGTTGTTTGGCTTGTCCCTCTTCGGGTATCCAAACTGACGGCGCGCGAGAACAGGGTTATAGTTAATTCCACCTTTCGTACCAAGAAGAGCCACGTTAGGAAAAGCACCACAGCTATCGATAATCTTCACGTCATAGTAAACTCGATTATACCAATCAATGTCGAAATGAGTGAGAGCCATAATTTTGGCGCCCATCGCGATTCCTTCTCGAGATCCCAGAAAACATCAGACCTAGGTAGATGAGAAACATACCACTGATACAGCAACGGTGCACAACAAATAATCATCCCTCCTTGATAAGAGTTTCGAAGATGGATGGAATAGTAGGTATCTCCTAGCAGCGTAGGGACCGGATTTCCAATCAAGAAAATTCTGATGGCGTTGAAATCCACAAACTTATCAACGTTAGGGAACAAGAATAGACCATAAGCGAGTAAAGCAAATACGTCTTCAAAGGCAATAGTATCTTTTATCTCAGCGAAATGACGAGCTTTCCTCAACAAAAACTGCGCAGACAAGCCTCGGATTCCCCCTTTTGTAGTCATGTTCTCCTCTATCTCTGATTTCTTCAAGTGGGTGATGGTCGCTATCTCGTGAGATTTGGGTTCCTCTTCTAAGCCAGAAAAAGGAACACAGTCGGTGATCGGCAAACCAAGTATGTAGGAGTACTCTTCTAAGGTGGGCATCAACTGGTAATCCGGAAAGGTGAAGCATCGGTACAAAGGATCGTAGAATTGGACCAATGTATTAAGGATGCCTTCCTTCATCTTGTGCTTCATGAGAGGTATAATGGACCCATACTTTTTCTGAAAATCCGCCGGGTTCTCGATCTTAGGAATCAAACTCTTCAGTTCTTCAATCTCGGGTTCCTTAAAACTAAAACTTCGAGTGTTTCTCCTTCCAAATTCCATAATAATAGTACCTGAGATGTCTGCAAAAATCATTCCTAAGCTCCTTGAAAAACAAGTTTTTTACAAAAATGTTGATGGATGCATGAATGAATGATAATGCAACAATTTCACACAAGTTCACAAACATGGGGTTCAAAGGTTCAACGTTTCGAGCATGGAGTCGAGGGTAAAGCCCACCCCAAGGTATGTACTAACGGTTCAATCACACTTGTAAGACAAGGTTCTAAGAGTTCCCAGAGTCTACATTCCTCCTTCGGATATTGCCAACGTCTTGATTACTCAATAATTAGCAATATTCTTAAGAGAAACTCATCCGAGCGTAGCATCGCGTAACAACTACTTCCGAATTACTCCGTTATAGTCTTCGCGCTACACCTAAAAGGCCAAGATGGGTTAGGGTTCTACGGTTCTCAATTTCTCTGGCTCCTAGGTCGAAAATAATAATGTCTTCCCGATTACTCGGTAAACAAATATTAAGTTCAAGAGGTCCTTCCATTGAGTGGGGGATCTCATGCCTCTTTCTTCGGGATTACTCCCTCAAAGTTAACATGACTGTACCGCCCGTCCTATTCTTAAGTGTAACTTAATCCGGGTATAGGATTCGTCCTTTGCAAAAAACCCAAACAACCCCAATTTAAACACATAATCAAACAAATCAAATAATAATAAAACAGATAAAACAAACTAGGCTTAACCCACTTAGGGATGGACCAGCAAGAGGTCAATCTGTCCCCAGCCGAGTCGCCAATTCTGTAGCGATAAAAAATGTAGCGGCGTAAATCGGAGATCGAATTATTGATTAATTCGTCTCACAAAAGCAAGAGTCGCCACCGCGCTTTATTATTTCCAAGGGAAAAGGGGAAAGAGCGAAATAAAACCCTAAATATGCAATGTAAAATAATACTTTTTAAAAGTAATAAAAATACAAGGCGTTTTTGAAAAGAGATCTATGGTTCGGGGGTTGGTTATACAATGGGAAGGTATTAGCACCCAATGTATCTATAGTATTCTATAGGAACCTTTTGAAATATCTGTTTATTAAAATTGATCGTTTGATTAAAAATAAATTGTTTTGGCCGAAAAGGGGTACGGACGGGTTTTTGAAGGTGCGACGACCTAATGTCGAAGTTTTGGCTTAAAAGGTATAAGTTTTGAAAAGATTGGATATTTGGGGGAAAAATTGTCTTAAGTTTTAATGAAATGCAAATGTTCGCGTGATTGGACTTGAGGACATGAAGTCAACAAATTTAATCATTTTTTCCTTGGATTTAGAAGTAAACGGAATAAACAAACAAAGACAAAATAATTAACAGAAAATTATGCAGATAATGATATACAACCATAATAATGATTAAATAACAAGCTAAAGGATGTGAACATGCATTTTTTTATATTTTTGTCTAATATTAATTAAAGCGAAGGGATTAATTAAAGAAAATAAAATGTTTTAATTTTTCTATTTTTTATGTTTCTATTTTTTTATATGTTTTTTTAATATTAATAAAAGTATTATCTTTAAGAGTTGTTAAATAATTAAACTAAATTAAAACTTAAAAGCTATTAATTAAACCTAATAAAATAAAAAAAAACTAAAATTACTAAACTAAACCTAAAGTTAAAATAATAAAAATGGTCACATTATTTAAAAATGTTTTAATTAAATCCTCAATTTGATTAAATTACTAATAAAACTAAATTAATAAAGATTCTAAAAAACTAAAAGAGAAGCAGAGGTGTATCAAAATTAAAGGGGGTGAATAGGCAAATAGCATGGGCCCAAATGGTTTCTAAAGGGCCAAAACCAGAATAAAAGAGAAAAGGGGTGGGGGTGCGGGTTAGGCTAAAGGGGACAGAGCGGCGCCCTCCACTCACGCGTTCTCTTCGTTTGGATTCGTCTTCGTCGCCTTTGAGTCATCTTCTTCCTCCTTCGCCTGAGTTCCTTGCCACAGCCACCGGCGTCCTCAATACTTCTTCTTCCCTCCAACGAGGAAGCTAGGGAAACAGATTCAAGGTACCAATTTTGTTTTCTATTTCGTTAGGGTTTTGTTACGATTTGCATGTTTATGATTTGTGTTCATTTTTTCTGACTTCTTGTTATCTATGGTTGTTTGAGGTATTTTGAAAGAAAAAGAGTGTGAAATGTTACTTGGAGACGGAGGAGGGAGGTTGAGACACGCTATTGCGGCCAAGACGGCAGGGAGGACAGTGACGAGCCCGGGTATTTCGTTCTTACTTCTTTATTTTGTGGTTTGATGATGATGGTGAAAACCTTGCTTTAGCGTCTTTTTCCTCTTCTTCTGTTGCCTTTACACGCTTATGTTGCCTTGATGCTTTGAATACTTGACTGTTGCCTTCGAATAATTTTCCTCTCTTCTTCTTTACTGTGATTCTGTTGCTTCTCTTAGTGGCCTATGATGAATATGCCTGAGGTCTTTCTGGTTGCCTAGAACATGCTACTGTTGAAATATTTTTGTTTTGACTAGCTTCTTTTCTTCTACTTGCCTTGCTACTGTACGCTTGAATTTGGTTGCCTGGATGCCTTGGTATGAGTTTAGGCCTTACTTGAAATGGTTATGGTTTTGCTGGGCAACAGTTTTGACATGGTTATAGCTCAGATTTGTTTATGCTGGTTATAAGCTTATGCAGGTTTTGGGTATACTGGTTTTTGGTTTGGCCATGTTGGTTGAGGCTTTTACAGGTTTCAACAGGTTATGGTAACAGGTTTGTGGTTTAGGCCATGGTTGATGTTACTATGGCTTTGGCTTTGAAACGGATTGACAGTGGTTTGAATTTTTTTGGTGATGGCTTTTACTGGTTCATCCAGGTTATGGAAACAAGTTTTATGGTTTTATGGTTTAGGCTATGGCTTTCGTGTTTTGACAGGGTATGCTGTTTTTTTAGGCCATGGGTTTGGTTGGAGATAGCAGGTTCTACTGGTTTTTGCTTTGAGACTTTGAGAATTTGTTTGTATTTTGTTTGACAATTTTTGGGTTTTTAAGGCTTGAAGACAGGTTGTGAACTCTCTACTTTTCTTCTAAGGTTTGCTGTTTTTTTAGGCCATGGGTTTGGTTGGAGATAGCAGGTTCTTGAAACAGGTTTGTGGCCTTTGTATTGATTGACAGGTTTGATGGTGTTTATGCTGGTTTATTGGTTTTTGTTGGAGATAGCAGGTTTGTGGTTTTTGTTGGAGATAGCAGGTTTGTGGTTTAGGCCATGGTTGATGTTACTATGGCTTAGGCTTTAGAGCTGGACAGTGGTTTGTTTGAAAGGCTTTGACACGGTTATGGTGTTGATTGCTAGATGCAGGTTCTTGTATGTTTTTGGTTTAAGGCCTTTAGCAGGTTATGAACTATATTTTCTTTGAAGAGTTTTGTTGTGTTATAATAGTTTGCTGGCTTTGGACGATTCAGGTTATGTATATTTTAATATATTTCTGCCTTTGACCTCTGCACATATGCTGCTACATCAGTTTGTTTGGTATCCTTTTTTTATACTTCCTTTTCTCTACTGTATGCTGCTGTTCTGTTTGCTCATTCTTTTTCTGCCTAAGCCAAAAACCTGTAAACCACACTCTTCCTCTCTTCTCTCTCTTAAGTACAATTGAAACATTAAAATGTTGTTATGTATTGCGTTGTTCTGAAAAAGCAAACTGGAAAATGATGAGAAATGGAAAATACATTGCTTGCATATTTTGATTTTAAAACTGCATGCTCTCTTTGTCAACTGCATTTGTACAGTAGAGGAGCCTTGTGTTTTGACTTCTTCCACATTTTGGCATGTTTACGTTGGAATTGGCTTGTGTTGAAAATGCATATGCTGTTGGCTTTTGAAAATGAATTTGTGCAATTGGTTTTGAAATGTGTAATTGATTTTTTAATTATGCATTTTATTTTAAAAAATGCAGTTTTGACAAAAAAATGAATTTGTGCATATTTTAACTTGTGCATTCATTTTTATCAACAAAAAATTCATCCCTTTTTGTGAACCGGGAGAAATCCCGTGATTTGCAAAAAGGGTAAAACTGATTCCAGCTGTTTGCTTTTAATGATGAACGCTAAAATTAATTTTTTACTTTTAATTATATATCTTATTTCTGACTTTTTCTTTTAATTCTTTTGCAGGTAAAATTAAATGATCATCAAAGAATTATTGGATAGAAGATGAAGATTTAGAAACTTAGGAAAATTAAAATAGTTTTTATTTCATTTTAAACATTGTAAAAATTATTATTGTAAATACGTTGTAAATAAATACGGTATTTAAACAACAATTGTAACAATTAGAATAAAAATGAATAAAATTCTATTATTTTACCAGTTAATTCTTTTCCTCTTTACAATAATTTATTTTATCATTTATAATTCTTTAAACTATATAATAACTGAAAATCAATTCCAATTATTTAAATTTAGAATGATAAATAATCAAATAAACATCATTGATCAATTAACTTCTCTTCAATTATTTACTTCATTATTTATAATTCTCTAAACTGTAATAACTGAAAATAAAATTTCAACTATTTAAACTTAGAATAATAAATAATTAGGTAAACATTGTTGATCAATTAATAAACTCTTTTCAAATATTTATTTTATTATTTATAAATCTTTAAATTATATAATAACTGAAAATGAATTCCAATTATTTAAATTTAAGATAGTAAATAATTAATAAACATTGTCTGATCAATTAATAAACCTCTTTTCAAATATTTACTTTATTATTTATAAATCTTTAAATTATATAATAACTGAAAATAAATTCCAATTATTTAAATTTAAGATAATAAATAATTAATAAACATTGTTTTAGCATTGATCAATTAATAAATTTAGCGTTCAAGAAATAAACAGCTCTTGACTTGAAAAAGTTATGAATTTTAAAAACTGTTTTGAAAATTGATAAAAATAGGTCAAAACACTTGCAATGTAATGATGCAGATGGGAGATGGTATCTTAGGTCAAAATTTGGGGTACAACAGCTGCCCCTATTTAAGTTTCTTCTATCCGGAGATATGAAGATTAAAATCTTCGTCTCGACGAGATTGAAGGTACTTAAATACATAATACACAAATTTTTGCCCTAAGATACCGCCACTATGTTTGATATGAATGTAGTGATTGAATTAACAGAGAAAGATATTGTATGAAACAAAACAATGCTGGAGAAATCAAACACCAACAAAACACAGAGACATGGATTATACACTTTTGGGGAAATGAGCCATCGATTTGACTGATCTCGGGAGAGGTCTTGGATTAACTTTGACTGGCATAGAAATCAGGGGCTTAGCGGCAATTCGGCTGACCCAGACGAAAGTCTTAGAACATCTTCACCTAGAATAGAAACCTTAGTGTCGGTTTGACTGAACCAGAGAAAATCTTGAAAAGTGTTGGAATATCTTCAACTGGAATAGAAACCTTGGTGTCGGTTTGACTGAACCAGAGATAACTCGTGAGAACTTGATTGCATCTTTCCCTGAAAGGTAAAGAGTTAGTCGAATGTAATGCCATGATGTATTTAGTAGTGATGTTCTCAAAATAAATGAGATTGTGATGTATAATATGTATGCACATTCCATGATGTATGGATATGCAGTGCTATTATGATATTCTCTAGCTGGGGAAAATAAATCCTGGACTGCTGCTTGAGAGTATAAGGAGTTGAGTTCTTCGTTTTCGCTGGGGATAGTGACCGAAGATGATTAGTTGGGGACTTACATCCATTCTGCTTGAGAACATTCTGCCGGAGGAGACTCTGTCTAAGAATAATCCTGCGGGGGAATGACTCCGTGGGGAAGGGAGATACTCTGTTTGAAGATCTGCTGATTTGGAGAAATAAACTCAGCTGGGGATGAACTTCCATTGCTGGAGAGAAGAGTTCTGTTGGAGATTGAGCTTCTGATGTCAGAGAAATAAACTCTGCTCAGGAGATGGCTTTATAAACTGTTTATGATTATAAAGCTCAGTTGGGGAATACAGACATTAGCTTTCTGAAAGAGCCTGCTGGGGAAGGAATTCCTGCTTGGGGATACGCAAGTCGGACCTTGGTTGTTTCCTCTGTGGGGAATATAGGTATCACTCGCTTGTATGTGATAGTGACTTTGCTTCCAACTGTCTCTGCCCCTTGTACCATGATGGATGGGGTAACTGTCAATATTTAGGTTTTGTACCAGTTTCTTTGAGTTCTTAGTAACTGTCTTTCTGTTTTATATGCAGATATTTATGAACAGTAATCATATTCAAATGCATATGTCAAGAATAAAACATTGGACGTTTTTTGCAAAAAAAAACAAAAAGCGAAAAAAAAACAAAAAACAAAAAAAAAACAAACACAAAGTTTTGTACTCAAAAGACACTTTGTATTGATTTGAAATTTGCCTATAACAGGCGTTTTTTACAAGGAGGTTGACGCTCTAGTAAGAGAACTCCGCCGTAGAAATGGAAATTATTATAGAAATTTGTGTAGAAAAAAAGAACAGCTATATGTAGTGATCCCATTGAGTTTCAATTCTGCTATTGCCCCTATGTCTTCGAGCGTCTCATCACTTTGTTGCTTGTCCGAAGCTGGCTGGATTGATCGGTACCGTTTGAGCTTGATATCTGATTACTGGGGTCTGATCGCAAGGTGATCTAATGGGACATAATGATACGCTTTAATCCCTAATTTTTGCCTGGACTGCCCTTTCGGGTTTTCAGTCCACAGGGATACCCTTTTTTCCCAAGCCGCCCTTTCGGGTTTTCGACTTGCCAGGTGTACAGATTTTTTTCATTTTTTATCCCTAATTTTTGCCCGAACCCTTTTGGTTCACCGGGATACCCTTATTTTTGCCTAGCTATGTCAACCTAGCGGGTCTTTATTATGCGTAGTATCTTTTCACTATGTCCGTATTGACGGGGTATGGAAGGTCGTCACCATCCATGATGGTCAGAATCATGGCTCCACCGGAAAATATGTTTTTGACTACAAATGGTCCCTCATAGGTGGGAGTCCATTTTCCCATGGTATCACCTTGCGGTAGTATGATGCGCTTGATTACCAGATCCCCTACTTGATACACTTGTTGTCTGACTTTCTTGTTAAAGGCCTTGATCATCTGTTTCTGATACATTTGACCATGGCAGGCAGCAGTAAGTCTTTTCTCGTCGATTAAGTTCATTTGATCAAGTCGAGTCTGGATCCAATCGTCTTCTCTCAAACCCGTATCCTTCATAATCCGTAGAGAAGGGATCTGGACCTCTATGGGTATGATAGCCTCCATGCCATATACCAGAGAATAGGGTGTTGCCTCTGTCAACGTACGTGCTGAAGTACGGTACCCGTGAAGAGCAAACGGTAACATCTCGTGCCAGTCTTTGTATGTCACTGTCATCTTCTGTATGATCTTTTTAATATTCTTATTAGCATCTTCGACAGCCCCATTCATCTTCGGCCGGTAAGGAGAAGAGTTGTGATGTTGAATCTTGAACTGTTTACAGAGTTTAGTGTTCATTGAATTGTTGAGATTGGTACCATTGTCTGTGATGATTCTCTCAAGGATACCATAATGACAAACCAGGTTATGCTTGATGAACCGTGCCACCACATTCTTGGTAACCGTAGCAAAGGAGGCAGCCTCAACCCACTCCGTGAAGTAATCAATAGCCACTAGGATGAAGCGATGTCCGTTGGACACGGTAGGTATGATCTCACCGATCATGTCAATGCCTCACATTGCAAAGTGCCAGGGAGCCGTCAAAACATTCAAGGGAACTAGAGGTACATTCACCTTATCAGCATAGATTTGGCACTTGTGACAGGTTCGAGAATGCTGATAACAGTCGGCTTCCATAGTGGACCAGTAGTATCCTGCCCGTAGGATCTTCTTTGCCATGGTATGTCCACTAGAATGAGTGCTAAAGGTACCTTCGTGTAGGTCTTCCATGATCCTCTCTGCTTTGCTCTTGTCTACACACCACAATAAGGTAGAGTCATGGTTGCGCTTATAGAGGATTTTGTTGCTGAGGAAGAACTTTGTAGCAAACCTTCTCAGAAACTTCTTGTCATTGATAGATGCCCCCTTGGGGTATTCTTGAGCCTCGAGATACCTTTTCACCTCATGAAACCAAGGTTTGTCGGCTACCTCCTTAGTATCAATCTCACAGCAATATGTCGGTTCATCCAACCTCTCAATAGTGATTTGGGGAGCCTCATTGTCCCACTTGACCTTGAACATTGACGACATAGTAGCTAGTGCGTCCGCTAACTGATTCTCTTCTCGTGGGAAATGTTCAAAGGTGATCTCTTTAAAATGCGGCAGCAGTGTCAGTACATGTTCTCTGTAATGGATAAGGTTCGGGTGTTTCGTATCCCACTCACCTTTGATCTGACTTATCACCAAAGTGGAATCCCCGAATACACTCAAGAACTTGATCCTTAGGTTAATAGCAGCTCGAAGACCCATAATACATGCTTCATACTCTTCCATGTTATTGGTACAGTTGAAACATGATCGGGCAGTGAACGGAGTATGACAGTCCTCGGGAGATATGATTACGGCACCAATGCCGTTACCCAGTGCGTTTGAGGCTCCATCAAAAAACATAGACCACCAGATCCTTCCTCAGGTCCTTCATCCGGTCCAGGTTCTTCACAGTCGGTTACTAACATGATGTCCTCATCCGGGAACTCAAAATTCATGGACTGATAGTCATCCACGACTTGATGTGCCAAATGATCAGCTAACACACTTCCCTTTATTGCTTTTTGGGTGGTGTATTGGATGTCGTACTCGGTTAAGATCATTTGGCATCTTGCTATTCTTCCGGAGAGAGTGGGCTTCTCGAAAATGTACTTGATCGGATCCATCTTAGATATCAACAAAGTAGTGTGGGTCAATATATACT
Source organism: Vicia faba (assembly GCA_948472305.1). NCBI lineage: Eukaryota > Viridiplantae > Streptophyta > Magnoliopsida > Fabales > Fabaceae > Vicia > Vicia faba. Next base: position 1,384,218,640 of record OX451739.1, read on the forward strand.
GTCTCAGTCGGCGAGCAGCCCATGCCAAAGCGCATCAAGTTTTCTCGAGCAGTGTGTATCGTGTTTCACAGTCGGTAAACTTTTTGCTAAGGTAGTATATTGCGTGCTCTTTTTGACCAGACTCGTCATGCTGCCCCAGCACACACTCCATTGAATTATCTAGCACTTTTAAGTACATTATCAAAGGTCTTCCATTAGTCGAAGGCATCAGAATAGGAGGTTCTTGGAGGTATTGCTTGATTCTGTCAAAGGCGACCTGACATTCATCATTCCACTCTACCACTTGATCTTTCTTCATAAGCTTGAAGATTGGCTCATAAGTAGCAGTCAGATGTGAAATGAATCGGGCAATGTAATTTAGGCGTACCAAGAAACCTATAACTTCCTTCTTATTGCAGGGAGTCGGCATCTCTTATATGGCCTTCACCTTTTCATGGTCTACTTGAATACCTGTGTCACTGGCAATGAATCCCAGAAGCTTACCAGACCTTACCCCGAAGGTGCACTTCTTCAGATTTAACCTTAGCTTGTACGTCTTCAACCTATCAAACAACTTTTGTAGATGATCAAGATGTTCTTTCTCAGTTTGAGACCTGGCTATCATGTCATCAGCGTAAACCTCTATCTCATGGTGAATCATGTCATGGAACAGAGCTACCATATCTTGATGATAAGTTTCCCCAGTATTCTTTAACCCAAACGGCATCACCTTGTAGCAGAAAGTGCCCCACTATGTAACAAAGGTTGTCTTCTCCATATCTTCAGGTGCCATCCTGATCTGATTGTAGCCAGAGAAACTGTCCATGAAGGAAAAGACTTTGTGTTGTGCGGTGTTGTCAACCAGAACATCAATGTGGGGAAGCGGGAACTCATCCTTGGGGATGGCCCTGTTCAGGTCTCTAATCCACACACATTCATACTTTACCATTTTCTTGGGTACTAGAACCACATTAGCAACTCATTGTGGATAGGAGGTAACAGCTAAGAACCCGGTATTGAATTGCTTCATAACCTCTGCTTTAATCTTTTCTGACATCTCGGGGTTCATATGGCGGACCTTTTGCTTTACCGGAGGGCAGTCCTCTTTAGTCGGCAGACGATGAACCACTATATCCGTGTCTAGTCCATGCATGTCTTCATATGACCAGGTGAAGATTTCAACATACTCATGCAACATCTGTATCAACCGCTGTTTGACACTAAGCTCCAGATTTGCACCTATCTTAACATCTTTTCTGTCTTCCTCTGTACCCAAGTTCACTGTCTCAACCGGCTCTTCATGAGGCTGTATGGCCCTTTCTTCCTACTGTAATAGCCTAGCAAGTTCTTTGGGTACCTCACAATCTTCCTCACCTTTATCCTTGGCTTGGTTGATCGGATTTTCAAAGTCATAATGAGCAGTAGCATAACTGTTATCAATGGGATCCAGAGTGGATATGGATTTGCATTTGGATACGTGAGTGTGTGTAAGAGCATAGCTGTATGGACAGAATAAAAGAAAAGAAAGATAGAGAGTGCAAAATTTGTATGCAAACGTCCAATGCTTTTTTGATGTCATATGAAAATGAAACATGATAACCCTCACAAATAGAACCATTGTGCCCCGGGTAAGACACAAGGCTATAGAGTTTATATTGTTTTTAAATTACATATCCGAAAAACCAGAAAACTAATTACTCCTGAACAAAAGTAATCGGTACAAAGTCCTTAGCAGTCTAGTTACTGAGTCTGCTATTGGTAGTCGGGAAGATCCAGCTGTCAATGTCGGAATCACCATCACTGTCTTCAAGCGCATTGACCCCAGGATTGCTGATGTGTAGAGGAGGTCCTCCAGCCCGAGCACGACGAACAGCCCTTTGAGCACCTGTAGTGAAGCCCAAACCAGATTTGTCAGACTTGTAATGAATAACCGGGAGCTGACCCCAAATGGTAGACCCACCTTCTTCAACCACTGCTCGTGCATCCTTGAGAGAAGGCATCTTCAAGGGAGATTTGGTGACCTTTGGAGGATTGTTGGTAGTTTCTTCTGTAGCCATAATCTGAGGTACCTCTTCAAAGTTCTAACAAGGAGTCTCGATGAACTCGCCATCGATCTCTACATACCTGAAGGAGTTCAAGTGACTGATCATGTACTCCTTTTCACCATGCACAGTGACAATCTTTCCTCTTACTGGGTACTTCAACATTTGGTGGAGGTTAGAAGTAACAGCCCCAGCCCCATGTATCCAAGGACGTCCCAACAAACAAGAATATGATGGTTTGATATCCATTACGTAGAAAGTGGAGTCGAAGGTCTGGGAACCAACTTTGATAGGGACATCCACTTCCCCATGCACCATCCTCTTCGAACCATCGAACGCTCTCACTACTATATTGCTAGGCTTCAAGGTCAAGCCTTCGCAGTCCAATCTGTCCAGAGCTTTTTTAGGTAGCACATTTAACGAGGAGCCAATATCTTCCAAAACATGGGCCAGAGTCGTTCCCCTGCATTCAACGGAAAGATGAAGAGCATCATTATGCTTCCTCCCCTTTGGTGTCAAGTCTGCGTCAGAGAAATTCAAACCATTATCAGCAGTCAGACTAGCCACACAATCTTCAAACTGATCAGCAGATGTCTCTTGTGGTACATGAGCCGTCTTCAGAAACTTAACCAAAGCCTTCGCATGGGCCTCGGAACACAACAACAAAGCCAACATAGAAATTTTGGATGGGGTCTGCCCCAGCTGCTCGACCACATTGTAGTCGCTCTTCTTTATTATCTTCAAAATTTCTTCCATTTCTTTCTTGGAAGCTTCTGGTATGGTTACTAAATTAGCCTTTGTCAGGACAGGCTCAATCAGTATGTCTTTTCCTCAAGTCTCGGCCGACTCAATGATGGGAGGGTCAACAGGAGTGATTACTGGAACTGTAGTAGTAGTCTTGGGTGGGACCATAGCAGGAATGATCACAGGTCCGGTAATAGTCTTTGGAGGATAAATCTCAGGGGAGAACACTCTTCCACTTCTTGTTATTTTATTGTTTCCGGCAATATTGACGATGTCGGAATCAGCATTTCAGCAATCTTGTCTTCAATGGCTAGCATGTCCTGCTTTACGTCGTGGTAATAGACGTCGGCCGCATAGTTCCAAGGAACAACTTTGTCTGAGGAGTATGGGATTGGTCCTGACATGGTTATGATCAACGGAGTCACCTTCGGAACTGATGTAATCCTGACGGGTCTCTTAGCAGAGGCCCTGGGAGGATTGGCGGAAATGGTTATGATATCAACGTCTTCACAGGAAACAGTCAGAACAGGGGTCTTCTCAAATAGAATCTCTTGGTCATCCATCAGGCGCTGAACACCTGCCTTAAACAAAGGGCAACCAGTCGGTAGAAATGAACAAAGGTGGCAACTTTCCTCACATCCCAGAAATAAACCGTCCTTCAGCAAATTCCCTTTGATAGTCATGAGTGGTGTCACCAATTCTTCCACAGAGGTCACAAACACATCTTCTTCAACGGCATTAACACCCCGACCATGTTTCGGCATAGGAGCATTGATAATGTTGGGAGTCTCCGAGGGATCAAATTCAGTCTCCTTAGCATCAATCAGATCTTGTACTTTGTTCTTCAAATCCCAGTAGCCATTGGTATCATGGCCTGGACTTTTTGAATGGTAAGCACAACGAGCATTCAGTTTATAGTAGGGAGATGTGGTGTTCGTATTCTTCGGAGCTTCCCTCAGAGTAACCAGATTGGACTTCAGCAATTGAGGTAAAACTTGAGACAGCATCATGTTGATCTGAGTAAACTGTCTATCTGGTCTTTCTGCTCTTGGCTGGTTGTTTCTTTGCTGAGAAGGTGCAGGTTTGGGAACCATAACAGCCCCTACCGTCAGACGGTGCTCGGTTCGATTCTGATTCTTTTTGTTATAGACGGCACTGACTTCCTTTTTACCTGCAAACGGCTTCGTTGCAGTACTAGAAGAGGCATCCTTCTGAATTTTTCCACTTCGTATTCCAGCTTCCACTCTTTCTCCTGTTAAGATCAGTTCAATAAAACCCGCCGATGAACTTCTAATCAGATGATCAAAGAATGGCCCATTCAAAGTTCCAGAAACATATCCACGAGCTCTCTATCAACCAAGGGAGGTTGAACTCTTCCAGCCAAATCTCTCCACTTCTGAGCATAATCCTTGAAACCCTCGTTTGAACCCATAAACAGATTTTGGAGTTGTGTACGGGTGGGAGCGAGGTTTGCATTATACTAATATTGCTTATAAAATGAAGCAGCAAGGTATTACCAATTATTAACATTGGCTCTTTCCAGCTGATAGAAGCAATCCAGTTGTGTTCTAGACAGACTGTCTTGGAAGAAGTGAACCCACAAGTCTTTGTCAGCAGTATGAGGTTGTATCTTCCTCACATAGGAACGAAGATGCATTTTAGGACAAGAGACCCCATCATACTTAGAAAATACCGGTGCCTTGAATTTTGGGGGGATGACAACCCTGGAGACCAGACCCAACTCTTCAAAATCCAGCCCAGGAACCTTCTGGATTTCCATAGCACTCAGGCGCTCTTCTAATTGCTTATACTTTTCATCAGCCGGAGGGTACTGCTCCTCATTATAATCAGTTTCATTGTCAGACTCTTTAGGACTAGGGTCCTCTTCTCTGGCTTCACCCTCTTGATTCTCTCCCTCTTTAGATGAAGAAGCTAAATCAACAACCCGTCTTGGCGGCCCTCTGAACCTTCTACTCATATGTGCCACACCGGCTGTCCTCTTGGTCTTCTTGTCCTTCTTAACAATCAGAGCCTTCAGCTCTTCCTATCCTTTGGCCAGAGCCACAATCATTTGCTGGAACTACGTGTTCTGAGTCTGAAGATCTTTCACAGTTTGTTCAAGAGCCATTGCTGAAATAAACAGCGGAGGAGATGAGAAACTTGTTATGAATCCTGTTATGCAATGATATATATGATATGTATGCAATATTTTCAAGGGTTCTTAAAGGCTCAAATTTGCTTAAACAAAAAGGAACAAACGATAATTGCATTAGTAAACTTGAATTGTTACAAAGAATGTATTTTGAGAGTACAATTAAGCAAAATAAAACAAAAATAAGACTAGGTTTCCCATGGGCGCATCCTCTTTGGCGCGATGTAGGCGTTGATATTCCTCTCTTTATGAAGTAGCTTAGTGAGTTCCAAGACCTTCTTCTCGTTGGCGTAGAATTGGGCTTCAAACGCATCCCGCTCCTCTTTAAGTTGAACCCAGGACTTTTGTAACTCTTCGTGATTGGTTGGCATGTCTGGATGAAGAACAAGATGAGGAGTGTCTCCCTCGGCAACTGGTTCCATAATCATAGGTCAGTTAGCGGAATAAGGCATCATAAGAGTTTGAGTGCGGGCTCGTACCCATCTGAGATAAGACTCGAGAGGTATGGAATTATTATGTCCAAGCATCTTGCTGTCAACCCTGTGTACCATACTCCAAGCTTGTATGAACCTTTTGCGGTAACCCTGAACATCATTCTCATAGTTGAAGGCGATTCCTTGAATAAGTGTATCATGAGGACCATCCCTTCTCGCATAACCAAACTGTCGTAATGCTAAGCAGGGGTTATAAGTGATTCCTCCCCTAATGCCTAAGAGAGGGACATTAGGGAACTCACCACAGCGATCGATGATAGTAACATCTTCCAAGAACCATGAACACCAATGAATGTCTGAATGCGTAAGGGACATCAGTCAATGAGACCATATTTTACCATGTTCATTCTTCAAAGTAGATCTGGGTAGGTGCGAAATAAACCACCTAGCTAATAGAGGAGTACAACACTGGAGGGTCCCCCTTCTTTTTAGAGTGCGAGCGTGCAGAGAGTGTAGAATATCCCCGAGTAATATAGGTACCGTATTATGAGACAGAAAAACCTTAATAGTGTTCACATCTACGAGTTAATCCGCATTAGGGAAAAGTATCATCCCGTAAATGAGAAGTGCCAGCACCTCTTCGAAATCTTGTAAATCTAAGGTATCCCAAAAATGGTAAGCCTTCTTGAATAGAAACTTAACCGGAATTTCTTGCACACTCCCTCTAGTCTCCCAATTTGTCACTATGTCAGACTGTTGTAAGGATAGAGCTTTAGCAATTTCTTCAGGTTTGGGATGTCTTTCCGTACCATTGAAAGGTAACTGGTCAAGAATAGGTACCTCCAACAACTGAGAAAATTCCTCCATGGTAGGTACTAGCTGGTAATCCGGGAAGGTGAAACAATGGTGCACAGGATCGAAGAGCTGAAACAACACTTTTAATAACTCTTCATTAGGTTTTTCAGTGACCAAGTTGAGCAACTGACCGTGCTTTTTAGTGAAATGAGAACTTTCAAGAACCCTTAATGCCAAGTCTTTTAGTTGGAGAGACACTTTCACAAGGTTGATCTGAATAGTGTTCCTGCGGGAGGATGTCATATCCTACAAAACAGAGCAAAGATGAGCCCTAGAAACCCTTGAAACAATCAGTATGATATGTTATGGTATGATGTTTATGATGTCATGATAAATCACAAGTATAGCAAACACAGACAAATCACACCAAGTCCTTAGGTTTAAGGCCTGCTTGAGTTTTAAGTTCATACCCTCTTGAAGCTGGATTGGTTCAACCTATCCTATAAATATGTAACCAGGTTCTAAGGGATCTCAATATCACTGATCTTTCCCCCAGCTTCGTTCAATAGGCGATTGACTCGCAACCAAACAAAATTCAAGAGTCAAACCTCAATGAGTGTAGCATAGAGTATCTGTCGACCTTGGGCATACACCAAAGTCGGCCATCTCGCTACATCCTACTGGCCAAGTTGTGCAATTAAGGGTTCTAAGGTCAGTTGATACTTTATGACACCACGCGGTGGCCCCATACATCTCCTCGATTGACTCAAGGATTACGGATACCAACCAAAGTGCCACATCAACGTAGCTACTGCTTCAACCGTGTCGGTATACCCCAGCACATCTCCCTCACAGTTTATTGCTACTTACCTAAAAGGTGTTTCCCCGATCCGGGTGTAGGATCAAATAACCCAAATAGTTCCCATAAATATAAAGCAAGCAAGACAATCAAGAGAAAGCAATTAAATATGACCTAGATCCTAAGGTTTACCCCACTTTATATTCTAGCCCCCAGCAGGGTCGCCAGCTCTGTGATACGGTGGCAGAACCGACTATTAATATTGGTTTGCGTTTTGCGTTTTTTGTTCGTAAAATGTCGCGGTAAGCAAGAGTCGCCACCGACTTTTATTTTATCCAATCAGGAAAAGGAAAAAGAACAGAAAAAACCTTTTTCGAGATGTTTTTGAGTACGGGGGGTAGATTATAAAAAGGGAAGGTGCTAGCACCTTTTCTATCCATGGTTTTCCATGGGCTCTTAGGTACTTGCTCATTTTGAAATTGCTTGAGTGTTCTTGTTTTGAAAAGTTTTGTTTTACTTCGTGTTAACCCTTGTTTCTGTCCTCAAGAGTGCTACGAAGTTGTTTTTGAAAACTTTGTTTGAAAAGTTTTGGTGTGAAAAAGTTTGTTTGATTGAGCAAGTACCTAGGAACTAATCTACCTACTCGAAAAAGTTTGTTCGTTTTCCTTTTAGACAATGCTATCCTATTATTGAGAAATAGGTAGCATCGTCGTTGGAGTTTTTAGGGACATTCGAAGGGACATGTACGATCACAAAAGTAATGTTAGTAATCATCCTAAAGCCTTAAATATCTTTTTCCGAGGCAACATTCGAATGGGTCATTTTAGATCTTTCGAGGCTAGAGGATGACCAGTAACAAACCCTATACTTCATGACCGTTTACCGAAGGCAACCGGAGTGGAGTAAACCCTATGAGTGAGCATGTGTGAGTGTAATTTTCAGTTAATTTATCTTTGCACAATTAGGGTTTTCTACCGTATTAATTTTCAGTTAGTCTTTCCATACAATCCTATTAACATACACCTAAGCAGTTTATAGTTTGTGAAAATTAAAAGTGCGGAAAGTTAAAGTCCTAGCTATTACAAGGCTTTTGCAGATACATAATTATCTTGACTGAAAATAAAAATGCGAAAATTTAAAACCCTAATTAATCTATGACAACCTCGAAACAGTTACAATAATAATAAAAAGGAAATTAAAACTGCGCGCGGCGAATTAAATGCGAGAATAATTTAAGAAACCTAAAAAATCTACTTGAAAAATATTTAAGTTATTTTTTAGAAAAGATTTTTTAGGTTATGTACAAAATAAACCCTAATTTCTAATTATTTTAGATTATATAAAAAGAATTAAATCTCCCTAATTTTAATTAAACTAATTATTAAGGAAATAAAATATTTTATGAAAAAAATAATTATTAATGTTTTTGTGATTTTTGATTTAATAAAAAATTATTTTTTGGGTTATTTTTGTAAAGAAAATAATTAGTGAATAATTATTAAAAAAAAACAAATAAAAGAAAGAAATTGAAATTGGGCCTGTGTTATAAGCTGAAAGGGGGGTGTACGTTGAATTGTAAAGCCCAAAAAGCTGCTGAGCCCAATATTTTTGTGAGATTCAATGTCGTTCAAGCTTGGAGATGTACCATAGTCATCCCTTGATGGGCGTTGGATCTGGTTAGGCAATGATCAAATGGTTGAGTTCTTGGGTTGCATGGTGGATGCCTTGATGCGTGGAGTATGGAACCTGTTGTCAAATATTAAGAAAAGAAAGAAAACGTTGGGACTTGGGATCGAACCCAGGTCCTCTTACTTTCAAACGTGCGCCTTTGCCACTGAACCACCTGTCTGAATTGTTAATAATAACAATAGTTAATAATATAATGCAACAACAAGTGGATAACTGAATAATAAAAACACGCGCATTTTATTCAAATGTTCCAATGCTATGGTGCCAAGTCATCGTCTCCTTCGTTGAGACCGTCGTTTTAGGCCAAGACTTTTACCTACAGACGTCTTCCATGGCTATAACCTTGTATCTTTCCAAAATCTCAAAAAGCAAGATATATTAATTCCAAATATACCAATCAACTCGTTGTGATCTCACGAGTATGATGACATCCTTCTTTTGCCCTAATTTTCCATGTATTAAGAAGCCCTAAAACGGACATGAAAACCCTAACAATGGCAAACACATATACAAGCATCAAAGCTTCAATTAAACCATTCAAACACGTTACAAATATGTCAATGAACACAAATATATCATTAGAACATGTATATGATGCAGGAATCATTGTAATCGAGTTTGAAAAAGGAAGCAAACCGCATGAGTGTTAGCTGACGATTCTGGGCTTGTGGAAGCTTGCAAATGATTGGAAAACGTTCTGGAGATGTCCAGGAATTGATTGGCAGCCTTGTAATGCTTTGAATTGTCCTCTAGAGTAGAAACTGATCCACCTCTTTTTGCCAAAATTTTGAGTTTTGTTTGATACCTTGCACGACCTCAACCTTCTTCCTTGCGCATTGGTTATGTTCAGCATATATACTAGAGAATATTAGGTCAACAAAAACAATTTAAATCTTTGAAGATCATCAAGATTTGATTTGATTTTTCTCTTGTATGATATGTTTCCAAAATAGGCCTAATCATGCCATCTTTGTTCTAATTTGCTCTTGCACAATTTGATATGCTATGCCAGCTTGATTGGATTATGATTCCTGCAAAAATCAGATCAAAACCAATCCTTTTATATTTTTTGCAATTTATTTGATTTAATTTGTATTTTAAATAATAAAAAATCAAAATAAAATAAATAATGAATCAAATAAAGTGTAGATGCTGATTTGGGTCGTGGGCCATGTTACAAACAAGATTCGATCATAAAAAACTTGGCCCATTTGACAAAAAATGCACTTTTGAGCACATTTGACTTTTGGCAATTTTGCAAAAATGGTCAACTTTGACAAGGCATATATCTTCCAATTTTTACCCTAGAGAGGTGTTCTTGGACTTTTTAGAAATCTTAGGATGTCCCCTAAACAACCCTTTTGGTTTCATATCAATTGGGTCTTCCATGTTCATGTAAGAAGCTTTGACCCAAAAGGTGTTTTTGTTGACTTTTCAAAAGGACCTATAATGTAGAAATTCATATCTTTTGATGAGTGCATATTTTGAACTTGTGGGATGAATATGAGTTGTAGGGAATTGCATCCTCTTCAAAATGAGCCTTGGATGGAAAATTTATGATAAAGTATGAAGAAGTTATGCTTGGTCAAAGTTTGGTTGACTTTTCCTAAGAAACTCTAATTTAGCAACTTTTGGGTTTTGATGAATTTGGGGCATTCCTTGAGGAATCATGATAAACCCTTGATCAAATGATGGATATCACTTAAAAATGTTGATGTTGACTAAAAATCTTGAAGTTTGACTGTATGTGGGCCACAATTGACTTTTGACGTAGTACAGTTGATTTTCAGGCGTCTGAGAAATTGATTGAGCAAACTTCTTGTGCAAGGCATGAAACTTGACATGGATGATCTTGAGAACATATTAGGACCATGGAAAGAATTTGGTACCTTTGGAGTTCACACATCTTGATAAAAATGGAAACCCTAGTTTGAGGTATATTGCCCTAGGAGAGAGTTTGTCTGGTCAACTCTTGGGCATCCTTAAGCAATTTGAGGACCTCAATCGGCATGTGTTGAGTAAAATGAGAGAGAAAATTTTGGGATACAACACCCATTTTTGCCCAAGTCTCCCTTTTGGGTTTTCAACTTGCAGGGTGTACAATCTGTTTCATATATCCCTAATTTTTGCCCAAACATTTTGGTTTGCCGGGATGCCCTTATTTTGCCTAGGTGTGTCAACCTAGCGAGTCTCTTATGCATAGTATTTTTTACTATGTCCGCGTTTATAGGATGTGGGAAATCTTCACCATCCATGGTAGTCAGCATCAAGGCACCGCCAGATAAAACTCTCTTGACATAAAATGGCCCTTCATAGGTGGGAGTCCATTTTCTTCTGGGGTCGCCTTGTGGTAGAATGATGCAATTTATCACCAAGTCACCAGCTTGATATACTCGAGGCTTGATCTTTTTGTTGAAAGCCTTGATCATCCGTCTTTGGTACGTCTGACCATGGCAAACAGAAGCTAACCATTTTTTGTCGATCAAGTTCAGCTGATCCAATCTCGTTTGAATCCACTCATCTTCGCCTAAACCTACCTCAATTATAATCCTCAGCAAGGGAATCTGAACTTCCACCAGCAGAACAACTTCCATTCCATAGACTAAAGAAAAGGGAGTTGCCCCAGTTGATGTTCTAGTTGAAGTGCGGTAGCCATGTAGAGAAAATGGCAACATCTCATGACAATCCTTATAGGTTACCACCATTTTTTGCACAATCTTCTTAATTTTTTTTGTTGGCCGTTTCGACTGCGCCATTCATTTTTGGTCTATACGGAGAAGAATTGTGATGCTTAATCTTAAACTGAATGCAAAGCTCAATGATCATAACATTGTTTAGGTTAGTCCCATTGTCGGTGATGATCCTTTCGGGGATACCATAACAGCAGATGAGGTTGTGTCTGATAAATCTGGCTACCATATTCTTTGTGACTGAGGCAAAAGAAGCGGCTTCGACCCACTTGGTAAAATAATCAATAGCGACCAAAATGAAGCGATGTTCATTGGAAGTGGTTGGCTTGATTTCTCCAATCATATCAATGCCCCATATTGCAAATGGCCATGGAGCGGTCATGACATTCAGAGGGATAGGAGGCACATGGATCTTGTCAGCATAGATTTGGAATTTGTGATAAGTTCTTGAATATTGATGGCAATTAGTCTCCATTGTTGACCAATAGTAGACAGCTCTCAAGATTTTCTTAGCCATCGTATGTCCACTTGAGTAAGTACCGAAGAGACCATCATGCATGTCTTCCATGATTTCCTCTGCCTCTTTCTTGTCCACACATCGGAGTAGAGTTGAATCATGGTTGCGCTTGTACAATATTCTGTTGCTTAGAAAGAATTTGGCTGCAAATCTTTGTAAGAACTTTCTATCATTGATAGATGCTCCCTCTGGATACTCTTGTGCTTCAAGGTATCTCATCACCTCATGGTACCATGTCTTTTCCGCATTGGTGTCAAGCTCATAGCAATGTGCAGGTTCGTCGAATATTTCAATTGTAATCATAAGGGCTTCTTTGACCCATCTGACCTTGAACATTGAAGACATAGTTGCCAAAGCGTCAGCCAACTGATTTTCTTCCCTAGGGAAGTGCTCAAAAGTGATCTCTTCGAAGTAAGGAATTAGGGATAGCACAAGTTCCTTGTAAGGGATTAGATTAGGGTGTTTAGTGTCCCAATATCCTTTTACTTGGCTAATCACTAGAGTGGAATCCCCAAACACATTCAAATGTTTGATCCTCAAATCAATGGCAGCTTTCAGACCCAAAATACACGCTTCGTACTCGGCCATGTTATTCGAGCAATCGAAGCATAATCTGGCAGTGAATGGAGTGTGGAAACCTTCACGAGAGATGATTACAACACAAATTCCATTACCTAAAGCATTGGAAGCCCCATCAAATACCATAGTCCAACGAGATTTAGGTCTGTCATATGGTCCAGATTTCACGCAATCGGTTACCAGCATAATATTCTCATCAGGGAAGTCGAAGTTTATTGACTGATAATCATCCACAGCTTGATGGGCCAAATGATCAGCTAGTATGCTTCCTTTGATGGCCTTTTGTGTAGTGTATTGGATGTCGTACTCAGTCAGGATCATTTTCCATCTGGCTATCCGACCGGAAAGGGTGGGTTTCTCGAAAATGTACTTGATTGGGTCCATTTTAGAAACCAACAGAGTTGTATGAGTCAACATATATTGTCTTAGCCAGTGAGCAGCCCATGCTAGAGCGCAGCAAGTTTTCTCGAGCAGTGAATATCTGGTTTCACAGTCGGTAAAATTTTTGCTCAGGTAATAAATAGCATGCTCTTTTCTACCAGACTCGTCATGTTGGCCCAAAACACACCCCATAGAATTCTCTAGTACCGTTAAGTACATGATCAAGGGCTTTCCTTAAACTGGAGGCATGAGAATAGGATGCTCTTGTAGATATTCTTTGATTTTGTCAAAGGCAAGATGGCACTCATCATTCCATCTGACTATCTGATCTTTCTTCAAGAGTTTGAAGATTGGCTCACAAGTAGCAGTCAAGTGTGATATGAAGCGAGCAATGTAATTGAGACGACCCAAGAATCCTCTGACTTCTTTTTCAGAATGAGGGACTGGCATTTCTTGGATGGCCTTTACCTTGCAGGATCAACTTCAATGCCTTTATTGCTGACAACAAAACCTAGAAGCTTTCCAGATCGTACTCCAAACATGCACTTGTTAGGGTTTAACCTCAGCTTGTACTTCTTCAGCCTATCGAATAGCTTGTACAGGTGATCGAGATGTTCCTCTTCAGTTTGTGATATGGAGATCATATTGTCCATGTAGACCTATATTTCATGATGTATCATGTCATGAAACAAAGCTACCATAGCCCTTTGATACGTTGCCCCTGTATTCTTCAATCCGAATGGCATGACCTTGTAGCAAAAGGTTCCCTATTGTGTAATGAATGTAGTCTTCTCCATGTCTTTGGGAGCCATCCTTATTTGATTATAGCCTGAGAAACCATTCATGAAAGAGAAGACTTTATGCTAAGCAATATTATCAACTAAGATGTCAATGTATGGTAGAGGGAAGTCATCCTTGGGGCTCGCCCTATTTAGATCCCTATAGTCTACACACATGCGAACTTTCTCGTCTTTCTTTGGTATTAGCACCACATTGGCAACCCATTGAGGATAGGATGTCACATCTAGGAACCCTATATCAAATTGTTTCATCACTTCAGCTTTGATCTTTTCAGACATATCAGGCCTCATGCGACGAGCCTTTTGTTTAACAGGAGGGTTGTCTTCTCTTGTCGGTAGACGATGAAATACGATGTCGGTATCCAACCCAGGCATATCTTCATAAGACCAAGCAAATACTTCCACATAATCATGTAACATCTGAACCAACCTTCTCTTGACACTACTTTTTAAATTAGCGCTGATCTTGATTTCCTTTTTATTTGACTCAGTACCCAAGTTGATAACTTCAACTGACCCTTCGCCTTCGTCTTCAGCTTGGTTGATAGGACATTCAAAGTCATAGTCGGCAATAGTAGAGTCATTGGCAATAGGATCCAGAGTGGATGTGGACATGCAAGAGTGTGTGTGTGTGTGTGTGTACATGTAAGATACATGGCTATTTTTTTGAAAAATGTATTTGAAAGAAAGGAAAGACAATGAACAAAAATATTTGAATGAAAAAGAGTCCAAGTATCACAGTTTCCTTCTTCAATTGCCACGTGGGCATCCTTGACTGAAACCATCTTTGGCATGGCCTTAAAGGCTTTAGACTCATCCGAAGAACATTTGGAAGCAGCAATCATTGATGGCATGACTTCAAAGGCTTCACATGGGTTTTCAACAAATTCTCCATCCATATCTACGTATTTGAACGAGTTAAGGTGGCTTACCATAAACTCTTCTTCTCCACAGACGGTGATTGTTCTTCCCTTGACTGGATATTTGAGTTTCTGATGGAGAGTTGAGGTTACTTCCCCAGCTTTATGGATCCACGGGAGACCTAACAGACAAGAATAGGAAGGACAAATATCCATAATATAGAAGGTGGAGTTGAAGATTTGGGAGCCCACTTTGATCGGAAGATCTACTTCCCCATGAACAGTCCTCTTTGATCCATCAAACGCCCTTACAATGATATCACTTAGCTTCAAGACTAAACCTTCACAGTCTAGACGGTCTAATTCCCTCTTGGGTAATACATTTAGAGAAGAACCAGTGTCGACTAGCACATGTGCTAAGGTAGTCCCTTTGCACTCGACAGAAACATGTAAAGCTTTATTGTGATTCTTCCCAAGAGGTGTTAAGTCAGCATCTGAAAATCCCAAGCCAATATCAGCTGTCAGGCTAGCCACGCAATTCTCAAATTGGTCTGTTGTTGTCTCATGGGGGACATGAGCCTTTTTCAGGAACTTGATTAACGTCCGAGCATGGGCATCGGAATAAAGCAGCAATGACAACATTGAAATCTTAGAAGGGTTTTCCCCAACTATTCCATAATTTTGAAGTCGCTTCTTTTTATTATCTTCAAGATCTCGTCCATCTCACGGGTGGAGGGTTCTTCATCAGCTATGTCCTGGGAGGTTACTTCAATCACATCAGGCTCAACGACCTTCTCCTTCCCTCTTGCATCAGTACTTGGCTTGGCAGCAGTAATGCGGATGGGCGTCTTTGTAACAACTGGTGGTGAGATATTGGGTGAAAATATTCTCCCAGTTCTAGTTACTTTGCTTGAATCAGTTATGCTTCCGAAATCATCATATTTTCCTTCTTCGATCCACGTGTCTTGTTTAATCCCATGATAGAATACCTCAGCACCATAATTCCATGGTACTGTCTTATTTGAAGAATAGGGAATCGGCCCGAGATTGGTAATTATTAAGGGAGCAATAGTGGGTTCGTTTGGAATCCTAATACGACCTTTGGAGGTGATCCTAAAAGGCTTGTTTGAGATGTTAATAATGGAGAGGTATTCACATTTGTTAATCAAACTTTTGGCAAGTGGGGTCTTCTCGAATAGAATTTTATGGATATCCATCAGGCGTTGTATGCCTCTCTTCATCCCTTCACATCCATTGTGTTGTTTTGTACAGCACACACAGTCTTTTACATATCCCGGGAAGATCCCAATCTTCAACAGGTTATTTTTGATGGTATTCAGTGGAGCAGTCAGTTCTTCAACAGAGGCAACAAAAATTGTATCCTCAACGGCATTAATAACCTTATCATGCTTCGGCATTGGAGCGGTGATTACATTCGGTGTTGGAGGAGGATCAAACTCAATAGTTTTGTTATCAATTAAATCCTGGATTTTTTTCTTTAAGGCCCAACACTGGTCAGAATCGTGCCCGGGGCTGCTGGAGTGGTAAGCACACTTAGTGTTCAGATTATACTTTGGTGACGAGGTATCAGGGTTGGCGGGAGGATCGCGCAATGTCACTAAATTAACCTTGAGAAAATGTTGTAAGGCTTGAGATAATGACATGCCTAACCTCGTAAATTATATTCTTGGAGTTTCAAAATGTTGATGATTTGCAGATAGTCTTGGAGTAGGAGTTAGATTGGAGATTCGGACAACATTGACAGACGGACGATCATTCTTCTTGATACGGGCCCTTTCCCCGTACACAACATTGACTTCCTTTTTTGCAGCTAAATGTTTCTTGATAGGATTGGAAGTAGAGGTAGATGCCACAAAGATCTTCCCACTTTTGATGCCACTTTCAACTCTTTCATCGATTAAGATTAATTCGGTGAAACCAGAAGAAGAGCAGCCCACCAACAGATTAAAGAAAGGACTAGATAAAGTGCTCGTGAACATGTTGATATGCTCCCTATCAGTCAAGGGCAGTTGGACCCTACTAGCAAGGTCTCTCCACTTTTGGAAATATTCCTTAAACCCTTCATTCTTTCCCATGGTCATATCTTGCAACTGAACCCTCGTTGGCGCCAAGTCGGCATTGTAGTGATACTGATGGTAGAAGGCAGTAGCTAAATCCTCCCAAGTATTGATACGAGAACCATCTAACTGATAAAACCATTCAAGTTGTGTTCCAGCTAAGCTTTCTTGGAAAAAGTGAACCCAGGGCTTCTTATCAGAGGTGTGCGGCTGTATCTTGCGCACATAATATTTCAAATGGAGTTTTGGACAAGAAACTCCATCGTACTTTGCAAAGACTGGTATTTTGAATTTGTGGGGGATGACTACCCTAGAGATTAAACCCAAATCATCAAAATCTAAACCGAGGACGGCCTGGATTTCAACGGCTTTCAATATGTCTTCTAACTGCTTGTATTTGATATCAGCGGGTGGATACTGCTCGTTGAAATAATCATCATCAGTAATTGATCATTGATACAGTCAGCCTGAGTACTCTTGACCTCACCAATCTGGTTCTCGTCCTCTTCAGATGAATCTCCTCCTACTGGGATTTGACGGACTGTCTCCTTAAACCTTCTACCCATGTTGAGTAGAGCTTTCTTCTTTGGCTTCTTCTTAACAACCAACAAAGCCATCATATCTTGCTGCCCCTTGGCTAGGGCTAGTAGAGTTTCCTGAAACTGAGAATTTTGGGCTTGGAGATCCTTCCCAATTTTCTCTAGATCCATCTTGCTGAAATAAACAGCAGAAATATAAGGAAACCTGTTATGCGAAAACCTGTCATGTTATGATGCATGGAATATGTACGTGCAAATGATTTTAAGGACTAATGAGATTTAAATTTGTATAGACAAAAGAATGAACAAACATTAATTTATATTAAACAAAACAAGAAAGATTACATCATGCCTCTTGGGCTTACAAAATAACTTTCTAAGATAGAAAGACTGAACGCATCCAAGACCCTCTTTTCACTAGCATAGCATTAAGCCTCGAAAGTATCTCGTTCTTCCTTCAGCTGGGTCCAACCCTTTTGTAAGTCTTCAAGAGAGGTAGGCACATCGGGATGGAAGATGGTGTAGCCATGATGACTGGTAAGATGGAGGGATAAGATATCATAAGTTTCTGAGCATGGGCTCGTGCCCACTTAAGGTAAGGCTCAAGGGGAATGGAATTCTTGTGTCCTAGTGTCTTGCTATCCACCTTGTTAAACATCCTCCAGGCTCGGATAAACCTCTGACGGTAACCTTGATCATCATTCTCGTAGTCAAATACCACTCCTTGGATAAGCATCTCGTTGGGACCATCCCTTTGGGCGTAACGAAAATGTCGTAGGGCTAAGCAGGGGTTGTAAGTGACACCTCCTCTAATGCCAAGCAAAGGTACATTAAGGAATTCTCCACAACAGTCGAAGATAGTAACATTCTTCCAAGAGCGGGAACACCAATGAATATCTGAATGTTTGAGTGTCATCAACCTATGTGACCACCTTGAACCTTGATCGTTCTTCAATACAGATTGGGGAAGATGCGAAATAAACCATATTTCCAAAAGAGGAGTACAACACATAAGGATACCTCTTTTCCTCATAGTGCGAGTGTGAAAAGAATGTAGGATGTCTCCTAACAAAGCAGGCACCGGGTTGTGAGACATGAAGATTTTGACGGTGTTTACATCTATGAGTTGGTCAGGGTTTGGAAACAAAACCATCCCATAGATGAGGAGGGCCACAATTTCCTCAAAATCTTGTAAGTCCAAGGAGTTCCAATAGTTATGGGCTTTCTCAATTAAGAACTTGGCTAAGAAACCTTTGACACCACTCCTTGTTTCCCAATTAGTTGTGATATCAGATGGTTGCAAGTGTAAAGTTTGAGCAATCTCTTTTGGCTTTAGATCTCTTTCTGTACCGTTGAAAGGTAGTTGATTGAGAATGGGAATCCTCAAGAGTTGGGAGAATTCTTCCAAAGTTTGTACAAGTTGATAATCGGGAAATGTGAAGCAATTGTGTAAAGGATCATGTCCTCATCAGTGTTGGAGGTAACCAAGTTTAGGAGGCGACCATGTCTTTTGGTAAATGGAGAATTCTCAGGAACCCTTGATGCTAACTCTTTGAGTTGAGGAGGGATTCTTACGACATTGACTTGAATGGTTTTCCTGTGAATAGAATCCATATCCTACAAAACAGAACAAAGATAAATCCCAAAAATCCTTGAAATGGTTAGTGAGTATGAGTATGATGTCATGATGTTTATGATGTTATGTACAAGTATACATATACAAACAAAGAAAACAAGTCCTTAGGTTTAGACTTGCATGGAGTCTTATAGGTAAGTACCCTCTTAAAGTTTAGTTGGCTCAAACATGTCCTAGTAATAGTAATCGGGTTCTAAGGAGCTCAATATTACTGATTTGTTTCATTGGGCATTGTTTCAGCGCAAGCCTCTTTAATGGCGACCGAAATATCCCAAGGAACCAAACCTCAATAAGTGTAGTATCGAGTATCTACCAACTTCGAACTGCACCAAAGTCGGTCATCTCACTATGTCCTAAAGGCCAAGTTGGTCAAGTAAAGGTTCTAAAAGTTCATTAGTGCTTTATGACATCACTCAGCGGCCCCATATTCTCCTTGACTACTCAAGGGCTACCGGTACCTACAAATATGTCACACTAACGTAGCTATTTCTTAGACCATATCGGTATACCCCGCACAGTTTCCACAATGTATTGCTACTTACCTATAAGGTATCCCAAATTCGGGTAGAGGATTCAAACCCAAACAAAGAACCATAATATAAAGCATGCAAGTCAAACAATGAAAGCAAGTAAATGTGATCTAGCCCTAAGGTAACCCCACTTTTAAGAAATTCCCCAGCAGACTCTCCAGTTTTGTGGCACGATGGGAGAATTGACTTGGGTGTTTTGCGTTTGATCATAAATGTTGCCGTTAGCAAGAGTCGCCACCGACTTTTCTTTTATCCAAAAGGAAAGGTGAAAAAGCACAGGAAAGACCTTTGAGATGTTTTCTTGAGTTTGGGGGGTAGATTATGAAAAGGGAAGGTATTAGCACCCTTTTCATCTATGGTTTTCCATGGGCTCTTAGTTACTTGCTAGATCACTTGCTTTTGTTTGAAAATGTGATTTGAGTGGTTTTTTGAAAGTATTTTGTAAAGATGCCATTGTTTAGGCAAACTTTGTAATGATTCTCGTTTGTAAGAATCTATACAAAGTGTTGAGCTTTTGAAAATGTTTCAAGTTTGGAAAATGTTTTGAAAGTGTTGGTGTTTGTTTTGAAAATAGCAAGGATGCTTTTGTTTTGAAATGGAGCAAGTAACTAGGAACAATCTACCTACTCAAAAGTCTTTCATGTTTATTTACTCTTTTATTTGACATTGTAATCTTACCATTGATTTGGTAAGAAACCCTATCTTTGGATGTAAAAGGGACGGGCAAGGGTCATCATATAGTCATGATTAGCAATGTTGCAAAATATCTTAGCATTCTTCTTCAGGGATTAAGATCATTTTGAAAGGAAACTTTTGATAGCGTCATCGAGGGACTATGATCTTATACTTCGCTTGTCTTTACTAAGATACCTCACATGCGTAATATGGACATTTTTGTAAGGCAACCAAGTGGATTTACCCTAGGGGTGCTTGTGTGCAAGTGGATTGATTTTCATGCTTGATTTATCTTTGATTAGGGTTTGCTAATTGATTGGTTTTAGTCTTTCCATACAAAACCCTAATTACTAGCATTTGTATATAAAGAGATAAATTGCGGAATTTAAAATTACTACGCTATTACAATACTTAGGGGAGGGGGTATACAAATTCACAAATGGGGATTTTTGCAAGAAAATTGAATCTAATTAACTATTACAACCATATTGAATATTGTACAAAAATTGAAATGGACTTGTTTTGTTTTTGTTAAGAAATTAATTTACTTAAGAAAATATTTTGACCTTTTTATTATAAACGATAATAAAATATGTGAATATGAAATATTTTTGGCGTTTTTGGTTATTAAAAGCAAAAAATAAGATAAACAAGAAAATGGAGTCATAATTAGCACATTGCTGGAACGAGGAGGAACAGAAGTTCTGACTCTGATGTGCTGCAAGAGAGAAAATGTTAGTAGGCCAGCAGAAGGTCAGAAGTTCTGGGCATGGGTACACCAAGTTCTGAGGTTGCTGGGAATAAAGGAAGATCTAGAAGTTCTGATTGTTGAAGGGGTTCAGAAGCTGTAGTGTAGTTGGGAACCTAGAAGGTCATATATCACTGACAAGTCAGAAGTTCTGGCTATTTGAGAGAGTGAGGTGATAATGTTATTGGGTAAGGTCGTTTAGAAGTTCTTATTTAGGAATATTGTTTTACAGATAAATGGGTGATAATTCCATTAAAAAAATACTTCTGGGGCTAGAACCCAGGACCCTTAGTACTAATGTCTCATGCATACGCTTTCTACCACTAGGGTGGTTGTACATTCGGTATTAGAGGAAAAAACATGAACATATAACATAAAGTAAATTCTGATGATGAGCTTCGTCTTTTTCTCCATGCTAATCAGAACATTTGCAACTTAGTCATTTCTCAACAGAACATAAAACATAAACATAGCAATTATGGCAGGTTTTCCATCATGGTTTCAGAAGCACAAAAAATATCAAGATTGTAAATTAGAAACAAGCATGTATCTGCTAATCCTAATTTCCTTAGGAAATTATGAACTGATATTCTCCCTATTTAGGCAGAAAAATACATGAAACTTCAGAATATGTACAGCATCAGAATCAAGATGTCTACATTGTATTTTTGAACATACAAGCCTAATAATGCTTAAGTGATATGATGAGGGTTAGCAGAAGCTTACCTTGTCGCTGAAAAATGTTCTATGAGCTAGAGCCTGGTTCTGACTGCTCGTAATGTTCTGATCAGCTTCCTCACGTGCTCAGCAGGCTGGAACAACCTTTATCTTGGGCTATGAATGGCTGGAAAATTTTGGAACAGTCAAGAATCAAAGTTCTGAATTTTTGAGAATGTGTTACAGTCTGAAAACAAGAGTTAGGATGGTTTCTAAATGTATATCAGAAGCTGTATGGATGGTTTGGTCAAGAAACACTTGATTAAAATTGGAGTTTGACTGCAAGAATCAAAAACTAACAGGTTTTGTATTTGTATTTGCAGTTTCAAATTTTTGGAAATTTTAGCAAGGTTTCAAGGCTTTTTCTTTTCAATTTTCTAACTGGATCCCTCATAGTTGTCGATGAAGTTCAATTTATAGGCAAGAACTTTGTAGCTTGGAGAAGTCAAAAGTACAGCCATCATACAGTAGGCGCTGACTTGTTCTTGAAGCAAGTTCAAACAAGTAAGGTTAACAGCTTGTAGTCGTGCCTAAGCTGGATTTTTAAGCATGAATTAAGGAAAAGTACCCTCAGAGGCAAAAGCAAAGCATGGGCCCAGCATAAACTTGTACAAAAGTTTGCTTTTCAAGGACAGCAATGGTACTTCTATCTCACACGTGGGGAAATCCTTTGGATAAAAACTCAAAAGTGGTTGTGAGCATTAAATGATGATGAGATTTATCAAACCAGAAATCCTACACGATGAGATTGTGCATCATAGCTTAGATCTGAGCCAGAAGTTCAGCATCAGCGCAACTTAGAACAAAACATCCAACTTCTGATCCTTTAATCTTTTCGCTCCAGCATGTTCTGAAGGAGTTCTCAGACTTTTCTGAAATTTTTTAACACGCTTTGTAGAATTTCTTTGAATTATTTTGCAAACTCTGGCTAAACGTTCATGAAAACTAGTCCAGAAGTTCCAACCAAAATATGTCTTGAAAGTGTCTAGAATTTGCTGAGTGCTTCAGTTTCATGGACGTGTCTTTGAACATTTATAACTTGAAATTTCAGCATTTCTAGGAGAAGTTATGTTCTGCAATATTTTGGGTTTTATTGAGATCTAAAACTCTTGTGTTAGGAATTCTTCCAGAATCAGCTTGCATCATGGTGATAATTTGGTCAGAATTTCTGAGCTTGTCATATTTCTTAAACACTTAGAAAAATTCTAAGTATTTTAGAATTTTGACTTTTGAATTTCTTGATGAAACAAACTTCATATTTCAACATGTCTTGATTAAATATGATTCTTGAAACTTGATTTTGATCAAAAGTCAAAGTTTGACTTTTCAGTATGCAAATGACCATTTTGTCCTTGTGCCAATTCCAAGTCTAAATTGATGTGTCAGTACTGCAAACTTGACGTCATAGAAGACCTTGTGAGAGAATCCTTGAGAAATGAGAGGGGAAATTTTAGGGTACAACACCCCCACTCTATTCCTAGTGTCCTAGTACACTCTAGCCTGGGTACTGGGCCTTTTACCTCAATAGTAACATCCCAGCCCAATCAGGAAGTAGATCCAGTACATCAGTAGTATATGGAAAACAGTAAAATACAATGCATACATATGCTCAGGTATATACAAAATGAACAAGTCATAAAGCATATAAGTAAACACCTAAAAAAAGACAAGAGCTAGGAGCGAATCTGGGATGGACCAGCAATTGGTCAACTTCATTCCCCAGTGAAGTCGTCAGCTGAAACAACCGGCTGAAAATCATCAAACAATGAAGTCTCCATTGAACGTCTTTTATCCCACATGGAGGGAAAGGTAAACATCGAGAAAACCTGAGAAGGGAGAAGTCACGGTCTTGCGACCGAGAGATCAGGTAAGGGAGTCTGTTACGCAAGGGGAAGGTATTAGCACCCCACACGCCCGTAGTACTCTACGGTATCCACTCTTGTTGTCTAACCTTATGGGTGTGTTTAATCTATGCTTACTGTTTATTACTGCTAAAGGGAGAATGCATGAAAAAGAATGGAGAAAAGAATGTAGGGAAAATAAAATTATACTCACTTAGGCCCTACCCCAAATCCTACGTATCCTTTTTGAGGAATCAGAGCTACCATAGTTTGACTCACGTGTTTTTGTTTGTTTTGTGTCTTTTATGGACGATGTTAATTCTGCCTTCTGTCGCAGCTCGACCTTTGGAGACTTATGCATTGACACATAAGTAAACTAATCACGTCCTTACCTGAAAAGGGTTTTGGAGAAAAGGTTCCCGAGCGCACAAAAAAAGTTTGAGTTGGTTTGTATTTTGTTGCAGATAATGACTAGTTGACCTCAAGAGAGAGATATTAGCCACTTTTCCACTTATCCATGAAAGGAGTCTTTGAGACTTGAACCACGCCTAGGTTAGAGATGGAAGAACAATAAGATCAAGAATAGACCCGCTTATCATTTCCCATACTCAACAAAAATGTGATTCTCATCAGTGATTTTTAAAGTGTTTTGAAGTTTGAAAGGAAAAGGAAGTTTTTTTATTTTAAATGTATATGCAAAAGGAGGAAGAAAAGTCAAAGGGAGACTAGCCTATTTCTAAACCTAATGTTATCATGCAATGGTGGTCCTAAGATTGGAATATTGAGAGAATTCTACCTAATGTTAGCATGCATAGTTTGCAGTAAAGCCCTACTTCTCGTGATTTCTAGAAAAGCGGTAAAGAAATGTAGTAAAGTGCGAAGGATTATGAAGGTAGTAGCTGAAGGATGAGAAAACACATAGAAGGAGGGGTTGAATAAGTTTATCCTTTTTCCATGCAATACTAATGGAAGGACACAGGTACTTTTATCCTGGTTCGTTTGAAACTCAAACTACTCTAGTCCACCCGCCAAGGTGATTTTGCCTCTCTCAACAAGGACTTAATTCACTATAATCAAACTGATTACAAATGCACAACCAAACTGTTGTGACTAACAATACAATGCACAATACAATGCACAAGCCAACTACAAGTGACTAACACCTCTAAGACTCAACTAGTCCTAGCCCTCTTGAGAAATCTGACCCAACTTGTCTCTCAAGGAACACTTACAAAAATTATCTCTTAACAATAGTGAATCAGAATGCTTCTAAATAAGTTGTATCACAAACTGTGATTTATCACTAAGATTGTTTCCCAATACTTAAGATTTACTCACTATACAGTATTAGTTTACAAGAATGAAAATAGTGAGCGTTAGTATGTTTCTCGTGGATCAGTAATCTTTCTTTGAAACAAATGATCTTCTATATATAGCTTCCAGTCTTGACCGTTACTTCCTTGAAGAGAGTGTATGTGTTAATGATGTGTGTTGGCTTGGTCTTTATGTTTCTAATATTCTCGTTCATAGTACCACTTGAGTGTGTTAGCCGTCTTAGCATTAAATAACCAACGGTACTGTTAGAGCTTGTCTCTGGAAGTTTAAGAGTTTGCTTTCAGTGTTGCCACTTCAGAGTTTACTTTACCTTTTCTTCTATCAGAGTATTCTTCATTTTATGTTCATCAGAGTTTGCTTCAGCTTGCATTATCAGAGTTTACTTTAACTTTTCTTCTATCAGAGTATTCTTCATTTTATGTTCATCAGAGTTTGCTTCTGCTTGCATTATCAGAGGTTGCTTAGGATTGCTTTTCATCAGAGTTTTCCTTGGAGTGCTTCCTTCAGAGTTTGCTTTAGACTTACGTAGAATGATGTTTCTTTCTTGATATGCATGAGTCAGAACATCATCTGAATTTCAAAAACATACACATCAGAGTATAAAATATATTTCACAAAATTTATTTCATTGTTATCATCAAAACTCTAAGATATGATTAGAACCAAACTTTGTTCTAACAATCTCCCCTTTTTTGATGATGACAAAACAATTCAGATTTTGATTTTAAAAAATTGTGCAAGAGTGAGAATCTCCCCCTGAGATTGATATTTCTTCTTCTGGAAAAAAATAATCAAAGAGTTTAAAATCATAAGGGAAACTTCCTGATATTTGTTCTTCAGAGCTTTTAGACATTTTCCTTTCAGAGTTTCTTTAGCAGTTCTTTTCCAGATGATGCTCAGAGCATAGTCTTTCAGAGTCTTGAGGTACCTGCATATCTCTTAAACAGAAAAGAGCTTTGTATTTTGTTAGGAATGTTTGAGACTTAGTCCCATGACTGTTATCATGGATCAGATCAAAATCTTATTTTCTCCCCTTTTTTGTCATAATCAAAAAGTAAAAATAAAATAAAGAGATTCAAAATGTTTGTATATTGAAGATTCAAAAGACAGAGGTGCAAAACAAAAACAACAAGAAAATTGGAGAAAAAAATTAAAAATAAGATTGACGAGAGACAAGAGAAAGAAGAAGATTCTTGATTTCATTTGAGGATTCCTCTTATTTCATCATCCAAGTTCTGATTTCCTTATTGGTATCATCCTGTTTGTCCAAACGTTCATGGATGGCTTCATTTTCCTTCTTCAGTTCATTTAGAGTATCCATCACCAGCGAAGAGGGAGCAAATGTTGAAGCCGCTTCATAAGATGCAACCTTTGGAGCAGAAGCAGCAGAGCCTGAGCCTACAACACTGGAGAGGAGGCTTCCAAGATCAATCAGAAGAGTTGGCACTTTCTTAGAGGTAGCTTGAGCATAAGGTTGGTGATATAGAGTCATTTCTAAGGGATTTGGGTCTAACTCAGAGCCATCTTCAGATTCATCTTCTGAAATTTCCATGTGGTCAGCAAGTTGTAATGAGGCATTGGTAATATGCAGTGGAGACTTTTTATCCCAGATATTTACCACTTCTATCTTGAAGGCATTCAGATACTGGGTGAAATTCTCAAGAACCTGAGAATAGCACAAATCTTGCAAAATGAAGGTTTCATCATTGAATTTCCTTCTGAATTCTTCCCACTGAAAATCACATGCAGCTGGGTCCAGGTTGCTGGCACTGTTTGCCTTCAGCAGGTCTATCCATATCTGCATTTCTGTTGCAAAATTCTAAAAACGTACATTAACATCTGGCTGAACAGGTTTTGGGGTTGGTTTGGGAACAACCTTTTTGGTGGATATTATTTGTAGATAACATAGAGCTTCAGGATCAACTACAGTCCTAAGAAAGTCAAGGTCCAGATGGTTCAGGAGGTTCTGATGAGGATGGACTAAATGTTGGTTCTAGAGAGTGAGGTGGTGAGAGTTCTGGTGAGGTAGGTGTGGGAATTTTTGGTGACGTAGGAGGTGTGATGTCAGGAGAGATGATGATGGTGGTTTGGGCGGAGGAAGAAGGAATAGGTGCAACGGATTCATTCACAGCAAAAATGTTTTCAGAGGGAATGATGAAGGACGGAGGTTGTGTAGCCAGAGGCACATTTATTCCTGGTAATCTCCACGAACCATCATACCACTCAGAGGATCTTGGGGATAAAGGTCTTATGGGGGATGTTGGAAGAGGGTTTTCAGCATGAGTATTTGGATTTTGTTGATGGGGAGCAGAAGTAGATGTGTCAGGTTGAGATATATGTGTAGGAACTATAGTATCAAAATTGTCTATGTCAGATAGAACCTGATCAATTTGAGGGTTATTTTGGAGGGGTTCAGAGGGGATGGTGGGGTCTATGTCTACTTCAATATCTCCTAGAGTTTGACGTTCAACATATGGTGTTATACGTACAGAATCACAAACAGAAATTGTTTCAGTGGACATACCTGAAGACTTCTTCTTCTTCTTCTGAGGACGAGCAGAGGGACCTTCTCCAGCTTTCCTTTTCTACTGCTTCTAGAGAAAAACTTCTGGAGCAGGTACAGTCCTTCCTTGAAGCCATGCAGGGTCAATGGGAATGCCACTCTCCTTGCAAGCTTCAATGAAATGCAGAATGATCTCAGGATAATCACCAGAGTTGAAGAGAGGAAAATCTTCTACAGGGATTCTCCTTCTGGTGACAGCTGCTGACACATAGGGAGTAGGTTCCACCAGAAGTTTGTCAATCAGCTTCCTTTTGAGAAGGTTCTTCCCAGTCAGAGCTTTTACACACGTGGGCTCCAATTCTCCAAGTAAGTTGGCATCTTCTAAATGAGCTATCAGACCATTCTCTGTCAGAATGTCTGAGATTAATCTTCCCAGAGGGATCCAGTTTATTTTTGACTTAGGTTTTTTGACCCTCTCAGCTTCCCTGGTTTTCTTCACATGCGTCCAGAGATGGTTGAACAGAAGATAGGGCAGATCAATCTTCACATTTGTGCCAAGACAGAACATAAGATATTGTTGGTCAGCATTGATGTAGTCAGGAGAACTGGTTTCCTTCCTGTGATGAATGCAGCCATGAATGATTCTTGCCCAGATTTTATATTTGTTCTTTAAATCTCTGACCTTGTTGGAAGCTTGCCCAGTAGTAAAAATCTCACCATAAACTATGGACATATCCATTCTACCACTTGAGATTTCAGTAACACCATTTCCTTCAAAGCCTAGAAGCCTCCTGATGAGATTCTCAGTGATGGAAATCTCTTTTCCCGTGACGAATGAAAGGATGACGTTTGGAGAAGCAATGGCATGAATCCATAATTCCTTTACAAGATGAGGGAACACTGGTCCAACTAGACGATCAAAGAAATTTTTCCATCCTTGGAACTCCACAGTCGGAAACAAATCAAACCCATTTGCTTTCAGATTATCAAAATCGACCATAAGTTCACTAACCACTTCCTAGCTATCAACAGGTATGAGCGTTGTCCTCTCAGGAATGATATATCTTTCTGCATGTTGAGAGCTGCTTGATGAAACAGGAATGCTATCGGAAGGGGATTAAGATGAAGCCATTTGGAACGTTTAGGCTTAGGATTTTGAAATAAATAGAGAGTTTGCACAAAATGTAGAGGCGATTAAAACTTTGAGAGAGAGAAAGAGGGAGTAAAAAGTAAAAGAGGGGAATTTTGCAAGGTATTTATAGCTTAAAAAAAATTTAGAGTAATAAAACCAATAAAGAATTTTGAACGATTGAAATTAAAAAAAATAATCATTACTAGCAATTAATGAAATATGACATTGAGGAAAGGCGTGAGATTTGATTAAATCTGAACAGGTACCTAGGAATGGCGTCTCAATAGTAGCGCACGCATGCGTGACCTTTCAGAGTTGAAACACGCGTTCAACTTCTGAGGGTAGCGTGTGACAGCTGGTTTAATGTAATGAACTTTTGAACCATTCGTGTAATGAAACATTAGACACATTTCAGAACATGATGAATGGCTTCTGATGTAACTCTTCTTCTCACTTCTGAAGAGTAGTTAATCAAAACATTCATTTCAGAACATTCTGGAAACACATATAGAGAGAGAAAAATTCCATTCAGGACAAAATTCCATACTTATGTTTTTCAGAATGAATTTAAATTTATCTTCAGAAAGGGGTTTTGTGAAAATATCAGCCCATTGATGGTCTGTGTCTATGGAGTTTAAACTAAGGATTCCTTTTTGAATGTAGTCCCTTATGAAGTGATGTTTAATTTCTATATGTTTTGCCTTAGAATGTAAGATGGGATTTTTTGAAAGACAAACAGAAGAGGTATTATCACAGAAGATTGGAATCTTACTTTTATATAGATGATAATCTTCCAGTTGGCTCTTCATCCAGATCATCTGAGTGCTACATCCAACAGCAGATATATATTCAGCTTCAGTGGTTGATAGTGCAATAGTGGCTTGCTTCTTGTTATACCATGAGATAATGTTATCACCCAGAAACTAACAGCTTCCAAAGGTGCTTTTGCGTTCTATTTTATCTCCAGCAAAGTCAGCATCACAATAACCTACTAGTTTAAAATCTTTGGATCTTCTGTAACATAGTCCAAGGTTAGTAGTACCTTTCAGATACCTCAGAATTTGCTTAACAGTAGTTAAGTGAGATTCTTTAGGATCTTATTGGAATCTTGCACATAAACATACACTGAATAATATATATGGTCTAGATGCAGCCAGATAGATAAGAGATCCAATCATACCTCTGTAGAGTTTCTGATCTACTTTCTTACTTACCTCATCTTTTCCCAAAATGCATGTAGGATGCATTGGTATCTTTGCTTCTTTACTTTCTGATAGCTGGAATTTCTTCAGAAGTTCTTTAACATACTTTGTTTAATGTATGTAAGTATCTTCTGGAGCTTGATTAATTTGAATTCCCAGAAAGAATTTTAGTTCTCCCATCATGCTCATCTCAAATTCAGCCTGCATAGACTCAGCAAATTCTCTTCTAAGAGATACATTAGAAGTTCCAAAAATAATATCATCTACATATATTTGACAGATTAAAATTTCATTTTTAAATGTTTTTCTGAATAAGGTAGTGTCTACTTTCCCTCTGGTAAAATTCTTTTCTAAAAGAAAGTTACTCAGATGTTCATACCAAGCTCTGGGAGCTTGTTTCAGACCGTACAGAGACTTTTTTAGTTTAAAAACATGTTCTGGAAATTTTGAGTCATCAAACCCCGGAGGTTGGTGGACATAAACTTCTTCTTCTATGTAACCATTTAAAAAAGCATTGTTGACATCCATTTGATGTAATGAGATGTTATGTTGAACAGCAAAAGAAATTAACAATCTAATTGATTCTAACCTGGCGACTGGGGCAAAGGTTTCATTATAATCAATTCCTTCTTGTTGACTATAACCTTGTGCAATCAGTCGTGCCTTTTTTCTGACAACCTCTCCTTGCTCATCCAACTTGTTTCTGAATACCCATTTTGTTCCTATGATATTGAATCCTTTGGGCTTTGGAACTAGATCCCACACATCATTTCTTGAAAATTGATTTAGTTCTTCTTGCATAACTAGGATCCAATTATTGTCTTGCAGAGCTTCCTCTATTGAGGTTGGTTCAATCAGAGAGACCAACCCAAACAGTGATTCTTCAATGTTTCTGAAAGAGGATCTTGTTCTGATGGGATCTTCTTTCTTTCCAATAATCACGTTTTCTGGATGTGCTGATGTGATTCTGGGGAATCTATTCTGTGAGGTTTGTTCAGAAATTCTTAGATTTTCCAGAGCATTTTCAATAGGAGGGTCTTCTGAGTTGTCCTTTGCTTCTGACTCTTCAGAGTTTGTAAGATGATCTTCTGTACGTGCAGGATTTTCATTATGCTTTGGCTTTTGCTGGCCAAGCTTATCATTAAATCTGACTTTGATTGATTCTTCAACAATCAGAGTTTCTGTGTTGTATACCCTATAGCCTTTTGAGCGTTCATAATATTCAAGCAGAAAGCACTTTTGTGCCTTAGAATCAAACTTGTTCAGATTATCTTTAGTATTCAGAGTATAGCAAGTAAATCCAAAGGGATGGAAATGTGAAATGTTGGGTTTTCTGTTTTTCCATAATTCATAAGGAGTCTTTTCGAGAATAAGTCTTATAGAGACTCTATTTTGAATATAACATGTTGTGTTCACTGCTTCTGCCCAGAAGTGTTTAGCCATATTAGTTTCATTAATCATGGTTTTGGCCATTTCTTGCAAAGTTCTATTCTTCTGTTCTACAACTCCATTTTGTTGGGGAGTTCAAGGACAAGAGAAATCATGAGAAATTCCATTTTCTTTAAAAAACTTTTCAAAATAATGATTTTTAAATTCTCCTCCATGATCACTTCAAACTTTTATGATTCTAAATTCTTTTTCATTTTGCACTTGGTTGCAGAAGTCGAAGAACACAGAATGTGACTCATTCTTGTGTTTTAAAAACTTAACCCATGTCCATCTGTTGTAGTCATCAACAATGACTAATCCATACTTCTTGCCTCCGATGGATGCAGTTTTAACTGGTCCAAACAGATCAATGTGAAGAAGTTCCAACGGCCTAGAGGAAGAAACAACATTTTTTGACTTAAAAGAAGGTTTTGAAAATTTTCCTTTCTGACATGCTTCGCATAGAGCTTCTGAGTTGAACTTCAGATTTGGAAGTCCCCTGAACAGATTGAGTTTGTTAATTTGAGATATTCTTCTCATGCTAACATGCCCCAATCTTCTGTGCCAGACCCATTGCTCATCTCTAACAAGCATAAGGCCTTTTACATTCTGAGATTTAAGGTCAGAAAGATCAATTTTATAGATGTTGTTCTTTCTCTTGCCAGTAAAAAGGATTGATCCATCTTTTTGACTAACAGCTCTATGGGATTTTTTATTAAAGATGATGTCATAACCGTTGTCACTTAATTGACTTATAGACAGCAAGTTATGCGCTAATCCTTCTACCAACAGAACATTAGTTATAGAAGGAAGGTTATCGTTTCCAATGGTTCCAGAATCAATAATCTTTCCTTTCTGATTTCCTCCATATTTGACATCTCCTCCGGATTTAAGTTCCAGACTTTGGAACATAGACTTTCTTCCCGTCATATGTCGCGAGCATCTAGAGTCCAAGTACCATGATTGGTGTTTCAACTGAGCTGTTAAGGACATCTGCAACATAGATTATTTTCTCCTTAGGTACCCATTTCTTTTTGGGTCCTTTTTGGTTAGAGTTTCTAAAGCTCTGGTTGAACCTTGATTTTGCATAAGAATTTTCAGATTGAGAAGTGTATTTGATATCATGTGTGTGCCCAAAACTAATTTGTTTGTGTAGTGGTTTATATGTGATAACCATTTCCTCAACAGGCTTAGGTTTATATGTTTCTTTCCCTTTGGGAGTTTCATATCCAATACCTCTTCTGTTATTTCCACTAACACCATAGATCATTGAAGCCATTTTGCTTCTATTTATGCTTTTAGCAAGAAACATTTGAAAACTATAGTCATATTCTTTAAGAGTGTCTTTTGAACTTGAAGCAGAATCTGAAGTAGAAATCTATTGAAACTTTTGAACTTCCTCTTTGAGTTTAAAAATGTTTTCTTTAAGTTCATAGTTTTCTGTTTCAAGTTTCTCAAAATCAGATGTAAGATTCTTTTTGAGTTTCTTGCATTTGATTTTGAGTTGACTGTAGTTTTCAAGAAGTTCAGATAAGCTTTCAGCAAGTTCAGTTCTAGAAAATTCAGAGAATACCTCTTTCGATTCTGAATTAGAGTCTGAGTCATCGTCATCTGCTGTGGTAGCCATAAACGCTAGGTTAGCATGTTCATCTTTGGAGTCAAATTCAGCTTCAGAAGATTTTGAATCATTCCAGGTGGCCATCATGCCTTTCTTTCTTCCAAACCTTTTCTTTGGTCTTTCTCTTTGTAGCTTAGGACAATCACTTTTGTAGTGTCCTGGTTCTTTACATTCATAGCATACTATATCTCTCCTACTTGACTTCTTATATCCAGAAGATTCTGGTTTATCTTCTGACCTCTTGTAGTTTCTGAACTTCTTTTGTCTGTGCTTCCACATATGGTTGATCCTTCTGGAGAGCAGAGATAACTCATCTTCTTCTGATGCAGAATCTTCATGGTTTCCTTCTTCTTCCTGAAAAGCGTTAGTTTCACATTTTTAATAGATTTAAGGGCGACAGACTTACCTTTCTTCTGAGGCTCATGTTCATCAAGTTCTATCTCGTGACTTCTTAATCCACTGATAAGTTCTTCAAGGGATACATCATTCAAATCTTTTGACACTTTGAATGCAGTAACCATAGGTGCCCATCTTCTGGGTAAACTTCTGATAATTTTCTTAACATGGTCTTCCTGGGTGTATCCTTTGTTCAGAACTCTCAGGCCAGTGGTCAGAGTTTGGAATCTTGAGAACATAGCCTTAATGGACTCATTTTCTTCCATTTTGAAGGCTTCATACTTCTGGATGAGAGCCAGAGCTTTTGTCTCTTTTACTTGAGCATTTCCTTCATGAGTCATTTTGAGAGACTCAAACATGTCATGTGTTGTATCTCTGTTGGTGATTTTCTCATATCGCGTTTTAGAGATAGCATTTAGAAAGATGTTTCTGGCTCTATGGTGATTCTTGAAATCTAACTTCTGTTGTTTATCCATGTTCTTTATGTCAATCTTGTTTTCGTCTTTGTCTTCTGGATGTGTGTAACCATCTAGAACTATATCCCATAGATCAGCATCATGACCTAGAAAGAAAATTTCTAGTCTACCCTTCCAGTATTCAAAGTCTTCTCCATCAAACACATGAGGTTTGGTGCAGTTGTTGTTGTTTTGTTCAGTTGCCATAGTGTTTTCCTTCTGGATCTTTTTCCGACATTGTTAGGTGTTTGCACCCAGAACTAGAGCTCTGATGCCAATTGAAGGATGAGAAAACACTTATAAGGGGGCTTGAATAAGGTTTTCCTTTTTCCGTGTAATACTAATTGAAGGACACGGGTATTTTTATCCTGGTTCGTTTGAAACTCAAACTACTCCAGTCCACCCGCCAAGGTGATTTCTCCACTCTCAACGAGGACTTAATCCACTATAATCAAACTGATTACAAATGCATAAACAAACTGTTGTGACTAACAATACAATTCACAAACCAACTGCAAGTGACTAACACCTCTAAGACTCAACTATTCCTAGTCCTCTTAAGAAATCTGACCCAACTGGTCTCTCAAGGAACACTTACCAAAATTATCTCTTAACAATAGTGAATCAGAATGCTTCTAATAAGATGTATCACAAACTGTGATTTATCACTAAGATTGTTGCCCAATACTTAAGATTTACCCACTATACAGTATTAGTTTACAAGAATGAAAACAATGAGTGTTAGTATGTTTCTCGTGGATCAGTAACCTTTCTTTGAAACAAATGATCTTCTATATATAGCTTCCAGTCTTGACCATTACTGCCTTAAAGAGAGTGTATGCATTAATGATGCGTGTTGGCATGGTCTTTATGTTTCTCGTGCGTAGCACCACTTGATTGTGTTAGCCGTCTTAGCATTAAATGACCAACGGTACTTTCAGAGCTTGTCTCTAGAATTTTAAGAGTTTGCTTGGAGCGTTGCCACTTCAGAGTTTACTTTAACGTTTCTTCTATCAGAGTATTCTTCATTTTATGTTCGTTAGAGTTTTCTTCAGCTTGTATTATCAGAGTTTACTTTAACTTTTCTTCTATCATAGTATTCTTCATTTTATGTTCATCGGAGTTTGCTTCAGCTTGCATTATCATAGGTTGCTTAGGATTTCTTTTCATTATAGTTTACCTTGGAGTGCTTCCTTCAGAGTTTGTTTTAGACTTGCATAGAATGATGTTTCTTTCTTGATATGCATGAGTAAGAACATCATCTGAATTTAGAAAACATACACATCAGAGTATAAAATTTATTTCATTGTTATCATCAAAACTCTAAGATATGATTAGAACCAAACTTTGTTCTAACAGTAGCGGCGACTACCAAACTGAGCAAATCGTCAAGATCAAATGAAAGGAAAGGAGAAGCAGGGAGTACGCCTCAAGCAAGCTTCACCAAGAAATAAACAAAGTTAGAAATAATATCCAACTAAGATAAAGGCAAACGCGTACTATGAATGCAATGCGTAATCATAAATTCCTGCACAAAATATCACATGTATCAGGACAACATATAATATGATATGAACATCTCAAAACGATGAGAAATAAGGCGTGTCGCATGAGAAGCGAGCATAAGTCGTATGCTTCGATCACATAACTACTTGTTATACTACCTGATCGAAAGCACAAAAATGTATCTTACACAATGAATAAACGCGTCAAAAATGACATGGCAAAGCGGCATGAAAATGCGGATAAAAACTAAAAGAGGAAAGTATATTTTTTATTAGTTTTTTTTTTGGAAGCTAAAAGGGAAAGTATTTTTTTATTAGTTTTCATGTAAAGAAATTCTAAAAAAACTAAAGGATTAATTCTAAAAAAACCATTATAATATTCTACTATTTTTTATTTGATTGCCTTTATTATGTTGTAAAGAAAATTCTAGAAAATTAAAGAATTAATTCCTAAAAAATTCCATTATGCTCTACTATTTTCGTCTTTTATATTGCTTTTATCACGTATTAAATTAACAAAAATTACCACTATAAAAAACTAAACATATCAAAGAATTATTAAATCCAGGAGGGTGCTGATTCGAATTTGATGGTGTATTGTAGTGAACAATTCGGGTACAGGGCCCAAATTGCCAAGGTCCAATAAAGCTTTTTTTTATTGTGTTTCTTTAAGACCAAAAAAATTGAGACAGGCCCAGGGGGTGATTCCATTCGGCCCAGTTCACCAAGAGCTCCATTCAACAAATATTTTGCTTACATAGCTTGCCAAAAACAAGGTTTGGGCCTAAGGATGAAGATTTTGCAGTCCAATTGAGATTTTTGTACCTTCTTCAGACTAAAAAATAGGAACAGACCTAAGCTAAACCGGTTCGGCCCATTATCAAACCCCATCAGTCCAATTGAACCAAATAATTGTTAGAGGGAAAGGGAATAGGGTTCAGAGAGTGGCTATGCAGCTTCTTGACCAAAACGGCTTCTTCCTCCTCACCTTGCTCACAGCAGCGGGATTCCCCATCACCTATGACTCTGCCATATATCCACCAGCCTCCGTATCACCATCATCATCCTCACATCTCCTTCCTCCCTCGTTATATCTCTGATTTCACACTCAAAAAACCTAAAATGATCGAAAACCTAAAAGCTGAGATAGTCGATTCTTAAGCTTCATCAACCTCAAGATCTTGCAAAGTGCGTCTAGCAAAGACACTATACATAGAATTACGCAGCAAATCGAAATAAAGTAGAACCTGGATTCGTAGCTTGAAGGATATAAATTCCAGAATACCAGAGGTGAGGTAATATTACGCATCCATTAATGTTTCGTCTTCTTCTTCTAATTCTTCTCTGATTTCGCGTCTTGATTTTGTTTTTTCAAATATTTTTGGTAACATGATGGTGATGAATCCGTGATAGAGATTGAGACACCAATTGTAGTTGTGATGAAGATTGGAGCTTCCTGAAGGGGGTGAAGAGGATGTTTATCGGAGAAGAGTGAAGGTTGATGGTTGAAGATGAAGATGATGAATAGAGGGATCTTCTGAGATTATGCAGAGAGTGAGATTGGAAAAAAAAGGTCCCCTCTCTAACTAATTTTCTGTTATTTTATAGACTGAATCGTGAATTCCCTCTCTCCTTTTCCTCTTTCTGTTTGTTGAATTCTGTTGAGAATTTGTTATGGGGTTTATTGAAGTTTTCTGTTAGAGGTTTTTAGAAATAGGTTGGAAACCATTACGATTCTGTTATGGACAGTTTTTATTCAGTTATGGTTAATTAGGAGATTAGGGGAAGTTAAAAACAATCAGAAAATCGGTTATGGTCAGTTGGGATTAGTTGGTTGGGTTTTGTTAGAAACAGTTGGAAGATGGTTTAGAAGACAGTTAACTTTCTGTTTGGACTGTTGGTTGGAAGCTGTTATAGGTAGTTAGTTAGTGAGGTTAGAAGTTAGAAATTCTGTTGGGAAATTGGAATTATGTTAGGCTTTAGTTAAAGGAACTTGTTTAACTGTTTAGTTTTCTGTTACTTTGAATTCTATTTCAGATTTTCCTGCTTTTCTGTTTTCTATTTCAGATTTGACTTGAATTTCACTTTTCTGGACTCTGAACCAGCACACAAGTGATCCTGTTCATGTTCTAACAGGACATAGCCTTTGTAGCAGCATCTTCAGTGGAGCCATGAGCAGCAATTTTCTTCACCATACTGATGATGTCCGGCTCTGGTATGTGAACTTGTAATGAGTTTAAACGGTATGCTGCCTTATAATTATGCTCGGTTATCTTCTTTCTTTTGAATGCATAATGACATGAAGTGAAATGAGAATGAACATGGCATGTTTGGGAGGTTGGCGCAGTGATGATGAATGCTCGCAGATTGTGATAAAGACGCGCGAGGAGGTGAAGATGGTTAAAGTAGTAGATAATGATCAATAGAGATGATGAAGAGATCAAGAGTATGCCGGCTACAGATGTTCTGGGTTTGAAGATTTTCGGGTAACTTCTCTCCTTCTCCCTTTCTATTTTCCATCTCTTCCGTGATCTCCCTTGAATAATTGTATCTAATTCCCCCTTTGCATATGTGGAAATTTCTGTTATACAGTCTGGAACGTTTGTTATAGAATCAATCAATCTAAGCCCTTGAATTGCGTTAGTTTGGTACACAATTAGCAGTGAGATTCGATGGCAGTCGTGAAGCGCTTAGAATTTGGGATCTATTTTGAAGTTGTTAGCTAGGCTGAACCGTTTATAGTTAGTTGTGCCAAACAAATATAGGAGATTACGCAGGTTGGTAAATTGGTTTAACAACTAACATTATGTTATTGTTTTTTTGTTGCAAGTTGGTTTTTTCCTTATTTTGAATTGGTGCTTGAACTGATATAGTGATTGTAGAGTTTGAACGGGCTGCTCAGTCATTCTTGTATGCATCGTGACTTGGAATGGCCTCTTGAAGCATGATTATTTATGTGAATAGCTTCATAGTATTTGATGTTTTTCCTTTGATTATGCAGGTCTGGTTTATGTTATAATAGCAAGTTTGGTTTATGTTATAACAGCAGGTTTGGTTTTGGCATGGTGTACATGACTTGGAAGTCTCAACAGGCGAAGAAGTGAAGAAACTTGATGGAATCATCACAAGATAGAAGCTTGAAGTTAGACTTTAGGTTTAGAATATTGTAGCTTTTTTTGTATTTGTAGTGAAATGTAATGTATAAATGAATTTGGTAGTTATGTGCATATATGTGTAAGACTTTTTGAATGGCATATTGTATTGGTGTATCAGTGGTTTTTTTCAAGGTTATTTGTAATGGTTTGAATGATGGATGTTTAATGTATTGGATGTACGGGTGAATCATGTGATGTACTTTGAATAATGTAGTGGAAACTGGCCTTGAAACATACAATGAAATGGTTCCTTCTTCAACTTCAAGCTTGAGAACTCTTCCCTCCCATTTGCATTTAATTTGAATGTTTCAAATATTTCCTTCAATTTGCACCATTTGAATGAATAACACCAATATGGGATGGAAACCAAAAGCAAACTCATTATAGGATTTGGTCAAAAAGTCAACCTCTTGTGGTTGACTTTGACTAAAAAAATGTTTTAACAAAGGACTTCCAACTTAGAAATGATTCCAAAAACTCGACATAAAACTCCAAGTTCTTTAAATAATGCCTAAGAAACGACTTTCCACACGAGTAATAACCATAAACTGATCCTTGTTCGATGAATAGTGGATAAATAAACTCATATTCTTCATTTCTCGTCCAAGAACCAAAGATTATACCATGTATCTCAAGCGATAGAATGAACACCTGAACTAATGAGAGATAGACCCTCGTATGCAGTCCCAATGCACATATTGTCATGAAAAAAACCCTTTCTTAATTGATTGACCCCTCATAGCAGTAGATGTCTTGATTCAAAGACCATATAGGAATCAATGTATACATGTTCAAACAAGTGATTAGAGAATTCTTCAGATGAAGATTGAACTTGAGATATGGAGAGAGGGATGCTCAAGACAGCCATTAAACAAAACCATAATCCACATGATCCTCAGTTGAAACATTTCCATGCATGGACATAAGAGATTGGAAGCCATTGGCCTTTGATGAATATTAATGAAGACATGATCTTGTGCATTAAGGAGACTCAAAACCCTGGTCTTAATATGTGCTCAATGAAAACACCAGTTGAATTGGGCTCTCTTGATACGCGAACTTTACACAATGTAGAAACCCTGATCTCAATGATTCTTGGTCCCATACTAAACTTTACGGATACATGACGTGCAAAATGACCTAATGGAAGTTATGTATATGATAAAAATGTGAGATACATTAGCCAGATAAAAGTGAGAGGGTAGGACAAATTTGGGGTATTATAGCAAGTAGCAATACATTGTGGAAACTATGCGGGGTATACCGACATGGTCTAAGCAATAGCTACATTAGTGCGACATGTTTGTGGGTACCGGTAGCCCTTGAGTAGTCAAGGATAATACGGGGTCACTAAGTGATGTCATGAAGCACTAATTGACTTTTAGAACCTTTACTTGACCAACTTAGTCATTAGGACGTAGTGAGATGACCGGCTTTCGTGCAGTCCGAAGTTGGTAGATACTCGATACTACACTCATTGAGGTTTTGCTTTTTGGGATATTTCAGTTGTCGTGAAAGAGGCTTGCACTGAAACAATACCCGAAAAGACAAATCAGTGATATTGAGATCCCTTAGAACCCGGTTACTATTTATAGGACAGGTTTAAGCCAACTAAACTTCAAGAGGGTACTTACCTATGAGACTCCATGCAAGCCTAAACCTAAGGACTTGTTTGCCTTGTTTGTATATATTTACTTGTACATAACATCATAAACATCATAACATCATACTCATTCTAAAAATTTCAAGGATTATTGGGATTTATCTTTGTTCTGTTTTGTAGGACATGTCTTCTATCCGTAGGAACACTATCCAAGTCAATCTCGTAAGGATTCCTTCTCAACTCAAAGAGTTAGCATCAAGGGTTCTTGAGAATTCTCCATTCACCAAAAGATATGGCCGTCTCCTAAACTTGGTTACCTCCAACACTGATGAAGATATGATAAAGGTTCTCTTTCAATTCTTTGATACTCTACACCATTACTTCACTTTTCCCGATTATCAACTTGTGCCTACTCTAGAAGAATTCTCACAACTCTTGAGGATTCTCATTCTCAATCAACTAACCTTCAACGGTACGGAAAGAGATCCAAAACCTGAAGAGATTTCCCAAGCACTACATTTGCAACAATCTGATATCACAGCTAATTGGCAAACAAGGAGTAGTGTCAAAGGTTTCTTAGCCAAGTTCTTGTTCGAGAAAGCTCAAGATTGATTGAACTCTTTAGACTTACAAGCTTTTGAAGATATCTTGGCCCTTCTCATCTATGGGATGTTTTTGTTTCCAAACCCTGACCAACTCATAGATATATATGTTTTCAAGATCTTCACGTCTCGCAATCCAGTGCCTACCTTGTTGGGAGATATCCTTCATTCTTTTCATTATCGCACTATGAGGAAAAGAGGGATCCCCATGTGTTGCACTCCTCTCTTGGCAAGATGGTTTATTTCACATCTTCCCCGATCTGTGTTGAAGAACGTGCAAGGTTCAAGATGGTCCCATAGGTTGATGACGCTCAAACATTCAGATGTTCATTGGTGTTCCCTATCTTTGGAGAACGTTAATCATCGACCATTGTGGTGAATTCCCTAATGTCCCTTTACTTGGCGTTAGAGGAGGTATCACTTACAAACCCTGCTTAGCTTTACGAAAGTTTGGTTTCGCCCGAAGGGATGGTCCACATGAGATGCTCATTCAAGGAGTGGTATTCGACTATGAAAGCAACGATCAAAGTTACCGCCAGAGGTTTATCCGAGCTTGGAGGATGGTAAGCAAAATGGATAGTAAGACATTAGGACACAAGAATTCCATTCCCCTCGAGTCTTACCTTAAGTGGGTACGAGCTCGTGCTCAAAAACTTGCGATGCCTTATCCCTCAATCTTACCAGTTGTCATGGAGCATGTGGTTGAAGGAGATGTTCCCTACACTATCCTCCACCCTGACATGCCAACTTCTCTCGAAGACTTGCAAAAAGGTTGGATTCAGCTTAAGGAAGAACGAGATACTTTCAAAGCTCAATTCTATGCTAGTGAGAAGAGGGTCTTGGAGCTTACGAAGCAGCTACAAGAAGAGAAAAGTGTGAACGCCTACCTTGTGCCGAAAAGGATGCGTTCAGTATTTTTATCTTAGAGAGTTATTTTGTAAGCCTAAGAGGCATGATGTAATCTCTTTTGAACTAATTAATGAAAATTGACGTTTTTTCATTCTTTTGTCTATGCAAATTTAAATTCTATACATCCTTGAAATCATTTGCATATACATACCCCATGCATCATAACATGACAGGTTTTCGCATAATAGGTTTCCTTATCTTTCTGTTGTTTATTTCAGCAAGATGGATCTAGAGAAAACTGTGAAGGATCTTCAGGCACAAAACTGTTAATTCCAAGAGACTCTACTGGCCCTAGCCAAGGGGCAGCAAGATATGATTGCATTGCTGGCAGTTAAGAAGAAGCCCAAGAAGAAATCTCTACTCAACATGGTTAGAAGGTTCAAGGAGGCAGTCTGTCAGATCCCGGTAGGAGAAGACTCATCTGAAGAAGACGCGAATCAGATTGGTGAAGTTAAAAGTGCCCAGGCTGACTGTGTTAATGATCAAGCGTCTAATGATGATTATTTCGATGAGCAGTATCCACCCGCCGATGTCAAGTATAAGCAGTTAGAAGACTGATCAAAAGCTGTTAAAATCCAAGTTGTCCCCGGTTTAGATTTTGATGATTTGGGTTTGATCTCTGGGGTCGTGATTCCCCGCAAATTCAAAATACTAATCTTTGCAAAGTATGATGGGGTTTCTAGTCCAAAACTCCACCTGAAATCTTATGTGCGCAAGATACAGCCGCACATTACTGATAAGAAACTCTGGGTTCACTTTTTCTAAGAGAGCTTGGCCGGAATGCAACTTGAATGGTTTTATCAGTTAGATAGTGTATCAATACTTGGGAGGATTTAGCTACCGCATTCTACCATCAGTACCAGTATAATGCCGACTTGGAGCCAACGACGGTTCAGTGGCAAGATATGACTATGGGGAAGAATGAAGGATTTAAGGAATATGCACAAAAGTGGAGAGACCTTTCAAGTAGGGTTCAACCACCTTTGACTAATAGAGAGCACATTGGCATGTTTATGGGCACCTTATCTGGTCCTTTATTTAACTTGTTGGTAGGTTGTTCCTCCTCCGAATTCACCGAGTTAATCTTAACTGGTGAAAGAGTTGAATGTGGCATCAAAAGTGGGAAGATCTATATGGAATCTACCTCCACTTCTAATCCTATCAAGAAACCTTTTCCTGCAAAGAAAGAAATCAATGTTGTGTACGGGACAAGGTCCCATACCAAGAAGAATGATCATCCGTCTGTAAATGTTGTCCGAATCTCCAATCCAACTCCTACTCTAAGACCATCTGCAAATCATCAATGTTTTGAAACTCTGAGAAGACAATTTACGAGGTTAGGCATGTCACTATCTCAGTCCCTTCAACATTTGCTAAAGGCTAATTTGGTGACATTGTGTGATCCACCTGCCAACCCTGATACCTTTTCACCAAAGTATAATCCAAACGCTAAATGTGCTTACCACTCAAGTAGCCCTGGGCACGAGTCGGACCAGTGTTGGGCCTTGAAGAACAAAATTCAAGATTTGATCGATAACAAGACTATTGAGTTTGATCCTCCTCCAACTCCGAATGTAATCATTGTGCCCATGCCGAAGCATGTCAAGGATGTCAATGAAGTCAACATTGTAGGTGATTCTGATGAAGAGGCTGCATTTGAAGATTGGGTGTATCTTACTACAACGGAGCTCCAGAATTGGCATGCAAAGGACTTCGTGCCCATCTCCTTCCTTGAGGAGTAATCTACTTGTTATTGATTTTCTTTCAATTCAAGAACATTTTGTCTGTAATATTTAACAATGACTTTTAAGCCATGTGCCTGGCCCAGGGAACTTTGGTCCATTTTGTCAAGGGTTTCATTTATGTTCATCTAATCATATGATCATTTAGTACATTGGACTCTTTTGCATTCTAATATTTGTGTTCATTGTCTTTCTTCTCTTTCAAATACATTTTTCAAAATAGCCATGTATCTTACATGCACACACACACACACTCTTGCAGGTCTTCATCCACTCTGGATCTTATTGCTAATGACTCTACTATTGCCGACTATGACTTTGAATGTCCAATTAACCAAGCTGAAGACGAAGGCGGGAAATATTTTGAAATACCGGGAGAACTAGCCAGACTTCTATTACAAGAGGAAAAATCTATTCAGCCGCACGAAGAGTCAGTTGAAGTCATCAATCTGGGTACTGAGTCAGATAAGAAGGAAATCAAGATCGGCGCTAAATTGGAGAGCAGTGTCAAGAGCAGGTTGGTTCATATGTTTCATGATTATGTGGAAGTATTTGCTTGGTCTTATGAAGATATGCCTGGGTTGGATACCGACATGTAGTTCATCATCTGCCGACAAAGGAAGACTGTCCTCCTATCAAACAAAGGGTTCGACGCATGAGGCCTAATATGTCTGAGAAGATCAAAGTTGAATGTTGTACCCCAAAATTTTCCCTCTCATTTTATCAAGATTTTTCACACAAGACTTCTTTGACTCAAGACAAGATCAGGGTTTGCTCAACTCAAGACATCTCATCTTGCACTGATAACCCAAAATTAGGGTTTGAGTTTGCACAAGGATTTTTAGACCACCAATGCTTCATTTGACTTTCATACATCATTTTGGAACCCTAAGATTGTTCATGTTAAGTTTCAAGCCTTGAACCACATTTTTTATCAGTCAATTGGATAGTTGACCTAAAAATCAGTTGTATTGGGGAAAAGGTCAACCATGGCTAATTTATAGTCAAAATTCATAATTTTTTATCCACATCAACATTTTAGACTCATATGTACCATTTGATCAAGTTTGGATCACAACTCCTCAAGAAATTTGATCAAATCATCAAAAGGGCAAAATGGTCAAAGTTAGGGTTTTGACTGAGAAAGGGAAATTTCTAATTTTTTAACCTAGCCAATGACCAATTGAGTTCAAACATGATTTCAAGGGTTCAATGGCATCATCTTGACCTAATTACATGGTCTAAAAGATCTCAATTTCATTGGATTGAC
Source organism: Vicia faba (assembly GCA_948472305.1). Lineage (NCBI taxonomy): Eukaryota > Viridiplantae > Streptophyta > Magnoliopsida > Fabales > Fabaceae > Vicia > Vicia faba. Next base: position 1,384,262,720 of record OX451739.1, read on the forward strand.
AAATGAATTTTGCAGTCAATTAATCAAAAGTCAAATGTGCACTGAAAAGTCAAACTTTGACTTTTTGGTCAAAATCAAGGGCCAAGGGTCATAATTCATCAAGATATGTCAAAATGTGAAACTTGTCCACCAAGAAACTCAAAATTGAAAGTTAGGGTTTTAATTTGAAAAAATTTCATAACTTAGAATTTTTCTAAGTATAAACTTTTTTCTTATTTTTTCCCAAATTTTCACCACTTTTTCACAATGATGCATTTTGATTCAAAGAAAACTTCCAAAATAAAATTTCTAGTCCTCCATGAAATCTACAACTTTTCTTCACAAACTTTTCCCAAAATATGCTTGGATCTCAAGTTATGAATTTATGAACATAGGGCCATGAACTAAATAACTTAGTGAAATTTTGCCCTAATTTAGGCAGGTTTTGGACCCAACTTCATGGACATTTTTCACCTAGTTACAAGATGTATCTAAAATTGCATTTCCAAGATGGATTATAGATCACATTGCAAGCTTTCCAAAATGTCCAAGAACTCTCTAAGATCATTTTTGAGTAGGGAGAATCGAAGAAGGGAAGTTGGCATTTTCTCACTTTTGTTCAAGCCATTTTCACATAGCATCAAGTTGCAAATCACATCTATGATGGTTCTATCTTGCTTTACAGGTCCTAAGCTTGCTATACACTCCATAATTAAATGCAAACTCAGAAGCTAAAGCCTTTATTTTGCTTTTAAAGCTTTATACAAGATACATTTCCATTTTTGGCCAAAAGTTCACAATGTCATTTTCATAAAGAGCAACTTTTGCAACTTTGTCAATATTGAGCATTGAACATGTCCCTTTGGTACAAGAAATTTCTACAGGTCTCAAGAAATGTGTACCAACTCCTATCAGCCCTCAAGCAAGCCAGGAAAATCATGTTAGCATTGGTCTTGTCAACTTTACTTCAAATGCAAGAAAACTGGCAAAAAGTGCTAGAGCTTGCACAGCTAGTAAGGGCTGACTTTGAATCACTTCTCTACATATTTTCAAACTTGTTACAATGCACAACACGCTTGGATTGAACCTGAAACACTCCCAAATTCAAAAACACCAAAATTCTGCCAAAACACACAGTTTCTGCAAAACCATAGCCAACTCTCATTTGGCTCGTCCATTTTGTGTTTAAACACTTTAAGCATCTCATAAACATCATAAAAAAGCAATCCAAGCCATCACCCTGGTTCTGTAACCCATGTTTCAGCATCCACCATTTTCATTTTGGAAGCTTACAACTTGGCTTGTCCAAAGAGTTCCAGCCATCCTCAAAGCAAGATAAGCATTGGGATAGCTTCAGGGAAGTTCAAGGAAGCTTAAACAATCATCAGGCCTCCATTAAAGTCCCTACATCGCCCTACTCAAATCCATATGAAGGAGGTAATTTCTTAAACTCTATCTCTCTGAATAGGCAACCTCAAGCCACGATTTGTGAAGGAAAAATGTAGCCATTATCATGACAAAGTTGTACATATCATTACTTTTCATTTATATTACTTGTGCTAAGAGAATTTGAAGATTGAAAATGCTGAAAAAGTTAGGTCACGAATTAGGGATTCAAAAATTCTCTCTGATCTTTAAGAGTTAGGTTACATAATTTATATTGTTGGAATCGTGAGCTCAAATGCCACATGTTTCATGTTATGAGTTTTTGTTTTTATGCAAGCATAAGAGAGATACAGTTTGAACCGGAAACGCATGCAGGGAAGACTGGCCAGAGGACAGGGATGAAGTTCTGGGCTTTTTGGCGCCTTGGGCCTTTTTGTTTTTGCTAATCACACCTCCCTGACTTGCTACTACACCCCCTTTACTATTTTTTATATTTTTGCATTTTCTTTCATATTTTTATATTTATTACTTTCATTTATTTTTCTTAATGATAAAAAATACCAAAAAATGATTTATTTATTTTTACACTTTTATTTTATTTTTTTTAATTATTTTCTCACATGAAAAATAGTTTATTTTGATAAATAGAACTTATTTTCTTAAATAACTTGTAAATATATTTAAAAAATACTTAATATTTTTATTATATATTTTATACTCATAAACACTTATTTTGTACATATTTAATTTTTAAAATTTACATATAATATTATTTATTATTTTCTTATACAAAAAAATGTACAAAATAATAATATGGAGCATTATTTTCTTTGAACAAAAATTAGGATTTCATCCCTTCCAAAAATAATATTATTTTTTCCTTCTTTTTTTAGGGTTTAAATTAAATTATTTTCTAATACAAAAACAAGACATAAAAAACATTTTTTTAAAACATTAACATTGCATTGCACTTTAATTATTTGTCTATTTATTTAATTCGTGCAATATTTGATTTGGTTGTAATAATATATTTAGGTTTATATTTGTGCAAAATCCCCATTCAAACTTTTATCCCCTCTCCCATAAAAATTGTTGTAATAGCTTAGTTTATTTTATGCAATTTATTGCTTTTGAACCATGTTTAGTAAATTAGGGTTTGCATGACAAGAACAAAAACAAAACAAAATAGAAAACCCTAAATGTAAGACAAAAGCATGAAAATGATACACTTTGCACACAAGCACCCCTAGGGTTTCTCCCACTTGGTTGCCTAAAATAAAATGGCCATGTTACGCACGCGAAGTATCTTGGCAAAACAAAACAAATATAAGATCATAGTCCCTCGATGACGCTATTCAAAGGTTGCCTAAAACAAAATGATCTTGGTCCCTCAAACATGCTAAGATACTTGGCAACGTTGCTATCATGGTCATACGATGACCCACGCCCGTCCCGTTTACATCCAAAGATAGGGTTGCTTACCAAATCAATGGTAAGTCAACAATGTCAAAGGAATGAAAAATGCACAAGAAAGACATTTGAGTAGGTAGATAGCTTCTAAGTTACTTGCTCTATTTCAAAACAATCCTTGCTATTTTCAAAAACAAACACACACACATTTCAAAACATCTTACAAAACATTGAAAACATTTTCAAAAGACAAACATCTTTGTATACATTCTTACGAACGAGAATCATTACAACGATTGCCTAAACGATGGACTCTTTTACAAAATACTTTCAAAATCACACCAAACACCATTTCAAACAAAACAAAGCAAGTGATCTAAACAAGTAACTAAGAACCCATGGAAAACCATGGATGAAAAGGGTGCTAGCACCTTCCCTTTTCATAATCTACCCCCCGAACTCAAGAAAACATCTCAAAGGTCTTTCCTGTGCTTTTTTACCTTTCCTTTTTGGATAAAAGAAAAGTCGGTGATGACTCTTGCTAACCGCAACATTTGCAAACACAAACGCAAAACCTCAAGTCAGTTCTCCCACCGCATCACAGAATTGGCGACTCTGTTGGGGATAATTCTAAAAGTGGGGTTACCTTAGGGTTTAGATCACCTTTATTTGCTTGAAATTGTTTGACTTGTTTGCTTTACATTATGGTTCTTTGTTTGGGTTTGAATCCTCCACCCAGATTTGAGAAACATTATAGGTAAATAGCAATACGTTGTGGAAACTGTGTGGGGTATACCGACATGGTCTAAGCAATAACTATATTAGTGTGACATATCTGTGGGTACCGGTAGCCTTTGAGTCAATCAAAGAGAATACGGGGCCGCTGAGTGATGTCATGAAGCACTAATGAAATTCTAAACCTTTACTTGACCAACTTGGCCATTTAGGATGTAGTGAGATGACCGGCTTTGGTGCAGTCCGAAGTTGGTATATACTCGATACTACACTCATTGAGGTTGGTTTCTTGGAATATTTCGGTCGCCAGTAAAGAGGCTTGAACTGAAACAATGAACAAGGAAACAATCCCGTTATATTGAGCTCCTTAGAACCCGGTTACTATTTCTAGGACAGGTTGAGCCAACTAAACTTCAAGAGGGTACTTACCTATGAAACCCCATGCAAGCCTAAACTAAGAACTTGCTTGATTTGTTTGTACATATAGACGTGTGCATAACATCATGGACATCATGAATATCATATGCATTCACTAACCATTTCAAGGATTTTGGAGATTCATCTTTGTTCTTGTTTTGTAGGTGATGGATTCACTTCGCAGGAAAACTATCAAAATCAACCTTGTAAGAATTCCTCCACAACTCATGGATCTAGCTTCAAGGATTCCTGAGAATTATCCATTCATCTAAAGACATGGTCGTCTACTCAACTTGGTCACTTCCAACACAGAGGAGGATATGATGAAAGTTCTCTTCCAGTTCTTTAACCCTTTGCATCATTGCTTCACATTTCCTGACTATCAACTTGTGCCCACTTTGGAAGAATTCTCTAAACTTCTGAGGATTCCTATTCTCAATCAACTACCCTTCAACGGTACAGAAAGAGATCCAAAGCCAGAAGAGATTGCTCAAGCCCTGCATTTGCACTCATCTGATGTCACAACTCATTGGGAAACTAGAAGTGGTGTCAAAGGCTTCTTATCAAAGTTTCTGTTTGAGAAGGCCCAAAGTTGTTGGAATTCCATAGACTTGTAAGATTTTGAGGAGATTGTAGCTCTGATTATCTTTGGGATGGTCTTGTTCCCTAATCCTAACCAACTCATAGATGTAAGCGCTGTCAAAATCTTCATGTCTCGCAACCCGGTGCCTACATTGCTTGGGGATCCAAAGATGTGTTCTTATGTGTTGCACTCCTCTCCTGGCAAGATGGTTTATTTCTCATCTTCCCCAATCAGTCTTGAAGAATGAGCAAGGTTTGAGGTGGTCACAAAGGTTGATGACACTTAAACATTCAGATATTCATTGGTGTTCTCGATCCAAAGAGAATGTTATCATTGTTGACCGTTGTGGGGAATTCCCTAATGTCCCTCTACTTGGAATTAGGGGAGGCATCACCTACAACCCGTATTTATCTCTAAGACAGTTTGGTTATACCCGAAGGGATGGCCCACATGATATGCTGATTCAAGGTTTGGTTTTCGACTACGATAGCGACGATCAAGGACTTCACCAGAGATTCGTCCGAGCTTGGAGGATGCCAAACAAGGTGGATAGCAAGACTTTGGGACACAAGAATTCCATCCCTCTTGAGCCTTACCTCAAGTGGCTACAAACCCGCGCTCAAAGTCTTATGATGCCTTATCCCTTCATTCTCCCAGTGATTATAGAGCCTATTAAAGAAGGAGAAGTTCCATACACTATCCTACATCCTAACATGTCGACATCACTCGAAGACCTACAAAGGGATTGGATACAGCTCAAGGGAGAGCGCGATACTTTCGAAGCCCAATTCTACGCAAGCGAGAAGAAGGTTTTGGAACTCACTCGGCTACTTCATGAAGAGCAGACTCTCAATACCTACATTGCACCAAAGAGGATGTATAACGTCTTTTTACCTTAGAATTTTGTATTATTTTGCCCAAGGGGCATTGATGTACTCAAATTCTATCTTATCAATATGACGTGTGCTTCTTTTTTGTTTAAAACAAATTTGAATTTCTAAATCCTTGAAAACATTGCATGAATACATATCATTCATCATAAGCATAAACAGGTCTTTGCAACAAGTTTCCTCATCTCTCTACTGTTTATTTCAGTACGATAGATCTCGAACAAACGGTCAAAGATCTGCAAGCTCAGAACTCACAATTTCAACAGTTGCTCATGACCTTATCCAAGGGGCAAGAGGAGCTGAAGACTCTGCTAGAAAAATAAAAAGAGAAAAAGAAGAAGAAGCCAACTGGTGTGGTTATCATGGGCAGAAGATTTCAGGGACAAGCCAGAAGGACCTTAGATTTTCCAACAACATCTGATGAAGGGGAAAGAAAAGGAAAAGGAACGGCAGTACCATCAGATTCTGAAGAAGAAGAAGAGGAAGAGGAGGACTACTCTGAACAACAATACCCTCCGGCTGATGACAAATACAAACACCTTGAAGAGCGACTAAGTGCTACGGAAATCCAAATAGTACCGGGGCTAGATTTTGAGGAGTTAGGGCTGGTGTCAGGAATTGTAATCCCGCCAAAGTTTAAAGTGCCACTATTTGCCAAGTATGATGGGGTGTCTTGCCCTAAAATGCACCTCAGATCATATGTCAGGAAGATTCAACCACATTCTGTTGACAAAGACTTGTGGGTCCACTTTTTCCAAGACAGTTTATCAGGAATGCAACTTGATTGGTTCTACCAATTAGAAAGGGATGATGTCCATAATTGAGAAGACTTAGCAGCAGCTTTCAATAAACAATATCAATACAACACCGATTTGGAGCCTACCCGCACTCAGCTTCAGAGTATGGCCATGGTTTCCAATGAGGGCTTTAAAGATTACGCACAAAAGTGGAGAGATCTAGCCGGAAGGGTGCAACCCCCTCTATCTGAGAGGGAGTTGGTGGACATGTTCTTGGGAACCCTATCAGGTCCTTTCTTCAATCACCTAATTGGAAGTTCTTCTGCATGGTTTACTAAATTAATTTTAACCGACGAAAGAGTGGAGGCTGGTATAAGAAGTGGGAAAATTCAAAAGGACGCGTCTGCCTCAACAGCTGTGAAAAAACCCTTCACTGGTAGGAAGGAAGTATTTGTTATGTATTCACAGAGGAATCAGGGAAGAACTGAGCACCGACCAACGGTGGGGGTCGTTATGATTCCGAAGCCTGCATCATACCAGCCAAGAAATAACCAGCAAAGGGTAGAAAGGCACGTTCGTCAATTTACCAAGATTAACATGACTCTAGCTCAAGTTCTACCACATCTTCTGAAGTTGAATTTGGCCACTTTAAAAGAGGCCCCAAAGAATCCTAATACTTCTTCTCTACATTACCATCCCAACGCCAGATGCGCGAACCATTCTGAAAGTCCAGGGCACGACACCAACAATTGTTGGGCTCTGAAGAACAAAATTTAGGACTTGATAGATGCAAAGGAAGTTGAGTTTGAAGTGCCTGAGAAACCGAATGTTATTTCCGCTCCAATTCCTAGGCATGGTCACAATGCAATGCTATTGAAGAAGATCTGTTTGTTGCTACCATGGATAAACTGTTAACTCCGCTCCCGATTATTAAGTTGAATTTGTTGAAAGCTGTTATTTTCCCAGGTTGTGACAAAGATTGCCATGTTTGTCTATCCTCATCATTTAACTTCCCTCTGTTGAAAAAAGGTATCCAACGACTGATGGATAACCAAGAAATTTTGTTTGAGAATGCTCCTGTTTCACCCATTCCAGTTAAAGAAGTTTCAATAATAACCATCTACGCCAATCCTTCCAGGGCCCCTAAAAGACCCGTTAGGATTACACCTGCTCCAAAGACTACTCCACTTAAGATTACAATGCCCGGGCCGGCCCCATACAAATCAGATAAAACAGTACCATGGAATTACGGTGGAGAAATCTACTACCATGGTATTAAACAGATCGAACTGACTGTCGAAGAAGAGATCTCCGAAGAGGACAATTCCAACATTAGCAATATTGTCGGAACAAGAAAGATTACCCGTAGTGGTAGGATCTTCTCTCCAAAGATTGCCCCTCCAACGACAGTCTTTAGACCCGTGGCCGTTCCGAAGATTACCTTTGCACCAGTGATTATACCTGCAAGCGTACCTACCAACAAAGACAATACAATTCCTATCCCTATTTCCACTGCTGAGAATAAAGGAAAGAACGTTCAAGAGGAGCTTGTCCGGACGAAGGCTCAATCACTAGCTATTCCCGAAACATCCAAGAAGGAGATGGAAGAAATCCTGAGGATAATTAAGAAGAGTGATTATGATGTGGTTGAACAGTTGGGGCAAACACCTTCCAAGATCTCTATGCTAGCTCTGTTGCTGTTCTCTGAAGCACACGCCAAAGCTCTGGTAAAATTTCTGAAGACAGCTCACGTGCCGCAAGAGACGTCGACTGACCAGTTCCAAGACTGTGTGGCCAGTTTGACAACTGATAATGGCCTGGGTTTCTCTGATACTGACTTGACACCCAGAGGGAGAAACCACAACGAGGCATTACATGTCTCAGTGGAGTGCAGAGGAACAACCCTAGCTCATATCTTGGTTGATACTGGATCATCTTTAAACGTCTTACCGAAGAAAGCCCTTGATAGATTGGATTGTGAGGGGCTGACTTTAAAACCCAGTAACATAGTGGTGAGAGCTTTTGATGGTTCGAAGAGGATGGTCCACAGGGAGGTGGAAATCCCAATAAAGGTGGGAACTCAGGTTTTCAACTCAACCTTTTATGTGATGGACATCCGTCCTTCCTATTCCTGTCTGTTAGGATGCCCCTGGATCCACAATGTCGGTGTTGTCACCTCCACCTTACACCAGATGCTGAAGTACCCCGTCCAAGGAAAGATCATAATTGTCTACGGGGAGGAGGAGTACATGATTAGTCATCTGAATTCTTTCCGATATGTAGAGTTGGATGGCGAGTTCATAGAGACCCCTTTCCAACATTTTGAAGAAGTCTTTCCAGAAGTAGCGGCGACCAAGGCGGTATCCTCGATTCCTAAGATCACAAGACCTCCGCTTCAGATGTCATCTCTAAAGGATGCAAAGGCAGTAGCGGAAGAAGGGGGATGCACCATCTGGGGGCAGCTTCCATACATTCCCTACAAATCAGACAAGTTTGGCTTGGGGTTTACTTCGACTGCTCAGAAGGTCGTGCGTCGTGCCCGTGCTGGGGGGCCACCTGTAAAGATCAGCAACCAAAGCGTCAATGCGGTAGAAGATAATGAAGAGGATGGAAGCCTGGAAGATTGGATATTTCCTACTGTCAGCGAAGGACTTCGCAACTGGGAAGCTAGAGACTTTGTTCCGATAACTTTCATATCTCAGTAATTTATCCTTTTACGTTTCTATTGGACTTGTAATAATTCATGAACAATTCGCACTTTAAAAACCTTGTGTCTTACCCGAGGCACAATGGTCCATTTGTAAGGGTTTTTATTTCATCTACATATGACATTCAATGAGTCATGGACGCTTTTTCACATATAAACCTTTTGGGCTCATTGTCTTTCTTTTACATTTTATTGTTTTAAGATGGCTATACTCTTACAGACACCCACACTTACAAATGCAGGTACCCTTCCATTCTGGATCCCATGGGTAACGATACTGCTATAGCCTTCAGTGACTCTGAAGATCTGATATACCAAGCCGAATATGAAGGTGAGGAAGATTGTGAGGTTCCAGGGGAATTGTCCAGACTACTACAACAAGAGGAAAGAGCAATTCAGCCTCATGAGGAGCTGTTGGATACAATCAACTTGGGTACCGAGGATGATAAAAAGGAAATCAAAGTGGGTGCCAATCTAGAGCCGAGTGTCAAGGAGCGCCTAATTCAGCTATTGCATGATTATGTTGAGATCTTTGCCTGGCCATACGAAGACATATTGAGACTCAATACACACATTGTGGTACAATGTCTACCCACAAGAGAAGACTGTCCACCAGTGAAGCAAAAAGTCCGCCGCATGAGACCTGACATGTCAGAGAAGATCAAAGCGGAAGTTACGAAACAATTCAATGCTGGATTTCTGGTTGTTACTTCTTATCCTCAATGGGTGGCCAACATTGTTCTTGTACCTAAAAAGGAAGGCAAAGTGAGAATGTGCATGGGTTATAGAGATTTAAACAGGGCCAGCCATAAAGATGATTTTCCACTTCCACATATCGACATTTTGGTTGACAATACAGCCCATCACAAAGTATTTTCTTTCATGGACGAATTCTCAGGCTATAACTAGATCAAAATGGCACCTGAGGACATGGAGAAAACTACATTTGTCACACAGTGGGGTACGTTCTGCTACAAAGTGATGCCATTCCGACTGAAGAATGTCGGGGAAACCTATCAACGTGCCATGGTAGCTTTGTTTCATGATATGATACATCATGAGATAGAGGTCTACGTAGATGACATGATAGCCCGATCACAAACTGAAGAAGAACACCTTGATCACTTGCAAAAGCTGTTTGTCAGATTGAAGGAGTACAAGTTAAGATTGAACCCAAACAAGTGCACATTCGGAGTCCGGTCCGGTAAACTCTTAGGTTTCATTGTCAGCAACAAAGGCATCGAGGTTGATCCTGCCAAGGTTAAAGCAATACAAGAAATGCCTGCTCCTCGCACTGAGAAGGAAGTCAGAGGATTCTTGGGATGCTTAAACTATATTGCCAGATTCATTTCTCACCTAACATCTACTTGTGAACCAATCTTCAAACTGTTGAAGAAAGATCAAGTAGTCAGATGGAATGATGAATGTCAGAATGCTTTCGATAAAATCAAGGAGTATTTACTAGAGCCTCCTGTCTTGATGCCACCAGTCGAGGGAAGACCACTAATCTGTATCTGACCGTCTTAGAGAATTCAATGGGGTGCGTACTGGGGCAGCATGACGAGTCTGGCCGAAAAGAGCGCGCTATTTATTACCTAAGCAAAAAGTTTACCGACTGTGAAACCATATATTCATTGCTAGAGAAAACTTGTTGCGCTTTGGTATGGGCTGCTCGCCGGCTAAGACAGTATATGTTGACTCATACCACTTTGCTGATATCTAAGATGGATCCGATAAAGTACATCTTTGAGAAACCTGCTAGGTCTGGGAGGATAGCTAGATGGTAGATGATCCTAACGGAATATGACATACAGTACACTACCCAAAAAGCTATAAAGGGTGGTGTGCTAGCTGATCATCTTGCTCATCAAGCTGTAGAGGATTACCAGTCCATGAAGTTTGAATTCCCTGACGAAGACATCATGACAGTAGACAACTGCGAAGAGATCAGACCATATGACGGACCTGGACAAGGATCCCTATGGACCCTGTACTTTAATGGGGCATCCAATGCACTTGGTAACGGTATCAGCGTTGTGCTCATATCTCCGGAAGGATGCCATAATCCTTTCACTGCTAGACTTTGCTTCAATTGTACGAACAACATGGCAGAGTACGAAGCATGCATCTTTGGTCTCAAGGCTGCCATAGACTTGGGAATCAAATCTTTAGATGTGTTTGGGGATTCAGCTTTGGTCATCAGTCAGATCAAAGGAGAGTGGGACACTAAGCACCCAAACCTTATCCCTTACAAAGAACATGTTTTGACATTGTTATCACATTTCGAGCAGATTACCTTCGAGCATTTCTCGCGAGAAGAAAATCAGCTAGCAGATTCTCTAGCTACAATGTCATCTATGTTTAAACTTAATTCGGATAACGAGGCTCCCCAGATCACCATTGAACGGATGGATGAACCAGCACATTGTCACGAGATTAATACCGAAGAAGTAGTGGACCAGCCTTGGTTTCATGAAGTTAAAAGGTATCTCGAGGCTCAAGAATATCCAGAAGGAGCTTTAGTCAATGACAAAAAGTTCTTAAGGAGATTCTCTGCTAAGTTCTTCCTAAGTAATGGCATCCTGTACAAGCGTAATCATGATTTTGTCTTGCTCCGTTGTGCGGACAAGATTGAAGCTGAAAGGATCATGGCTGAATTGCATGAAGGTACCTTTGGCACTCACTCTAGTGGGCATACGATGGAAAAGAAGATTCTATGGGCAGGCTATTACTGGTCTACCATGGAAGCAGACTGCTATCAACACTCCCGGACTTGTCATAAGTGTCAAATCTATGCAGACAAGGTGCACGTGCCTCAGGTTCCTCTAAATTTCTTAACAGCTCCTTGGCCCTTCGCTATGTGGGGAATCGACATGATTAGGGAGATCAAGCCTACGGCCTCCAATGGACACTGCTTCATTCTAGTGGCCATTGACTATTTCACCAAGTGGGTCGAAGCAGCTTCCTTCGCATCCGTTACTAAGAATGTTGTGCCCGCTTCATCAAGCAGAATCTCATTTGTCGGTACAGTATTCCAGAAAGGATCATCACTGATAATGGTACAAACGTTAACAATACTATGATCACCGCCTTGTGTGAGCAGTTCAAGATTCAACATCACGATTCATCCCCCTATCGGCCAAAGATGAATGGTGTCGTCGAAGCTACTTTTAAATATATTAAAAAGATCATACAGAAGATGACAGTCACCTACAAGGACTGGCATGAGATGCTACCATTTGCTCTCCACGGGTACCGTACCACGGCTCGCACATCAACTCGGGCAACACCCTATTCTTTGGTTTATGGCATGGAAGATGTCTTACCTATTTAGGTTCAAATCCCCTCCTTGAGAATTATGAAGGATGCAGGTTTGAGTGAGGACGATTGGATCCAGACCTGACTAGATCAACTAAACTTAATTGACGAAAAGAGGCTCACTGCTGTTTGCCATGGTCAGACGTATCAAAAACGGATGATCAAGGCTTTCAACAAGAAAGTCAGACGCCAGGTATATCAAGTTGGAGATCTAGTGATCAAACGCATCATCTTGCCACAAAGTGATCCCAGGGGCAAATGGACTCCTACCTACGAAGGACCATTTGTAATCAAGAACATGTTTTCTGGTGGGGCAATGATCTTAACCACCATGGACGGTGACGACCTGCCACACCCTGCGAACGCATACATAGTCAAGAGATACTACGCATAAGAGACCCGCTAGGTTGACACACCTAGGAAAAACAAGGGCATCCCGACGAACCAAAAAGGTTCGGGCAAAAATTAGGGATAAAATAAAAAAATCTGTACACCCGGCAAGTTGAAAACCCGAAAGGGTGACTTGGGCAAAAAAGGGTTTCACGGTGGACTGAAAACCCAAAAGGGCGGTCCAGGCAAAAGTTAGGGAATTAAAGCGTATGACTATGTCTCGTCGAATCACTTTAAGGACAATCTCTTCACGGACAAACCCAGAGCTTCTGATCAATTCAATCATCTCCAGACGAAGCAACGAATGGACAAGATATTCGGAGATACGAGGGCTATAGCAGAATGGGAACCCCATGGGATTATCACATATAGCTATCTTTTCTTTGTATAAATTTTTCTTACTTTTCTAACACTATCCTCTTACTAGGATGTCTGTCTCTTTTGTACAAAATACTTATTAAAAGTAAATACAAAGATATCTCTTTCAAAGTACAGAAAACTATTTGCCTTTTTCTTTACACTTGTGTTTTCATTTGCAAAAACGTACAATGATTCATTAATGAACATATGCATTTGAACATAATTACTGTTTACAAATAAACAAAGTGGAAAAGAATAATTACTGACAGATTGAAAGAATAGGAAAACGTCTTTAGGCTATTCCAGGAGCAATCCCTACAGTACATCAACTAGATCCCCAGTGGAGCTGAAACTTCCAACTACCAATCCCCAGCGGAGCCAAAACTTCAAACTATCAATCCCCAGTGAAAACCATTTAGTTACTCCAAATTCCCCAGCAGGTCATCTTGAAGCCTGAAAAGCAACCGGATAACAGTTAACTTTTGTCTCTCCCCAACCTAGGATAATTCCCCAGTAGAGTGGCAGACGACCGAAACTCCTGAACTTTTTCCAAACAGGAATAAGTTTTCTTCCCCACAGAGTTTTCTTTATTCCCCAACAGAACAAGGATTCCCATTGTGTAATCCCTAGTAGAAGTCATCAAAATTCTCTGGATTCCCCAAGCAGATTACTCAAGCAGTATATGGCATTGCTCGCAACAGAATTTTTGTCAATACTCCAACTTCAAGACATGAATAATCCATATATCCTCAGCAGCAGTCAAGGATTTATTTTCCTCAACAATACAGCAAATCAGCTTACATACGCATACATCACATCCACATATCATAAACATTGATAAAATACATATATTGCATCATACATTTCATGCAACATAACTTTGAGGTTCAGCTAACATTTTACCCTTTTCGGGATAAGATTGACAGCTACCGTTTAACAATATGCAATCATGATACAGTTCAGATACACTCCAGACACGGAAGTCATTCTGTTACTCATTCAGATTCAGCATTCAAGATACAGTTCAGATACACTCCAGACACGGAAGTCATTCTGTTACTCACTCAGATTCAGCTTTCAAGATACAGTTCAGATACACTCCAGACACGGAAGTCATTCTATTACTCATTCAGATTCAGCTTTCAGATACAGTATAGATACGCTCCAAACAAGGATGCCATTCTGATACTCATTCAAATTTCAAGTTCAGATACGCTCCAGACACGGATGCCATTCTGGCCCTTATTCATACTTCAACACCCAAATATAGTACAGATACGCTCCAGACACGGATGTTATTCTGTTTCTCATTCAGATTTCAAGTCTCCAGATACAACTCAGATACGTTTCCGACACGGACACCATTCTGATACTTATTCTTATGACTTACAACTTACAATTCAATAAACACTCTTGGATGGCATCTACAAGCCCATCCCCAAAAATATTCTATCACCTCTCCAAATGGCATCTTTAAGCCCATTCCCTCAACTATACTTTGTCGAGTGCAAATTTATGGGCACTCTAGTGTCCAATCATCTTTTACCTTCGAGTCACGAACGGCAAAACTCGCCAATCTAACTCTTCAAGTTCAAGTAGATTGAACAGGGCCAGCTGTTGTACCCCAAAAGTTTCTCTCTCATTTTATCAAGATTTTTCACATAAGACTTCTTTGACTCAAGACAAGATCAGGGTTTGCTCAGCTCAAGACATCTCATCTTGCACTGATAACCCAAAATTAGGGTTTGAGTTTGCACAAGGATTTTTGGACCACCAATGCTTCATGTGACTTTCATACATAATTTTGTACACCTAAGATTATTCATGTTAAGTTTCAAGCCTTGAACCACATTTTTGATCAGTCAATTGGACAGTTGACCTAAAAATCAGTTGTATTGGGGAAAAAGTCAACCATGGCCAATTTACAGTCAAAATTCATAATTTTTTATCCACATCAACATTTTAGACTCATATGTACCATTTGATCAAGTTTGGATCACAACTCCTCAAGAAATTTGATCAAATCATCAAAAGGGCAAAATGGTCAAAATTAGGGTTTTGACTGAGAAAGGGAAATTTCTGATTTTTAACCTAGCCAATGACCAATTCAGTTCAAACATGATTTCAAGGGTTCAATGGAATCATCTTGACCTAATTACATGGTTCAAAAGATCTCAAGTTCATTGGATTGACAGATGAATTTTGCAGTCAACTGATCAAAAGTTAACTGTGCACTGAAAAGTCAAACTTTGACTTTTTGGTCAAAATCAAGGGCCAAGGGTCATAATTCATCAAGATATGTCAAAATGTGAAACTTGTTCACCAAGAAACTCAAAATTGAAAGTTAGGGTTTTAATTTGAAAAAATTTCATAACTTAGAATTTTTCTAAGTATAAAAAATTTTCTTTTTTTTTCCCAACTTTTCACTACTTTTTCACCATGATGCATTTTGATTCAAAGAAAACTTACAACATGAAAGTTGTAGTCCTCCATGAAATCTACAACTTTTCTTCACAAAATTTTCCCAAAATATGCTTGGATCTCGAGTTATCAATTTATGAACATAGGGCCATGAACTAAATAACTTAGTGAAATTTTGCCCTAATTTAGGCAGGTTTTGGACCCAACTTCATGGACATTTTTCACCTAGTTCCAAGAGGTATCTCAAATTGCATTTCAAAGATGGATTATAGATCACATTTCAAGCTTTCCAAAATTTCCAAGAACTCTCCAAGATCATTTTTGAGTAGGGAGAATCGAAGAAGGGAAGTTGGCATTTTCTCACTTTTGTTCAAGCCATTTTCACATAGCATCAAGTTGCAAATCACATATATGCTGGTTGTATCTTGATTTACAGGTCCTAAGATTGCTATACACTCCATAATTAAATTCAAACTCAGAAGCTAAAGCCTTTATTTTTGCTTTTAAATCTTTACACTAGATACATTTCCATTTTTGGCCAAAAGTTCACAATGTCATTTTCATAAAGAGCAACTTTTGCAACTTTGTCAATCTTGAGCATTGAACCTGTCCCTTTGGTACAAGCAGTTTCTACAGGTCTCAAGAAATGTGTACCAACTCCTATCAGCCCTCAAGCAAGCCAGGACAAGCATGTTAGCATTAGTCTTGTCAACTTTACTTCAAATGCAAGAAAAGTTGCAAAAGGTGCTAGAGCTTGCACAACTAGTAAGGGCTGACTTTGGATCACTTCTCTATATATTTGCAAACTTGTTACAATGCACAACACGCTTGGATTGAACCTGAAACACTCCCAAATTCAAAAACACCAAAATTATGCCAAAACACACAGTTTCTGCAAAACCATAGCCAACTCTCATTTGGCTCGTGCATTTTGTGTTTAAACACTTTAAGCATCTCATAAACATCATACCAAAGCAATCCAAGCCATCACCCTGGTTCTGTAACCCCTGTTTCAGCATCCACTATTTTCACTTTGGAAGCTTGCAGCGTGGCTTGTCCAGAGAGTTCCAGCCATCCTCAAAGCAAGATAAGCATTGGGATAGCTTCGGGGAAGTTCAAGGAAGCTTAAACAATCACCAGGCCTCCATTAAAGTCCATACATTGCCCTACTCTAATCCAGCTGAAGGAGGTAATTTCTTAAACTCTATCTCTCTGAATAGGCAACCTCAAGCCACGATTTGTGAAGGAAAAATGTATCCCTTATCATGACAAAGTTGTACATATCATTACTTTTCATTTATATTACTTGTGCTAAGAGAATTTGAAGATTGAAAATGCTGAAAAAGTTAGGTCACGAATTAGGGATTCAAAAATTCTCTCTGATCTTTAAGAGTTAGGTTACATAATTTATATTGTTGGAATCGTGAGCTCAAATGCCACATGTTTCATGTTATGAGTTTTTGGTTTTGTGCAAGCAAATGAGAGATACAGTTTGAATCGGAAACACGCACAGGGAAGACTGGCCAGAGGACAGGGATGAAGTTCTGGGCTTTTTGGCGCCTTGGGCCTTTTTGTTTTTGCTAATCACACCTCCCTGACTTGCTACTACACCTCCTTTACTATTTTTTATATTTTTGCATTTTCTTTATATTTATTACTTTCATTTATTTTTCTTAATGATAAAAAATACCAAAAAATGATTTATTTATTTTTACACTTTTATTTTATTTTTTTAAATTATTTTCTCACATGAAAAATAGTTTATTTTGATAAATAGAACTTATTTTCTTAAATAACTTATAAATATATTTAAAAAATACTTAATATTTTTATTATATATTTTATACTCATAAACACTTATTTTGTACATATTTAATTTTTAATATTTACATATAATATTATTTATTATTTTCTTATACAAAAAAATGTACAAAATAATAATATGGAGAATTATTTTCTTTGAACAAAAATTAGGGTTTCATCCCTTCCAAAAATAATATTATTTTTTCCTTCTTTTTTTAGGGTTTAAATTAAATTATTTTCTCATACAAAAACAAGACATAAAAAACATTTTTTAAAAAAACATAAACATTGCATTGCACTTTAATTATTTGTCTATTTATTTAATTCGCGCAATATTCGATTTGGTTGTAATAATATATTTAGGTTTATATTTGTGTAAAATCCCCATTCAAACTTGTATCCCCTCTCCCATAAAAATTGTTGTAATAGCTTAGTTTATTTTACGCAATTTATCGCTTTTATACCATGTTTAGTAAATTAGGGCTTGCATGACAAGAACAAAAACAAAACAAAATAGAAAACCCTAAATGCAATACAAAAGCATGAAAATGATACACTTTGCACACAAGCAACCCTCGGGTTTCTCCCACTTGGTTGCCTAAAATAAAATGGCCATGTTACGCACGCGAAGTATCTTGGCAAAACAAAACAAGTATAAGATCATTGTCCCTCGATGACGCTATTTAAAGGTTGCCTAAAACAAAATGATCTTGGTCCCTCAAACATGCTAAGATACTTGGCAACATTGCGATCATAGTCATACGATGACCCACGCCTATCCCGTTAACATCCAAAGATTGCGTTGCTTACCAAATCAATGGTAAGTCAACAATGTCAAAGGAATGAAAAATGCACAAGAAAGACATTTGAGTAGGTAGATAGCTTCTAAGTTACTTGCTCCATTTTAAAACAATCCTTGCTATTTTCAAAAACAAACACACACACATTTCAAAACATCTTACAAAACATTGAAAACATTTTCAAAAGACAAACATCTTTGTATACATTCTTACGAACGAGAATCATTACAAAGATTGCCTAAACGATGGCCTCTTTTACAAAATACTTTCTGTGATCGGTGGATCTGGAACTGACTGTTTAACGCTGGTTCGCGAAATGTCGCGGAAGCAAGAGTCGCCACCGTCTTTTATTTTCTCCAAATGGAAAGGACAAAAGCACAGAAAAATTCCTTAAAGAGATTGCTCTCGGTTCGGGAGGTAGGTTATAGAAAGGGAAGGTGTTAGCACCCTTTCTATCCATGGTTATCCATGGGCTCTTAGGTACTTGCTCATTGTGTTTTCAAAAGTGGTTTGTTTGCTTTTCAACTGTGGGTTTTAAAAAGTTTCTTTGAAAATTTCAGTTCGACTCTTGTATCGGTCCTCAAGAGTGTTTGAAAAATTGCTTTCGAAAGCTTTTTGAAAATATGTTGGTGTGAAAAGTCTTTTTGAATTTGTTTTGAGATTAGAGCAAGTATCTACGAGAACCTACCTACCCTAAGGAATTCGTCTGTGTAAATGTCCTTTAAAGTAGTGCCATCCCACCATTGAGAGGTAGGTAGCACCACCGTTGGAGGTGTTCGGGTCAATTCGAAGTTCGGGACATGGTGATCACCAGAGCAATGGGAAGACACCTTAGAAGCTACCCTCATGCCAGGTTCCCGGATCATGAGGACTTACTAAGACATCCTCTACTCGACGATCACCTTTCGAGGCAAGGCAACAGTGAGGCGTACCCTAGGGGTGGTGTGTGCGATTCGTGCGTCGTTTTCATTTGCATTTATCTTGTCATGTTATTAGTGTTCTACGCTTGTTTTTATTTTTGTCCATACATTCTTTCATGCCATTTGTTAACAGTTAAAAATGTTGCGGGAAAGTAAAAATTCTAAGCTATTACAAAAGGCGCGGGTCCACATCGCCAAAATTAAACCAGGACCCGATTTGACAGAAAAATAAAGAATTAACGAAAATAAAGAAATTAAAAGTGCGAGCAAATTAAAAGGTTACATGGCCTTGGGAGAGATACATAAATATTATAAAGAAATAAAATAAATATGCGCATAAGAATTAAATCGAAACGAGGGCGTTGGACCCTTTTTTGCAAAATTAAAATTACATGGAATTAATTAATTAAGAAAAATAAATGTTTTTGGTATTTTTTAATATTTTAGGATTTAAATGAAAAGAGAGAGTTAATTAAAATTAAAATAAGATGCTAACCCTAATTCTAATTATTTTTAATTTATTAAGAAAAATATTGAAGTTTTTAACCTAAAATTAATCCTAATTTTTATATGCAAATTTAATTACAAAAATAAATATTTAATTATTTAATTATTTATGAAAGAAAAATAAAAAGGATGAAAAATTATTAATTAAACCCTATTTCTACATTTTTTAGATTTTTATTATGAAAATATTAAATTAAACCCTAATTTAAAACTAATTAATTTACATGCAAATTTATTTACAAGAAATATTAAAATAAAAAAATATTTATTATTTTTTTCTTTTCTGATTTTTGGTGGTATTTTGTGATTTTATGAAAATATAATTAAATTGACAGAATTAATAAAAATAATAATTGAAAGTAAAAAATATAAAGAAAAAATAAAGAATAATAAAAGAATTTGCAAAGCTGGGGGTTCAGACCCCAAATAGGAGGTGAGGCCTTTTAGAAACCTGGCCCAATTAAATTGCTGGCCTTGTTGGACTTTTCCACTAGCGTGTAGCAGCGTTGACTGCAGTCTATGATGCTCTCTAACTCTTAGCCTTGTGATTGATGAAGCTGGACGCGTGGACGTTGGATTTGGTGGGTGTATGGTACTCCTTAAGGCTTGAACTGCATATGATAACGTTTGAAATAAAAATAATATGAAAGGGTGGGGACCTGGGATCGAACCCAGGTCCTAGGTGTTACCAGTCAAACGCTTCGCCAGTGGAGCTATTGTGTTTATCTGTAAGTTAAATAAACAATGAATATAATAAAACAAGACAACGCGTTAGTGCTGTTTTTCGCGCGTAGTTTCAAACCAACCAATCATTGGCAGCCACGATATCATCTTCTTCGTTGGATTTCGTTTTCCTGAAAATACAAAAGAAACAGGCAACGGTTTTCATGGTGTTCTCTTAGGCCGGTTTTGGGAAAATAGCGACTAGCCCTATGATGCTCATAAATTGAGCGCGAGGGTAGCTTCTTCTTCGCCCAGACATGCTCGTGTCAATGGTGGTACTTAGGGGTTCTAATTTTTCCTCATTCAAAAACCCCTAATTCCAAGTCCTGTAAACCCTAGAAAACAATAATGGCATCTTTGCGTATAATGCATAAAAATACAATCAAACATATGGGTTAGCTTCAGAATTGCATAAGGAGTATGAATCAAGCATCAAAAATTATTAAAAGTGCATGAATCGAGATGCAAGATTATGAGATTTTCCCTGTACAGGGCGAGGTCGCGTTACCAATTTAGGGTGTTAAAACGATTGGTTTTGATTGGAAAATTCTCCTTGAAGCTTCAGGAAGCTAATAAGATGATTCTTTTGGCTTAAAACAACCTCCAACCTTGTTTTCAGATTTGAATTTTTTCACAAAAAGTCAACTTTGCCAATGGGGTTTTCTGCGCAGCTTTGTGGTCTCCAGGATTAGGTTTGTGTTCAGGCTTATGTAATGAACCAATTAGGGTTGAAAAACTTGATTAGAATCCATGAATTAATGAGTGTAATATTTGATTTTTCCACCATGATTTTCAAATCTTTTTCACATGCTTTTGCTACCAAATCACATCCAATTGCATTGGTTCTTTCCTTATTTAGCTAGGCACGAAATCTTGATGATATAATGTGCACAAAAAGATTGAAAAAATTAGGTTAAGCATTTTTCATGTATTTATTTTAATTTAAATGAATTATTATTAATAAAAATCCAAATAAATAAATAAAAAATGAATAAAGACTTCCCTTTGGGCCAAGTGGTCGTGCATATGCCTTGGATGATGAATTGTGGAAGAAAAATAGGCCCATTAGCAATTTTAGGTCATTTGAAGTAATGTTGACTTTTCAAAATATCCAAAAATCTCCCAACTTCCACAAGGCATAACTTGCTCAATTTTTAAGATTTTCTCATGTTCTTGGACATTTTGAAAAGTTATTTGAGTCCTCTAACCAATGTCTTTGGTCCCATGTCATTTTGATTTACCAATCTCAAGTTATGGCCTTTGACTTAAAGTCCCTTTTTGTTGACCTTTGAAAATGACCTATAATGTTGAAATTGATAACTTTTTGTGAGAGAATTTTTTGGACTTGAAGTATGAAGATGAGTTGTAGGAAATGTCTTTCCCTTCAAAATGAGCTTTGGATGGAATTTTTCTGATAATCCATGTGAAAGTTATGCCCTGGTCAATTTACAGTTGACTTTTTCAGCTGTCCAAATAAGGAAACTATTGCATCTTGATGATTTTTGAGCCAAGCTTTGAGAATCATGTTCAAGCATTGATCAAATGATGTTTATGGCTTCAAAATGATATGTTGACCAAAAATTTGAACTTTTGACTGTCAAATGACCATTTTGCCCCTACAGTTGACTGTAGTGCAATTAGGGTTTTTGACTGTGCAATTTTGAGCTGAATGTCTTGAAACTTGGTATGAGGATGCTTGACCATATTTGTAGGCATATGGGACTTGATTGGACCTTTGGAAACTTCATTTTCTTGATCAGAACAAAAACCCTAATTTTGACTGTTCAGGAGGCTCTTGCACTGTGCAACCCTTGGGGAATTTTGAAGCATGACTTGGCAATTTCTTGAAGAATATGGGAGGGCAAATTTTGGGGTACAACAGTTGCCCCTGTTCAATCTTCTTAGACCCGAGGATGCAGATTGGCTGACGTGCCTTTCGTAATCCAAGGGTAGAAGATGATTGAACACTAGAGTGCCCAGAAATTTGCGCTCACATAGTAGCAGTGATGGTGGAAATGGGCTTACTGATGCCATTTAGAGTTTGATGAATAGGATGATGGGCTTATAGATGCCATCTGGATGTTGATCGCGTAAGAGATTCCTTAGCGAGAACCTGCACACCTGCCAAAGAAAAATGAGTACCTGACACGTTGCAGGAGCTGATTTTCAGATGCTTGGCATAGATGTGTCCTGACTGGTTACAGGAGCTGAGTCTGGAGCTTCACAAGATGATGAATGAACCAGGGATGGTTACTACCTTAGCATGAACGGTAAGAGAACCTTGGGTGACTTTAACTTCAACAACGCTCGTTTGAGAAAATCTTGGTGGGAATTACCATCTTCGCAGGGTCGGGAAGAGAACCATAGGCAATTATAATCTCAAAAGCGGACGTTTGAGAAAAACCTGAGTTGGAATTATCATCTCACGCACTGTCGGGGAGAGAACCATAGGAAATTATAACCTGAAATGGAATTAACATCTCACGCACCGTCGGGGAGAGAACCATAGGAAATTATAACCTGAAATGGAATTATCATCTCACGCACCGTCGGGGAGAGAACCATAGGAAATTATAATCTGAAATGGAATTATCATCTCACGCACCGTCGGGGAGAGAACCATAGGAAATTATAACCCGAAATGGAATTATCATCTCACGCACCGTCGGGGAGAGAACCATAGGAAATTATAACCTGAAATGGAATTAACATCTCACGCACCGTCGGGGAGAGAACCATAGGAAATTATAACCCGAAATGGAATTATCATCTCACGCACCGTCGGGGAGAGAACCATAGGAAATTATAATCTGAAATGGAATTATCATCTCACGCACCGTCGGGGAGAGAACCATAGGAAATTATAATCTGAAATGGAATTATCATCTCACGCACCGTCGGGGAGAGAACCATAGGAAATTATAACCCGAAATGGAATTATCATCTCATGCACCGTCGGGGAGAGAACCATAGGAAATTATAACCCGAAATGGAATTATCATCTCACGCACCGTCGGGGAGAGAACCATAGGAAATTATAATCTGAAATGGAATTATCATCTCACGCACCGTCGGGGGGAGAACCATAGGAAATTATAATCTGAAATGGAATTATCATCTCACGCACCGTCGGGGAGAGGACCATAGGAAATTATAACCCGAAATGGAATTATCATCTCACACACCGTCGGGGAGAGAACCATAGGAAATTATAACCCGAAATGGAATTATCATCTCACGCACCGTCGGGGAGAGAACCATAGGAAATTATAATCTGAAATGGAATTATCATCTCACGCACCGTCGGGGAGAGAACCATAGGAAATTATAACCTGAAATGGAATTATCATCTCACGCACCGTCGGGGAGAGAACCATAGGAAATTATAACCCGAAATGGAATTATCATCTCACGCACCGTCGGGGAGAGAACCATAGGAAATTATAACCTGAAATGGAATTATCATCTCACGCACCGTCGGGGAGAGAACCATAGGAAATTATAATCTGAAATGGAATTATCATCTCACGCACCGTCGGGGAGAGAACCATAGGAAATTATAACCCGAAATGGAATTATCATCTCACGCACCGTCGGGGAGAGAACCATAGGAAATTATAACCTGAAATGGAATTATCATCTCACGCACCGTCGGGGAGAGAACCATAGGAAATTATAATCTAAAATGGAATTATCATCTCACGCACCGTCGGGGAGAGAACCATAGGAAATTATAATCTCAAAGAAAAACCTGATAACTTCTACTGAGTCTTCATCAGAAAAATCTGTTGGGAGTCGATTTAGCTGGACTAGAGAAGGCCTTGGACTGGATAAGAACTCTTTGGAGTCGATTAACCGAACCTGTCTAGGTCTTGAAATATGATTGAGAATTTAGCTGAATTTTTTCCTGAAAGGTAAAGGTCAGTCATATGCGATGCATGATATGGATCAAGCAATGATGTTCTCAACATAAATGAGATTTGTATGATATGATGCGTCTATGATTGCTATAATGATGTATGTGATGTTTAGGAATGTATGTTTTCGTCTAGGAAAGTAAATCCTTGACGGGTGCCGGGAAGTCACTCCTGGGCTGATGTTGAAGAATAGATTTTTGCCTCCGCTGGGGATGATAGCTGCAAGAACACCGGTAGGAGAAGATAACTCCGTTGGGGAATAAACTTGGTGAATAGATATTCTGCGGGGAGAAAAGTACTCTGACGATCTTGCTGGGGAGCAATACTCTGTGGGGAGAGAGGTACTTTGCTGAGTTGTTGAAAACTTGCTGGGGATACCTTTGTTGTGTTGGAAGTGTTACTAGACTTCGCTGGGGATAAGAAGACTTTGTCGGCGACGATCTTTCCGTGGCTTTTGGATGAGGATAACCCAGTTATATCCTATTAAGGAAATAACTCTTTAAATAAAGTCGGGCGACGCGTTCGTGCTCTGCGAGGGATAAGCTTCCAGAATCTACTGAGGATAAGCTTGCTGCTTGGGGAGATGGATTCCAACTTTCTTGAGGAAACTGGATTGGACTCTCCTGGGGAAGTCTTGAGCTGTATCGGGAAGTGACTCTTCTGAATGTTTGATATACCGCCGGGGAACAATCTTTAGACCAAGACTGCCGGGGATGTTTGTTAGGAATGTATGTATACTGCTGAGATCTGCGGGAGGATACCCAACTTCCTTAAGGTTGATAGCTGCTTGGCTTGAGGAGAGTATACTTCTTGCTGGCTCACTCTCTGGGGGGTTAAGATGTCTGGTTATGTTCTTTAGCTAAACCCACCTTGGTACCTTGGAGGACAGAACAATTAGATTGCTCAGACAACTCTTTATTGCCCCTGTTTCTGAAGTAGGAGAGGAAGACCTGTGAGGTGCTGATAATTGTTGATGGGCAAACCTTCTTCTGGTAGACAGGTGACAAGATAACAGGACATAGTCGTACGCTTTAATCCCTAACTTTTGCCTGGACCGCCCTTTCGGGTTTTCAGTCCACCGGGATACCCATTTTTGCCCAAGCCGCCTTTTCAGGTTTTCGACTTGCCGGGTGTACAGATTTTTTCCATTTCATCCCTTTATTTTTCCCGAACCCTTTTGGTTCGCCGGGAAGCCCTAATTTTTGCCTAGGCATGTCAACCTAGCGGGTCTTTGATTTTGCGTAGTATCTTTTCGACTATGTCCATGTTCTCAGAATGTAGGGAGTTGCCCCTGTCAGAAGCGTTTTGTCGTGCCACCAGAGAGTTGTTTGATCAGGCAAGATTCATTGTTGGAGTGCCCCAAGTGACTCAGGTGGAGATTTTCCCCAGGCTATTTGGCCTTTGAGAGATTCTCCGAATCTTGACTGAACTGCCCCAGATAATAGACCATGATCATGTCTGCCCCTTGATTTGGAAGCGCTTTTGTTCATTAGGCATTCATCGTGCGAATTTCTATGCTGTTCAAACAAAAAGTCATATGCAAACAAAGTTATGTTAAAAATGCAAAGCTTATGTCTGTCTTGAAGATTTTGAAAATGCATTCTTTTTCATAAAACAAGTGATTGTTTGTAAGACGTGATGTCAACTCCGTATTTACCGTAGGCCTTAAGGAGTCAGGATACTTTTCGTAACAGTATGCTTTCGAACTAACCCATGCTTCAGCTAGGACTTTTAAGGGTTATAACGTGGCATGGTTCACGGTTTAAGAAACAAAGGATAAAGGCTCAAATTTTATTTGTACCCACCCACTCTTCGTGATGTTCTCCAAACCTAAACTCAGTTGATCATACGTTAGACCTTGTTTGAGTCTTTGCTCTGATTTTCCGGTGATGATTCGGATGTTGATAACTTATTTTGAATAGGCAGTCATTCCTTTCTTGTTGAGGGTTGGTAAGACCTCTTTCTTGATTTTTGTTATCCCTTTCTTTTTTTGCCTGAACTGTTTCCTTTTTTGGAATTACAGTCAGCGGGATGCCCCAGTTTTGTAAGTCTCCTTCATGGGTTTTGACTTAATGGGTGTTTATTTATGATTTTTTTTTTTGATAATGACTGCATGTCCTTATGATTGTTCGGAACCATCACTGTCTTTCTTCGTTTTGTAAGGACTTCTTTGGTGCCATTTGTTATGCACTTGGATCAACTGAGAGACTACCCTGCCCCAGGTTATGATTAAGGGTTTTAAATTTCGAAAAGAAAAACTCCTACTTCTTTGGCTCAGAGGGGTTGACGAGGGATTATCATCCTTATAACTCTAGTGTTTAGGGATTGAAACAATGCTTGTACCTCATCAGCGGGGTCTGTTCAAAAGCATACTGTAAAGATCGTGGTATCGTTTTCGTCATCCTCCCTCAAGAGGCTTAGAATTATTATTTAAGAGTTGACATCAGAAAAAATATGAAGATAATTTGCATATAGTGAATACGAATATATTGTTTCAAAACAGACATATGTGATGCATTAATGAAATAACAATGTTTAACAATGAGTAAATGTTTGAACAAAAGAAAACTGCAACTTGAACATTCGAATGAAAAAAAATTCTTCTCATCTCAGGGCTTGTTACTTCAAATGGTGCCTCCTGTAGGGATGGTAGAAGCACTCAGCCTGGCCATCTTGGGTGAATTCCACAGCTCCTTCCTCAATCAGGTCCTGGGTTTTATTCTTCAAAGTCCAACAATCCTCTGTAGCATGCCCCGGGCTGTCAGAATGATAAGCGCAGCGAGCGTTGGGGTTATACCTTGAAGGTGTCCTGTTGGGATTCTTAGGAGGATCCTTTAGAGTTACCAAATTCAACCTCAGCAGTTGTTGTAAGGCTTGAGGCAGCGACACGTTGAGCTTGGTGAATTGCCTTTTAGGCTTGTCTGGCTGAAGCTGGTGAGGTTGATGCTGAATTTGTGACCCTGAAGCCATTTGGGGAGTTTTCCCCTTACCTCCTTGTCTCAAAGATGGTAGAACGACGACTGGCTTTTCAACTTTAGATGTTTGCCCCAGTTGGTTACCCCGAAGCAGTTGGTTGACGAGAACCCCGAGCTCTTCTTGTCTTTGAGCTAACCCTTGAATGGCAGTCCCCTGCCCCAGCATTTGGACTTTCAATTCATCCACCTCAGCTTGCAGGTGTTTCAGCCTTTCATCCTCAGCACTGTTCCTGACAAAAGTTCCCATGAGAAGTGCCCTCAGCTCCTCCTGCCCCTTGGATAGATTCAGGAGGATTTCCCCGAACCGAGTCTCTTGAGCATGGAAGTCCTGGCTATCTTGTTGTGAAGCCATTGCTGAAATAAACAGCGAGAAAGGTAAGTGACCTGCAACAAGGATACCTGTTATGCAATGATGAGTATGACATGCATGTAATATTTTCAAGGACCTCGCGGGGTAAACAAGAAAATTTGTTAGAATTTGGGTCCGATAGCTTGATTGAAGGAAACCCATGTTGTGGAGAGTCCTTTTTCGAGGGTCAAAGGCTCACCATATCCAGTGGGTCATAGCCCCTGACTTTAGTCATCATGTCTGGTTTTGATTTCCAAACAACCTTGGTTAAGGGAACCTTCTTCAAGAGTCAGAGCTCACCATATCAAGTGGGTCATAGCCCCTGACAACTTTGTCTAGAGGAAAATAAATTCTCTTTGCCCCTTGCGGGACAGTTGGTTCATCATGACCTGCATCACAAGCCCTTGAGATCCTTGAAATGGATTAGTCTTTATGCAAGATGTATGCAATGGTATGATGTCATGCTGTGCATGGGGTGATGTAGGTAAACCCTGTTATGAGTCCCAATTAAGGACTATAAACAAACCCTGCAAGAGATTCAGTATACTTGTCATGAGTCCCAATTAAGGACTAAAACAAACCCTGCAAGGAACTTGGTAAACCTGGTTATGAGTCCTAGTTAAGGACTAAAACAAAAACCTGCAAGAAACTTAGTACACCATGTTATGAATCCCAGTTAAGGACCACAAACAAAACCTGCAAGAATTTAGTAACCCTGTTATGAGTCCCAATTAAGGACTAAAAAACAAAACCTGCAAGGAAACTCAAGTGTCAGATAACAAACATGCAAATAATCAAGTACGAAGGCACACAAGTCACACACGAGAAACCCCTAGAGTTTAGGCCAGCATGGGGTCTGGGTAGTACCCTCTTGAAGTTGGTGGGTTCAACCTGTCCTATCAAAGTAATCGGGTTCTAAGGTTCCCAATATCACGGGATTGCTTTCATTGTTCATCGTTTCGATTTAGCCACTGAACTGGCGACCGAAATATTCCAGGAAAGCAACCCTCAATTGAGTGTAGTATCGAGTATCAACCAACCTCGGACTGCACCAAAGTCAGTTATCTCACTAGCCTAAAGAGGCCAAGATAGTTCAATTAAGGTTCCTAAGGTTTGTTGATGCTTCACAACACCACGCGGAGGCCCCGTACTCTCCTTGACTGAACTCAAGGGTTATCGGTACACACCAAAGTGCCACATCAACGTAGCAGACTGTTTCAACCATGTCGGTATACCCCGCACAGTTCCCTCACAGCCTTGTTGCTACTTTCTAAGAAGGTATCCCCCAGATCCGGGTTAGGATCTATAGAACTCCCAAGCAACCCACAATTTAAAGCACACAAGGAAAACAATTGAAAACACAGTTATGAACTAACCCTAAGGTACACCTCACTTTAAGTTAAGTCCCCAGCAGAGTCGCCAGTTCTGTGATCGGTGGATCTGGAACTGACTGTTTAACGCTGGTTCGCGAAATGTCGCGGAAGCAAGAGTCGCCACCGTCTTTTATTTTCTCCAAATGGAAAGGACAAAAGCACAGAAAAATTTCTTAAAGAGATTGCTCTCGGTTCGGGAGGTAGGTTATAGAAAGGGAAGGTGTTAGCACCCTTTCTATCCATGGTTATCCATGGGTTCTTAGGTACTTGCTCATTGTGTTTTCAAAAGTGGTTTGTTTGCTTTTCAACTGTGGGTTTTAAAAAGTTTCTTTGAAAATTTCAGTTCGACTCTTGTATCGGTCCTCAAGAGTGTTTGAAAAATTGCTTTCGAAAGCTTTTTGAAAATATGTTGGTGTGAAAAGTCTTTTTGAATTTGTTTTGAGATTAGAGCAAGTATCTACGAGAACCTACCTACCCACAGGAATTCGTCTGTGTAAATGTCCTTTAAAGTAGTGCCATCCCACCATTGAGAGGTAGGTAGCATCACCGTTGGAGGTGTTCGGGTCAATTCGAAGTTCGGGACATGGTGATCACCAGAGCAATGGGAAGACACCTTAGAAGCTACCCTCATGCCAGGTTCCCGGATCATGAGGACTTACTAAGACATCCTCTACTCGACGATCACCTTTCGAGGCAAGGCAACAGTGAGGCGTACCCTAGGGGTGGTGTGTGCGATTCGTGCGTCGTTTTCATTTGCATTTATCTTGTCATGTTATTGGTGTTCTACACTTGTTTTATTTTTGTCCATACATTCTTTCATGCCATTTGTTAACAGTTAAAAATATTGCGGGAAAGTAAAAATTCTAAGCTATTACAAAAGGCGCGGGTCCACATCGCCAAAATTAAACCAGGACCCGATTTGACAGAAAAATAAAGAATTAACGAAAATAAAGAAATTAAAAGTGAGAGCAAATTAAAAGGTTACATGGCCTTGGGAGAGATACATAAATATTATAAAGAAATAAAATAAATATGCGCATAAGAATTAAATCGAAACGAGGGCGTTGGACCCTTTTTTGCAAAATTAAAATTACATGGAATTAATTAATTAAGAAAAAGAAATGTTTTTGGTATTTTTTAATATTTTAGGATTTAAATGAAAAGAGAGAGTTAATTAAAATTAAAATAAGATGCTAACCCTAATTCTAATTATTTTTAATTTATTAAGAAAAATATTGAAGTTTTTAACCTAAAATTAATCCTAATTTTTATATGCAAATTTAATTACAAAAATAAATATTTAATTATTTAATTATTTATGAAAGAAAAATAAAAAGGATGAAAAATTATTAATTAAACCCTATTTCTACATTTTTTAGATTTTTATTATGAAAATATTAAATTAAACCCTAATTTAAAACTAATTAATTTACATGCAAATTTATTTACAAGAAATATTAAAATAAAAAAATATTTATTATTTTTTTCTTTTCTGATTTTTGGTGGTATTTTGTGATTTTATGAAAATATAATTAAATTGACAGAATTAATAAAAAATAATAATTGAAAGTAAAAAATATAAAGAAAAAATAAAGAATAATAAAAGAATTTGCAAACCTGGGGGTTCAGACCCCAAATAGGAGGTGAGGCCTTTTAGAAACCTGGCCCAATTAAATTGCTGGCCTTGTTGGACTTTTCCACTAGCGTGTAGCAGCGTTGACTGCAGTCTATGATGCTCTCTAACTCTTAGCCTTGTGATTGATGAAGCTGGACGCGTGGACGTTGGATTTGGTGGGTGTATGGTACTCCTTAAGGCTTGAACTGCATATGATAACGTTTGAAATAAAAATAATATGAAAGGGTGGGGACCTGGGATCGAACCCAGGTCCTAGGTGTTACCAGTCAAACGCTTCGCCAGTGGAGCTATTGTGTTTATCTGTAAGTTAAATAAACAATGAATATAATAAAACAAGACAACGCATTAGTGCTGTTTTTCGCGCGTAGTTTCAAACCAACCAATCATTGGCAGCCACGATATCATCTTCTTCGTTGGATTTCGTTTTCCTGAAAATACAAAAGAAACAGGCAACGGTTTTCATGGTGTTCTCTTAGGCCGGTTTTGGGAAAATAGCGACTAGCCCTATGATGCTCATAAATTGAGCGCGAGGGTAGCTTCTTCTTCGCCCAGACATGCTCGTGTCAATGGTGGTACTTAGGGGTTCTAATTTTTCCTCATTCAAAAACCCCTAATTCCAAGTCCTGTAAACCCTAGAAAACAATAATGGCATCTTTGCGTATAATGCATAAAAATACAATCAAACATATGGGTTAGCTTCAGAATTGCATAAGGAGTATGAATCAAGCATCAAAAATTATTAAAAGTGCATGAATCGAGATGCAAGATTATGAGATTTTCCCTGTACAGGGCGAGGTCGCGTTACCAATTTAGGGTGTTAAAACGATTGGTTTTGATTGGAAAATTCTCCTTGAAGCTTCAGGAAGCTAATACGATGATTCTTTTGGCTTAAAACAACCTCCAACCTTATTTTCAAATTTGAATTTTTTCACAAAAAGTCAACTTTGCCAATGGGGTTTTCTGCGCAGCTTTGTGGTCTCCAGGATTAGGTTTGTGTTCAGGCTTATGTAATGAACCAATTAGGGTTGAAAAACTTGATTAGAATCCATGAATTAATGAGTGTAATATTTGATTTTTCCACCATGATTTTCAAATCTTTTTCACATGCTTTTGCTACCAAATCACATCCAATTGCATTGGTTCTTTCCTTATTTAGCTAGGCACGAAATCTTGATGATATAATGTGCACAAAAAGATTGAAAAAATTAGGTTAAGCATTTTTCATGTATTTATTTTAATTTAAATGAATTATTATTAATAAAAGTCCAAATAAATAAATAAAAAATGAATAAAGACTTCCCTTTGGGCCAAGTGGTCGTGCATATGCCTTGGATGATGAATTGTGGAAGAAAAATAGGCCCATTAGCAATTTTAGGTCATTTGAAGTAATGTTGACTTTTCAAAATATCCAAAAATCTCCCAACTTCCACAAGGCATAACTTGCTCCATTTTTAAGCTTTTCTCATGTTATTGGACATTTTGGAAAGGTCTTTGAGTCCTCTAACCAATGTCTTTGGTCCCATGTCATTTTGATTTACCAATCTCAAGTTATGGCCTTTGACTTAAAGTCCCTTTTTGTTGACCTTTGAAAATGACCTATAATGTTGAAATTGATAACTTTTTGTGAGAGCATTTTTTGGACTTGAAGTATGAAGATGAGTTGTAGGAAATGTCTTTCCCTTCAAAATGAGCTTTGGATGGAATTTTTCTGATAATCCATGTGAAAGTTATGCCCTGGTCAATTTACAGTTGACTTTTTCAACTGTCCAAATAAGGAAACTATTGCATCTTGATGATTTTTGAGCCAAGCTTTGAGAATAATGCTCAAGCATTGATCAAATGATGTTTATGGCTTCAAAATGATATGTTGACCAAAAATTTGAACTTTTGACTGTCAAATGACCATTTTGCCCCTACAGTTGACTGTAGTGCAATTAGGGTTTTTGACTGTGCAATTTTGAGCTGAATGTCTTGAAACTTGGTATGAGGATGCTTGACCATATTTGTAGGCATATGGGACTTGATTGGACCTTTGGAAACTTCATTTTCTTGATCAGAACAAAAACCCTAATTTTGACTGTTCAGGAGGCTCTTGCACTGTGCAACCCTTGGGGAATTTTGAAGCATGACTTGGCAATTTCTTGAAGAATATGGGAGGGCAAATTTTGGGGTACAACACTTTCAAAATCACACCAAACACCATTTCAAACAAAACAAATTAAGTAATCTAAACAAGTAACTAAGAGCCCATGAAAAACCATGGATGAAAAGGGTGGTAGCACCTTCCCTTTTCATAATCTACCCCCCGAACTCAAGAAAACATCTCAAAGGTCTTTCCTGTGCTTTTTACCTTTCCTTTTTGGATGAAAGAAAAGTCAGTGGCGACTCTTGGTAACCGCAACATTTGCAAACACAAACGCAAAACCTCAAGTCAGTTCTCCCACCGTATCACACTGAAGTAATGAAATAGTTTGATGCATGATTCCTAGCCGTGACATCTTATCCCCAATGGGTTTCCAATGTGGTACCAGTGCCAAAGAAATACGGAAAAGTTCTCATGTGCATAGACTATAGGGATTTGAATAGGGCAAGTCCCAAGGATGATTTCACTCTACCACACATTGACGTCTTGGTCGATAATACTGCTCAGCATAAAATTTTCTCATTCATGGATGGCTTCTCAGGTTATAATCAAATAAGGGTGGCTCCTAAAGACATGGAGAAAACCACTTTTGTCACGCAATGGGGCACCTTTTGCTACAAGGTCATGTCGTTCGGATTGAAGAATGCAGGGGAAACATATCAAAGGGCTATGGTAGCTTTGTTTCATGACATGATTCATCATGAAATGGAGGTATATGTGGATGATATGATTTCCAGATCATAAACTGAGGAGGAACATCTCGATCATCTGTACAAACTATTCGAAAGGTTTAAAAAGTACAAGTTGAGGTTGAACCCTAACAGGTGCGCCTTCAGAGTACGATCTGGAAAGCTTCTAGGTTTTGTTGTCAGCAATAAAGGCATTGAAGTTGATCCCGCCAAGGTAAAGGCCATCCAATAAATGTTAGTCCCTCACTCTTAAAAGGAAGTAATAGGATTATTGGTCCGTCTCAATTACATTGCCCGCTTCATATCACACTTGACTGCTACTTGTGAGCCAATCTTCAAACTCTTGAAGAAAGATCAGGTAGTCACATGGAACGCTAAATGTCAAGCTGCCTTCGACAAAATCAAAGAATATCTGCAAGAAACCCCTATTCTCATGCCTCCAGTAGAAGGAAGACCCTTGATCATGTACTTGACAGTACTAGAGAACTCCATGGGGTGTGTTTTGGGCCAACATGACGAGTCTGGCCAAAAAGAGAATGCTATTTACTACCCGAGCAAAAAGTTTACCGACTGTGAAACCAGATATTCACTGCTCGATAAAACTTATTGGGCTTTGGCATGGGCTTCTCGTCGGCTAAGACAGTATATGTTGACCCATACCACTCTGTTGATTTCTAAGATAGACCCAATAAAGTACATCTTCGAGAAGCATGCCCTTTCCAGACGGATATCCAGATGGAAAATGATCTTGACTGAGTACGACATTCAATACACTATGTAGAAAGCCATCAAAGGAAACGTACTAGTTGATCATTTGGCCCATTAAGCTATGGATGATTATCAATCAATGAACTTCGACTTCCCTAATGAGAACATCATGCTGATAACCGATTGCGTGAAACCTAGATTATGTGACAGACCTGAACAAGGACCCCGATGGACTATGGTCTTCGATGGGGCTTCCAACGCCTTGGGTAACAGAATTGGCGATGTGATCATCTCTCCTGAAGGTTGCAACACTCCTTTCACTGCCAGACTATGCTTCGATTGCACGAACAATATGGCTGAATACGAGGCGTGCATTTTAGGTCTAAAAGCTGCCATTGACTTGAGAATCAAGCATTTGAATGTGTTTGGGGATTCCTCTCTAGTGATCAGCCAAGTAAAAGGAGATTGGGACACTAAACATCTTGATCTCATCCCTTACAAGGAACTTGTGCTATCCCTAATTCCCTACTTTGAAGCGATCACCTTTGAGCACTTCCCTAGGGAAGAAAATCAGTTGGTTGACGCCTTGGCAACCATGTCTTCAATGTTCATAGTCATATGGGACAACGAAGCTCCTATGATTACAATTGAAAGATTCGACGAACCTGCACACTGCTATGAGCTTGAAACTGACGCAGAAAGGCCATGGTACCATGAGGTGAAGAGATACCTTGAAGCACAAGAGTATCCCGAGGGATCATCCATCAACGACAAAAAGATCTTACAAAGATTTTCAGCTAAATTCTTCCTAAGTAACGGTATATTATACAAACGCAACCATGACTCTACCCTACTCTGATGTGTGGATAAGAATGAGGTAGAGGAAATCATGGAAGACATGCACGATGGTCTCTTTGGTACTCACTCAAGTGGACATACAATGGCCAAGAAAATCCTAAGAGATGGTTACTATTGGTCAACGATGGAGACTGATTGCCATCAACACTCTAGGACTTATCACAAATGCCAAATCTATGCTGACAAGGTCCATGTGCCTCCTATCCCTTTGAACATCATGAACGCTCAGTGGCTATTTGCAATATGGGGCATTGACATGATTGGAGAGATCAAGCCAACCACTTCCAATGGACATTGTTTCATTCTAGTTGTTATTGATTATTTCACCAAATGGGTCGAAGCCGCCTCTTTTGCTTCAGTCACCAAGAATGTGGTATCCAGATTCATCAAACATAACCTCATCTGCCGCTATGGTGTCCCTGAAAGGATCATCATCGACAATGGGACTGACCTCAACAATGCTATGATTACTAAGCTTTGCACTCATTTTAAGATCAAGCATCACAATTCTTCTCCATATAGACCCAAAATGAATGGCGCAATCGAAGTGGCCAACAAAAACATCAAGAAGATTGTGCAGAAAATGGTAGTAACCTATAAGGACTGGCATGAGATGTTACCGTTTGCTCTACATGGCTACCGCACTTCAGCTAGAACATCAATTTGGGAAACTCCCTTTTCCTTAGTCTATGGCATGGAAGTTGTTTTTCCAGTGGAAGTTCAGATTCCCTCTTTGAGGATTATGAATGAAGCAGGCTTAGGCGAAGACGAGTGGATTCAGACGAGATTGGATCAGCTGAACTTGATCGATGAGAAGAGACTGGCTGTTGTTTGTCATGGTCAGACATACCAAAAATGGATGATCAAGGCTTTCAACAAAAAGATCAAGCCTCGATTATATCAAGATGGTGACTTGGTGATAAAGTGCATCATTCTACCACAAAGCGACCCTAGAGGAAAATGGACTCTCACCTATGAAGGGCTATTTGTTGTCAAGAGAGTTTTCTCTGGCGGTGCCATGATGCTGACTACCATGGATGGTGAAGACTTACCACATCCTATAAACGCGAACATAGTTAAAAAATACTAAGCATAAGAGACCCTCTAGGTTGACACACCTAGGCAAAATAAGGGCATCCCGATAAACCAAAAAGGTTTGGGCAAAAATTAGAGATATATGCAAAAGATTGTACACCCAAAAAGTTGAAAACCCGAAAGGGTGACTTGGGCAAAAATGGGTATCCTGGTGGACTGAAAACCCGAAAGGGCGATCCAGGAAAAAGTTAAGGATTGAAAGCGTATAACTATGTCCCGTGGATTCACCACAGTCAACTTTATCATCAAGGCCCAAGTTCAAACGGTCCAAGATCAATCCAATCAACTTCTGTCAACGGCAAGGGGCATTCGAAGACATTGGGGCAATAGTAGAGTTGGAAGGCAATGAGATCATTTCACATGGCTATTTGTTTTTGTTTTCGAGTTTGTTTTCCTTTCGACGATTTCCTCTTACTAGGATCTCTGTCTCTTTGTACAAAAACGCCTATTCATGGGCAAAATATCAATACAAATATACTTTGAAGTGCAAACTTTCTATCTTTGTTTCGAATGCAAATTTGTCCAATGACTAAAATTGAACGAACATATGCATATGAACATAATTAAAATTGTTTGGCACATATGACCTAAGCAGTAACAAGCACCTCTTTAATGTATATGGAATATCCCCCACAGAGTTATTTCATTAACATCATCCTCAACAAAGTTACCCACAAAGTCTCTTTGCATAGGATAATCTCCAACCAGAGTCTCAATCTCTTGGCAGCTCTCTCCCCAGCTAAGTTGATCCTACAAATAGAATCCTTGTGAACATCTTCCTCAAAGAACTCGCTTTGTCAGCAGTTCGTCAAGTATTCATCAATAGGGTTTATTTCCCCAACAAGATTTATTTCCCCAACAAACAACAAGTAGTATCACTCCCCAGCCGAGTACAAAATCCCCCAGCTTATTCCATCTTCCCCAATTGAGCCTGTTATCCCCATCTGGGTATATCCTCCCCAAGCTGAGTTTGTCCTCCCCAGCTAAGTTTATCCTCCCCAGCTTAAGTTTGCCTTTCAGTCTATTGCAAATCTTAGGGCCATAACCCCTAATCCATAGTAAAGTCGTCAACGAAGCCTTTACTATCTTCAAAAGATACTATGAATCCTGGACCCGACCAGATATTAGTACATTTTTCAAGTTACTATGAAGCCTGGACCCGACCAGATAATAGTCAACTTCTCAAAATGCTATGAAACCTGGAACCGACCAGATAATGGTTCAACTCTTCAAAAATATAGAAGAACCTGGACTCAACCAAACAAAGGTTTAACTTCTTTTCCCCAGTAGAGTTTGCCTCTACCCCAACAAGTTATTATGAAGCCTAGATCCGACCAGATAGCAATTCCCTTTAGAAATTCATTGTGAAACCTGGAATCTGACCAGATAATAACTAAATCTCCAAGCAGTTTATTTTGAAACCTGGACCCGACCAGATAACAACTAACTACGATCCCCAGAGAGACACAATGAAGACTGGACCCGACCAGGTAATAGTACAACTTTTCCAAAAACTATGAAGCCTGGACCCGACCAGATAGTAGTTATCACTTCAAGTTACTATGAAGCCTGGACCCGGCCAGATATCAGTTCAACTTCATCCCTTCTAGCAAGTTACTGCAAAGTCTGGAATCCTACCAAATAACAGTTAACTTCCTAACCCCCATCAAGTTTGTTGTGAAGCCTGGATCCGACCAGATAATAGTTCAATTTCAAGAAATTTTCTGCAAAGCCTGGAATCCGACCAGATAACAGTTAATCTATCATTCCCTAGTAAGTTATCGTGAAGCCTAGAACCCAACCAGATAACAGTTGACTTCCTCATCCTCGGCAAGTTGTGAAGCCTGGATCTGAACAGATAACAACTGACATTTAAGAGATATTCCCCAGTAGAAGCATCCTTTCAACAGGTTTGAAGATATGTATAGTCTTCATCCCCAACAGTGATCAGGGATTCAACTCCCCAGAATTTCCTCAGCATTAGTTAGGGATTTATTTTCCCAGACAAAAAACATGCATCTCACATTCATACATCATGACATATAAATACAAAATGCATTTAACATGATCTCATTCATTTTGTGAACATCATGCATACATTTGCATTTTTACTAACTCTTTTTCCCACAGGTAAAACATCAAGTGTTAGTATGAATCAACCAAATATTTGTGTTGATACTTCTTCCAGTGTTTACCAATATTCCTCCAAATGGCATCTATAAGCCCATTCACAATCCATCTTCGAGTGCAAATTTCTGGGCACTCTAGTGTTCAATCATCTTCCACCTTCAAGTCACGAATGGCAGATCTGCCAATCTAACTCTTCAGGTTTAAGAATATTAAACAGGGGAAGCTGTTGTACCCCCAAAATTTACCCTTTCATTTCTCAAATAAATCTCTCACAAGATTTCCTTGGATTCAAGACTGCACAGGGTTTGATCAGCTCAGGACACCTCATCTAGCACTAATGACTAAAAATTAAGGTTTGAGATTGCACAAGGACAATTGAACTTTTAATTCCTCATATGACTTCAATGGATCATTTTGGACCCTTAAGATTACTCATGTCAAGTTTCAAGTCTTGGATCACATTTTTGCTCAGTCAATTGATCAGTTGACCTAAAAATCAACTGTATTGGGGAAAAAGTCAATTGTGGTTAATTTGCAGTCAAACTTCATAATTTTTGGTCCATATAAACAATATTAACTCATATATGTCATTTTATCAAGTTTGGATCATAATTCCTCAAGAAATTTGATCAGATCATCAAAAGGGCAAAATGGTTAAAATTAGGGTTTTGACTAAGAAAGGGCAATTTCTGATTTTTGGCCTAGCAAATGATTGATTGATTCAAGGCATGATCTCAAGCGTTAAAATGCATCATTTTGACCTAATGGAATGGCTCAAAACATATCTCAAGATCAATTGGTTGACAGTTGAATTTCCAGTCAATTGATCAAAAGTCAATTGTACACTGAAAAGTCAAACTTTGACTTTTTGGTCAAAATCAAGTGTCAAAGATCACAATTCATCAAAACATGTCAAAATATGAAACTTGTTCATCAAGAAATCAAAAATTCAAGATTTCATTTTGAAAAGTCAAAATTTCTAAACTTAGAAATTTTTCTAAGTGTTGAAAACTTCATATTTTTTCACAACTTTGAGCCAATTTTTCACTATGATGCAAGATGATTCAAAGGAAACTTTCAACATGAAAGTTGTAGATCTAAATTAAATATAAAATATTGTAGAACACAACTTCTTCTATAAATGCATGGATTTCAAGTTATGATTTTGAGAATACTTGTTCATGAAACTTGGAAACTTAGTGAAATTTTACCCTAGTTTAGGCAGGATTTTAACCTAACTTCATGGAAAATTTTCACATAGTTCCAAAAGTAATTTTCAAAAATGTCCAACATATAGGTTGTAGAGGATATTACAAGCTTTCCAAAATATCAAAGAACTCATTGATATCATGTTTGATCAAGGAGAATGGAAGACAAGAATTTAGACATTCATTCTTGAATTATAGGTCATTTCCATGATGAACAAGAATTCAAATCTCAAGCCCATGTTGCATAAATCTTACTTTGCAGGCTTCTAACCTCTAAATCTATCTATAATCAGAATATTACACAACTATTTGAGCTATGATCCAAGTGTTTGAGTCATTGTCCAAGTGATTATTCCATTAATGGAACGAAGTTCACACTTCCATTTTGGAAAAGTGACTTTAATCATAAAGTCAATGCATAGAGCTTTACACTTGTTCCTTCTGATCACAAGCAATGTCAAAGGCAAAAGCAACATGTCCATAGTCTCCCATAAACTCGGGCCATGCTTGTACTATACCTTGAAACCATGTTTTCCACTTTTCTTCAAAATCAAGTAACATAGTCATAACTTTATATCTTGTGCTTCTGACTACCTCAAGTGCTCTAACTTTTTTGATATAACCATACAAGTTATTTTCAAGCTAACACGCGATTGAAAGCACTCCCAAACTCCCTGAAAACTCAGATTGCACAAAACCTCCATTTTTGTGTCATTTCTGACTTTGAACTTCAAACTTCCATTTCCCTCATGCGTTTCTTGGCCTTTTAGTTTCAAAAGCTTCCTCATATCAAATACAAACCATCCATGTCCCTATTACACGGCTGTAACTCCATTTCCATCATCCTTCATAACCAAAAATAGAGCATTCAGTTGGACTTCTCCAGGCCATTTCAACCACTCTCAACTCAAGCTAAGCATTTCATTAGCTTCCTAGAGACTCAAGGAAGCTAACCTGGCCATTACAGCACCTTGAATCAAGCTCAAACTCATTTCACGATTTCCAGTTTTGAGGTATTTTTCTTGAACTTCTATCTTTTCATTTAGGCATTGTTAGGCTTGCATTTGTGAAGATAAAATATAGACATAATTGCCCGGAAACTATACATGTCCATAGATTTCATTTATGTTGCTTGAGTAGAGAGAATTTTGAGTTTGAACCTCTGAAAATATTTAGGTCAGAATTTGGTACTGTTAAAAATTCATGCTCATCTTTGAGAATTAGCTTAAGTTATTTACATATTTAAAATCGTGAGAAAATTTCTAACAAGTTTGATGTTGGAAGTTTTGTGACTGGATGAGAAATGAATAAGTTACAGATCCTTTGGCTGGAGGTTGAAGATGAAGTACATTCAGGGCAAGACTTATATT
Organism: Vicia faba; assembly: GCA_948472305.1. Taxonomy (NCBI): domain Eukaryota; kingdom Viridiplantae; phylum Streptophyta; class Magnoliopsida; order Fabales; family Fabaceae; genus Vicia; species Vicia faba. Next base: position 1,384,303,257 of record OX451739.1, read on the forward strand.
ATATATTTGTTGTTTTGTTTAAGTTAATGGATGTATCACCACCACAGTGGTTAAAGCGTGTGTCTGTTACCTATGGGACCTGGGTTCGAGCCCCAGTGGTACCCTTTTGGCTATTTTTCATATTTTCTTGTTTCTTTTTTGCAACACAGGCGCTGGGCCTCCCCCCTTTGGGCTTTGTTTTTGTTTGCTAATTCCTGACCCCCTGCTTGCTCATACACCCCTGGCCTAGCTTTTATTTGTTTTATTTATTTCATTTATTATTTTTATTGGCATTTTATATTTTCTTTATTATTTATATTATTATCATTATTTTTTATTATTATTATTTATTAATAAAAATCCAAAAAAATATTTTATTTATTATTTATACTTACTTATTTTTATTTTCTTATAAAACAAAAAGACCAAAAACATTTTTCTTAAAACAAATTAATTTCTTGAATAATTAATATTTAGATAATTAGGTTTAATTATTATATTATTTTATTTTCTTTCTTTTAAAATTAATTTATAACTTAGGATTATTTTAATTAATCAATTTCCATATTATTTTCCTTAATTTAAAACATTTTCATAAAAAAAAAAAAACCTAAAAATACTTTTCAATTTAAATTCTTTCTTAATTAGTTTTATTTAATTTTTAACCAATCATTTTTTAATTAGGTTTAGATTAAAACCCCTTTCATAAAAATCCAAACAAAAATCATGTTTCTTTTCTATTTACATTTGTACATTATTATTTATTCAATTCTTGTACATTTATTCAATATGGTTGTAATAGTTAATTAGGTTTAATTTTCTTGTAAAATCCCCATTTGTAAATTTGTATACCTCCTCCCCTAATAATGTAATAGCTTAGTGTTTTTATTTTCCGCAATTTATCGCTTTATATAAATGCTAGTAAATTAGGGTTTGTATGGAAAGATAAAATCAACAAGTTAGCAAACCCTAATTCAAGATAAACAAGCATGTAAATCCAACACATTTGCAAACTTGCACCCTTAGGGTAATTCCACTTTGTTGCCTTACCAAAATGGCCATGTTATGCATGTGGGATGTCTTGCAAAAAGCAATCAAAATACAAGATCATAGTCCCTCGATGACGCTATCAAAGTTGCCTTTTAAAAATGATCTTAGTCCCTCAAAGAGAATTGCTAAGATATTTCACAACATTGTTATCATGGCTATACGATGACCCATGCCCGTCCCTATACATCCAAAGATAACACTTCTTACCAAATCAATGGTAAGATATCAATATCAAAGGAAAGGAAGAAATGAACTAAGACTTCTGAGTATGTAGATTGTTCCTAGTTGCTTGCTCAATTTCAAATCAAACACTCTTGCTTATTTTCAAAACAAACACCAACACTTTCAAAAATATTTTCCAAACTTGAAACATTTTCAAAAGCTCAACACTTTGTATATGCTCTTACGAATGAGAACTATTACAAAGTTTTCCTAAACGATGGTGCCTTTTCAAAATACTTTCAAAAACCACACAAAATATATTTTCAAATAAAAGCAAGTGATCTAGCAAGCAACTAAGAGCCCATAGATAACTATGGATGAAAATGGTGCTAACATATTCCCTTTTCATAATCTACCCACCGAACTCAAGAAACAATCTCAAAGGTCTTTCATGTTCTTTTCAGCCTTTCCTTTTGGATAAAAGAAAAGTCGGTGGCGACTCTTTCTAACTGCAACATTTGCGATAAAACCCAAAACACCTAAGTCAGTTCTCCCACCATATCACACCCACAAAGGAGGCTCCAAGTGAGATGGCGCATGCACTTTAGTTTTAGAAGGAGGCGTTAAGTGAGATGGCGCCTAGGTGCAACATGTTTTCCCTAAGTCATCTCAGATGGCACCTAAGTGCATTTAAGAGGCAATGTCTTTTGCTTTTTATTTTAAATATGAGACAATAAGTAAATGATATAGCTTCATCAAACTTCAACTTTTTATTAACAAATGAACGATTACATAATGAAAAAAAAACATGCATATTATTTAGTTATTCCCTGGAACTCGGTAACGACCCGTGGTTCCGCATTTGCGTCCTCGCCTATCTCATGATGGGCTTCGTCGATTTTCCTGTTGCGGTTGGGTTGATGGCTCAGCGAAGTCAAAGCATTCTGGATCCATGAAATCGGTCAGGTCATCATATCTGGAAGATCCGCTTTGGTACAGTCGGTTACCCATGCCCTTAAAGTTTTGTCATCTTGGGGGGGGGGGGGGGGGGTATAGCACTGGTCGTTTGAGTAAGGGGGTAAAAAGGAAATGAATTTTGGGGTGTTTGGTATTAAGACTGTTGGGTGCTATGGTGATGGTGGTTAATGGTAAGTTGGTTCGGTTGGGTCATATTCTTCAGGAAAGCCTAGATCTAGGCTAAGGTGAGATGATGAGGGGCCCACGTCAGGATATGGAGAAGACTGGAATTGTGTGTGGGGCATGTGGGTGTATTGGTATTGCGATTGGGATTGGGGTTGGATGTGGCGCATATGGGTGTATTGGTATTGAGGTGGTGATTGTGGTTGGGTGTGGGCATATGGGTGTATTGGTATTGAGGTGGTGATTGTGGTTAGGTATTTGTGGATCTGTATTACCATGGTGTTTGGTAGAAAGTTTATGTGTGTTGGGTTTGTTGTTAGGGATTTGAGGTTTGTGCCCATTGTGTCCATGGGTCAACCAAATACCTCGGATGAGACGCGTGTATGGGTTACTAACCGATTTGTACCAGTCAAAATATTGATTTGTGTGTCACATATTATTCTGGTTGAGGAAAACAGGGAATTGAAAGACATGTTGGTGACGCCTATGCCATATCTTACACCATTCTAGAGTAAAATATTTCTAATTAGTAAGACCCAATTGGGTGTCGACCCTTTTGAGATGCCAGGGTGACAAACAAGTTGGATTGCATGGTATCTCTTGATGCATTCTGAACTGCATCTTGATATAGTCGATGTGGTGCATCTCCATAATGTTAAAATGTATGATTGCAGTCTTTGCAGACTAAATTGCTGCATCCTCGAGGTTTGGTTCATGGTCCAAACCCAAATATGGTCTCCAGATAAATTATGGATAAAATTAAATCAGCATAATGAAAACATAAAAAATAAATAATTTAAAAGTATAAAAGTTCAAAGGTACCACATACATAATCTGGGCCAAGGTGATCCAATAGATTACGATATAGAGCGACATTGAATCTTGGATTCTTTCCGTAATCCATACTCGTTATGCAATACCTAAAGGAATTGAAAAATAGTTTATTTTATACATATATTTGGCGAAAGGATGGATAATAAATTATTTAAGTACTTAACTTACTTTGTTGCGTATGGGAAAATAAATGCATTGTTGTTGACATGGTTTATGGATTCCATTCTCCACCAACTCTAGACTTGGAGTAAGAAAGTGCATCCATAAAAAGTACATTTATCCTTTGTTGCATTTTTACACAAAGAACTGTATAGATGAGATAAAACAACAGAAACCCAACTATATTTCTTATTTTTTCAAAGTTCCTAAGCAAACTTAAATACATAAAATTTACATTATTCCCTGTACTTTCGGGAAATAACAAGCTTCTCAATAGTATCATCATATAATTTCTATCTTTTATTATTCTTGCTAGCTTGGAAAAATTTTCATTCAACTCAAGAGTCGCATAATGTTTTTTGAGTTCGGTTAGTAATATACCTTGGCCTCTACAACCACTACCTTCTACCATATCTTTTCCCAACAATTTCTCGCATAGAGAATTGGGTTGTTGAACAGACCCATTAACTGCCTTACTATCGATAAGAAGACCCAATAACATGTACATGTCCTCTAGTGTGACGGTACATTCACCTATTGATAGATTAAATGTGTGTGTCTCGGGTCTCCACCTTTTCAATGAGTTAAAAAATGACTCCAAAAAACCTACTAAGAGGGTGGTTTCGACTAAGTGCACTCTGGAAAGTTTCAAAGGTTTCCTTTACTATGACTTATCAGCAATCTCTATTGCGTCTCCGACACGTGAAGGTGTGGAACCAAAGGATTCCTTGGTCCTTTTAATTTTTAGGAAATTTTAAATTTTGAGCATTTGACTAACCTTGATAGTGTTTTCTAGTTGTTGAAAGGAAAACTACAAAGAAAGAAAAACCTGCAGCGAATGCGGATTCGGCTACTGCCTCAAAAGCAGGAACTTCTTCCAGCCAAGGACTCTCTTCTGCAAAGGGTGTTTCTCCCAAAAAGGTAGAAAAGAATGTAAAGGTACTATTTCTAAACATCTTTCTTACTTTTTGCATTCTCTGACCATGATTATTCCTTGCAATCTTTCCCTTTTTTAGGGTAGTGGCTTACCCCCTAGAACACCAAAGGAAAGAAAAGCTTCTAATGAAGAAATAATCATTATTCCTGATGATGACGATGAAGATGTCTCCCTCACTCCTTTCAAGGCCAAGAAGACACATAAGAAAGTCAAAACGTCGAAGGGTGCCCCATATCAAGCGACCAATCAAAAAGATGTTGAAGTAAAAGTCCTTCCTCCCTCTCATGTGAAGTTTAACCTGGACCTTCTGAGGTTATATTTGGAGCATATTAGCAGCAATTCTTCTAACCCTGATGATCAAAAGGTACATCTTTATTTCAATCTTTTTACTTCTTGCTCGAATATCTTTTGACCTAACAGCTTCTTTTTTTTATCTGCAGGATAAATCCACTACTCCTCCCATTTACCTTATCAACCAAGATGCTCCTCTGAATACAGAGACTCCTTCGCCTCCTCCCACATCCAATGGTGTTATCCAAAATAAAGGGTCTTCGACTGTGGTTCCCTAATCCAAAGCCGGTGGCGTCCAAGTCGAACAATAGACTTCCTCTCCTAGTGAAGATGAATTGCCAGAATTTGGCAAGCAAATATTGGAGGAAAATGAAGACTCTGAAAGCATTCCTAGAGATTCTTCTCTAAAAATGGTTCAGTTTCCTATAGATTATGCCGAGGAAGAAGAGCAATATTCAGATGGGGTTGAGACATACTTTCAGGATGATGATGACATGGAGGAGGTTGAACCACAACTTAAAGATACTCATCTGACACATCCTGATACTACTGATGAACCAAGCACACAAGCTCGATCAATTTCAGATCCCATCCTGACTCCAACACTCATTGAGGAGGAAAAAATAGGGCTAAAGAAGAGTGATCCCCTAAAATATATGGAGTTAATGATGGCTCTAAGGGATTCTTCTCTTGACAAAAGAGCTTCTGGGGCTTCAACCCAATCTAGAACTATCGCTAGTGAAGCTTCTTATGACGACCTCCTTTAGCAAGTGAAAAAAGCTGTATTCGAAGTTGATTTGTTCGAAGTGCTGAAAATAGATGTTACTGCTCGCTTTGGGATGAAAAAGTTGATTAATCGCATCAACATTACTGTTTGTCCTACTAATGTAGGTGAGGTCTTAATAGATATTCAAAATCTAATTGACCAAATCTGTGTTGAGTACAACAGGGAGGTTGATGCAACTTTGAAGCTTCAAGCAAAAGAACAGGAGAAAACTGCTGAATTTGACAAAGCTCAGAGTACTTCTAAAGCATCTAAGGATTTGTTGGCTTCAAGGAAGGCATCCCAAGTGGACTTTTACACTTACATCGCTTCGATCACACTTTGGGAGTCTCACATTATGGAGTTACAGAAGAAAATAGTTAATGCTAGGGCAAAATAAGCCGCTATCAAAGGACTGGACACCACTGAAGCTAATATTTTGGCTGCACGGAGCGTTGAGCATGTCAAAAGAGCTTCAACCATGACTGAATACATTGTACGCCTCAAAAGAATACACGTTGTTGTTCAATATAAGCTTGGCCTAGCAAAGATCAAGTATGAAAGGATGAAGAAAAATATCCCGTTTTGATTTATGTAATAAACCATTTATTGTACCTTCTTTAAATTTATAAGCATGCTTAGACAAAGCCATTTTGGCACCCTTATGTTTTATACCATGTTGGCTTCATTATTTCACTAATTTACTAGTTTGTCGCAATCTTTAAATCTTGAAGAAAAGGTTTGTATTTTTTTCAAATACTTACCGTTAACTTTCAAGATTCTTCGATCTTCTGCCATTTCTTCGATTTCATAGGCACTGTTAGTGAATGTTTGAATGACTCAAAAGGGGCCTTTCTAGTGGGGACTATTTTCCCAATAACTTATTATTTCTATCCATTGGCAGAATCACCTTCCAAACCATATCACTGTTTGAGAAGGTTTTTCCCTTAACTCTCTTGTTATATGCTCTGACTACTCTTTCTTTTTGCCTTCTTAGAATTTACAAAGCATGTAACCTTTCTTTATCTAAATCCATCAACTCGTTCATCATCATTTCCCAATAAAGATCTGTGGGAATTTCGTATTGTCTTTGGATTCTAACTGCCTGTAAGTAAATCTCTACTGGCAAAACTGCATCATGTCCAAACGTTAGACGAAATGGAGTTATATTTGTTGCCTCTTTGGGGGGTGTTCGATAAGCCATAAGACTTGATCTAAGGTTTTGTCCCAATTATTTGGCTTTCTGTCCACATGTTTATTGATTAAACCATTGATTACCTTGTTAGTTGCCTCAACTTGTCCATTTTATTGTGCATAATAAGGCATAGAAGTTAGTAATTTGAAACTCATATTCTTAGCAAACTCTTGCATCCTTCGACCAGTAAATACCGATCCTTGATCTATTGTAATAGTTTATGGAATTCCAAGCCTATAAACTATATGCCTCTGGATGAATTCGATGATGCTTTCTTGATCAACATTCACCAAAGGTATTGCTTATATCTATTTTGTGAAATAATTTATTCCCACCAAAATGTATTTCTGATTTTTTGAAGACGATGGTCTAATTTCGCCAATCAAATCCAATGCCCAACCCCTAAAAGGCCATGGATTAACAATTGAATGTAGTTCACTTGCAGGAACTTGCTGAATTCCTGCATGAATCTGGCACTCTTGGCATCCTTTGGCAAAATCTATACAATCTTTTAGAACTGTAGGCCAATATATGCCATATCGAAACAAAAGCCACATCATCTTGTGACCTGCCTGATGTGCTCCACATGCCCCACTATGCACGTTGGCTAGTGCTAAATAAGCTTCACTTTCTCCTAAACATTTCAACAAGACCCCTTCTGGGGTTTTCTTAAACAATTCGTTGCTTATTAGCACATAACTTAAGACACGATATTTTACCTTTCTTTTAGTACTTTCTGTTGGGTTTTTTAAATAACTTATTATTGGATTTCTCCAATATGTATTTGCTAAACTGTCCATGGCTAATACTTCAAAATGTACTTTGTTTGAATAACCTATACTTGAGTTTTTAAAATTTGCTGGAGAAAGTTTAGTAGCTAGTACCTTGCCCCGTACTTCGATCAAATCTTACAATCTTTCTTTTGATACTTTATATCCTGAGGCAATTTGGGCCAAATCATTTGCTTCTTGATTCTTCAACCTGAGGATGTGCTTGATATCTATGTATTCAAATTTCTGGAGCAATCTATTTGCTATCACAAAGTAAAATATCAAGTTTTCTTTTATTAACTTGTACTCTTTGGTAATTTCCTTGATTACTAATTCAGAGTCACCCATTATTTCGACACTAGTTGCCCCCAATTCCAATAAAGCTTCAAGTCCTGCTATCAATGCTTCATATTCCGCTTCATTGTTCAAACAAGGGGGGCCGTCTATTTTGTACTTAAGCTTTGTTGGAATTTTATCTGGAGAAATAATCAAAACCCCAATTCCACTTCCTTCCTTATGTGTAGAACCATCAAAGAACAATTTCCAAGGTTCCAACTCCACAAGGTTCTGGGATGTATCGACCAATGCATGGTCGACAATGAAATCAGAGACTACTTGCCCCTAAATTTCTTTTAAAGGCACGAAATTTAAAGAGTACTCTATTAGGGCCAAAGCCCACTTACCAATTCGACTATGTAGAATTGGCTTCGACAACATATGCTTAATAACATCAAAATGTGAGGAAACGTATGTCAACTGGATTTATATAATATTTTAACTTGGTACATGAGAAGTACAAGCAAAGACATAATTTTTCTATTGAACTATATCTAGTCTCTGCGTCATTCAGTACTCTACTTAAGTAGTAAATGGCCCTTTCGACGCCATTTTCATCCTCTTGAGCCAGCATGCTTCCTATAGTTTTATCTGACGCAAATATGTATAACCTCATGCACTTGTCTCTTTGAGGAGGCGTTAGAATAGGTGGATGCATCAAGTATTGTTTGATTTTCTCGAACTCCTCCTGATGTTCTTCGTTCCATGCAAAGTCCCCTTGCTTCAGTTGCAAGAGTGGAGAAAAGGCTTGAGTTCGACCACTTAAGTTTGATATAAATATCCGCAAGAAGTTTATCTTTCCCAGTAGTGATTGCAACTCTTTCTTTATTGATGGAGCTTTCGCTTCCATTATTTCCTTTGTTTTGTTTTGGTTGATTTATATGCCTTTCTTATGGACCACGAAACCAAGAAAGTCACCAGCCTGCACAATGAATGCACATTTAAGGGGATTCATCTTCAGGCCATATTTTCTTATCCTTTCGAATGACTAGCGAAGGTGATCCAGGTGAATAGATCCTGATATAGATTTCACTACTATATCATCAATATAGACCTGCATGAAAGTTTCTATCAAATCATAAAATATAGAGTTCATGGCTCTTTGATAAGTTGCCCCGGTATTTTTCAAACCAAACGACATAACTACCCATTCATAGGTGCCTATTGCCCCAGGACATCAAAATGTTGTCTTTGGCACATCTTCTTCTGCAATAAAAATATGATCGTATCATGAATACCCATCAAGCATACTAAGATATTCAAAACCAGCAGCAGAATCTACTAACATTTCAGCCACAGGCATTGGATATTCATCTTTAGGAGTCGCAGAATTTAAATCAAAAAAATATATGCATACTCTAAGAGATCTATTTTTCTTAATTATTGGTACTATATTTGCAGTTCATTCGACATACCTTATGGTCCAGATGAATTTGCAGCGCAAGAGTCTTTCGACTTCTTCCTTTATCTTCAAGAGGATCTCCGGTGCAAATCTTCTTGGTGTCTGTTTGATGGGTTTTTTTTCATCTTTTATGGGCAGCTTTAGTTTGACCAGGTCCCTGCTTAAACCCGACATTTCGTTGTAATCCCAGGCAAAACAATATTTGTACTCCTTAAGCAACTGGATCACTTCTGCTTTTACTCCTGGACTAAGATTCAAATTGACATACGTGGGTCTTCTTACAATCCCATCTCCTAGATCCACTTCTTCAAGAGGGTCCTGCGCTAGCATCTTTGCGTTCGACGCCACTGGATCCTTCTCGAATCCCAAAGGCCCATCATCATATATTGCGTCTAGACTTTGGTCTTTTTCTTCGACGGGCTTCTCTTTGTCAGGGGGTGTTGGCTTGAATAAAATCCCAAGTTCTTTTGCATGATTTGTTTCTTCCTTGGCCTTTGCAGCCATAATCTTTACTTCGACTTCTAAATCCGTTTTTAGTCTGTTTTTAGCCAAATAGGCCGAAATCTTTTCGAAGAAGGAAGATTCGGACATGGTCATTGTCTTTGTCATCCCAGCCTGTTGGTTATATCCATGAAAGTCCAGGTACATCATCTTCTTGCCCCAAAGTCTCTCTATCCCAGCAAAATCCATGCCTTGGATGCAGGGTCAGAAAGTACATAGTATTATTGTTTGGCGTATATGCGCCATCTGCAGCACCGCAAGGCCCTATGTTGGTCAAGTTTAGATCAAAATTCCTTTGATCAACCTGGTTAACCTCTTCCATATAATAGCTTTGGTTTGCTTCAATATTTTCTGCAATTCCATCTTCTCTCCAAATTGCCACGCGTTGGTGCATTGAGGAGGGAACTGTGCCTATCCCATGAACCCATTCACTACCCAAGAGTAAATTGTAGTTTGTCTTGGCCTTTATAACCATGAACATCGTTGGTCTGGTGATGGTTCCTATAGTGAGATCAACTTGAACTACGTCAAGCGTATGGCCAATTTTTCCTTCATAATTAGACAATACCATATTGTGAGGTTTTATATTTGTATCATACATACATATCCTCTTCAGTAAGAATTGAGGTATGAGGTTGACAGCAGCACCCCCGTCTATCATTACTTTGTTGATCCCTACTTTCTCTACTTTTCCTCTGATAAAGAGAGGCTTCAGATGGTTCTTCATGCCTTGGTCTGGCTTTTCAAAGAACGCATTCTGTTTTTCGACTGCTCCACTATTCATAATATAATAGCACACAGGTTTGTGATTTTCCATGTCTAATTCATCTGCTTCTTCAGAATCTTCTACCTATGTTACTTGATCATATTCATGTGGTAGTACAGAAACCACATTGCAGACAATATTCAGAGAGGACTCCCCATCTGAGTCGAAGTTGTCAGTAAGCATGTCCTCATCGTTGGTTGGCACTTCGTTAGTTGGTTCCTCTGGAGCCGTTTCGACGGATACCTCAGTCTTTCTGGGGGGAAAATCCTTCTTTGTGTTGGTGGCTTCTCTTTGACAAGTGCAGCAGACGGAGTTTAATTCGTATTGGATTACCCTACTTAGTTGTTGGTGAGTTCCCTTTGAGCCTTCTTGGTCCTTTGGTACCTTCTCCACTAGGTCCTTGTCATTGGGTTTTCCCTTTGTAATTCTCAGAAACGTAGGCTTGTTGCTTTGTTGACTGGAACTGTCTTTGATATGCCCATGCGGATCTGCCACCTTCTTCGAAATTCTTCCATTTCCCTTTGCCTTTTCCTTCCCCTTGCTTTGACTAGACTCCAACCATTTATCTATTGGGATATTGGACGGTGGCTTGAAGGTGACTTGTCGATTTACTCTGGGGTGTGGGTTATCTGCCCTTTTTGGAATTCCTTTCGCATTGGTTACATACCTGCCTCTGCTGCTCCTTTGATTGTTCTAGTATTGTGTAGACGGAATTCTTTCGAATGCTTCTACTGCTTTTCTGTCATAAACAACATTGCACCATGGGCTCATTAAAACTTGTAATCCTGTCTTATGACACCTAACCAAAAATACCATCAAGCTTTCTCTCATTTTTGGGTATGACAGCAATTCTCTGGCATTCCTCCAATTGTTTCCAGCCCTCTCTTGATACACTTTCTGATATGTCGTTACAGCACTTCGATCATTCTTTACGCTGCATCTTGGACACATTAGTCCTTCGGGATTCTTCATGTGGCAATGAAAAAGATATTCCACCAGGCTTACTTTTTGGTGCCCAGTTCGCATCCTGTCATCCTCCATCCTCAAACGTCTTTTAATCTCTGCCATCTCTGGAGATAGCTGGTTCAGATTCACCATGTTTACTTTGAACTTGGGACCTTCAACATCCTCAAGCCCTTCGAATCCAACTCTAAGACCCTCAGTAGTCTTATATTTGACAGCAACTTTGACCATGCCCCCAGTTTTGTTAACTTCGAACTTGGGACCTTCAGTAATCTCCACCTCTTCAAATTTGAATCTAAGACCCTCAATAGTCTTAGGTTCGCCAGCAGTTTTGGTATTTCCATTAGTAACATTCCCTTCGAACTGGCCCATGAGACCCTCAGCAGTTTCCAACCCATGAGCATCTTCAGATACTTTATCGAGTTGAACTTCTTCAATTTCAACAGTGTCCACCATGTTGATATCTACAGTGTTGTACCCAAAAATTTTCCCTCTCATATTTCCCAAGACATTGCAAGAATAATCTCCAAGTTGCTCAAGATTGCTCAAGAGTGGGACAGTCAAGTCATCTCCTAAGGCAGTCAACCTCAAATTAGGGTTTTGTGTTGCATCAAGTTCCTTGCATAAAAATGACCTAAAGTGCTACCCAATGTCCTAATATGTTCTCAAGTTCATCCATGTCAAATTTCAGGCCTTGCAGAGGAAGTTTGCTCAGTCAATTGCTCAAAGGGTCCAAAAATCGACTGTGCTAGGGCAAAAGTCAATTGTGGCCTACAAATAGTCAAACCTCAATATTTTTTGTCAAAATTCTCATTTTGAAGGATATTTCATCATTTGATCAAGGGTTTATCATGATTCATCAAGGATTGCTCAAAATTCATCAAGACTCAAAAGTTGCTAAATTAGGGTTTTATAAGAAAAGTCAACTCAACTTTGACCAAGCATAACTTTCTCATACTTTATGAGAAATGACCCATCCTGAGATCATTTTGAAGAGGATGAAATTTCCTACAATCCATCTTCATACCCAAAGATCAAGAAATGCACTCACAAGAAGTTATAAATTTGGACATTATAGGTCATTTTTTAAAGTCAACAAAAACACCTTTTTTGCCAAAACTTATAACTTGAGCATGGAATATCAAAATGATATAAGACTAAAAGGGTTGGTTAGAGGACATCTCAATATTTCTAAAAAGTCCAATAACACTTTCAAAATTTCAAAATTGAAGAAGTTATGCATTGTTGAAGTTGGGCATTTTTGCAAAATTGCAAAAAGTCAACTATCCCCAAAACTTCAAATTTTGTCAAATGGGCCCATTCTTTTCCACTTGATTTGATCTTGTCACAATACACACGTGTCCTAGCTTCAGCCTTGGGACCATTTGTCAATTTTATTATTTGATTTGATTTTTTAATGAATTATTTCATTTTAAATCAATTTAAATCAAATAAAATCCAAACATTGATTATTTGATCTCTTTTTGGCTATTTCAAGACCTAATCATCATCATCAATTGAATCAAATTCGTATCATATATTCCATGTGCAAAAAGATTGGATTTTGGACCAAATTGGGAGGTTATCAATGGTGAATCAAATCAAATCTCCAAGCCATAATGCACAAGGATTCAGTCCAAAATTGTTGACCTAATGCATTGCTTATTACATATACAAGTGAAAGGCACACGAATTTGAGGTTAGAGGCTGCAAGAACACCAAAAGAAAACTTGAAAAAAAGGGTGAAAAGGTGTGAAACTGAAATCGTGCATAGAGGCTAATTCAGAAGCAAAACTCAACGTGAGTTAATTGCTGGACCATCCTTGAAGCAGAACCGACCCAGAATCAATCTCCATACACGCCCTAAAGCTCTGTAAGTCTCTCAAAAAACCGCTTTTCATTTGAAATCGCAACTCCATATTCTTGCATATTTTTGACAAATCGTTGACATATTCATGATGCTTGTGCAATTTCTGGACTTTCTGCATTATTTGATTGCATTAATATGGCCTATAACCTCCTAGCTGAATCTAGGGTTCGTAGTTTGTTTTTTTGGGGTTTTCTTGTACAGGCGAAATCAAGATCCAAGAATGGCATAGGTGTACTCAGGATGCCCAGACGAATAAAACCATGGTCTTGTGGTTCGTTTTCATGGCCTAGGTTTGATTTTTGGAATGGCATACGGATTTAGCTGTGGATATAAATCCGCAGGTAAATAACTAGGTTTCAACGAGGAAGATGAAGACGTGCCTCCCTCCTATTGGATGTTTCAAACTTCGCGCGTTTTTGTTTTAATTCTGGCATATTATTGTTTTTTTCCTTATATTAATTGTTATCCAATACTATAACAAATGAAGCACATTGGTTCAGTGGCGAAGGCATTAGTTCAAAGTCCAACAGGACCTGGGTTCGAATCCCAGGTCCCCCATATGCATATTATTATTTTTCTTCAGGTCATTCAATACAAAGCCAAGTGTGTGGTTCACCATACACCATCACCCAATCATCTGCCAGATAGCCCCAGGCCAGATCTGGTGGTCCATAATGAAGGCCTATGGTGGGATCAAGTCAAAGGGCGCGTGGAGAATCAGGAAAGTCAATGCAGGCTTGCACAAATGGGCCTTGAACTTGCTATCCAAACCTCCCAAAATCAGGCCCATATACTCCTAAACTCTCTATTTTCTTTTATTATTTTCTTTTATTTATTTATTGTTATTATTTTTATTATTTAATCAACCAACCAAACTTTTTCTTAAATAAAATCAAAAATCAAAAATATATTTTATTCATTAAATTAACTTTCAGTATTTTTATTTTGTTAATAAATATTAACTTAATTAATTTAGTTTAATTAGGAAATAACTTTAATATCTTTTGCAATAATTAAAATTAATTTAGATAATTAGGTTTTATTAACTTTGATTAATTTATTTTTGTTTCTTTAAATATCCAAAAATCCAAAAATATCTTTTATTTTATTAATTAATTAATTATTTTGTTAATTTAATGCTTAACTTAATTTAACTTCCTTTTAATTCAAAATAACCAAAAAAAAATCTTTTCTTTAATCAAAGGGTCAAAACCCTAGAATGCGCTCGATTTAATTTCTCGCACGCGATCCATTTTACCATATTATTGTATCTGTTTCCCGGAATGTAATAGTTTAATAGGACTTTAAATATTTTTATCGCTTTATTTATTTTCCGCATTTTAATTTCAAGGGTTGTTTTTGGCGATGTAAATATCCGACGCCTTGTAATAGTTAGTTTTAATTTCCGCAACTTATAAACTGTTAGATGTTTGATAATAGGGAATGCATGACAAGATTAATCGTTTAAAACCTAAAATCAACATAGATCACCCATGACATGTACAAAGATAAAATTAACTGAAAACAACACACTCGCACATGCACACTCTTAGGGTACACCTCGCTTGGTTGCCTTCGAACGTGGTCATTGAGTATAGGAAGTTTTAGAGGTCGCCCTCTTGTCCAAAGATCATAGTTTCCTCGAAACGGTTGCCTTGGAAAAATGATCTAAGACATTAGGGTTACCGCTAAGGCGCCCTAACATTGCTTTAGTGACCACACGTCCCTTAATCGAATTGACCCTTAAAACTCCAACAACGATGCTACCTACTTGTGATCGGTGGATCTGGAACTGACTGTTTAACGCTGGTTCGCGAAATGTCGCGGAAGCAAGAGTCGCCACCGTCTTTTATTTTCTCCAAATGGAAAGGACAAAAGCACAGAAAAATTCCTTAAAGAGATTGCTCTCGGTTTGAGAGGTAGGTTATAGAAAGGGAAGGTGTTAGCACCCTTTCTATCCATGGTTATCCATGGGCTCTTAGATACTTGCTCATTGTGTTTTCAAAATGGTTTGTTTGCTTTTCAACTGTGGGTTTAAAAAGTTTCTTTGAAAATTCCAGTTCGACTCTTGTATCGGTCCTCAAGAGTGTTTGAAAAATTGCTTTCAAAAGCTTTTTGAAAAGGTGTCGGTGTGAAAAGTCTTTTTGATTTGTTTTTGAAATTAGAGCAAGTATCTACGAGTCATCTACCTACCCTAAGGAATTCGTCTGTGTAAATGTCCTTTAAAGTAGTGCCATCCCACCATTGAGAGGTAGGTAGCACCACCGTTGGAGGTGTTCGGGTCAATTCGAGGTTCGGGACATGGTGATCACCAGAGCAATGGGAAGACACCTTAGAAGCTACCCTCATGCCAGGTTCCCGGATCATGAGGACTTACTAAGACATCCTCTACTCGACGATCACCTTTCGAGGCAAGGCAACAGTGAGGCGTACCCTAGGGGTGGTGTGTGCGATTCGTGTGTCGTTTTCATTTTCATTCATCTTGTCATGTTATTGGCGTTCTACGCTTGTTTTTATTTTGTCCATACATTCTTTCATGCTTTTAACAGTTAAGATATTGCGGGAATGTAAAAATCTAAAGCTATTACAAATGGCGCGGGTCCACATCGCCAAAATTAACCAGGACCCGATTTGACAGAAAAATAAGGAAATTAAAATATAAAGTGCGATAAAGTTAATTTACAAGGCCTTGGGAGAGATACACAAATATTTAAGCGAAATAAAAGAAATATGCGAATTAAGAATTAGATCGGAACGAGGGCGTTGGACCCTTTTGCAAAATAAAAATTAAATGGAATTAATTAATTAAAAGGAAAGAAAGAAATTGTTTTTTTTTTTAGTATTTAATATGAAAAAGAATTAATTAAAATTAAAATAAGATGCAAACCCTAATTCTAGTTATTTTTTAATTTATTAAGAAATATTGAAATTTTTAACCTAAATTAAACCTAATTTTTACATGCAAATTTGATTATAAAAATAAATAAAATAAATATTTAATTATTTGAAAGAAGAAAGAAAGAAAAAAAAATGAAAAGGATGAAAAATTCATTAAACCTAATTCTATGCCTATTTTAGATTTTTATTATGAAAACATTAACTTAAACCCTAATTTAAAGCTAAATAATTGTTTGCATTTATTTACAAAAAGTATTAAAATAAAATATTTTTTATATTTTTTATCTTTTCTGATTTTTATGCATTTTTTATATTTATGAAAATAAGTAATTAATTTAAACAAATAATAATTAAAAGAAATAGAGTTAAATAAATAAAAAAAAATAAAGAAAAGTGAAAAATATGCAAACCTAGGGGGGTGGTAGTCCCCAAAGTGGAGGTATGAATTGAGAAATCTGGCCCATTTATTTTGGCCTGTTTGGACTTTTGCTGGACACGTGCAGAGGCGTTGACTCAAGCCTATGGTGTTCTTTCAATCAGTGCCCTTGGATCCCTCTCAACGTACGCGTGGCTGGCTTGATTAAGAGGTGTATGGTGCGTCCGCAGCCTTGAAGCGCATGTGAACTTTTATTGAAAAATAATATTGAGAATGTTGAGGACCTGGGGCTCGAACCCAGGTCACATACCTTGCCAATCCTTATGCTCACCAACCGTTCCAGTTTACGCGTTTGATATATTAATAACGAACAAATAATATAAAAGAAAACAAAAGAGTTAGTGGATACTGCGCGCGAAATTCAAACGGCCCTATCACCTCTCGCCACGAGGTCATCTTCTTCTTCGTTCATGAAATACAAACAGATAGGCCACGGTTTTCTGAATGTTCCTTTAGGCCACTTTCCAGAAAATAGCGAATAAGCCTAGGTCGCTCATAAATTGAGCGCGATGATGGATTCCTAATCGTCCAAACCTGCTGAATCTAATGGTATGGGTCTTGAAGGCTAATTTTTCTTTGGGTGGAAAGCCCCAAATTATAACTCCTGCAACCCTAAAAAACGAACATGGTATATTTGCCTATAGCGCATGATAATCAAATTAAGGCATATGGTTAGCTTGCAAACACTTCACTGATCATGAATATATAATCAAAATGCCATGAATGTGCGTCAATGTTAAAACACGATAATGAAAAAAAATGGAAAAAGTGTGACTTCTGGATACCGTTTCACAGTGTTTGGATTGATGTTTTTGATTGGAATACGTCCTCTATTGCTCAAGGAAGCTAATGGGATAGGTATTATGCCTTGAATCGCCCTGGAAGTGAGTTTGCAGTTTTGAGTTTTTTAGACAAAATTCCAAGTTTGATTTTCTGGTTTTTGGGCAGCTGCCTGTGTATGATCATTAGGGTTGTGTTCCTTTGTTATGTATGAATCAATTAGGTTAAGAAAAACAAATCAAATCCTTTGCAATGATGGTTTTGAAGATTTGATTTTCAAGCATTATTTTCCAAATATTTCCATGTGCTTTTTGATACCAATCAACTCCAATCTCTCCAAATCTTTCTATATTGGGATATGCACGAATTATTGAGAACAAAACATGTACAAAAAGATTTGTTAGGTTAAGTTAAATATTTTTCCCATATTTAATTGATTTAAGTGAATTATTATAAATAAAAATTCAAATAAATAAATAAAAAATGAAAAAAATACTTCCCTTTGGGCCAAGTGGTCGTGCACATGCCATGGATGATGAATTATGGAAGAAAAATGGGCCCATTAGCAATTTTAGGTCATTTGAAGTAATGTTGACTTTTCAAAATATCCAAAAATTTCCCAACTTCCACAAGGCATAACTTGCTCAATTTTTAAGCTTTTCTCATGTTCTTGGACATTTTGGAAAGGTCTTTGAGTCCTCTAACCAATGCCTTTGGTCCCATGTCATTTTGATTTACCAATCTCAAGTTATGGTCTTTGACTTAAAGTCCCTTTTTGTTGACTTTTGAAAATGACCTATAATGTTGAAATTGATAACTTTTTGTGAGAGCATTTCTTGGACTTGAAGTATGAAGATGAGTTGTAGGAAATGTCTTTCTCTTCAAAATGAGCTTTGGATGGAATTTTTCTGATAATCCATGTGAAAGTTATGCTCTGGTCAATTTCAGTTGACTTTTTCAGCTGTCCAAATAAGGAAACTTTTGCATCTTGATGATTTCTGAGCCAAATTTTGAGAATCATGATCAAGCATTGATCAAATGATGTTTGTGGCTTCAAAATGATATGTTGACCAAAAATTTGAACTTTTGACTGTCAAATGACCATTTTGCCCCTACAGTTGACTGTAATGCAATTAGGGTTTTTGATTGTGCAATTTTGAGCTGAATGTCTTGAAACTTGATATGAGGATGCCTGGCCATATTTATAGGCATATGAGACTTTATTGGCCCTTTGAACACTTCATTTTCTTGATCAGAACACAAACCCTAATTTTGACTGTGTTAGGAGGCCTTTGCACTGTGCAACCCTTGGAGATTTTTGTAGCTTGACTTGGCAATTTCTTGGAGAATATGGGACGGCAAATTTTGGGGTACAACAGTTGCCCCTGTTCAATCTTCTTAGACCTGAGGATGCAGATTGGCTGACGTGCCTTTCGTAATCCGAGGGTAGAAGATGATTGAACACTAGAGTGCCCAGAAATTTGCGCTCACATAGTAGCAGTGATGGTGGAAATGGGCTTACAGATGCCATCTAGAGATTACTGGATGGGATGATGGGCTTATAGATTCCATCTGGATGTTGATCGCGTAAGAGATTCCTTAGCGAGAACCTGCATACCTGCAAAAGAAACATGAGTACCTGACACGTTGCAGGAGTTGATTTCAGATGCTTGGCATAGATGTGTCCTGACTGGTTACAGGAGCTGGGTCTGGAGCTTCACAAGATGATGAATGAACCAGGGATGGTTACTACCTTAGCATGAACGGTAGAGAACCTTGGGTGACTTTAACTTCAACAACGCTCGCTGAGAAAATCTTGGTGGGAATTACCATCTTCGCAGGATCGGGAAGAGAACCATAGGCAATTATAATCTCAAAGGGAATTACGTCTCACGCACCGTCGGGGAGAGAACCATAGGAAATTATAATCTGAAAAGGAATTACCACCTCACACACCGTC
This sequence comes from Vicia faba, assembly GCA_948472305.1. Classification (NCBI taxonomy): domain Eukaryota; kingdom Viridiplantae; phylum Streptophyta; class Magnoliopsida; order Fabales; family Fabaceae; genus Vicia; species Vicia faba. Next base: position 1,384,322,449 of record OX451739.1, read on the forward strand.
GGAGAGGGAACCATAGGAAAAGGAATTATCACCTCACTCACCGTCGGAGAGGGAACCATCTGAAAAGGAATTATCACCTCACTCACCGTCGGAGAGGGAACCATAGGAAAAGGAATTATCACCTCACTCACCGTCGGAGAGGGAACCATCTGAAAAGGAATTATCACCTCACTCACCGTCGGAGAGGGAACCATCTGAAAAGGAATTACCACCTCACTCACCGTCGGAGAGGGAACCATAGGAAATTATAATCCGAAAGGAATTATCACCTCACTCACCGTCGGAGAGGGAACCATCTGAAAAGGAATTATCACCTCACTCACCGTCGGAGAGGGAACCATCTGAAAAGGAATTATCACCTCACTCACCGTCGGAGAGGGAACCATCTGAAAAGGAATTATCACCTCACTCACCGTCGGAGAGGGAACCATCTGAAAAGGAATTATCACCTCACTCACCGTTGGAGAGGGAACCATCTGAAAAGGAATTATCACCTCACTCACCGTCGGAGAGGGAACCATCTGAAAAGGAATTAATCACCTCACTCACCGTCGGAGAGGGAACCATCTGAAAAGGAATTATCACCTCACTCACCGTCGGAGAGGGAACCATCTGAAAAGGAATTATCACCTCACTCACCGTCGGAGAGGGAACCATCTGAAAAGGAATTATCACCTCACTCACCGTCGGAGAGGGAACCATCTGAAAAGGAATTAATCACCTCACTCACCGTCGGAGAGGGAACCATAGGAAATTATAATCTTAAAGAAAACCCTAAAATGGAAATCTCATGCACCGTCAGAGAGAGAACCAATAGGAAATTATAACCTGGGATAACTTCTACTGAGTCTTTATGAGGAAAATCTGTTGGGAGTCGATTTAGCTGGACTAGAGAAGGCCTGGGACTGGATAAGAAATCTTTGGAGTCGATTAACTGAACCGGTCTAGGTCTTGAAATATGATTGAGAATTTCAACTGCATCTTTCCTGAAAGGTAAAGGTCAATCATATGCAATGCATGATATGGCTCGAGCAATGATGTTCTCAACATAAATGAGATTTGTATGATATAATACGTCTATGCATGCTATAATGATGCATGTGATGTTTTATGAATGTATGTTTTCGTCTAGGAAAGTAAATCCTTGACGGGTGCCGGGAAGTCATATTCTAGGCTGATGTTGAAGAATAAGCTTTTGCTTCTGCTGGGGATGATGACTGCAATAATACCGGTAGGAGAAGATGACTCCGTTGCGGAATAAACTTGGCAAATGGAAGATTCTGCGGGGAGAAAAGATACTCTAGCGACCATGCTGGGAAGCAATACTCTGTGGGAAGAGGGATGCCTTGCTGAGTGTTGATAATAATTTGCTGGGGATACCCTTGTTGTTGGAAGTGTTGATGGACTTCGCTGGGGGTAAGAAGACTTCGTCGAGGACGCTCTTTCCGTGGCTTTTGGCTGAGGATAACCCAGTTATATCCTGTTAAGGAAATAACTCTTTGAATAAAGCCGGACGACGCGTTCGTATTCTGCGAGGATAAGCTTCCAGAATTTACTGGGGATAAGCTCACTGCTTGGGGGAGATGGACTCCAACTTTCCTTGGGAAACTGGATTGGACTTTCTGGGGAAGTTTTGATATGCTGGGGGAAGTGATTCCTTTGAATGTTGATATGCCGCCGGGGAACAATCTTTAGATCAAGACTGCCGGGGATGCTTGTTAAGGATATATGTACTGATGGGGAGATGTTGAGATCTGCGGAAGGATACCCAACTTCCTTGAGATTTGATAACTCTGCTTGGAGAAGAATGCACTGACTGCTGACTTACTCTCTGGGGAATTAAGATGTACTTGGTCATGTTCTTTAGCTGAACTTACCTTGGTACCTTGGAGGACAGAACAATTAGATTGCTTAGACAACTCTTTATTGCCCCTGTTTCTAGTGTCACCTGTAATAAAATACTTTGTTTCGTATGCAAATATTTATGAGTTAGCAAACTATTGTCAATGCATATATCACAAATTGAACCTTGGACGTTCTTCGCAAAACAAAACAGAAAAAGAGAAACAATTGGCACGTTTAACTGAAAGATATATTTGTATTGATTTTTGAATGGCCTGAAAATAGGCGTTTTGTGTACAAGAGGCTGACGTCCTAGTAAGAGAACGCCGCCGAACAAAAGAGTTTATACAAATTTTGTACAAGAGAAAATAAAACAGTTGTGTGAAATGAATGATCCCACTGGGTTTCAACTCTGCTATTGCCTTTATAACTCCGAGCGTCTCATCACTTGATGACCTTGGTTGAAGGTGAAGCTGACTGATCGATGCCGTCTGAACTTGATGTAGATACCGGATTCTGGATGCAAAGTGATCCAATGAGACATAGTATTACGCTTTATCCCTAATTTTTGCCTGGACCGCCCTTTCGGGTTTTCGGTCCACCGGGATACCCATTTTTGCCCAAGCCTCCTTTTCAGGTTTTCGACTTGCCGGGTGTACAGATTTTTTCATTTTCATCCCTTCATTTTGCCCGAACCCTTTTGGTTCGACGGGAAGCCCTAATTTTTGCCTAGGCATGTCAGCCTAGCGGGTCTTTTCATGCGTAGTATTTTTTTACTATGTCTGCATTGGCGGGGTGAGGAAGGTCGTCACCATCCATGTTGGTCAATACCATTGCTCCTCCTGAGAACACATGCTTAACCACAAATGGCCCTTCGTACGTAGGGGTCCATTTGCCCCTTGGATCACTCTGAGGCAAGATGATTCTCTTGATTACCAGATCCCCAAATTGATATTCCTGTGGTCTGACCTTTTTGTTAAATGCCCTGATCATCCGTTTCTGATACGTCTGACCATGACAGATAGCAGCAAGTCTTTTTTCATCAATGAGGTTGAGCTGATCAAGTCGTGTCTGGATCCAATCATCTTCATTCAGATTTGCATCCTTCATTATCCGGAGAGAGGGTATTTGTACTTCGATCGGTAAGACTGCCTCCATACCATAAACCAGAGAGAAAGGAGTTGCCCCGGTTGACGTCCTAGCTGAGGTACGGTACCCATGTAGAGAGAACGGTAACATCTCGTGCCAATCTTTATAAGTCATTGTCATCTTCTGCACGATTTTCTTGATGTTCTTATTTGCTGCTTCTACAGCCCCATTCATCTTCGGTCTGTAAGGAGAAGAATTGGGGTGCTGTATCTTGAACTGTTCGCAGAGCTCAGCGATCATCTTATTATTCAGATTGGTACCGTTGTCTGTAATTATTCGTTCAGGGACACCGTATCGACAGATCAGGTTGTGCCGAATGAACCGTGCCACAATAGTCTTGGTTACCGTAGCATAGGATGTTGCTTCAACCCACTTCGTAAAATAATCAATCGCTACCAAGATGAAGCGATGCCCATTAGATGCCGTAGGTTTAATCTCGCCGATCATGTCTATGCCCCACATTGCAAACGGCCAAGGCGCAGTCAGAACATTCAACGGAACTGGAGGAACATGCACCTTGTCTGCATAAATCTGGCACTTATGGCATGTCCTGGAATGTTGGTAGCAGTCAGCTTCCATGGTGGACCAGTAGTATCCTGCCCGTAGGATCTTCTTAGCCATGGTATGTCCACTGGAATGCGTCCCAAAGGTCCCTTCATGTAGCTCTTCCATGATCCTTTCTGCTTCAGTCTTATCCACACAACGCAGTAAGGTTGAATCATGGTTTCTCTTGTACAAGATGTCGTTGCTAAGGAAGAACTTGGCTGCGAACCTTCTCAGGAACTTCTTATCATTAACAGAGGCACCTTCAGGGTATTCCTGAGTTTCCAAGTATCTCTTCACCTCATGGTACCAAGGCTTCTCAGTCACCAATTCAGTCTCGAGATTGCAACAGTATGCCGGTTCGTCCAATTTCCAGATGATGATCCGGGGAGCCTCGTTATCCCATTTGACTTTGAACATAGAAGACATTGTAGCTAACGCGTCCGCCAGCTGATTCTCTTCTCTTGGAAAGTGTTCAAAGGTTATCTCTGTGAAGTGGGGGATCAGGGTCAATACACATTCTCTGTAAGGAATCAGGTTTGGATGTTTCGTATCCCACTCTCCTTTGATCTGATTGATCACGAGAGCGGAATCTCCGAAGACACTCAGAAATTTGATCCTTAGGTCAATCGCAGCTTGAAGACCCATGATGCACGCCTCATACTCTGCCATGTTGTTGGTACAGTTGAAACACAGCCGGGCAGTGAGTGGAGTATGAGTACCTTGAGGAGATATGATTATAGCGCCGATACCGTTTCCCAAAGCATTGGAGGCTCCGTCAAAGTGCATAGACCATCGGGATCCTGGTTCAGGTCCTTCATCCGGTCCAGGTACTTCACAATCAGTCACAATCATAATGCTTTCATCCGGAAACTCGAAGTTCATTGATTGGTAGTCATCTACGGCCTGATGTGCCAAGTGGTATGCCAATACACTTCCCTTGATGGCTTTCTGGGTCGTGTACTGAATGTCGTATTCCGTCAAGATCATTTGCAATCTTGCAATTCTCCCAGACAGAGCAGGCTTTTCGAATATGTATTTTATAGGATCCATCTTTGAGATCAACAAGGTAGTGTGAGTTAGCATATACTGTCTCAGCCGGCGAGCAGCCCATACCAAAGCGCAGCAAGTTTTCTCAAGCAGTGAGTATCGGGTCTCACAGTCGGTAAACTTTTTGCTAAGGTAATAAATGGCATGCTCTTTTCGGCTAGACTCGTCATGCTTCCCCAGCACACACCCCATTGAGTTGTCAAGCACTGTTAGATATAGTATCAGAGGTCTCCCTTCAACCGGTGGCATAAGGATAGGTGGTTCTTGGAGATACTCTTTGATTTTGTCAAAAGCAGCCTGACATTCATCGTTCCAACGTACTACCTGATCTTTCTTCAGCAGCTTGAAGATTGGCTCACAGGTAGCAGTCAGATGTGAGATAAACCGAGCGATGTAATTCAGACGTCCTAAAAAACCTCTGACTTCCTTCTCTGTCCTAGGAACTGGCATCTCTTGAATAGCTTTGACCTTAGCGGGGTCCACTTGAATTCCCTTGTCACTTACCACGAAGCCTAGCAACTTTCCAGATCTTACCCCGAAGGTGCATTTGTTCGGGTTCAACCTCAGCTTATACAGTTTCAACCGGTCAAACAATTTCTGCAGGTGATCTAGGTGCTCTTCCTCAGTATGGGACCTTGCGATCATGTCGTCAACATACACTTCTATCTCATGATGGATCATGTCATGAAATAAAGCAACCATGGCACGTTGGTAGGTTGCCCCAGCGTTCTTTAGTCCAAATGGCATGACCTTGTAACAGAAGGTGCCCCACTGAGTAACAAATGTAGTCTTTTCCATATCTTCAGGTGCCATCTTGATTTGATTGTAACCTGAAAAGCCATCCATGAAAGAGAATACCTTGTGCTGAGCTGTATTATCAAAAAGGACATCAATGTGAGGTAAGGGGAAATTATCCTTGGGGCTGGCCCTGTTCAGATCCCTGTAATCGACACACATTCTGACCTTACCGTCCTTCTTAGGTACCGGCACCACATTAGCAACCCACTGAGGGTAAGAAGTCACTGCAAGAAACCCGGCATCAAACTGTTTCATAACCTCGGCTTTAATCTTCTCAGACATCTCTGGACGCATCCGTCGGACCTTTTGCTTAACCGGAGGGCAGTCTTCCTTAGTTGGCAAGTGATGGACCACAATATCGGTATCCAACCCGGGCATGTCTTCGTAGGACCAGGCAAATATCTCCACATAGTCATGCAGCATCTGAGTTAACCGTTGCTTCACGCTGAGCTCTAGGTTAGCACCAATCTTTACCTCTTTCCTGTCTTCTTCGGTACCCAAGTTGATTGTTTCCACTGGCTCTTCATGGGGTTGAATTGCCCTCTCTTCCTGGAGCAACAGTCTTGCAAGCTCGCCAGGCACTTCGCAATCATCTTCACCTTTGTCTTCGGCTAAGTTGATCGGATTTTCGAAGTCATAATTGGCAGTAGCAGAGTTGTTATCAGTGAGATCCATAGTGGATTGAAACCTGTATGAGTGAGTTTGTGTGTAAATACAGCTGTTTTGAAATATATGCAAAGGAAAGAAAGACAGAAAAGGAGCATAAAATTTGCAATGCGAGAAAACGTCCAAGATTTTCATTCATGATATATGAAATGACAATTTATATGCCCTCACAAATAGAACCACGGTGCCCCGGGTAAGACACCGGGCCATAGAGTTTATTTATTGTTTATTACAAAATAACAAAACATAGGAATTCATTACTCAGTAATAAGAGAAACAGGGAGATAATCTTTTGCGCTCCAATTGTTAAGTCCACCGTCGGTTGCCGGGTAGATCCAGCTATCAAACTCAGCTTCATCAACTTCCTCTTCGTCCCCAACAGCATTCACTCTATGAGCAAGCAGGGGCGCTGTCACTACATTAGGCTTCTCAGATGCCTCAAACTGTACCTCCTTGGCGTCAATAAGGTCCTGCAGCTTGTTCCTTAATGCCCAACAGTCATCAGTGGCATGCCCCGGGCTATCAGAATGATAAGCACAACGAGCATTCGGGTTGTACTTAGGAGATGCAGTATTGGGGAACTTCAGAGCCTCCCTGACAGTCACCAAATTGGTGGATAGCAACTGTGGCAGGATCTGCGATAGGGTCATGCTTAACCGGGTAAACTCCCTCCGGGGTCTTTCAGCCCTTTGAGGATTGGTCGGCCGAGGAGCGGCAGCAGGCTTAGCAATCATTACCGCACTGACAGATTGGCGGCGCTCAAGTCTCTCTGATTTTCGGGAACCATACACGGCACTAGACTCCTTCTTGAATGGTTTCTTTTCCGAACTAGACGATGCACCCTTCGCAATCTTTCCAGACTTCAACCCAGCCTCAATTCTCTCTCCTGTCAGAATCAGATCAGTGAACCCTGCAGACGAATTCCCAATGAGATGGTTGAAAAATGGCCCAGATAGGGTCCCCAAGAACATGTCTACCAATTCCCGATCAGTCAATGGTGGCTGCACCCTGCCAGCCAGGTCTCTCCACTTCTGAGCGTACTCCTTAAAACCTTCACTTGCACCTAACGACATACCCTGGAGTTGGGTACGCGTAGGGGCAAGGTCGGCATTATATTGATACTGCTTGTAGAAAGCAGTAGCCAACTCCTCCCAGTTACGAACCTTGGTCCCATCCAGCTGATAGAACCATTCGAGATGAGTCCCTGAAAGACTCTCCTGGAAGAAGTGGATCCACAAATTCTTATCCGCAGAGTACGGTTGCATTTTTCGAACATAGGACCTTAGATGCAGCTTGGGACAAGACGCCCCATCATATTTAGAAAAGGATGGTGCTTTGAACTTATGAGGGATAATCACACCAGTTGACAAACCCAGATCTCCGAAATCCAGCCCAGGTACCTGTTGACCCTCCATAGCTTTCAACCTATCCTCCAGTTGCTTGTATCTGTCCTCTGCAGGAGGGTACTGCTCTTCATCAAAATCAGTCTCGTTGTTGGAGACTATCGGACTAGGAACCCTTGCTTCTGCCTGAGGACTACTCTTGCCAACAGAAGAACCAGCCTCTTCCTGCTGCAGAACATTACCAAACCTTCGGCCCGAGTTGAACAGAACAGTTCTTCTCTTCTTCTTCTTCTCCTTCTTCAGGAGCATAGCCTTCAATTCTTCTTGGCCCTGAGCCAGACCCTTGATTAATTCCTGAAACTGTGCATTCTGCACCTGAAGAGCCTTGATTGATGTCTCAGTTGATGAAGAGTCGGGATTCATGATGCTGAAATAAACAGCGAAGAACTGTAAGCAACCTGAAAAGGGGAAAAACCTGTTATGCACATGATGTATGAAATGCGTATGATTTATGTTTTCAAAGACAATCGGGAGTCAACTTTGTAAACAAAAAGGAACACACTTCATTAGATTTAACTTTGAAACTGAAATTATTCAACAGGTTGCCCTTAGGCGTTACATGAAAAGAAATACTGAAAAGGAAAATAAAACTGTAAAAGCACATCTGGGGCTCCTTATTGATCCCATGGTCTCCTCTTCTCAGTACGGATGTAGGCATTCAGAGCTCTCTCATTCTCCAACTGCTTTGTCAGCTTCTGGATCTTTGATTCCTGCTCGTTGAACTTTTCCCGGTAAGAATCCCGCTCTTCTCGCAGTTGCGACCAAGATCTCTTCAATGTCTCATAATCAGTAGGTATCTGAGGAGGAAGGACAGTTGGAGAAACACCATCTTTGTCAGGACACTCAAGAATGACGGGTCTGACAGCTTCATACGGCATACCTAACTTCTGAGCACGGATGCGAACCCATTTGTAGTAGGCTTCCATAGGTAAAGAAGTCTTTGGCCCTAACTCTTGTGGGTCAGCCTTATGAACTTTGTCCCAAGCCTTGATGAACTTACGACGCAGCTCGTCACTATCCACCTGAAACTCAAAACTGATGTGAGGCACCAACATCTCATGGGGGCCTGCTCTTCTTGCTCTTCCAAACTGACGGAATGCTAGACATGGATTGTAAGAGATCCCTCCTTGGGTACCAATCAGAGGAACATTAGGGTATTCCCCGCATCGATCAATAATAGCTACCTCGTCCAAACCTCTGCAAGTCCAAATGATGTCTTTGTCGGTGAGAGACATTAACCTATGAGCCCAACCTCTTCCTTCTTGATTCTTCAGTACGAACTTAGGGAGGTGCGAAATAAACCACCTCACCAACAAAGGGATATAACACCATAGGGTTCCTCGTCTTCGGGTAGTACGGGCATGAAGTTGTTGCAAGATGTCACCCAAGAGAGTGGGCGCGGGATTCTGAGACATAAAGATCCTTATGGCAGTGACATTGATGAAGTTGTCAGGATTAGGGAACAGGACTAACCCATAGATTAGGAGAGCCAAGATGTCTTCATATGCCCTAAAGTCCAGGTCATTCCAGAAACTATTAGCTTTGCCAATCAGAAACTTGGCCAAGAAACCCTTAACTCCGCTTCTAGTCACCCAGTTGTCTGTTACCTCTTGATGGGTCAAAGGAAGAGCTGCAGTAACATCCTCAAGCCTGAGGGTCTTTTCCCAACCAGTAAAGGGAGTCTGATCCAAGATAGGGATACCAAGCAAATCAGAGAATTCTTCCAGGGTAGGGACCAGCTGGAAGTCTTGAAAGGTGAAGCACTGGTACAGAGGGTCATAGAACTGGGTCAGAACACTCATCAATTGTTGATCCCGCTTTGCAGTGACTAAACTGAGAAGAGAACCATGCCTCTGAATGAAGGAAGTGGTATTCGGAATTCTGCTAACCAACTCATCAAGTAACTCAGGTGAACAAACAAAGTTGAACCGGATAGTATTCCTTCGCACAGGCATCATGATGTCCTACAAAACAGAGCAAAGTTGAAACCCTCTTGTCTTTGAAATGGTCAGTCCTTATGCAGGATGCATGCAATGCTCATGATGCTATGATGTTATGATAAAGCACACTACATATAGATACAAAGGCAAACATGGTAAGGCACACAAGTCACACAAGGCAAACCCCTAAAGTTTAGGCCAGCATGAGGTCTAGGTACTACCCTCTTTCAGTTTGTTGGTTCATACCTGTCCTAAAAGTAACCGGGTTCTTAGAGGATCCCAATATCATTGACTACCCTCAATCTGTCATAACTCCAGCATCGCAATCTTTTCTTGCGGCCAGAACCATCACGAGAGTTTAGCCTCAATGGGCGTAGCATACTGCTACAATTCTAAAGGCCAAGTTGTGTCAATTAAGGTTCTAAGGTTGTTGGTGCTTAATGACTCCTTAGAAGACCCATATTCTCCTCGTTGTGACACAAGGGATATCGGTACAGACCAAGGTGCCACACCAACGTAGCCACTGCTTCACCTGTGTCGGTCTACGCCGGACAGGTCCCTCACAGCTTATGCTACCTAAACAGGGTATCCCCAGATCCGAGTTAGGATCTATGTAACTCCGATGCAACCTACAATAGTAAAGCAAGCAAATCAATACAATTGAAAACACAGTTATGAACTAGCCCTAAGGTACACCTCACTTTAAGTTAAGTCCCCAGCAGAGTCGCCAGTTCTGTGATCGGTGGATCTGGAACTGACTGTTTAACGCTGGTTCGCGAAATGTCGCGGAAGCAAGAGTCGCCACTGTCTTTTATTTTCTCCAAATGGAAAGGACAAAAGCACAGAAAAATTCCTTAAAGAGATTGCTCTCGGTTCGGGAGGTAGGTTATAGAAAGGGAAGGTGTTAGCACCCTTTCTATCCATGGTTATCCATGGGCTCTTAGATACTTGCTCATTGTGTTTTCAAAATGGTTTGTTTGCTTTTCAACTGTGGGTTTAAAAAGTTTCTTTGAAAATTCCAGTTCGACTCTTGTATCGGTCCTCAAGAGTGTTTGAAAAATTGCTTTCAAAAGCTTTTTGAAAAGGTGTCGGTGTGAAAAGTCTTTTTGATTTGTTTTTGAAATTAGAGCAAGTATCTACGAGTCATCTACCTACCCTAAGGAATTCGTCTGTGTAAATGTCCTTTAAAGTAGTGCCATCCCACCATTGAGAGGTAGGTATCACCACCGTTGGAGGTGTTCGGGTCAATTCGAGGTTCGGGACATGGTGATCACCAGAGCAATGGGAAGACACCTTAGAAGCTACCCTCATGCCAGGTTCCCGGATCATGAGGACTTACTAAGACATCCTCTACTCGACGATCACCTTTCGAGGCAAGGCAACAGTGAGGCGTACCCTAGGGGTGGTGTGTGCGATTCGTGTGTCGTTTTCATTTGCATTTATCTTGTCATGTTATTGGCGTTCTACGCTTGTTTTTATTTTGTCCATACATTATTTCATGCTTTTAACAGTTAAGATATTGCGGGAATGTAAAAATCTAAAGCTATTACAAATGGCGCGGGTCCACATCGCCAAAATTAACCAGGACCCGATTTGACAGAAAAATAAGGAAATTAAAAGATAAAGTGCGATAAAGTTAATTTACAAGGCCTTGGGAGAGATACACAAATATTTAAGCGAAATAAAAGAAATATGCGAATTAAGAATTAGATCGGAACGAGGGCGTTGGACCCTTTTGCAAAATAAAAATTAAATGGAATTAATTAATTAAAAGGAAAGAAAGAAATTGTTTTTTTTTAGTATTTAATATGAAAAAGAATTAATTAAAATTAAAATAAGATGCAAACCCTAATTCTAGTTATTTTTTAATTTATTAAGAAATATTAAAATTTTTAACCTAAATTAAACCTAATTTTTACATGCAAATTTGATTATAAAAATAAATAAAATAAATATTTAATTATTTGAAAGAAGAAAGAAAGAAAAAAAAAATGAAAAGGATGAAAAATTCATTAAACCTAATTCTATGCCTATTTTAGATTTTTATTATGAAAACATTAACTTAAACCCTAATTTAAAGCTAAATAATTGTTTGCATTTATTTACAAAAAGTATTAAAATAAAATATTTATTATATTTTTTATCTTTTCTGATTTTTATGCATTTTTTATATTTATGAAAATAAGTAATTAATTTAAACAAATAATAATTAAAAGAAATAGAGTTAAATAAATAAATAAAAATAAAGAAAAGTGAAAAATATGCAAACCTAGGGGGGTGGTAGTCCCCAAAGTGGAGGTATGAATTGAGAAATCTGGCCCATTTATTTTGGCCTGTTTGGACTTTTGCTGGACACGTGCAGAGGCGTTGACTCAAGCCTATGGTGTTCTTTCAATCAGTGCCCTTGGATCCCTCTCAACGTACGCGTGGCTGGCTTGATTAAGAAGTGTATGGTGCGTCCGCAGCCTTGAAGCGCATGTGAACTTTTATTGAAAAATAATATTGAGAATGTTGAGGACCTGGGGCTCGAACCCAGGTCACATACCTTGCCAATCCTTATGCTCACCAATCGTGCCAGTTTACGCGTTTGATATATTAATAACGAACAAATAATATAAAAGAAAACAAAAGAGTTAGTGGATACTGCGCGCAAAATTCAAACGGCCCTATCACCTCTCGCCACGAGGTCATCTTCTTCTTCGTTCATGAAATACAAACAGATAGGCCACGGTTTTCTGAATGTTCCTTTAGGCCACTTTCCAGAAAATAGCGAATAAGCCTAGGTCGCTCATAAATTGAGCACGATGATGGATTCCTAATCGTCCAAACCTGCTGAATCTAATGGTATGGGTCTTGAAGGCTAATTTTTCTTTGGGTGGAAAGCCCCAAATTATAACTCCTGCAACCCTAAAAAACGAACATGGTATATTTGCCTATAGCGCATGATAATCAAATTAAGGCATATGGTTAGCTTGCAAACACTTCACTGATCATGAATATATAATCAAAATGCCATGAATGTGCGTAAATGTTAAAACACGATAATGAAAAAAAATGGAAAAAGTGTGACTTCTGGATACCGTTTCACAGCGTTTGGATTGATGTTTTTGATTGGAATACGTCCTCTATTGCTCAAGGAAGCTAATGGGATAGGTATTATGCCTTGAATCGCCCTGGAAGTGAGTTTGCAGTTTTGAGTTTTTTAGACAAAATTCCAAGTTTGATTTTCTGGTTTTTGGGCAGCTTCCTGTGTATGATCATTAGGGTTGTGTTCCTGGCTTATGTATGAATCAATTAGGTTAAGAAAAACAAATCAAATCCTTTGCAATGATGGTTTTGAAGATTTGATTTTCAAGCATTATTTTCCAAATATTTCCATGTGCTTTTTGATACCAATCAACTCCAATCTCTCCAAATCTTTCTATATTGGGATATGCACGAAATATTGAGAACAAAACATGTACAAAAAGATTTGTTAGGTTAAGTTAAATATTTTTCACATATTTAATTGATTTAAGTGAATTATTATAAATAAAAATTCAAATAAATAAATAAAAAATGAAAAAAATACTTCCCTTTGGGCCAAGTGGTCGTGCACATGCCAAGGATGATGAATTATGGAAGAAAAATGGGCCCATTAGCAATTTTAGGTCATTTGAAGTAATGTTGACTTTTCAAAATATCCAAAAATTTCCCAACTTCCACAAGGCATAACTTGCTCAATTTTTAAGCTTTTCTCATGTTCTTGGACATTTTGTAAAGGTCTTTGAGTCCTCTAACCAATGCCTTTGGTCCCATGTCATTTTGATTTACCAATCTCAAGTTATGGTCTTTGACTTAAAGTCCCTTTTTGTTGACTTTTGAAAATGACCTATAATGTTGAAATTGATAACTTTTTGTGAGAGCATTTCTTGTACTTGAAGTATGAAGATGAGTTGTAGGAAATGTCTTTCTCTTAAAAATGAGCTTTGGATGGAATTTTTCTGATAATCCATGTGAAAGTTATGCTCTGGTCAATTTCAGTTGACTTTTTCAGCTGTCCAAATAAGGAAACTTTTGCATCTTGATGATTTCTGAGCCAAATTTTGAGAATCATGATCAAGCATTGATCAAATGATGTTTGTGGCTTCAAAATGATATGTTGACCAAAAATTTGAACTTTTGACTGTCAAATGACCATTTTGCCCCTACAGTTGACTGTAATGCAATTAGGGTTTTTGACTGTGCAATTTTGAGCTGAATGTCTTGAAACTTGATATGAGGATGCCTGGACATATTTATAGGCATATGAGACTTGATTGGCCCTTTGAACACTTCATTTTCTTGATCAGAACACAAACCCTAATTTTGACTGTGTTAGGAGGCCTTTGCACTGTGCAACCCTTGGAGATTTTTGTAGCTTGACTTGGCAATTTCTTGGAGAATATGGGACGGCAAATTTTGGGGTACAATAGTTACCCCTGTTCAATCTTCTTAGACCTGAGGATGCAGATTGGCTGACGTGCCTTTCGTAATCCGAGGGTAGAAGATGATTGAACACTAGAGTGCCCAGAAATTTGCGCTCACATAGTAGCAGTGATGGTGGAAATGGGCTTACAGATGCCATTTAGAGATTACTGGATGGGATGATGGGCTTATAGATTCCATCTGGATGTTGATCGCGTAAGAGATTCCTTAGCGAGAACCTGCATACCTGCAAAAGAAACATGAGTACCTGACACGTTGCAGGAGTTGATTTCAGATGCTTGGCATAGATGTGTCCTGACTGGTTACAGGAGCTGGGTCTGGAGCTTCACAAGATGATGAATGAACCAGGGATGGTTACTACCTTAGCATGAACGGTAAGAGAACCTTGGGTGACTTTAACTTCAACAACGCTCGCTGAGAAAATCTTGGTGGGAATTACCATCTTCGCAGGATCGGGAAGAGAACCATAGGCAATTATAATCTCAAAGGGAATTACGTCTCACGCACCGTCGGGGAGAGAACCATAGGAAATTATAATCTGAAAAGGAATTACCACCTCACACACCGTCGGAGAGGGAACCATAGGAAAAGGAATTATCACCTCACTCACCGTCGGAGAGGGAACCATCTGAAAAGGAATTATCACCTCACTCACCGTCGGAGAGGGAACCATAGGAAAAGGAATTATCACCTCACTCACCGTCGGAGAGGGAACCATCTGAAAAGGAATTATCACCTCACTCACCGTCGGAGAGGGAACCATCTGAAAAGGAATTACCACCTCACTCACCGTCGGAGAGGGAACCATAGGAAATTATAATCCGAAAGGAATTATCACCTCACTCACCGTCGGAGAGGGAACCATCTGAAAAGGAATTATCACCTCACTCACCATCGGAGAGGGAACCATCTGAAAAGGAATTATCACCTCACTCACCGTCAGAGAGGGAACCATCTGAAAAGGAATTATCACCTCACTCACCGTCGGAGAGGGAACCATCTGAAAAGGAATTATCACCTCACTCACTGTCGGAGAGGGAACCATCTGAAAAGGAATTATCACCTCACTCACCGTCGGAGAGGGAACCATCTGAAAAGGAATTAATCACCTCACTCACCGTCGGAGAGGGAACCATCTGAAAAGGAATTATCACCTCACTCACCGTCGGAGAGGGAACCATCTGAAAAGGAATTATCACCTCACTCACCGTCGGAGAGGGAACCATCTGAAAAGGAATTATCACCTCACTCACCGTCGGAGAGGGAACCATCTGAAAAGGAATTAATCACCTCACTCACCGTCGGAGAGGGAACCATAGGAAATTATAATCTTAAAGAAAACCCTAAAATGGAAATCTCATGCACCGTCAGAGAGAGAACCAATAGGAAATTATAACCTGGGATAACTTCTACTGAGTCTTTATCAGGAAAATCTGTTGGGAGTCGATTTAGCTGGACTAGAGAAGGCCTGGGACTGGATAAGAAATCTTTGGAGTCGATTAACTGAACCGGTCTAGGTCTTGAAATATGATTGAGAATTTCAACTGCATCTTTCCTGAAAGGTAAAGGTCAATCATATGCAATGCATGATATGGCTCGAGCAATGATGTTCTCAACATAAATGAGATTTGTATGATATAATGCGTCTATGCATGCTATAATGATGCATGTGATGTTTTATGAATGTATGTTTTCGTCTAGGAAAGTAAATCCTTGACGGGTGCCGGGAAGTCATATTCTAGGCTGATGTTGAAGAATAAGCTTTTGCTTCCGCTGGGGATGATGACTGCAAGAATACCGGTAGGAGAAGATGACTCTGTTGCGGAATAAACTTGGCAAATGGAAGATTCTGCGGGGAGAAAAGATACTCTAGCGACCATGCTGGGAAGCAATACTCTGTGGGAAGAGGGATGCCTTGCTGAGTGTTGATAATAATTTGCTGGGGATACCCTTGTTGTTGGAAGTGTTGATGGACTTCGCTGGGGGTAAGAAGACTTCGTCGAGGACGCTCTTTCCGTGGCTTTTGGCTGAGGATAACCCAGTTATATCCTGTTAAGGAAATAACTCTTTGAATAAAGCCGGACGACGCGTTCGTATTCTGCGAGGATAAGCTTCCAGAATTTACTGGGGATAAGCTCACTGCTTGGGGGAGATGGACTCCAACTTTCCTTGGGAAACTGGATTGGACTTTCTGGGGAAGTTTTGATATGCTGGGGGAAGTGATTCCTTTAAATGTTGATATGCCGCCGGGGAACAATCTTTAGATCAAGACTGCCGGGGATGCTTGTTAAGGATATATGTACTGATGGGGAGATGTTGAGATCTGCGGAAGGATACCCAACTTCCTTGAGATTTGATAACTCTGCTTGGAGAAGAATGCACTGACTGCTGACTTACTCTCTGGGGAATTAAGATGTACTTGGTCATGTTCTTTATCTGAACTTACCTTGGTACCTTGGAGGACAGAACAATTAGATTGCTTAGACAACTCTTTATTGCCCCTGTTTCTAGTGTCACCTGTAATAAAATACTTTGTTTCGTATGCAAATATTTATGAGTTAGCAAACTATTGTCAATGCATATATCACAAATTGAACCTTGGACGTTCTTCGCAAAACAAAACAGAAAAAGAGAAACAATTGGCACGTTTAACTGAAAGATATATTTGTATTGATTTTTGAATGGCCTGAAAATAGGCGTTTTGTGTACAAGAGGCTGACGTCCTAGTAAGAGAACGCCGCCGAACAAAAGAGTTTATACAAATTTTGTACAAGAGAAAATAAAACAGCTGTGTGAAATGAATGATCCCACTGGGTTTCAACTCTGCTATTGCCTTTATAACTCCGAGCGTCTCATCACTTGATGACCTTGGTTGAAGGTGAAGCTGACTGATCGATGCCGTCTGAACTTGATGTAGATACCAGATTCTGGATGCAAAGTGATCCAATGAGACATAGTATTACGCTTTATCCCTAATTTTTGCCTGGACCGCCCTTTCGGGTTTTCGGTCCACCGGGATACCCATTTTTTCCCAAGCCGCCTTTTCAGGTTTTCGACTTGCCGGGTGTACAGATTTTTTCATTTTCATCCCTTCATTTTGCCCGAACCCTTTTGGTTCGACGGGAAGCCCTAATTTTTGCCTAGGCATGTCAGCCTAGTGGGTCTTTTCATGCGTAGTATTTTTTTACTATGTCTGCATTGGCGGGGTGAGGAAGGTCGTCACCATCCATGTTGGTCAATATCATTGCTCCTCCTGAGAACACATGCTTAACCACAAATGGCCCTTCGTACGTAGGGGTCCATTTGCCCCTTGGATCACTCTGAGGCAAGATGATTCTCTTGATTACCAGATCCCCAACTTGATATTCCTGTGGTCTGACCTTTTTGTTAAATGCCCTGATCATCCGTTTCTGATACGTCTGACCATGACAGATAGCAGCAAGTCTTTTTTCATCAATGAGGTTGAGCTGATCAAGTCGTGTTTGGATCCAATCATCTTCATTCAGATTTGCATCCTTCATTATCCGGAGAGAGGGTATTTGTACTTCGATCGGTAAGACTGCCTCCATACCATAAACCAGAGAGAAAGGAGTTGCCCCGGTTAACGTCCTAGCTGAGGTACGGTACCCATGTAGAGCGAACGGTAACATCTCGTGCCAATCTTTATAAGTCACTGTCATCTTCTGCACGATTTTCTTGATGTTCTTATTTGCTGCTTCTACAGCCCCATTCATCTTCGGTCTGTAAGGAGAAGAATTGTGGTGCTGTATCTTGAACTGTTCGCAGAGCTCAGCGATCATCTTATTATTCAGATTGGTACCGTTGTCTGTAATTATTCGTTCAGGGACACCGTATCGACAGATCAGGTTGTGCCGAATGAACCGTGCCACAACAGTCTTGGTTACTGTAGCATAGGATGCTGCTTCAACCCACTTCGTAAAATAATCAATCGCTACCAAGATGAAGCGATGCCCATTAGATGCCGTAGGTTTAATCTCGCCGATCATGTCTATGCCCCACATTGCAAACGGCCAAGGCGCAGTCAGAACATTCAACGGAACTGGAGGAACATGCACCTTGTCTGCATAAATCTGGCACTTATGGCATGTCCTGGAATGTTGGTAGCAGTCAGCTTCCATGGTGGACCAGTAGTATCCTGCCCGTAGGATCTTCTTAGCCATGGTATGTCCACTGGAATGCGTCCCAAAGGTCCCTTCATGTAGCTCTTCCATGATCCTTTCTGCTTCAGTCTTATCCACACAACGCAGTAAGGTTGAATCATGGTTTCTCTTGTACAAGATGCCGTTGCTAAGGAAGAACTTGGCTGCGAACCTTCTCAGGAACTTCTTATCATTGACAGAGGCACCTTCAGGGTATTCCTGAGTTTCCAAGTATCTCTTCACCTCATGGTACCAAGGCTTCTCAGTCACCAATTCAGTCTCGAGATTGCAACAGTATGTCGGTTCGTCCAATTTCCAGATGATGATCCGGGGAGCCTCGTTATCCCATTTGACTTTGAACATAGAAGACATTGTAGCTAACGCGTCCGCCAGCTGATTCTCTTCTCTTGGAAAGTGTTCAAAGGTTATCTCTGTGAAGTGGGGGATCAGGGTCAATACACATTCTCTGTAAGGAATCAGGTTTGGATGTTTCGTATCCCACTCTCCTTTGATCTGATTGATCACGAGAGCGGAATCTCTGAAGACACTAAGAAATTTGATCCTTAGGTCAATCGCAGCTTGAAGACCCATGATGCACGCCTCATACTCTGCCATGTTGTTGGTACAGTTGAAACACAGCCGGGCAGTGAGTGGAGTATGAGTACCTTGAGGAGATATGATTATAGCGCCGATACCGTTTCCCAAAGCATTGGAGGCTCCGTCAAAGTGCATAGACCATCGGGATCCTGGTTCAGGTCCTTCATCCGGTCCAGGTACTTCACAATCAGTCACAATCATAATGCTTTCATCCGAAAACTCGAAGTTCATTGATTGATAGTCATCTACGGCCTGATGTGCCAAGTGGTCTGCCAATACACTTCCCTTGATGGCTTTCTGGGTCGTGTACTGAATGTCGTATTCCGTCAAGATCATTTGCCATCTTGCAATTCTCCCAGACAGAGCAGGCTTTTCGAATATGTATTTTATAGGATCCATCTTTGAGATCAACAAGGTAGTGTGAGTTAGCATATACTGTCTCAGCCGGCGAGCAGCCCATACCAAAGCGCAGCAAGTTTTCTCAAGCAGTGAGTATCGGGTCTCACAGTCGGTAAACTTTTTGCTAAGGTAATAAATGGCATGCTCTTTTCGGCCAGACTCGTCATGCTGCCCCAGCACACACCCCATTGAGTTGTCAAGCACTGTTAGATATAGTATCAGAGGTCTCCCTTCAACCGGTGGCATAAGGATAGGTGGTTCTTGGAGATACTCTTTGATTTTGTCAAAAGCAGCCTGACATTCATCGTTCCAACGTACTACCTGATCTTTCTTCAGCAGCTTGAAGATTGGCTCACAGGTAGCAGTCAGATGTGAGATAAACCGAGCGATGTAATTCAGACGTCCTAAAAAACCTCTGACTTCCTTCTCTGTCCTAGGAACTGGCATCTCTTGAATAGCTTTGACCTTAGCGGGGTCCACTTGAATTCCCTTGTCACTTACCACGAAGCCTAGCAACTTTCCAGATCTTACCCCGAAGGTGCATTTGTTCGGGTTCAACCTCAGCTTATACAGTTTCAACCGGTCAAACAATTTCTGCAGGTGATCTAGGTGCTCTTCCTCAGTCTGGGACCTTGCGATCATGTCGTCAACATACACTTCTATCTCATGATGGATCATGTCATGAAATAAAGCAACCATGGCACGTTGGTAGGTTTCCCCAGCGTTCTTTAGTCCAAATGGCATGACCTTGTAACAGAAGGTGCCCCACTGAGTAACAAATGTAGTCTTTTCCATATCTTCAGGTGCCATCTTGATTTGATTGTAACCTGAAAAGCCATCCATGAAAGAGAATACCTTGTGCTGAGCTGTATTAACAACAAGGACATCAATGTGAGGTAAGGGGAAATTATCCTTGGGGCTGGCCCTGTTCAGATCCCTGTAATCGACACACATTCTGACCTTACCGTCCTTCTTAGGTACCGGCACCACATTAGCAACCCACTGAGGGTAAGAAGTCACTGCAAGAAACCCGACATCAAACTGTTTCATAACCTCAGCTTTAATCTTCTCAGACATCTCTGGACGCATCCGTCGGACCTTTTGCTTAACCGGAGGGCAGTCTTCCTTAGTTGGCAAGTGATGGACCACAATATCGGTATCCAACCCGGGCATGTCTTCGTAGGACCAGGCAAATATCTCCACATAGTCATGCAGCATCTGAGTTAACCGTTGCTTCACGCTGAGCTCTAGGTTAGCACCAATCTTTACCTCTTTCCTGTCTTCTTCGGTACCCAAGTTGATTGTTTCCACTGGCTCTTCATGGGGTTGAATTGCCCTCTCTTCCTGGAGCAACAGTCTTGCAAGCTCGCCAGGCACTTCGCAATCATCTTCACCTTCGTCTTCGGCTAAGTTGATCGGATTTTCGAAGTCATAATTGGCAGTAGCAGAGTTGTTATCAGTGAGATCCAGAGTGGATTGAAACATGTATGAGTGAGTGTGTGTGTAAATACAGCTGTTTTGAAATATATGCAAAGGAAAGAAAGACAGAAAAGGAGCATAAAATTTGCAATGCGAGAAAACGTCCAAGATTTTCATTCATGATATATGAAATGACAATTTATATGCCCTCACAAATAGAACCACGGTGCCCCGGGTAAGACACCGGGCCATAGAGTTTATTTATTGTTTATTACAAAATAACAAAACATAGGAATTCATTACTCAGTAACAAGAGAAACAGGGAGATTGTCTTTTGTGCTCCAATTGTTAAGTCCACCGTCGGTTGCCGGGTAGATCCAGCTATCAAACTCAGCTTCATCAACTTCCTCTTCGTCCCCAACAGCATTCACTCCATGAGCAGGCAGGGGCGCTGTCACTACATTAGGCTTCTCAGATGCCTCAAACTGTACCTCCTTGGCGTCAATAAGGTCCTGCAGCTTGTTCCTTAATGCCCAACAGTCATCAGTGGCATGCCCCGGGCTATCAGAATGATAAGCACAATGAGCATTCGGGTTGTACTTAGGAGATGCAGTATTGGGGAACTTCGGAGCCTCCCTGACAGTCACCAAATTGGTGGATAGCAACTGTGGCAGGATCTGCGATAGGGTCATGCTTAACCGGGTAAACTCCCTCCGGGGTCTTTCAGCCCTTTGAGGATTGGTCGGCCGAGGAGCGGCAGCAGGCTTAACAATCATTACCGCACTGACAGATTGGTGGCGCTCAAGTCTCTCTGATTTCCGGGAACCATACACGGCACTAGACTCCTTCTTGAATGGTTTCTTTTCCGAACTAGACGATGCACCCTTCGCAATCTTTCCAGACTTCAACCCAGCCTCAATTCTCTCTCCTGTCAGAATCAGATCAGTGAACCCTGCAGACGAATTCCCAATGAGATGGTTGAAAAATGGCCCAGATAGGGTCCCCAAGAACATGTCTACCAATTCCCGATCAGTCAATGGTGGCTGCACCCTGCCAGCCAGGTCTCTCCACTTCTGAGCGTACTCCTTAAAACCTTCACTTGCACCTAACGACATACCCTGGAGTTGGGTACGCGTAGGGGCAAGGTCGGTATTATATTGATACTGCTTGTAGAAAGCAGTAGCCAACTCCTCCCAGTTACGAACCTTGGTCCCATCCAGTTGATAGAACCATTCGAGATGAGTCCCTGAAAGACTCTCCTGGAAGAAGTGGATCCACAAATTCTTATCCGCAGAGTACGGTTGCATTTTTCGAACATAGGACCTTAGATGCAGCTTGGGACAAGACGCCCCGTCATATTTAGAAAAGGATGGTGCTTTGAACTTATGAGGGATAATCACACCAGTTGACAAACCCAGATCTCCGAAATCCAGCCCAGGTACCTGTTGACCCTCCATAGCTTTCAACCTATCCTCCAGTTGCTTGTATCTGTCCTCTGCAGGAGGGTACTGCTCTTCATCAAAATCAGTCTCGTTGTCGGAGACTATCGGACTAGGAACCCTTGCTTCTGCCTGAGGACTACTCTTGCCAACAGAAGAACCAGCCTCTTCCTGCTGCAGAGCATTACCAAACCTTCGGCCCGGGTTGAACAGAACAGTTCTTCTCTTCTTCTTCTTCTCCTTCTTCAGGAGCATAGCCTTCAATTCTTCTTGGCCCTGAGCCAGACCCTTGATTAATTCCTGAAACTGTGCATTCTGCACCTGAAGAGACTTGATTGATGTCTCAGTTGATGAAGAGTCGGGATTCATGATGCTGAAATAAACAGCGAAGAACTGTAAGCAACCTGAAAAGGGGAAAAACCTGCTATGCACATGATGTATGAAATGCGTATGATTTATGTTTTCAAAGACAATCGGGAGTCAACTTTGTAAACAAAAAGGAACACACTTCATTAGATTTAACTTTGAAACTGAAATTATTCAACAGGTTGCCCTTAGGCGTTACATGAAAAGAAATACTGAAAAGGAAAATAAAACTGTAAAAGCACATCTGGGGCTCCTTATTGATCCCATGGTCTCCTCTTCTCAGTAAGGATGTAGGCATTCAGAGCTCTCTCATTCTCCAACTGCTTTGTCAGCTTCTGGATCTTTGATTCCTGCTCGTTGAACTTTTCCCGGTAAGAATCCCGCTCTTCTCGCAGTTGCGACCAAGATCTCTTCAATGTCTCATAATCAGTAGGTATCTGAGGAGGAAGGATAGTTGGAGAAACACCATCTTTGTCAGGACACTCAAGAATGACGGGTCTGACAGCTTCATACGGCATACCTAACTTCTGAGCACGGATGCGAACCCATTTGTAGTAGGCTTCCATAGGTAAAGAAGTCTTTGGCCCTAACTCTTGTGGGTCAGCCTTATGAACTTTGTCCCAAGCCTTGATGAACTTACGACGCAGCTCGTCACTATCCACCTGAAACTCAAAACTGATGTGAGGCACCAACATCTCATGGGGGCCTGCTCTTCTTGCTCTTCCAAACTGACGGAGTGCTAGACATGGATTGTAAGAGATCCCTCCTTGGGTACCAATCAGAGGAACATTAGGGTATTCCCCGCATCGATCAATAATAGCTACCTCGTCCAAACCTCTGCAAGTCCAAATGATGTCTTTGTCGGTGAGAGACATTAACCTATGAGCCCAACCTCTTCCTTCTTGATTCTTCAGTACGAACTTAGGGAGGTGCAAAATAAACCACCTCACCAACAAAGGGATACAACACCATAGGGTTCCTCGTCTTCGGGTAGTACGGGCATGAAGTTGTTGCAAGATGTCACCCAAGAGAGTGGGCACGGGATTCTGAGACATAAAGATCCTTATGGCAGTGACATTGATGAAGTTGTCAGGATTAGGGAACAGGACTAACCCATAGATTAGGAGAGGCAAGATGTCTTCATATGCCCTAAAGTCCAGGTCATTCCAGAAACTATTAGCTTTGCCAATCAGAAACTTGGCCAAGAAACCCTTAACTCCGCTTCTAGTCACCCAGTTGTCTGTTACCTCTTGATGGGTCAAAGGAAGAGCTGTAGCAACATCCTCAAGCCTGAGGGTCTTTTCCCAACCAGTAAAGGGAGTCTGATCCAAGATAGGGATACCAAGCAAATCAGAGAATTCTTCCAGGGTAGGGACCAGCTGGAAGTCTTGAAAGGTGAAGCACTGGTACAGAGGGTCATAGAACTGGGTCAGAACACTCATCAATTGTTGATCCCGCTTTGCAGTGACTAAACTGAGAAGAGAACCATGCCTCTGAATGAAGGAAGTGGTATTCGGAATTCTGCTAACCAACTCATCAAGTAACTCAGGTGAACGAACAAAGTTGAACCGGATAGTATTCCTTCGCACAGGCATCATGATGTCCTACAAAACAGAGCAAAGGTGAAACCCTCTTGTCTTTGAAATGGTCAGTCCTTATGCAGGATGCATGCAATGCTCATGATGCTATGATGTTATGATAAAGCACACCACATATAGATACAAAGGCAAACATGGTAAGGCACACAAGTCACACAAGGCAAACCCCTAAAGTTTAGGCCAGCATGAGGTCTAGGTACTACCCTCTTTCAGTTTGTTGGTTCATACCTGTCCTAAAAGTAACCGGGTTCTTAGAGGATCCCAATATCATTGACTACCCTCAATCGGTCATAACTCCAGCATCGCAATCTTTTCTTGCAGCCAGAACCATCACGAGAGTTTAGCCTCAATGGGCGTAGCATACTGCTACAATTCTAAAGGCCAAGTTGTGTCAATTAAGGTTCTAAGGTTGTTGGTGCTTAATGACTCCTTAGAAGACCCATATTCTCCTCGTTGCGACACAAGGGATATCGGTACAGACCAAGGTGCCACACCAACGTAGCCACTGCTTCACCTGTGTCGGTCTACGCCGGACAGGTCCCTCACAGCTTATGCTACCTAAACAGGGTATCCCCAGATCCGGGTTAGGATCTATGTAACTCCGATGCAACCCACAATAGTAAAGCAAGCAAATCAATACAATTGAAAACACAGTTATGAACTAGCCCTAAGGTACACCTCACTTTAAGTTAAGTCCCCAGCAGAGTCGCCAGTTCTGTGATCGGTGGATCTGGAACTGACTGTTTAACGCTGGTTCGCGAAATGTCGCGGAAGCAAGAGTCGCCACCGTCTTTTATTTTCTCCAAATGGAAAGGACAAAAGCACAGAAAAATTCCTTAAAGAGATTGCTCTCGGTTCGGGAGGTAGGTTATAGAAAGGGAAGGTGTTAGCACCCTTTCTATCCATGGTTATCCATGGGCTCTTAGATACTTGCTCATTGTGTTTTCAAAATGGTTTGTTTGCTTTTCAACTGTGGGTTTAAAAAGTTTCTTTGAAAATTCCAGTTCGACTCTTGTATCGGTCCTCAAGAGTGTTTGAAAAATTGCTTTCGAAAGCTTTTTGAAAAGGTGTCGGTGTGAAAAGTCTTTTTGATTTGTTTTTGAAATTAGAGCAAGTATCTACGAGTCATCTACCTACCCTAAGGAATTCATCTGTGTAAATGTCCTTTAAAGTAGTGTCATCCCACCATTGAGAGGTAGGTATCACCACCGTTGGAGGTGTTCGGGTCAATTCGAGGTTCGGGACATGGTGATCACCAGAGCAATGGGAAGACACCTTAGAAGCTACCCTCATGCCAGGTTCCCGGATCATGAGGACTTACTAAGACATCCTCTACTCGACGATCACCTTTCGAGGCAAGGCAACAGTGAGGCGTACCCTAGGGGTGGTGTGTGCGATTCGTGTGTCGTTTTCATTTGCATTCATCTTGTCATGTTATTGGCGTTCTACGCTTGTTTTTATTTTGTCCATACATTCTTTCATGCTTTTAACAGTTAAGATATTGCGGGAATGTAAAAATCTAAAGCTATTACAAATGGCGCGGGTCCACATCGCCAAAATTAACCAGGACCCGATTTGACAGAAAAATAAGGAAATTAAAAGATAAAGTGCGATAAAGTTAATTTACAAGGCCTTGGGAGAGATACACAAATATTTAAGCGAAATAAAAGAAATATGCGAATTAAGAATTAGATCGGAACGAGGGCGTTGGACCCTTTTGCAAAATAAAAATTAAATGGAATTAATTAATTAAAAGGAAAGAAAGAAATTGTTTTTTTTTAGTATTTAATATGAAAAAGAATTAATTAAAATTAAAATAAGATGCAAACCCTAATTCTAGTTATTTTTTAATTTA
The DNA here is from genome assembly GCA_948472305.1 of Vicia faba. Classification (NCBI taxonomy): domain Eukaryota; kingdom Viridiplantae; phylum Streptophyta; class Magnoliopsida; order Fabales; family Fabaceae; genus Vicia; species Vicia faba. The sequence continues at coordinate 1,384,348,140 of OX451739.1, forward strand.
TTAAGAAATATTGAAATTTTTAACCTAAATTAAACCTAATTTTTACATGCAAATTTGATTATAAAAATAAATAAAATAAATATTTAATTATTTGAAAGAAGAAAGAAAGAAAAAAAAATGAAAAGGATGAAAAATTCATTAAACCTAATTCTATGCCTATTTTAGATTTTTATTATGAAAACATTAACTTAAACCATAATTTAAAGCTAAATAATTGTTTGCATTTATTTACAAAAAGTATTAAAATAAAATATTTATTATATTTTTTATCTTTTCTAATTTTTATGCATTTTTTATATTTATGAAAATAAGTAATTAATTTAAACAAATAATAATTAAAAGAAATGGAGTTAAATAAATAAAAAAAATAAAGAAAAGTGAAAAATATGCAAACCTAGGGGGGTGGTAGTCCCCAAAGTGGAGGTATGAATTGAGAAATCTGGCCCATTTATTTTGGCCTGTTTGGACTTTTGCTGGACACGTGCAGAGGCGTTGACTCAAGCCTATGGTGTTCTTTCAATCAGTGCCCTTGGATCCCTCTCAACGTACGCGTGGCTGGCTTGATTAAGAGGTGTATGGTGCGTCCGCAGCCTTGAAGCGCATGTGAACTTTTATTGAAAAATAATATTGAGAATGTTGAGGACCTGGGGCTCGAACCCAGGTCACATACCTTGCCAATCCTTATGCTCACCAACCGTGCCAGTTTACGCGTTTGATATATTAATAACGAACAAATAATATAAAAGAAAACAAAAGAGTTAGTGGATACTGCGCGCGAAATTCAAACGGCCCTATCACCTCTCGCCACGAGGTCATCTTCTTCTTCGTTCATGAAATACAAACAGATAGGCCACGGTTTTCTGAATGTTCCTTTAGGCCACTTTCCAGAAAATAGCGAATAAGCCTAGGTCGCTCATAAATTGAGCGCGATGATGGATTCCTAATCGTCCAAACCTGCTGAATCTAATGGTATGGGTCTTGAAGGCTAATTTTTCTTTGGGTGGAAAGCCCCAAATTATAACTCCTGCAACCCTAAAAAACGAACATGGTATATTTGCCTATAGCGCATGATAATCAAATTAAGGCATATGGTTAGCTTGCAAACACTTCACTGATCATGAATATATAATCAAAATGCCATGAATGTGCGTAAATGTTAAAACACGATAATGAAAAAAAATGGAAAAAGTGTGACTTCTGGATACCGTTTCACAGTGTTTGGATTGATGTTTTTGATTGGAATACGTCCTCTATTGCTCAAGGAAGCTAATGGGATAGGTATTATGCCTTGAATCGCCCTGGAAGTGAGTTTGCAGTTTTGAGTTTTTTAGACAAAATTCCAAGTTTGATTTTCTGGTTTTTGGGCAGCTGCCTGTGTATGATCATTAGGGTTGTGTTCCTGGCTTATGTATGAATCAATTAGGTTAAGAAAAACAAATCAAATCCTTTGCAATGATGGTTTTGAAGATTTGATTTTCAAGCATTATTTTCCAAATATTTCCATGTGCTTTTTGATACCAATCAACTCCAATCTCTCCAAATCTTTCTATATTGGGATATGCACGAATTATTGAGAACAAAACATGTACAAAAAGATTTGTTAGGTTAAGTTAAATATTTTTCCCATATTTAATTGATTTAAGTGAATTATTATAAATAAAAATTCAAATAAATAAATAAAAAATGAAAAAAATACTTCCCTTTGGGCCAAGTGGTCGTGCACATGCCATGGATGATGAATTATGGAAGAAAAATGGGCCCATTAGCAATTTTAGGTCATTTGAAGTAATGTTGACTTTTCAAAATATCCAAAAATTTCCCAACTTCCACAAGGCATAACTTGCTCAATTTTAAGCTTTTCTCATGTTCTTGGACATTTTGGAAAGGTCTTTGAGTCCTCTAACCAATTCCTTTGGTCCCATGTCATTTTGATTTACCAATATCAAGTTGTGGTCTTTGACTTAAAGTCCCTTTTTGTTGACTTTTGAAAATGACCTATAATGTTGAAATTGATAACTTTTTGTGAGAGCATTTCTTGGACTTGAAGTATGAAGATGAGTTGTAGGAAATGTCTTTATCTTCAAAATGAGCTTTAGATGGAATTTTTCTGATAATCCATGTGAAAGTTATGCTCTGGTCAATTTCAGTTGACTTTTTCAGCTGTCCAAATAAGGAAACTTTTGCATCTTGATGATTTCTGAGCCAAATTTTGAGAATCATGATCAAGCATTGATCAAATGATGTTTGTGGCTTCAAAATGATATGTTGACCAAAAATTTGAACTTTTGACTGTCAAATGACCATTTTGCCCCTACAGTTGACTGTAATGCAATTAGGGTTTTTGACTGTGCAATTTTGAGCTGAATGTCTTGAAACTTGATATGAGGATGCCTGACCATATTTATAGGCATATGAGACTTGATTGGCCCTTTGAACACTTCATTTTCTTGATCAGAACACAAACCCTAATTTTGACTGTGTTAGGAGGCCTTTGCACTGTGCAACCCTTGGAGATTTTTGTAGCTTGACTTGGCAATTTCTTGGAGAATATGGGACGGCAAATTTTGGGGTACAACACTACTCATTAATAGTGGGATAGCATTTGTCTAAAGGACATTAGCATATATTCATTCTTTTTTTTTGAGTAGGTAGATGGTTCTTAAGTACTTGCTCTTTTCCAAACAAAAACTTTTCGCACTTACACCTTTCAAAACAAAAACTCTTTTCAAACCCACAAACACAAAGAAAAGAAAAATTTGAAAACACTTTGAGCAATTACCTAAGAGCCCGTGGATAACCATGGATAGAAAGGGTGCTAACACCTTCCCTTTCTATAATCTACCCCCCGAACCCGAGAAATATCTCAAAAAGGAATTTTTCTGTGCTTTTTTTCCTTTTCTTGTTGGATAAAATAAAAGACAGTGGCGACTCTTGCTTACCGCGACATTTTGCAAAAACAAACGCAAAACGTGAACCAGCATTCCAAAACAGTCAGTTCTCTCCCACCGTATCACATACAGGCTCTGCAAAGTTTGTCTCAGCAACCTGAAGAGGATCTGCGTCGACCTTCATCTTAGGCTTCTCCCCAAACTTCAACCTTCCTTCCTTGATTTTCGTATGTATCAAATCCCTGAAAAGATAGCATTGTGAGGTTTTATGGCCTAAAAAAATATGATATTTACAAAAACTCCTTTTCTTCCGTTGTTCTAACAGAGGAATTTTAAAGCCATGAGGCACTATCATCTGGCCATCTTTTACTAATAAGTCAAAGATTTCATCACACTTGGTGATGTCAAATGTATAGGCTTTCTTTGGGAATTTTTCATTCCTTTCTGGTTCGACGGGATTCTCCCCGTTCGCAGGTGTTATCCCTTTGCAAGGATAAGGTGGTCCTTGCTTTAATTCTGCAAGATCTATCTCGTTCTCTTCGACCTCTAACGCGTTATCTTCGACATCTCTTTCATCTGAGCGTGCTTTGACATAAGCCACTCTTTCTTTCCTGTGGCTTTTGTTAGCTCTTACTTTTTCTATCTTCAAATGCTCAACTTGTCAAACCCTGTCATCCAGTTGTGCCATGTCTCTTAGATACTGGGGATCTAACTTTTTTATGATAGAGAAGTCCAATCCTCTTGCTGCCATTTCAACCAACTCATGTTCAGTCACTTGTGTGAAACACCTTGCCTTAAATAGACGGAACCTGTTAAGATAATCATCTATAGGCTCGCTGAATTTGCGCTTAACATTTTCTAATTCGCTTAGGCTGATTTTGGATTGACCTACATAAAATTGTTCATGAAATAATCTCCCCAAACGAGTCCAATCATGGATGGAATTTGCTGCAAAAGTTGTAAACCAAGTAAAAGCGTTTTTGGTTAGTGAACTAGGAAAATGTTTAATCCTTAAATTTTCATCATTTTTTATATCCCCTGCTTCTGTAAGATATCTGGCCATGTTTTCTATGGTTGACTCACTGGTGTCACCAGAGAACTTTGTGAATTTTGGCACTTTCCATCCCCTAGGTAACTCAGTTTGCTGAATGTACTCAGACAAAAGGGATATATAGTTTGGCCTTCGCATGCCAATATTTACTCCATCCCGTGCCATTATTCTTTCGACTATGGCTGCTAGATTATTGTTTCCTACCATATCATCCTGTCGACATCCTTGGAGAACTTCATCAGCGTCTTGGTTCTGATTCACCATGACTACCCTTCTTCATAATTCTTCTCTAGGAATAGCCTGTTGAAATCTATGTGGTTCTTCCCTTTGAACTGGTTGTTGAATTTCAACTTCTGGGTGTATCACTGGTTGGGCTTGGTCAATGGTTGGTTCTTCCTGAAACAGTATGCCTTGATTCTCCCTTGTTCATGTGGGTTGCGGTTGTCGAGTTGATTCTCTGGGTGCACCAAAAAAATCTGCAAGGCGCCCAATTTATGCTGCCATTTGTTGGTTTACTTGGGCATTATGTAAATTCGTCTGTGTGGTACTTTGGATTAGGGGGTTAAATATTGTACTCATTTGTTGGGCGAGTATTCCCACCATTTCGTGGTTACTATCATCCATTTGTTGCCTTAAGACTGTCTGCGTATTTATGGTGATAGGAGGCAATTGGGCCACATATCCTGGCTGCGAATTGTTTCGTGCCATATGGTTTACCCCTGAACCTGATCCTTGTAATGGTGAGAAGGCAGATGTTAAAGGACGTGTGTATGTTGGATTGTTATTTTGAAGTTCTGTCATGAATGTAGTTGGCATGCCATATATTGGATCAGATGTTGGGATTGTGAATCCTGGTACATAAGTTCTAGAGACACTGCCTACTAAAGGTCTGGGGGAAACAGACGGATTTTGGCTAGCCACAGACATTACAAAAGGTTCATTTTATGCATTTGACAATATGGTTGAAGCACTTGTATTTGGGGTATGACTGTAGCGTTCGTAATCGAAGGGATAACCGTAGTCCCTTGACTCGTGGCTTCAGTTGTATTCGAAGTATTTGTATTCCCTCCCGTGGGGGGAGGAACTTGTTGTGCACTACTAACGGGTGAGTTAGCCATTCTCCTATTGTTCTACTTTTTTGTTCTAGGATCTGTGGTATTGGCTATTTTTCACTTCTTAATTTCATGCAACGAAACAAGTTAGATCAAAACTAAAAACTAGACACAAGGTCCCACTGGGCGTGCTAATTTGTTTACCCTGTAATTTGGTAAACAACCGCTGATCTTCTAAATCTTTAAAAAAAAAGATTCAGTTACTTACGAGATTAATCAGATTGATCTCAGAACTATTGTGTTCTAGTTTTTTTAAAAAAGGTTTTGATGGCAACTTCTTTAAACGAAGAAAATCACTTCGATATCAAAAGAAAGTGTCCATATAAAAGCAATGAAACAGAAAAAAAACTATTTTGGACTGTAAATCGTATAGAATATAAATGACATGAAGAAATTTCATTAAATGTAAATAACTTTCGAATGTAAATATGGTGCATCATACGTACATGTCTCGCTAACTCGTTTCTCTAACATTGGTACTTTGAGTATTTTAATATATTGTACAAAGATGTGAACACCCTGAATTCTAACATCTAAGACTCATATTTATACTAATTCGGCCTTAACGGTCTTTCTATGAGATTACGCCACGTTCGACACCTTTTACATGCATACATTCTGGCGCTTCCACGCGTCTTCCTGGCGAAACGCATTAGTTTGAAATTTTAAACTTCCCGCTCGAAGCCTTTGAATTCAACTTTAAATTCAACCAACGTGATTGTCGAAGTATTCATATATCTTGAAATATTTATTTCACTTTAAGTTGCCCTTTCGACACGTCGAATCATAAAATGAGCTTTACAAAATAACTTTATAATGTCCATTTTATGTTTATTTTTTAAACCATGATCTTCTCACATCAACTTTCATATTTTTATCAAATGTCGAAATCTTCAGCTAACAATGCGCCATCTCATTTGGCGCCTCCATTATATGATTTTCTGAAACATGATTATTTGCGTAATTTTCTCCAAAACATGATTATTTGTATATTTATTTTTCAATACTTGATTATTGTTAAAAAAATTATATTCTATTATTATTATACTATTTGTTAATTTTCGTAGACTCAATTTACTTCACCATCTCCATTTTTGTTTTTTCTTCATCGTCCTTCTTTCTTACCAAACATTTTCCGATTTCGAACGCTATCTTAGAAGAAATTAACGGTATAACGGTATAACACTATCACCGGCTTGTATCTTTTGATTTTCATTTCAACTATATAATTGACTTTTTTTTCTTTCATTTTATTTTTCATAATTTTTATAATATTGATGTTTATTTATCACTTACTTTTATAATTGATTTTAATCTGCAAGTTCTGGTATTAAAAAATAACAATTGATTTTTGAATTTTTGCTACAGTATATTTTTGTAGAACCTTTATTATATCTTAAAATAATCTTAAAATAGTTTTGGATTTGTGTTGAAAGTGATTATTGATTAATTATGTATATGAAATTGTGGATGATGATTTTTTGTGCGTTGTTTGGATCCTTGAAATTTGAATATAATTACGCGAATTTTGTGTAGAAATTTTCAAAATAATGTATTTGATTTAGTGCATTTAATTGTATTTTATTGATTGTTGTAGTTGTTGAAACTAAGGATGGAACCGTTTCAATAGCTACTGCGTTTGTTGGTCATTAAGAAGGATTCTTCTTTTCGATATATGCTCCATGGACTTAACAAATGGGTCTATCTTTAATAGTCCAAATGATTATATATGATTATATATATATATATATATATATATATATATATATATATATATATATATATATATATATATATATATATATATATATATATATATAATTTTTTTTGTTTAAAAAAATTAAAATAAAATCTCGTGGACTATCATCACCATTAAATTTTTATTTTATTTTTAAATAGTACAGTAATCAAAGATAATAATAATTATTTTGATTGATTAAATCTTAGAAATAATAATTAATAATGTTATCCTACCTAAGTTAAGACTTCATTAATTATAGAAATTTTATGCTTATAATAGAAGATTTATGTTATTTTCAGGTTGTTAATACTATGAGAGAAGCTGATTTAAAATCATCACATTTAATGCTTGGTCTTTTTCTTTAAAGACCTCACCAAACACCAACATGGACTAATAAGTGAAAAATAAAAATAAAATAATCATCTTAAAATAATTATTAAATTTTTTAACATTATTGACATATTTTTTAGAGTTTATCTTTTTTATATTGTTTTTAAATATTGTGTTCAATTAATATTGTTTTTATAAAATAACATTTAATTTAATTAATTTGTCAATTATTAATTTAAAATGATATGAAATTCAAAATAAATTAAATATACTTTTTTTTTATATTATATAAATGTAAATAAAGATTATATAATCAATATTTTCCAAAATCTCAAGTATTTTATATACAATAAATTTTTTCTCTATAATAGAGATTATATAATTATTATTTATTAAATAGTTAAATTATTTATTTCTTATGTTTATGAGATAAATTTATTCACTTATTTTTATGTTATTATAGCTTTATTTATTTTTTATGTCTTATGTTAAATTATCTATTTATTTTTATGTTATCAGAGCTTCATTTGTAAATCGTAAATAATTATAAAGTAATTTTTTTAGCATAAGAAATTTTATTACGTGCCTCACACGGGTATACTCACTAATATATATATAAGTCGATAAACAAAATACTATCCAACATCGATAATTAAAATATAATCTAAAGTGTACAAATGTCAAGATTACTATGTATGTCAGACTATAAGTCGGTCCCACACTCTCTCTGCGTTGCCTCCTATACTGCAAAGTCTCGCGAGTTTTCGCCATAATGGCATCTAGAAAACCTCTCACATGAGAGCCATGAGAAAGCATTCCTCCATCAATACCCGCCTATCCAATCTTCACGATACGAAGACACTTAGGCAACACAATCTGAGCCTGGTCGGCCATTGCCTGCTCCTCCTCTAGAATCTCCTGATGAGCTGGCCTATGTGGGTTTCATGGAGCATCATGTACCAAATATGGATGAGACACCTTGAAGAATCATCAGATATAACCGTCCACGTAGCTACAATCATTCAGTGTTATGGTACTTTGTGCCTCATCTGGTACCAGATGATTAACATAATCATCAAACATGGTATTTATATCCATGCGTTTCACCAGGGGAGGAACAGACACAACATGATCTCTGGGAATATACTGCATGTAGCCAAACTGATGCATGACGCTAGGGGTGTTCAAATCCAAACCAATCCAAATAAAAAACCGAAAACCGATCCAAAAAACCGAAAACCATAAAAAATCGAAAGTTATTGGTTGTGTTTGGATGTTATTTTATGAAAACCGGTCGGTTTGGATTGGATTTCGAATGAATTTTCAAAACCGATCCAAATCAAACCGAACCGCATAAATATATTTTAATACTTATTTACTTTTTATTAGTATGACATGTTATGTGAATTTATTATTAGATGATAATAATTTTTTTAATAATATTTATTAGTTTGGTATAATCTATTTATTTTTATTATTTCAAGCATAATCAATCACTCTCATTTTGTAATATTAACTTTTAATATACTATATGTTATATATTATATCAAATCTATGATTTATTAGTAGTTTTATAATATTAATAAAAATATAATGTGTAATTTGGATATCCAAAAACCGATCCAAATTAAACCGCATAAAATTGGATCGGATCAGATTGAATTTTTTTAAATATATCATCCAAAACCGAACTGAACCTTAAGTGAATTAATCTTTGGATCGGATGAGTTTTTGCTTTAAAACCGATCCAAACTGAACCGTGAACACCCCTACATGACGCGCTCAGGCTGATGGGCAGCCGTCTTGCACAACATGATTTCTGATGAGATTTTTGCATAATGGAGTTGGTGGTGTTTTGAGAGGGTTTTGAGGTTTTGAAAAAAATGTGTTTCTGAAAGTGAGGAAGAGACGAGTGCGCCTATTAGTGTCAATTTATTTCGGAGATACAATTATGGGTCTCTCCTATAAATGCATCTCCAAAATATTTATGTGTGACATATGATGTTTCTTAAGCTAAACTATGCTATGAAGGTGGGGTGCTTCTAGAACTACAACTATGGAAGTGTTTCGTAAATGCATTTTCGGTTATTTCCTTTCACATATATAGGGTTTTGTTCATTAATGTGCATATTAGGGATGCTTCCAAAATTACATTTTTGGAACCTGGGGACATTTTGGTATTTTCGCACGGTGTACTAGAAAGATATGAGGTGTGTTAAGAAATTCCCTTATTTTTTCACTGTTTTCATTTTTTGAGGTATATGTACGATTTAGGGGCCCAATACCATATTATGGACTAATAACACATCCCTTGAGAATGACGAGGTTTCACTTACCAGAACTAACACGTTCAAGTAATCATACTCAATTGACTTCCTTGTACTCCCACTACCATGATTCACATTCCTTTGAACCACATGCTCCTCTGGCCTGAGACTCTAGCTTTTCCCACCTATTTTACCTTAGGTAAAAACAATAATAGTCTTTACGACTACTTACTCGTTCCCCATGATACCATCATTATCCCTATGTTGCAGGCTTTTGTTGAGATATTTGTTTGTAGACTTACTTTCTGCGGACGACTCCCCAGATACATCAATGTCCATCCCAAATCCTTCACCTTCATCTTCTTCCTCTTCTGAACTTTCTTATGCTCCACTGTTCTTCTTGTAACACCCCAAAAATCATAGATAATTATTTAATTAGTTATTTGTGAGTATTTGTGAATTATTATCATTTATATGATGCATTGTGGTGTATTGGTGTTACTATGTCATAGGGAAGTATTGGATTAAGGCGATGCGGAGAATTATTAATTTTAATAATTAGTTTATAATTATTTATAAATTAAATAATTTAGTTGGGATTAATTAGATTTAATAATTATTATTTAGAATTATTCTATTAATTAAATAGGATAATATATGTAGAGATATTAAGGGTAAGGCGGTAATATTATGAGGATTAGTGAGGGTAAGATGGGATAATCATAATAAGGGTCCTAGGGGTAAGAGTGATAAGAGGGAAGATCGGGGTTTTGTGCGTTCATTCTGTACGATCGAATTTTGGGAAATAATATGTGGATAAAAAGCTAGGGCACAAAATGAAAAAGAGAAGAGAACACCGTAGAACGAGAAGGAAGAAATCATCCGCTAGGAGTTACCAGGTAAGGGGTGATCCTTGCACAAATTACTCATCATATTCTCAATGTAACTTGCACCTCAAGTTATGATGAAAATACTTCCTGATCTTCTAAACCATACCAAGTTTATGAGTGCTAATATAAACCTGTAGCAACATCACTAACAGAAAAATGACAGAACCAATGATTTTGTTCTACAAACAGAATAAAATCCTTGTACCTTGATTACAGTAGCATGTCACACTATTATGTTATGACATCTAGTTTGACATTGCACTCTTTTAGTAACCAACCCAATTGTAAGCACGCCTTCCTTCAGAAATGCACCTAATATTCAGAATATATCAGGACTCAATTAATTCTAATCCAGATGACCAGAATATTCTCCATAAATATAATTTTCTTCGGACTTGGAAAATAGATTTTTATCCTAAGATTCACAATCATTCAATATTCCACTTCTGAAACATCTGATGATCACAGACCATAACAAACTCCAAATAATAAACTCCCTCTTAAAATGACTTTCTTGAGAGCTTCCTTACTCAGTGCCTTCTAGCCCTTTAGAATCTTCCACAAACTAGAGTAACAAGATGTTGTGATAATGTTCCAACATCTGGTTAAACATTAGTACCTTTCTCAATGAACACATCACTGATTTTGATCCTGAAGTTACTCATTACTAAAAGTACTTCTCTCAATAAAGTAACTCAGAAACATACCTTGTTCTCATTCAAGGAGTAGATAAGACCCTTTGAAAATTTCAAAGATAATAGATTCACTTTGTTAAGGACACAAAAGAAAATCATATACACCTTTCTATCCACCAAGACCATCACCTTGCATTGAACCAAACATAACGATATAACAGGTTCTAGGGCTTTTGCAACTATCTGATGTTGCAATTTCTGGTGTGACATCTTGACTTTTTCTTTCTTTAACACCAAGTAAAAGGATAAAAAACTAAATGCGCGTGAAATTCACAAATAAAAATTGTTCTTAAATCCTCAGAGGAACTTCATACACCTCATTAGTAACAGACACTTCATCTTTGATGACATATACCTTCAAACCTTGATCACGCAACTGACTTGTGTTTATTACAATAGTCACCCGTCCTTGAGTAAGAAGAAAACCAATTACCAAAATTTAGAGAATCCATCATGAATTCTTTAGTTATCCAATGTTCTTAAACTTCCTTTTTAGAATCATCCATAAAGTAGCATTTGATTAAAATGAGACTTAAACAAACCACTAGGAACACTTTTACTGCAGTTAAGTGTCTGGAACAGTTAGTGTCAAAATACAAATTATCTTAGTTGGAGACCTAAGAAAGATATGAGAGATAAAGTAATTATCAACTTCCCTGAGTATTAACCAATGCTTGGTTAAACAAAACTGAAGTCGGCCTTTGAGAAAGTAACAAAAATTGTTAAGATCAACTTTTCACGAAAGAATAAATCTTCAGTGCAAGTAAATTCCTTTTAGCATGAGTAAGCATAATGTTACGACATCCTTGACTCAACTTTCCTTTTGATGAAAACAGTCTTTTGTCACTTTGAGTTTTCCCTTTTCCAAACATAGCTTGAAAACCCAAATCCTTCCGATAATCTCCCCACTTGAGGAACCTTCTTCAACAGAACTAAACTATCCTTTCAGACTTGATCTTTGATATAAAGTTTTAGGATTAATAAAGTCACTTCACCTTGCAAGTAATAGATGGTAGATAATCCTTCATCCTCTTAAGACATAAGATAAGAAATAAATCGCCTACTATTTTTTCATGGTTGATTACACCTTTTACTCTAGATACACATATCTTTAAATAAAAGCATCCAGCACATCATGAGACAGTTCTTCAAAACATAAATCTTCATTAGAAGTCCATCTTCTAGTCAAACTAGATATAGATAACCCATACAATTGTTATTGAGATAAGTAGGGTATTCTGCTCCACAAAGATCCAAGGCCTTCATATTCTAATGAATGCTTAGACATTGATCTACACACCAATTCCAGCCTTTCTTTTAGCGTCACAAACCTATTGAAGTTAGTAAAAATGTTATGACATTAGGTCACGACATACTGTCAAATCTCTTCAACTCTTGATTGGATTGCCTTCCAAGGAACACAAAACTAGTAAGAAAGTATTTCATCAAAAAACTAAAACAAGCTTCTACAGAGTTGGAAACAAAATCCATGCTCTTGTTTTTCTTCAATAGCTAGAACTTCCATGTCAAATCTCTTGAATAGAGACCTGAGTATCTTCTTCTTGATCAGTCTTTCGTCCGATTTTTTTTAAACACTAAGATGCCTTTATGAATGGACTTGAGAATTTCCCAAGTACCTTTGATCACTAGTGATAATGAGTCTGAAAAAGAAACTTATGAATTCCATTGATTATGATATTTACAAATTCAAAGTTACATAGAGACAAATTATGCTCTACTCTTCAATTTCTTCAGAACCATGATTCTCATATCCTTATAATTCTTCAAAATCTACTGTCCATTGATAACTAGAATCCAATCATTCTAGTCTTATACAAAGAACAATAGTACCCAAAAAATTACTCCTGAAAGTCACCCAATAGACCAGGGTGCCTGCTCTGATACCAATTGAAATTTCTCTGGTACATGTAACACATTGTAATACTGATTTTTAACATCAGAACAATGTCAAGGCAGATGTTACAACATCTGGTTTGATATCCTGAATAGATTCGTCAAGTTATCACAAAATATTGAAACTTAAAATGCAGAATGATAAATAACACATAGAGTTATTAACCCAATTCGGTGCAAGCTCACCTACATCTGGGGGCTACCAAGCCAAGAAGGAAGTTCACTATCACCAGTATTAGTTCAAAGATAAACTCCCCCATTTACAACTTCTCGCCTAATCCCTACCCAATGCTACTTCTACCTAGGCACCTTTAATATATGAGAAATCTCCATCTCACTTCCTAAATTACCTCAGTGATATCTAACAGTCTTAATCCCAGTGACTGTACTAAGTATAACTCAACAAGAAGATCATACTTCCATTACAATACTTAGCCAAGACTCTTGACCATGAACAATACTTGGATTTTCTTAAAAGCTTAATCCAAGAAAAATACTCAACTCATTACCTAAAGGCTTCTGAGTGAGAATATAATGTCGACCACAAGTGTCAAAAGATACAAGGGTGACTTACACCATGACATAATACACAAGAGACTCTCAAAACCTAAGACTTATGCTTCCCATAATTTTACAATTGTTGAAAACTTAAAATACATTAGGTTAGGACTCCCCTATAAATACAACTCTACAGTCCACGGGCTTCGATATTCTGAGTCCAGAAGTTTCTTGATCCATAAGCTGAGTGATGCACCAATTGTGTAGCAAATCTTGGAACAACCAATACATGGTTTCCTAAATTGTTTCAAGGCCCAATTTAGTAACTTTTGCACAGCTGGAGATACACGTCTGTTCCAAAACAAATCTTCTCGACCTGCAAAAATATCTGATATACATCCAAAGGAAATATAACAAAAATAAATCAATTTTTTCAAGATTTAAAACACAGCAGCACAAGCCCGTTGCATAACAGAACAATATGTCACAACATCTTGTTTGACATCTGGTCAGAATTATATTTTAGCAAAATGTTGTCAATCCACAAAATTATGGCACTAACATTTATGGAAAAGCAACAAGGTTGTACCTTGGGGATGGACATATTATGTTAGCCACCAGATTGCAACAAGGTGACCCATTAGGGGCGCTCCTTTTTTACTCTTGTGTTACACCCACTCATTCATTATGTTAGAGACAATTGTAAGCTTCTTCTTCGTGCCTGGTATCTTGATGATGAGACTATTATAAGGGATTCATAAGAGTTAGATAAAGCCCTTGGTATCATTCGGGAGACAGGTCTATGGTTAGGTCTTAAATTGAATATTCGAAAGACTGAGATCTTTTGGCGTTCATGCGATGGTAATAAACTTCATGAGGATTTGTTCCCGTAGGAAATTAGGAGGTTGATGTTAGGGATGCAGTTGCTTGGAGGGGCTGTTAGTTGAGATGACGACTTTATTAAGGGCTTGTCCATGAAGAGAGCTTCTAGAGCTGTTGAACTAATGCACCTTCTACCATAACTAAGGGATCGATCCTCAATGTGAGCTTATTCTACTTCGATCCCGCATGAGTATTGCCAAATTGTTTTTGGCCTAAGAACATGTTAACCTAATCATACGAAGGAAGCAACTATTCGGTTTGATAAAGAGTTACAGAAGGCGATTGAAGGCATCGTGATTGGTGGAGGTCCTTTCTTCGGGAACCTTTAATAAAGGGTAACTTCTTTACCGATCAGAGTTGGAAGTTTAGGTTTGTATTCGACACGACAGTAGAGGTTGTCTCATACGCTTTTTTGGCTTTTGGGGCCCAATCTTGGGTAGAGCTATTAAACTAATGCACCTTCTACCATAACTAAGGGATTCTCAATGTGAGCTTATTCCACTTAGATCTTGCATGGGTATTGCCAAATTGTTTTTTGGCATAAAAACGTGCCAACCTAATCATATGGAGAAAGTATCTATTTGGTTTGATAAAGATTTATGAAGGGTGATTAAAGACATCGTGGTTGGTGAATGTCTTTTCTTCGGGGACCTTTAATGAAGGGTGGCTTCTTTACCTATTAGAGTTGGAGGTTTGAGTTTGTACTCGGAAGTAGAGGCTGTCTCATACGCTTTTTTGGCTTCTATGGCTCAATCTTGGGTGTTAGATGATCATATATTGAGAGACAATGAAATGTATGGTATATACTTGAATTTCGATAGAGCTTTGGATGGTCTTAGTGTTACGATTCCAGATTTTGACCTTAACAATTTTACTAGCAAGTACGCCGTCCATCCTAAAGCACAACATGTTTTAGCGAGTGCCAATTTTAGTAAAATTGTTAAGGACATGGATGTAAAATTTGACATGAACACAAGGCAAAAGGCAATTTTTGGTTGTTTGCAAGCCCCACATGCTCAAGAATTTCTCCTTCCTATTCCTATTGATGGGCTAGGCCAACATATGTCACATGTGGAGTACCATACTATCCTAAGATACCGCGTTATGATTCCTCTATTTCCTGTTGATGTGGTTTGTCATGTCTGTTGTAAGGCGTGTTTGGGTATATTTGGGGGAACACGTGATTCATTGTAGGAGCTTTCAGGCTTCAAATACTGACATGACAATTTTATGGATGCCCTGTTTGATATATTTTGACATGCCGGCGCATTTGTGAAGAAAAAGGTGATGTGAATTTTTGATTGACCCACATGAGGGAATATCGACACTTAGGCCAAGAAATGTTCTGGTGTACGAGTGGGTAGGAAGGAAACATGCTTGTGTGGATTTGACTGGAGTTTCTCACTAGTGAGACTGAAGGCTAGTGGTTTTAACGTGGGACAAGCAGCTCTCAAAGTTGCTTCAAGTAAAGTGGTCAAACATGAGAAACGTGTTCCGACAACCCACATGCCTTTATACCATCTGCCTTTGATACTTTTAGTTTTCTAACATCAGAAGCAATTGATCTTTTATCGAAAATTTAAAAATTTATGAATAAAAATGTTGTATCTCTTAGGTCTATGAATGAACTCTCTCTAACCTTATTATAAGCAAAAGTCTCATAATTTTTTTTTGCTTTAAATATAAGTAAATGTCAATAAATATAGGTGTATTTAATGTCTTTACTCCAAAATTATTCCTGCATCAATGACTTAATATTATTAGTGAATGACAATTTAATTGAAGGTATATTGATAATTATGTTATTTATTTTACATGAAATCAAGATAATTAAATATATTTGTCTGTCTTTTTTTTAATAAACGTGACATTTATCCTTTTTGCTTATAAATCAGGTTGAATTAATAATTAAAAAAAAACATTTTACCATCTAAAAAAAAGTAGTATTCAGCTTATTATTATTTTGTTTTCTATTTCTATAATTTTGATCTTATTATGGGAAAACTTTAAATATTGAAAAAAAACTTAAGCTTAACAATAAAAAAAGTGAGATTTTATACTGTACACCTTTTCAAACATATTTATAAAAAACAAAATTGCTTCAATTCTTAATTACTATTATAAATAAATATTGATTTTATTAAATTATTTAATGTATAATTTCTAATATACTCTTTTATTATATTTTTCAACATTCTATTAAATTTAAAATATATTATAATAAATTTAATTAATGTTTTCATCAAATTTTAAAAAATTAATTACTTTTGATTAAATTTTTTAATAAGTGTAAAAATCATTTAAGCTAATAACATCACTTCCCTTAATATCATCGATATTAATTCAAAATTATTTTTACATTCTTAAAATTATAGTTTTAAGCTAGAAATACCCTTAATATATTTTCTCACCGTCATAAAAATGCAAACTTTCAAAATAATATTTTTATTTTTAATTAATATTTTACCGTTTGGACACATGCCAAGTTACCTAATAAACACGCATAAGATTAACGGTTGAGTAACGTGTATAACGACCGTGTCTGAGTCACGAGATGAGTTCTCACACAAAATCACATCACTATTATTATCTTCTTATTTTTGCCTAAAAAAAACACCACTTTATACTTTTCCAGCTAACATCATCAAACCTTAGATTCCAATTTATTAAAAAAAAACTAGTAACATAAAATAAATTAAAAAATAAATAAGGAAACTTCGTTGTTTTTCTCTTTATTTTCTTTCTTTTTCTCTATCACTCTTTTTCATCAACATTAAATTCTCGCCAATAACATCACTACCTTTTATTTTAATCATTAATCAGACCTTTATTCATTTTCGGACTGAAACCTACATGGCCAATTATAGTATTTAATTTTTAGAAAATAACTCTTTTAATTATGAGAAAATTATCACCATTATTTTAATTATGATAAAATAATTTTATACCAGTGTCAGATATATTTACTGAGAAGATGAAACCAAACCAAATAAAACTATAGTAAAATTTACTTGAAACGAAATAAATTATTTTAATTTTTTCACAACTGAACCGAATTAAAATATTAATTGATATAATTTTCTCGTCTCATAGTTGATGTCTTTTTTTTTTCAATTGTTTTAAATTATTTATCTTTTTAAAATAATATTTATTATTCCTTTCTACTAATTTATTCTTATTTATTGTATTTTAATTTATATAATTATTCTAATAGTTATTATTAATAAAGTTATTTTAATAAATAATATTTATTTTATCATTGAAATTAACATAATTAATCATCTATTGGGAGACGGAGGAGTACTATTTTGAAATTTCGAACTATATCAAATTATTAAAAGATAAATTTTCTCAAATCAAACTATTTGTTAAATAATCAAATTATTAAATCATTTTTTGAATTTTTATTTTAAAATTTCAAAATTTTTATTTAATAATTTTTATTTTTAGTTTCAATTCAATTTACCTACCATATTCTTTGATTCTAGAACGATTTATATAATATAATTTGATTTATTAATCAAATATTATTAAATATAATAATAGTTCAATTATTTTAATTTAATTAATTAAATTTTAACTATTTTATTTAATTTATAGTTTTTTGAACAACCATACCGTCATGAATCATTCAATATATAATGTGTATGATATTTTAAAAGGATCTAGATAATTGAATAGATTAATAGTGTTTGCAGTCTGATTCGGACAGTTTTAAAGTAAAAAAAATATCTGAATTACAAGAGGAAAAAAAATATGTAGTATAATTTGGTTCGATTGACTTTTAAAAATAAATTCGAATCAAATCAAATCAAACTAATGTAGTTTAGATTTATTTGGTTAGTTCGGTTTTTTACAAAAAAAATTAAATCATACATAAAATATAGAGAAAAATATAAATTTGTGTTTAATGCATTATCATAAAAAATTTATAATTATCAAAATAAATTTATGATTTGATACATAAAATTGCGTATCATAACTTTATATAAATCTAAAGAATGATATAAATACGATTACATTTTAAAATAAATATTATACAAAGAATACGAGAAAATATATTTTGTGAAAATAGTATTTACAAATTAATAATATTTTATTTTTTTATGATTTGTAAATTAAAATGAATATAATACAAAGAATGATAAAATATATACATAATACATATTGATTCCTCTAAAGAATTAACGAAATATATATTGATTAGTAAGATTTTATAACATAATGCTGTTGTGTTTTGTCTTATTTAATTTATAAAATATAAATTATAAATCAAACAAACTGTGTAGTTCCACGAGAAAATGACTCAAATACATCTGAATCAATTACCATTTTTAACAAATTCAAATTTACGTTCTATAACTATTTTTGTACCGCTACCAAAGGAGTTGGCAAAACAAACTCTTCAATTATTTATAATTATTATTTAGCTAAGTAGCTGTCATATTCAGTTATTATTATACTATTTATTAATTTTCGTGGACTCTATTTTCTTCACCATCCCATTTTTGTTTTTCTTCATCGTTCTTCTTTCTAACCAAACAATTTTCCGATTTCGAACGCTACCATGGAAGAAGTTAACGGTATAACACTATCACCAATTTGTATCTTCTGATTTTCATTTCAACCACATAATCGAGCTTTTTTTTCTGTTTAATTTTAATTTTTATAATTACGGTGTTTATTTTTCGCGTATTTTTATAATTGATTTTAATGCGCAAGCTCTGGTGTTGAAAAAGTGATTATTGATTTTGGAATTTTCGTTCAGCACATTTTTGTAGAACCTTGATTATACCCTAGGATATTTTTTTTATTTGTGTTGGAAGTGATTTGTGGTTAATTAAGTATATGAACTTGTGGATGATGATTTTTTTTGTGCTTTGTTTGGATCCTTGAAATTTGTATATAGCTACACGGATTCTGTGTAGAACTTTTCAGAATGTTGTATTTGGTTTACTGTATTTGATTGTATTTTGTTGATTGTTGTAGTTGTTGAAACTAAGGACGGAACCGTTTCAGTAGCTACTGCGTTTGCTGGTCATCAGGAAGGTAATGCTTCTGCATAATGTTCATGGGTGATTTGTTTATACAATTAGATCTGAGGCTCTAGTTTTTATTTTTATTTTTTATGATAATCTGTTGTTATTAAGTTTAGTTAGTTCGGAGTATTGTTATTTAATCGTGAATCGAATTGTGAAATTGGAAAACCTACTTTCTGAATTGTGAATTGGAAGAACTATTTCTGAATTGTGAATCAAATGTTTGAATGAATCTTAAAACAAATGATATAGCAAATTTATAGGCTAATATATCATATACTAACCTCAAAATGATTCAGAATTCAAATCATAAATTGAATTACAAAAGAAGAGTGTCCCGGCTATACAAAATTGGAAATAAAAAAAGTTGACTTACTACCGGATTCGTCTTAAGTTTTCGGAGGTCTTGTGCAGGTTAACCACGGTTTAATTGTGACAAAACAAATATGGGTCCTATTTTGCTAAAGTTTAACTGTGACAAATATTTTATGAGATCTTGTCTAGCCACATTTTAATTGTGTCAAATTCTCTGTGCTCTCTGTGCGGTAGTCCGCCTTGCATGCCCTCAAAGACGGACCTACTTACTACACTAAGTTTATGTTGTGATTCATTTGGATAAATCGGGATTCATCATAGTATATAACATGGAAGTTATGTTCTAAATAGATAAGATGTTCATATCAATTGGATTTAGTTTTGTATCAAATTGAGATATGACTTGCATGTATAGTAAGATGTTGATAACCATGTTTCAAAGTCTTACACTTGTCATTTGATTACTACAATCCTGAAAATTATGATTCAAATTGGTAAACAATTGTCATGATAAGAAAAAGACACATAGTATATCATAAGATGTTGATAATCACGTTGCAGAGTCTTACTCATCATGTCATTTCGTCAATACAATCCTGAAAGCTATGATTCAAATTGGCAAATATTTGGCTTGATGACAAAAATACATGCAGTGTTGTCGATGCCGGTCCATGGCGGAGAGCCAAAGTACCGCCATACCGGCCATTTTGTGGCGCCGCAATATCGGCCGATATTTACCATTGTGGTGAGCCCAAAAACTGCCATGTATAATAGCCATTGCTGCCATGGTGCTGCTATTTGATAACACTGAATGCATGCATTACTTTTTCTATTGTTCATGGTTGAAAACAACAATATGGAGTTTTATTTTATCTGCTTGGATTGTGCTGGCCTCTTATCACTTGTATTCTGGTGTTTTCGTTGGTCAATTAGCTGTGCAGGATAGAGACCACACATTTTTAAGAAAAGCAGTTGAAGAAGCATATAAAGGAGTAGATTGTGGAGATGGAGGCCCTTTTGGTGCTGTTATCGTTCATAACGACGAAGTAGTTGCTAGTTGTCACAACATGGTTCTGAATTACACTGATCCAACTGCTCATGCAGAGGTCACAGCAATCAGAGAGGTTAGACTATAAACAACAAAGAATTTTCTTATACAGCATGGAAAATCGCGATTTTTTCTATTAGGAAATATTGGTATTCTTTATTACATTACATTTGCGTTTTCTGATTGAAATATACATCCTGTCGTACTTGATAATTGATTGGTTCAAAGCAATTTTATTTCATGTACATGTTAGGAACTTAAAAGCTTTGGCCTGACATGATTGAAGATTGAAAACTTTCATACAGAATCGTGAAAGCATGTTTTCCAAAGAATTCTGTGCAAAATAATCCAGTTTGTGGTAGCTATTTTAATATTTTAACTTAGGAGATCTATGGATTAAGAACTTAAAAGTTTTGGTCTGATATGACCGAAAGATTCAAGACAATCTTTGGTCAACTCTATTAGTTTTAAGCTTATTGAGATCAACTTTTTAGCCACTAATTAAGATGATTTTTGCCTGTCTTTTTTATTCTCACAAAAACAATATGTGAAATGATCACTTCGAAGATGACATTGGTCAAATAAGGGTTTTCGACATATGCTAGGTTTGATATATGCGAGAAATATAAAAGGGGTTTTATTCTTGATACTCAATTATGAGATCTGATTCATGTATAACATGATCCATATCTTGTAGGCACTATTATCCTATAGTTTCAGTAAACTCTTGCTGGAAAGTGGCAAGAACTCTTTTAAAATTGTTGTTGAATTTATTAGATATATGCTTGGAAATATTTGACATGAAACTATAGGATAGTAAAATGATTGATGCTGTGCTTTAAATTCACAGGCTTGTAAGAAGCTTAAGCAAATAGAACTTTCAGATTGTGAAATATATGCTTCTTGTGAACCCTGTCCCATGTGCTTTGGTGCAATCCACCTCTCACGAATTAAGGTATGTTAGAACTTAGAATTACCTGCTTTTCCTATATTTTTCATTTGTATCAACTTGTCCTGTTTTGAGCATAACTTATTACCATATTCTACTTAAACAGAGACTGGTTTACGGAGCAAAGGCAGAGGCAGCAATCGCTATTGGGTTTGATGATTTTATTGCAGATGCATTGCGAGGTACTGGATTCTATCAGAAAGCAGCTTTAGAAATTAAAAGAGCTGATGGTAACGAGGCCATGATTGCGGAAGAGGTTTTTGAGAAAACAAAGGCAAAATTCCAAATGTACTGATATCAATTCTTTTCACACATAATGACAATCAACCATAACAGTTTGGCTTCATTTAGATTACTGTAACTGTTCATAGCGGATTGATCTCATTTCAGTATGACAAAGTATTTGCTACAATTCGAATTGCATCAGATAATCACTATCTGATTGTCAATCTGTTCTAATTCACATTTCATTCGGGAGAATATCAAATGCATTCCCTTCTTTATCATGTAATTGCCATTTGCCGCTGATGTTAAATGAAGCCTTTTATTTTATTTTTACTGAAGTTACATTTTCATGACCTTCAAACAAACATTAAGTGGATTGTGTACTTCCCAAGTTTTCTAATATATTATAATTGTGATTATACTTCTAGTAACAAATTGGGAAAACATGGTGAATTGTTCGGAGTTTCTGTGCATTGAAATTGCATGGTTGATGTATTGGTGTTAGAATTTGCTACAGGTCTAAGAGTAAGAAGCTATTACAATGTTTTTTTTGTTAACATATTCTGCAAGCGATATATTATTTTAATTCGTTTAACGAGAATGATTTTTAAGAATTTCTTTTCTTTCTTTTGCTCTCAATTTTCAGCAGTAGTTCGTTTCAATCTCAAAGTCTAATTTTTTACTTCAACTTTGAACTCTAAAAAAATAAAATATATATATATATATATATATATATATATATATATATATATATATATATATATATATATATATATATATATATTTATATATATATATATATATATATATATATATATATATATATATATATATATATATATATATATATATATATATATATATATATATATATATATATATATATATATATATATATATATATATATATATATATATATATATATATATATATATATATATATATATATATATATATATATATATATATATATATATATATATAGGTTTATTTTAGTATATTTCTTTTAAACAAAAAGGATTTCAATTTGGTTTAATCCTTTATTATTATTTTTCATCATCCAGGGGGTGAAGGTTAGAGTAAGAGTGCACTTGTACTCTTGAATTGTTATAGTTATTTAGCACAGAGTTGAAATCTAACTAATATACAGTATTTTGATCAAATACTTAACCAATATAAATTAATTTGATAATATATGGAGTTGTGGAGATTCAAATGCAGTCAAGCTTGCACAAGTACATTGGTCTTTTCCAGTACCAAAAATAAAAGGAAACTGTCAAAAAGGGAGAAAACAGATAAAAATAACATTTTTGGAGAAAAGTATGCCTTCTTCGATTCAGCACCCTTCGATTGGACTTTCCACCTCCTTCGATTGCTCAAAAGTTGCTACTAGCGTGCCTCTTTCGTCTGGGCATGTGACTTCTTGTTGCAGGCATCGTTTGTGCCTTTTACTGCCTGTATGTTTGCTTTGAATATCAAATTTGCTGGGCACAAGTGCCTCCTGCAAGGAAAACCTTTCAATTGAGCAAGTATGTTGCCTGCATGCTTGCTTTGAATGGACAAGTTTTGCTGCAAGGTAAACCTTTCGATTGGACAAGTATGCTGCTTGCATGCTTGCAATCGAAGGCCATGACCTGCTGGTCACATGTGCCCCCTAGAAGGCAAGCCTTTCGATTGGACAAGTATGCTGCCTACATGCTTGCAATCGAAGGCCATGACCTGCTGGCCACATGTGCCCACTGGAAGGCAAGCCTTTTGTTTGAACAAAAGTGCCTACATACAAAGCTTCGATTGACTTACACAAGTTTGTGATACATTGTCTAAGGGTTCGAAGGTTTATTCATTGGATAATACCATTCTTGGATAAATTGGCAAAAATCTATGTACTCTTTCTTCATAAAAGGTGCTTTAGTCACAAAGTCAGCTTTCAACCCGATTTTGGTCTGAGCACAAGCAAGGCCAGAAGCATAAGTCACATCTTCTGCACCCCAACTGTCAAAAGGCCCCCTACTTGTACTTTCACGTTACATATATTTTATCATTTTTTTGCAAGGCTGGCTTTGGACAACATGTTTATTCTTTCTCTATAAATAGAGGAATTCTTTGCAAAGGCTAGAGAGGATTTTTTGGAGAGGATCTTTGGACCAGGGGAACGAATCACCAAACTTCCTCAAACACAACAAAAACTCTCAAGTCCTTAAACACTTGTGAAGAACAAACCCAGAATCACACACTCACCTCTTTCGATTCTGAAGAACTCCCCACACTTCAGTCTCCTTCCAATTCAGTTGGAAAGAAACATAACACTTGTTTCTTTCTTCCTTCCTTCGAATCCATCATCCAAGGCCTAGCTTCTGCCCCCCCCCTTTAAATCCAGGAGAATACAGAGCCACCACTCAAGGCCCAGTTCACATTCAAGGTTGAAGCAAGGTAAGTCACTCTTACCCTTGAACCTTTCATTTCATGGCATAGCATATGAGTAACTATCCCTTTCGTTTGAAACATGTACATAATGCTTTGTTTTTTTCGTTTCCACCCTCTTAATATATTTTCAGAACTAACCCTTTCGTTTGCTTCTTGTTTACCTAAACATGCTTTAAGTATTAAACTGTTTGCAAGAAAAATACTAGCATGGCCTTAGGCCGTTACCATTTAATATCTTGAACGAAGAAACATGGGGAATGGAGTATAAAACGAAGCCTTGGGCTTCCATACTAACTTCCAGGCCCAGCCAGAATGCATGCTCATGTTGATTTCAGTTCCAGTTGAATGAGGCTGAGAAGGCAGAATCGAAGGCCATAACTTGCTGATGTCAGCCCCAATCGAAGAAGGCAACAAGGCAGAAAGGCAGAACCAGAAGGCGCGTCCTGCTGACTTCCAAGCCTAATTGAAGGCCATGACCTGACTGGTGCAAATTCTCAATCGAAGGCCATGACTTGCTGATGCTAGCCCCAATCGAAGGAAGCCAACAAAAGCAAAATTAAAGGGTTCTCCTCCCCCCAATCGAAGGAGCTCATTTTTCTTCTTTTTATCTTATTTTTGCCTTTATATTCTTATGCACTTCAATATGATTGTAATAGTGTAGGATTTATTTTCTGCATTTTTTATTACTTTTGTACAAATGCTAGTAATTAGGTGTGTATGGCAAGATAAAACCAACAAGTAAACAACCAAAAAATCAAAGACAAAATGCATGTAATCAAACACACTTTCACACATGCACCCTTAGGGTAATCTCACTTGTTGCCTCGGAAAAATAGTCATGTCTCTCGAACATGGGAGTTTTAGCAAAGACCATCGATAAAAGATCGTAGTCCCTCGATGACCCTCGGTGTTGCCTTCGGTAAACGATCTAGTCCCTAAACGACATTGCTAAAACGTCTCATAGGTTGCCTTCTATGACTATACAAACGTCTCACGCCCGTCCCTTCACATCCAACGATGGGGCTTCTTACCAAATCAATGGTAAGATAGCAACATCTAAAGGAGAAGGAAAAGAACATATAAGACCTTTTGAGTAGGTAGATTGCTCCTAGTTGCTCGCTTGATCACAACAAAAACATTTTTAAACACCAATACTTTCAAAACATTTTCCAAACATGAAATATTTTCAAAAGCTAAACACTTTGTATACGTTCTTACGAACGAGAACTATTACAAAGTTTGCCTAAACGATGACGCCTTTTCAAAATACTTTCAAAAACCACACAAAGCATATTTTCAAACAAAAGCAAGTGATCTAGCAAGCAACTAAAAGCCCATAGATAACTATGGATGAAAAGGGTGTTAATACCTTCCCTTTTTATAATCTACCCCCCGAACTCAGAAATAATCTCAAAGGTCTTTCTTGTTCTTTTCAGTCTTTCCTTTTGAATAAAAGAAAAGTCGGTGGCGACTCTTGCTATCCGCAACAATTGCGATAAAACGTAAAACACCTAAGTCAGTTCTTCCACTGTATCATAGAACTGGCGACTCTGCTGGGGAGAAACTTAAAAGTGGGGTTACCTTAGGGCTAGATCACCTTTACTTACTTTCATTGTTTGAATTGATTGCTTTACATTTTTGGTTTATTGTTTGGGCTTGTTCTAATCCTCTACCCGGATTTTGGGATACCTTATAGGTAAGTAGCAATACATAGTGGAAACCGTGCGGGGTATACCGACATGGTCTAAGAAATAGCTATGTTAGTGTGACATATTTGCGGGTACCGGTAGCCCTTGAGTAGTCAAGAAGAATACAGGGCCGCTGAGTGATGTCATGAAGCACTAACTGACTTTTAGAACCTTTACTTGACCAACTTGGCCATTAGGACGTAGTGAGATGACCTACTTTGGTGCAGTCCGAAGTTGGTAGATACTCGATACTACACTTATTGAGGTTTGATTTTCGGGATATTTCGGTCGCCGTGAAAGAGGCTTGCGCTGAAACAATGCCCGAGAAGACAAATCAGTGATATTGAGATCCCTTAGAACCCGATTACTACTTCTAGGACAGGTTAATCCAACTAAACTTCAAGAGGATACTTACCTATGAGACTCCATGCAAGCCTGAACCTAAGGACTTGTCTGCTTTGTATGCATATGACTATTTGTACATAACAACTTGCTTGCCTTGCATACTTTTACATAACATCATAACATCATACCATAACATTTTCAATAACCACTTCAAGGATCTCAAGGGTCCATGATGCAGGGTCACATTGAACCATACATCTATCAAAGGGCAAGAGGATTTTATTTTTCTCTAACCAAACACCATCAAAGATCAAGTACAACAAACTTGAGTCGAGGTCTATGACCCACTTGACATGGTGAGCTTGATTCTCGTGGAAGGACATCCAATGATACAAAGTTCTCCAATCAAAGTTATTGATGTTCAACTTCTAACATCTTCTTGTGTTTACCCCGTGAGATTCTTGAAAACATGACTCCACATACCATGCATCATATCATGACAGGTCTCTCCCATACATGTCTCCTTATCTTCCTATTGTTTATCTCAGTAGAGATGGCTCTAGAACAGACTATCAAGGACATCCAGGCTCAAAACACCCAACTTCAAGAAATGTTCTTGAACCTGTCCAATGATGATCCTGAAGGCAATAAGGAAAGTAAGATAAGACAATTGCAAGTGGAGGTAGCAACGATGAGAATCCAGATGTTAGGATAGGTAGCTCTTATCCAAAAATTGGCTCAAGGACAAGAAGAGCTAAGGACCCTCGTCAACAAACTTCACCAAGACGTTTGCAACCGCATGAAACAAACAGTCAATATTGGGGACCAGACCACTACTCAGCCCCTCATGAGACAAAAGACCAGTTTGGTAGAGAGTAGACTTTTCCAATTTGCTGCCATGTCACGAGCCCAACAACCACCTCATCAACAAGGACAGGGTGACCAAAGTAAATGGGTCCCAGCCGTTAGGGAGTTTACCAAACTCGACATGCCAATATCGCAGGTCTTACAACACTTGCTGAAGCTGAATTTGGTCACATTGAGGGATCCTCCTCGAAATCCCAATACCTCCGCTCCTAACTATCATCCCAATGCATCATGTGCATACCATTCCAATAATCCTGGGCATGATACATATAGCTGTTGGGCTTTGAAAAATGATATCCAAGACTTGATTGACAGAGGAATGCTGGATTTTACACAAGTTGGCCATGTTGAATTTTTCTGCCGTCCCTCAAAGGCTCACCACCTGAAGTGACAAGTTCAGACAAAGAGGCTTATGTTCATTTGAATTTTCAAGTTGTAATTTCTCTTTTGATTTATTCAAACACTTATCTATTAATGTCAAACTCTGTTTCATTAACACATTGCATATGTTTGTCTTGAATTGATCCATTCATTATCATTACATTTAAACTATGCTTTTTTACTCCCTTTATGCTATTCAACTCTTGTTTCAAAAGTTGCAAGCCTTTAGAGGGAGGATGACGAAAACAATGCCATAATCTCATACAATATGATTTTGAACAGACCTTTCTGATGATGTACAAGCGTTCTTTCAAATCCTAAACACTGGAGTTATAAGGAAGATAATCCCTAGTCAACCCCTTTGAGCCAAAGAAGTAGAAGTTTTTCTTTTTTACACAAATTGAAACCTTTAATCAAAACCTGGGGAAGGGTAGTCTCTCAGTTAATTCAAACGCGCGTTCAGTCGCAAACTTTCACTTCATACACAATGAATGACATCAAAAAAATTCCCCTGGAATCAAAAGACGGTGATGGTTCCCTACCACATAGGCAGTCATTATCTCTAAAAAAAGCCCATTAAGTCAAAACCTACAAAGGAGACTTAAGAAAAACTGGGGCATCCCGCTGACCGTAATCTCAAAACAAGAACAGTCAGGCAAAAACCAGGGATAATAAATAAAAAAAGGTCACTACAAGTCATCAACAACATGAAAAATGTTGCAAAAAATGACCGCCTTCCAATAAACTAAACTTGTCTGAACCGTCGCCAAAACGTCATTCCAGACTCATTTGGAGTTCAAATGTACAATTAACTGAGTTTAGGACTGAAGAACATCACGAAGAATGGGCGGGTACAAATACACTTTGAGACTTTATCCTTTGTTTCTTAAACCATGAACCAAGCCACGTTACAACCCTTCAAAAGTCCTAATTGAAGCATGGGTTAGTTCGAAAGCATACTATTACAAAAGGTATCCTGACTCCTGTAAGGCTTTACTCTAAATCCTAAGTTGCATTTTCTTACAAAAATTCTTTTATCTGCTAATACGCATTTTTAAAACTTCAAGACAAGCATAAACTTTGCATTATTTGAATATTGATGTTTGCATATGGCTATTTGTTTGACAGTGGAGAAAATCGCACGACGAATGTCCAGTGAAAAAGAAATCCTCTCAATGAAAAAAATCACTTCAAGTGGGATGACACTTCCAATGACAAATCTCCTATCGACAAGGGAGCATAACATACCACTGTCCAACACATCTGGGGCATTCCAGTCAAGATTCCAATAAATCTCTCAAGAAACACTTGCTACTAGGGGCAGTGATAAATCTCCCAAAAATTCTTCTCATAGGATGACTCTCAGCCAGAGTTTAATATCTGAAAAACCCTTTCCCCAGCTGAGTCGACCTCAAGAATCCTCGAGGATTTTCCCCAGTGAAGTCGCCACCCCTCCAACAAATTGGTAACAGGGTTTATTTCCCCAACAAATGGTGGGATTCCCCAGCTTAAGTTTGCCTCTCCGACTACTACAAATAAGAGGACCATAACTCCTCTTCCCTAGTATGATACTCTATAATCCCCAACAAGTTACAGTGAAGCCTGGACCCGACCAGACATTAGTTCAACTTCGACTACCCAGTAGAGCAACGGGCAACCGAGACTCCTGAACTCTTTTCCCCAAACAGGAATCAACACTCTCCAGAGTTTTCAACATTCCCCAGTGGAGCTCTCCTCAAACAACAAAATAGGAATCCTTGGTGGAAACATTCTAAGCAAAGTTTGAAGACACACCTACTCTTCAACAGAAGTCCAGGATTTAATGATTCCCCAGTATTTGTCAAGGATTTATTTTCCTAGACAAAGATACACTTCAATAACATTTCACATTTCACGCATCATAATTACATACATAATAAATGCATACATCATAATCTCATTTTTGAGAACATCATTACATAATACATCTCATCCATCATGACGTTGCATACAACTTTGCCTTTACCTTTTTAGGAAAAGGTCAACAGATAAAGGTCATCATCTTTTT
Source organism: Vicia faba (assembly GCA_948472305.1). NCBI lineage: Eukaryota > Viridiplantae > Streptophyta > Magnoliopsida > Fabales > Fabaceae > Vicia > Vicia faba. The sequence goes on from OX451739.1 coordinate 1,384,377,737, forward strand.
TGGAGTAGCAATCGTCCAAGATTCCTTCATCATCTTGCTGGAGTAGTAATCATCTCAGATTTCTTCATCATCCTACTGAGGTAGTAATCGTCTCAGATTCCTTCATCATCTTTTTTGGAGTAGAAATCGTCTCAGATTCCTTCATCATCCATTGAGGTAGTAATCGTCTCAGATTCCTTTATCATCCTGCTGAGGTAGTAATCGTCCAAGATTACTTCATCATCTTTTTGGAGTAGCAATCGTCTCAGATTCCTTCATCATCCTGCTGAGGTAGTAGTCGTCTAATATTCCTTCATCATCTTTTTGGAGTAGCAATCATCTCAGATTCCTTCATCATCCTATTGAGGTAGTAATCGTCCAATATTCCTTCATCATCCTGTTGAGGTAGCAATCGTCTAAGATTCCTTCATCATCCTGCTGAGGTAGTAATCATCCAAGATTACTTCATCATCTTTTTGGAGTAGCAATCGTCTCTGATTCCTTCATCATCCTGCTGAGGTTGTAATCGTCCAAGATTCCTTCATAATCCTGCTGAGGTAGTAATCGTCCAAGATTCCTTCATCATCTTTTTGGAGTAGCAATCGTCTCAGATTCCTTCATCATCTTGTTGAGGTAGTAATTGTCTCAGATTCCTTCATCATCATGTTGAGGTAGTAATCGTCCAAGATTCCTTCATCATCCTGTTGAGGTAGTAATCGTCCAAGATTCCTTCATCATCCTGCTGAGGTAGTAATCGTCCAAGATTCCTTCATCATCCTGCTGAGGTAGAAGTCATCCAAGATTCCTTCATCATCCCGTTAAGGTAGTAATCATCCAAGATTCCTTCACCATCCTGCTGAGGTAGTAATCGTCCAAGATTCCTTCACCATCCTGTTGAGGTAGTAATCGTCCAAGATTCCTTCACCATCCTGCTGAGGTAGTAATCGTCCAAGATTCCTTCACCATCCTGCTGAGGTAGTAATTGTCCAAGATTCCTTCATCATATTTTTGAAGTAGTAATCGTCCAAGATTCCTTCATCATCCTGTTGGAGTAGCAGTCGTCCCAAATTCCTTCATCATATATCACTATCTAAAATAAGACATTCATCTGTGAACAAGTTGATTGTAGATCAATCCCCGAAATAGGGTAGGTTGCCTATCTACATGACAAACGCTTCCTTCAAGACATTTGTTGGTTCAGTTTAAATCTCTCAACGATTTATCCTGATTCTTTCCCGCAGACATTTCCTCTGGTTCATATAGATCGCTCCAAGATTTATTCTGATTCTTTCCAGTTAAAAAATATTCAAGACCTCTGCTGGTTCAGTTTAAATCTCTTAGCGATTTATCTTGATTCTTTCCAGTAGACATTTCCTCTGGTTCAGATAAATCGCTCCAAGGTTTATTCTAATTCTTTCCAGACCTCTACTGGTTTAGTTTAAATCTCTCAATGGTTTATTCTGGTTCTTTCCCGTAGACATTTTCTCTGGTTCAGATAAATCGCCCCAAGATTTATTCTGATTCTTTCCAGACCTTTGCTGGTTCAGTTTAAATCTCTCAATGGTTTATCCTGATTCTTTTTGTTAACCATTTCCTCTGGTTCAGATAAATCGATCCAAGATTTATTTTGATTCTTTTCCAGTTGAAGTCAAGTTTAGACTTAGTCTAATTTCTGTCAACAATCTACTTTAGATGGCATCTATAAGCCCATCTCCGACAACTCTCTACCATCTTACCAAATGGAATCTTTAAGCCTATTCCCTACATGATCAACCACCACATCATCAAGTGCAAATTTTCGGGCACTCTAGTGTTCAATCATCTTCCACCTTCAAGTCACGAATGGCAGATTCTCCAATCTAACTCTTCAGATGTAAGAAGATTGAACAGGGGCAGCTGTTGTACCCCAAAATTTTCCCTCTCAATTCTCAAGGCTTTTCTCACAAATATTCTCAGGATTCAAGCTTGCACAAGTACATTGGGCTTTTCCAGTACCAAAATTAAAAGGAAACTGTCAAAAAGAGAGAAAACAAATAAAAATAACATTTTTGACAAATTTGGAAAAAAATAGGCCTCCTTCAATTCAACACCCTTCGATTGGACTTTGCACCTCCTTCGATTGCTCAAAAGTTGCTGCTAGCGTGCCTCTTTCATCTAGGCACGTGACTTCTTATTGCAGGCTTCGTTTGTGCCTTTTACTGCATGCATGCTTGCTTTGAATACTAAGTTTGCTGGCCACAAGTGCCCCTTACAAGGAAAACCATTCGATTGGGTAAGTATGCTTCCTGCATGCTTGATTTGAATGGATAAGTTTTGCTGCAAGGCAAGCATTTCGATTGGACAAGTATGATGCTTGCAATCGAAGGCCATGACCTGCTGGCCACATGTGCCCCCTAGAAGGCAAGCCTTTCAATTGGACAAGTATGCTGCCTGCATGCTTGCAATCGAAGGCCATGACCTGCTGGCCACATGTGCCCACTGGAAGGCAAGCCTTTCGTTTGAACAAAGTACCTACATACAAAGCTTCAATTGGTTTACACAAGTTTGTGATACATTGCCTAAGGGTTCGAAGGTTTATTCATTGGATAATATCATTCTTAGATAAATTGGCAAAAGACTATGTACCCTTTCTTCATAAAAGGTACTTTAGTCACAAAATCAGCTTTCAACCTGATTTTGGTTTGAGCAGAAGCAAGGCCAGAAGCATAAGTCACATCTTCTGCACCCCAACTGCCAAAAGCCCCCCCCCCCCCCTCCCCACTTGTACTTTCACGTTACATATATTTTATCATTTCTTTGCAAGGCTGGCTTTGGACAATGTGATACGGTGGAATAACTGACTGTTTTTAGAATGCTGGTTTGCGTTTTGCGTTTGTTTTCGCAAAATGTCGCAGTAAGCAAGAGTCGCCACCGACTTTTATTTTATCCAACAAGGAAAGGAAAAAAGCACAGAAAAATTCCTTTTTCGAGATATTTATGAGTACGGGGGGTAGATTATAGAAAGGGAAGGTATTAGCACCCTTTCTATCCGTAGTTATCTACGGGCTCTTAGGTACTTGCTCATTATTTTCAAAATTGTTTTCTTTGTGCTTGTGGGTTTTGAAAAGTTTTTGTTTTGACTTCGATTTAACTCTTGCGTCTGTCTTCAAGAGTGTAATGAAGTGTTTTTGAAAACTTTGTTTATAAAGGAGTGTAAGTGTGAAAAATGTTTTGTTTTGGATGAGCAAGTATCTAAGAACTAATCTACCTACTCGAAAAAGGAATCGTTCTATGCTAATTTCCTTTAGACAATGCTATCCCACTATTAGTGAGTAGGTAGCACCGTCGTTGGAGTTTTGAGGGTCAATTCGAAAGGGACATACGGTCACTAAAGCAATGTTAGGACGTCTTAGCGGTAACCCTAATGTCTTAGATCATTTATTCGAGGCAACAATACCCGAGGCAACCATTTCGAGGCAACTATGATCTTTTAGACAAGAGGACGACCTCTAAAACAACCTATACTCAATGACCATTTACGAAGGCAACCAAGTGAGGTGTACCCTAGGAGTGTGCATGTGCGGGTGTGTTGATTTCAGTTATTTTTATCTTTGCACATGTTTAGGGTGATCTAACTGATTTAAGATTAAACATTCATTATTGTCATGCAAACCCTATTATCAAACATCTAACAATTGAATATTTGTAGAAATTAAGAGGCGGAATTTAAACTAAACTATTACAAGGCGTCGGGTATTTACATCGCCAGAGACAAACCCTTTGAAATTTAAAAGCGGAAAAATAAATAAATGTCCTAATTAATTATTACAAACCGAGAGCAGATACAATAATTTGGATAAAGAAAAATAAAGCGCGCGAGACAATTGAATCGAATGCGAAACTAGGGTTTTGACCCTCCTAATTAAAAGAAAATGTTTTTGTTGATTTGTTGTTTTTAATATTTTTTAAGAAAAGAAGTTAAATCCTAAAATTAAATACTAAATTAAATTAGTTATTAAATTAATTAATAAAAAATAATTAAATGACATTTTTTGGATTTTTGATTATTTTAGGAAAGAAATAAAATAATTAAACTAATGTTAAAACCTAATTATTCTAATTGATTTTTAATTATTTGCAAAATAAATGAAAGTTATCTAAAATTAACCTAATTAAATTAATTAATATTTATTAATGAAAAATAAAATTCTAAAATTTAATTGGACATAAAATATTTTTGTGATTTTTTGATAAAAAGAAAATTGATTATTGGTTAGTAATTAATTAAACATAATTAAATGAAAACATAAACAAAATATAAAAATATAGAGGAATGAGCCTGAGATAAGGGGTGTAGAAAGCAGGAATTTTGGCCCATTTGATGAAGATCCACTTGACTTTTGCAATCCAGTGCGCACACGTTGACTTGGCTTATGGTATACTTGCAATAGTGGCCACCAGATCTGGCCATCTGGCCATCTGGCACGCTTGATGCTGAAGGCATATGGTGGACATTAGGCTTGAGCGTGTACTGGATTACCTGAAACAACAAGGAAAAATAACAAATGCTGGAGGCAGGGATCGAACCCCTGACCTCCAGCTTCCAACGCCTTGAACATCCTGCGTGGCAACCACTGGGCTACTTATTTCTATTTGTTATCATAATACAAAATAATAATAATATAAGAAACAAATAAATTAATGGGATTTTCCGCGCGAAATTCAAACAAGCCAGTAAGGGAGTGACAATGCATCATCTCCTTCCTCTCTCCGTGGCTAAAACCAGAAACACCTATACCCACAGACAAATGTCCGTTGCTACAAACCAAGCATTCTCAAAACCTTCCACAGACCATGTAAATGGAATCTAACACCATGGTTAGATTCGTCTCGTCCTCCTGATCACAACCATAGCCATCATGAAGGCCAATTGTTCCTGAAAATAAAATCCCTAAAACCAAATCCGAAACCCTAACAATAGTGGATTTCGTTACATACCATATAAACGCAATTGAATGATGCCAAAAGTTTGCAAATGCTTCATAGGTTAAAAATATGCCATTAATTCAGATCAATAATGCTTAAATTGCAAGATGCGAATTCAAGAACAGAGCAAAGTTATGAACGACTTACAGTGCGTGGGAGGGCTTGAAAATGCCTGGTTTTGATTGCTTTCGCTTGTGGAGACTGCCAGGAAACGATTGGGGCAGATACCAAGTCTTGAGGATGCTTCTAAGTGGGACTTTGATCTCACACTTTTCTTTGATTTTTTTTAATCCGTTCTTGCTCTCACGCTTGATTTTCAATCTTGTTTTTGATCTGCCTCGCCTCCTTATGTATCCAGCAATGCAATAGGGTTAATAGTTGTGTCCAAATCTTCTCCTTTCAATGCTTTGGATATTGATTTGATTCCCTTTTACAACCTTCCAAATTTGGCTTCTTTTCAATCTTTTTGTGCACTCTAAGGCCTGGCACGAATTGGAATGATGCTAGCTGTATAATGAAGCCTGGAATAATCACAAGATCATTTGTTATCAATATTTTGGATTTTATATGATTTATTATGATTTAATTTAAATTAATTCAAATAAAAATCAAAATAAATAATAAAAATAAGACATGGACAAGTGGAAAGGGCTAGAGCACGTGGGATATGATGCCAACTCAAAACAAGTGAAAAAGAATGGGCCCATTTGGCAAAATTTGAAGTTTTGGGGATAGTTGACTTTTGGCAATTTTGCAAAAAAGATCAACTTCAACAATGCATAACTTCCTCAATTTTGACTCTTTGGAGGTGTTCTTTGACTTTTTAGAAATCTAGAGATGTCCTCTAATCAACCCTTTTAGTCTCATATCAATTTGATATTCCATGCTCAAGTATGAAGCTTTGACTAAAGGTGTTTTTGTTGACTTTTCAAAATGACCTATAATGTCCAAATTCATAACTTCTTATGAGTGCATATTTTGATCTTTGGAGCTGAATATGGATTGTAGGGAATTAAATCCTCTTCAAAATGAGATTTGGATGGGTCATTTCTCATAAAGTATGAGAAAGTTATGCTTGGTCAAAGTTGGGTTGACTTTTCCTACTAAACCCTAATTTAGCAACTTTTGAATCTTGATGAATTATGAGCAATCCTTGATGAATCATGATCAACCCTTGATCAAATAATGAAATATACTTCAAAGTGAGTATGGTGACCAAAAATATTGAAGTTTGACTGTATGTAGGTCACAGTTGACTTTTACCCTAGCACAATCGATTTTTGGACCTTTGAGCAATTGACTGAGCAAACTTCCTCTGCAAGGCTTGAAACTTGACATGGATGATCTTGAGAGAATATTAGGACAATTTTGAGCATTTGGGACCACTTGGACTCAATCATCTTGATGCAACATGAAACCCTAATTTGGAGTAGACTGCCTTAGGAGAGAGCTCGTCTGGTCAGCCCTTGGACTACCTTGAGCAAGTTTGGAGATCTTTCTTGTAATGTTTTGAGAAATATGAGAGGGAAAATTTTAGGGTACAACAGCTGCCCCTGTTCAATCTTCTTAAACTTGTGGATATAGATTGGCTTTCGCGCCTTTCGTGATCCGAAGGTGGAAGAGGATTGAACACTAGAGTGCCCAGAAATTTGCACTCGCATGAAGTGGTAATTGTCTTGTGATGTCGGGAACGAGCTTACAAATGCCATTTGGAAATTGATGACGAGGGGATGGGCTTCAAGATTCCATCTGAAGGAGTATCGATCACATAAGAGATTCCTTAGCGAGAGCTTGTATACCTGTTGTTGAGGAAGATTTCGCTGGGGAATGCCGATCTCTGTTGAGAGAAGTAGAATTTTAGGAGCTTTGTCATCCGTATTCTGTTTGTGAGTCGTCTCTGTTGATATTTAGGAACTCTGGTCGTCCGTACTCAACTTAGGAATCGTTTTTGTTGAGATTTAGGAACTCGTCCGTAATTCAACTGAGGAAACATCTCTGCTGAGATTTAGGAACTCGTCCGTAATTCAACTACTTTGCTAAGATTTAGGAGCTTGTCCGTAATTCAACTGAGGAAACATCCCTGTCGAGATTTAGGAGCTCGTCCGTTATTCAACTGATGAAACATCCCTATCGAGATTTAGGAGCTCGTCCTTAATTCAACTGAGGTAAACATCTCTGCTGAGATTTAGGAACCCGTCCGTAATTCAACTGAGGAAACATCTCTGTCGAGATTTAGGAGCTCGTCCGTAATTCAACCGAGGAAGCATTTTTGTAGAGATTTATGAGCTCGTCCGTAGTTCAACAACTTTGCTGAGATTTAGGAACTTGTCTGTAATTCAACTGAGAAAATATCTTTGTCGAGATTTAGGAGCTCGTCCGTAATTTGACTACTTTGCTGAGATTTAGGAACTTGTCCGTAATTCAACTGGGGAAGCATCTGTCGAGATTTAGGAACTCGTCCATAATTCGACTGCTTTGCTGAGATTTAGGAACTTGTCAGTAATTCAACTGAGAAAATAACTTCACTGAGATTTAGGAGCTCGTCCGTAATTCAACTACTTTGCTGAGATTTAGGAACTTGTTCGTAATTCAACTGAGAAAATAACTTCGCTGAGATTTAGGAGCTCATCCATAATTCAACTACTTTGCTGAGATTTAGGAACTTGTCCGTAATTCAACTGAGGAAACATATCTGCTGAGATTTAGGAACTTGTCTGTAATTCAACTTAGGAAATATTCTTTGTCGAGATTCAGGAACTCGTCCGTAATTCGACTGTGATAGAAGCTTCATAGCTTGAACTTTGTGAGAATTTAACCGTATCCTTCCTGAAAGATAAAGGTTAGTTGTATGTAATGCATGATATATATTAAGCAATGATGTTCTCAAAATAAATGAGATTGTGTTGTATGATGCGTATGCATGTCATGATGTATAAAAATGTGATGTTTTTAGCTGGGGAAAATAAATCCTTGATTGCTGTTGGAGAAAAGAATTGAATTCTTCGTTTCCGCTGGAGATAGTGGATGAAGATGATCGTGAGAATAAAACTGCAAAAGAGGATAACTCCGTTGGGGAATAAACTGATGAGAGAATGACTCTGTGGGGAAGAGATGCTCCGCTGAGGATTCCGGCAATAAATTCAGCTGGGGATGATGAACCTTGCTGGGGATTGAATTCCTGTTTGTGAAAGGAAAGAACTCTGTTGGGGATGATTTTCCAGTTGCGACCTCACGGGGAATAATCTTTTAGACTCTACTGGGGATAATCTTCCAGAGTCTACTATAGACAATTCTTCAAACTCCACTGGGGATGATTTTTATACTCCGCTGGGGATGATAAGACTTTTCAGTGCTGATGGTAGATAAATTCTGCTTGGGGAGAATATTACCGATTCATTCGCAGTTGCGAGTCTCAGCTGGGGAGAGTTACATTACTGTCTTTCTCTTACTCTATAGGGAATGAATGTACTTTCAATCGTTTCCTCCAGCTAGGTCTATCCCTATACCTGGTGGACAGAGCAACTGTACGGTTTGAACATTTCTCGTTTGCCCCTGTTTCTGATATTACAAGTAATCGTCTTTTGTTTCGCATGTAAATATTTATGAGCAGCAATTAATGTCAAATGCATATATCAAAAATGGACATTGGACGTTCTTTGCAAAACAAAACAAAAAAAGAAAATTTTATTTGTGAAAATGAATTGTATTGATTTTGAAGTTTGGCCTGTAAATAGCGTTTTTGTACAAGAGGCTGACGTCCTAGTAAGAGAACGCCACTGAACAAATAGAATTTATACAATTTGTGAAAAATAAAGAAAAACAGCTATATGAACAATCCCACTGGTTTCCAAGTCTGCTATTGCCTTTATGTCCTCGAGCATCTCATCACTTTGCTACTTGGTTGAAGGTATATCAGATTGATTAGTGTCTTCCGAACTTGGTAGTCGATATCAAAGTCTGATTGTAAGGTGATCCAATGAGACATAGTGTTACGCTTTAATCCCTAATTTTTGCCTGGACCGCCCTTTCGGGTTTCCAGTCCACCGGGACACCCTTTTTTGCCCAAGCCGCCTTTTCAGGTTTTCGACTTGCCGGGTGTACAGTTTTTTTTTCATTTTCATCCCTTATTTTTGCCCGAACCCTTTTGGTTCGCCGGGAAGCCCTTATTTTTGCCTAGGCCAGTCAACCTAGTGGGTCTTTGATTATACGTAGTATCTTTTCACTATGTCTACATTGACGGGGTGAGGAAGGTCGTCACCATCCATGGTGGTTAGAATCATAGCTCCTCCTGGGAAAATGTTCTTAACCACAAATGGACCTTCGTAAGTAGGGGTCCATTTGCCCCTGGGATCACCTTGTGGCAGGATGATGCGCTTGATAATCAGGTCCCCAACTTGATACTCTTGTCGTCTGACTTTCCTGTTAAATGCCTTGATCATCTGTTTTTGATACGTTTGACCATGACAAATAGCAGTAAGTCTCTTCTCGTCGATTAGGTTCAGCTGATCAAGCCGGGTCTGAATCCAGTCGTCCTCGCTCAAACCTGCATCCTTCATAATCTGAAGAGAGGGTATCTGAACTTCAATGGGCAAGACGGCCTCCATGCCATAAACCAAGGAATAAGGTGTTTCCCCTGTTGACGTTCGTGCTGAGGTACGGTACCCATGAAGAGCAAAAGGTAACATCTCGTGCCAATCTTTGTACGTCACCGTCATCTTCTGCACAATCTTCTTAATGTTCTTATTATCCGCTTCTAAAACCCTATTCATCTTCGGCCGGTAAGGAGAAGAGTTATGATGCTGTATCTTGAACTGCTTGCAGAGCTCGATGATCATCTTATTGTTGAGATTTGTACCATTGTCCGTAATGATCCTCTCTGGTACACCATATCGACAGATCATATTATGTCGAATGAACCGTGCCACAACGTTCTTGGTTACAATGGCGAAGGAAGCTTCTTCAACCCACTTCGTAAAGTAATCAATAGCTACCAAGATGAAACGATGCCCGTTGGATGCCGTAGGTCTGATCTCACCAATCATGCCAATGCCCCACATTGCAAAAAGCCACGGAGCTGTCAAGACATTTAGAGGAACTGGAGGTATGTGCACCTTATCAGCATAGACTTGGCAGTTATGACAGGTCCGAGAATGCTAATAACAGTCGGCTTCCATTGTGGACCAATAATATCCTGCCCGCAGGATTTTCTTTGCCATGGTGTGTCCACTGGAATGGGTTCCAAAAGTACCTTCATGCAACTCTACCATAATCCTTTCTGCTTCGTTCTTATCCACACATCGCAGTAAGGTTGAATCATGGTTACGCTTGTAAAGAATGCCATTGCTGATGAAGAATTTCACCGCGAACCTCCTCAAAAACTTCTTATCATTAACAGATGCACCCTCGGGGTATTCCCGAGCCTCAAGATACCTCTTCACTTAATGAAACCAGGGTTTATCCGTTGCCTCTTCAGTCTCAACATCACAGCAATGTGCAGGTTCGTCCAACCTTTCAATGGTAATCTGGGGAGCTTCGTTGTCCCACCTGACTTTGAACATAGAAGACATCGTAGCTAGCACGTCCGCTAACTGATTCTCCTCTCTTGGTAAGTGTTAAAAGGTTATCTCCTCGAAGTGTGGAAGCAATGTCAATACATACTCTTTGTAAGGAATAAGATTAGGGTGTTTCGTATCCCACTCGCATTTGATCTGACTGATCACGAGAGCGGAATCTCCGAAGACACTTAAGAACTTAATCCTTAGGTCAATAGCTGCTCGAAGACCCATAATGCACGCTTCATACTTCGCCATGTTGTTGGTGCAGTTGAAACATAGTCGGGCGGTGAATGGAGTATGAGAGCCTTCAGGTGATATGATCACGGCGCCAATGCCATTACCCAAAGCGTTTGAATCTCCATCAAAGTACATAGACCATCGGGATCCTTCCTCAGGTCCTTCATCTGGTCCAGGTGTTTCACAGTCAGTCACCAACACGATATTCTCATCCGAAACTCAAAGTTCATAGACTGGTAATCGTCCACTACCTGATGTGCCAAATGATCTGCTAACACACTTCCCTTAATTGCCTTCTGGGTCGTGTATTAGATGTCGTACTCAGTCAAGATCATCTGCCATCTTGCTATTCTTCCGGACAAGGCAGGATTTTCGAAGATATACTTGATTAGGTCCATCTTTGATATCAATAGAGTAGTGTGAGTCAGCATATATTGTCTCAGCCAGCGAGCAACCCATGCCAAAGCGCAACAAGTTTTCTCAAGCAACGATTATCGGGTCTCGCAGTCGGTAAACTTTTTGCTAAGGTAATAAATAACATGCTCTTTTCGGCCAGACTCGTCATGCTGCCCCAGCACGCACCCCATTGAATTATCGAGTACTGTCAAGTATAAGATCAAATGTCTCCCTTCAACCGGAGGCATCGGAATAGGTGGTTCCTAGAGATATTCTTTGATCCTTTCGAAAGCGGCCTGACACTCATCGTTCAATCTTACCACTTGATCTTTCTTCAGCAACTTGAAGATTGGCTCACAAGTAGCAGTCAAGTGTGAGATGAATCGGGCAATATAGTTCAGACGTCCCAAAAAGCCTCTGACTTTTTTTTTCTGTTCGGGGAGCTGGCATTTCCTGTATAGCCTTCACCTTTGTAGGACCAACTTGAATACCTTTATCACTTACGATGAAACCCAGAAATTTACCAGACCTCACCCCGAAGGTGCACTTGTTCGGGTTTAATCTCAGCTTGTACAACTTCAACCTGTCAAATAGCTTCTGAAGATGGTCCAGGTGTTCTTCCTCAGTCTGGGACCTTGCAATCATGTCATCGACGTATACCTCAATCTCATGATGAATCATGTCATGGAACAAAGCGACCATGGCACACTGATACGTTGCCCCAACATTCTTCAATCCAAAAGGCATGACTTTGTAGCAAAAGGTACCCCATTGAGTAACAAAGGTTGTCTTCTCCATGTCTTCGGGAGCCATTTTAATCTGATTATAACCAGAGAAACCGTCCATAAAGGAAAAGACTTATGATGTGCGGTGTTGTCAACCAGAACGTCGATATGAGGCAGAGGGAAGTCATCCTTGGGGCTCGCCCTGTTCAGATCCCTGTAGTCAACACACATCCAAACCTTACCATCCTTCTTCGGCACCGAAACCACGTTGGCCACCCACTGTGGGTAAGAATTAACTGCTAGAAAACCGGCATCAAACTGTTTTATAACCTCAGCCTTGATTTTCTCAGACATTTCTGGGCGCATTTGGCAAACTTTCTATTTCACTGGAGGACAGTCTTCTTTGGTGGGTAAGTGGTGAACCACAATATCAGTATCCAACCCAGGCATATCTTCATAAGACCAGGCAAAGATCTTAACATAGTCACGCAGCATCTGAATCAACCATTGCTTAACACTAGGCTCCAGATTTGCACCGATCTTGACCTCTTTCTTGTCTACCTCTGTACCCAGATTTACCGTTTCCACTGGCTCTTCATGCGGCTGTATGGCCCTCTCTTCCTGAAGTAACAATATAGCAAGTTCACCAGGCACTTCGCAATCATCCTCACCTTCGTCCCCGGCTTGGTTGATCAGACTTTTGAAGTCATAACTGGAAGTAGCAGAGTCGTTATCAGTGAGATCCATAGTGGATGTAGACCTGTATATGTGAGTGTGTGTAAAATAGCTATTTTGCAAGATAGAAAAGAAAAAACAAGGAGCGGAAAATTTGTAATGCAAGAAAAAGTCCAATGCTTTTATTAATGATATATGGAAATGACACATAATAAGCCCTCAAACCAAAGCCACGGTGTCTCGGGTAAGGCACCGGGTCGTAAAGTTTAAAATTGTCTATTACAAATTCAAAACAAAAGTCTATTACTGTGTAATAAAAGAAATTTGCACGAAGTCCTTTGCCGTCTAATTGCTTAGTCCGCCGTCGGTGGTCGGGTAAATCCAGCTGTCGAACTCTGACTCTTCCACACCGTCTTCAATCATATTCACTTCAGGATTAGTGATACGCAGGGAAGGTCTTCCAATCCGCGTGCGTCGAACGGCCCTTTGAGCTTCTTTTTCAATAACAACCCGAGCATCCTTGAGGGAAGCCATCTTCATTGGAGGATCTTCAGCAACAGTTTCAGTCGACGCCAGAGTCTGGGGGACTTCTTCAAAATGTTGACACGGGGTCTCAATGAACTCCCCGTCCATCTCCACATACCGGAAAGAGTTGAGGTGGCTCACCATGTACTCCTCTTCTCCTCGTACCGTAACAATTTTCCCTTTCACTGGGTATTTCAGCATCTGGTGGAGCGTAGAAGTTACTGCCCCAACTTTATGGATCCATGGGCGGCCCAGCAAACAAGAATAAGATGGTCGAATGTCCATCACATAGAATGTAGACGCGAAAATCTGAGAACCAACCTTAACTGGAATATCCACCTCTCCATGTACCATCCTCTTGGACCCGTCAAAGGCCCTAACCATAATGTTACTCGGCTTCAGCACCAACCCTTCACAGTCTAACCGGTCTAACGCTTTCTTGGGTAAAACATTCAACGAGAACCCAGTATCCACCAATACGTGAGCTAAGGTAGCGCCCCTGCACTCGATTGAAACATGCAGAGCGTCATTGTGATTCTTCCCCTTGGCGGTCAAATCTGCGTCGGAGAAACCCAACCCGTTATCTTCCGTCAAACTAGCCACACAATCTTTGAACTGGTCAGCAGATGTCTCCTGCGGCACATGCGCAATTTTCAGGAAACCAATCAGAGCCTTAGCATGGGCCTCTGAACACAACAATAAAGACAACATAGAGATCTTTGACGGGGTTTGCCCCAGCTGTTCGACTATGTTGTAGTCACTTTTCTTGATGATCTTTAAGATTTCCTCTATCTCTTGTCTAGAGGCTTCAACAATAATCTTCTTCGGTGCCTCCTCCCGGGCAGGCCCACCGGTGATCCCCTTGCCCCGAGTGTCAGATGGCTCGGCGACAGGGGTAAGGATTGGAACATGAACAGGGACAGTAACAGATGTACTGGCAGGTGTAATAATAACAGGCTTCTGAACAATTGGTGGAGAGATCTCAGGGGAGAAAAGTCTTCCGCTTCGGGTGACTTTACTAGATCCAATAATATTGCTGACATCAGTATCAGCCTCTTCTTCCTTCAAGTCTTGTTTAATCCCGTGATAATACACATCGGCCCCATAGTTCCATGGGACAGCCTTATCCGATGTGTAAGGGATAGGTCCAGGAACAATAATGATCAATGGAGCAATTCTCGAAACAGATGTAATTCTAACAGGCTTTCTCGAGGAAGCCTTGGAAGAATTGGCGGAAATGGTGATTATAGCACATCTTCGAAAGGAATCAATGGAACCAAAGTTTTCTCAAACAAAATTTCTTTGTTATCCATCAGGCGTTGGACACCTGACTTCAATAGATGGCAACCAGTAGGTAGGACGAAACACAGATGGCAACCTTTGCCATAACCCGGAAATAAACCGGCTAACAGAAGGTTCTTCTTCACAGTCATCAATGGGGTAGCAATGTCTTTCACAGAAGTCACAAACGAGTCATCATCCACCGCATTCACTCCATGCTTGGGCATAGGAGAAGTCATAACATTAGGCTTTTCCAGCGCTTCGAACTCAATCTCCTTAGCGTCAATCAGATCCTGCACTTTATTCTTCAAGGCCCAGCAGTTATTGGTATCATGCCCTGGGCTATCAGAGTGATAAGCACAGCGGGCGTTCAGATTATACAATGGTGATGTGGTATTGGGATTCTTTGGAGCTTCCCTCGGAATCACCAAGTTGGTCTTCAACAAATGCGGCAGAATTTGAGATAGAGTCATATTGAGCCGAGTAAATTGTCTTTGAGGCCCTTCTGCTCTTGGCTGATTGTTGCATTGTGGGGCAACAACAGGTCTTGATATAACCACCGCATTAACTGCTTGGCAGCGCTCGGGTCGACTTTGGTTCCTAGAGCTGTAAACTGCACTAGACTCCTTCTTGAAGGGCTTCTTCTTGGTACTTGACGAAGCACCCTTCTGTAACTTGCCGCTCTTAATACCGGCCTCAACTCTCTCCCCAGTCATAATCAATTTGGTGAAACCAGACGATGAACTTCCGATCAAATGGTTGAAATACGGACCAGACAAGGTCCCCAGAAACATATCCACCAACTCCCTGTCAGCCAGAGGGGGTTGGACTCTGCCAGCAAGATCTCTCCACTTCTGAGCGTAGTCCTTAAAACCTTCGCTCGCACCCATAGACATACCCTGAAGTTGGGTACGTGTGGGAGCAAGGTCGGCATTATATTGGTACTACTTGTAAAAAGCAACAGCAAGGTCCTCCCAGTTACGGACGTTAGCTCCTTCTAGTTGATAGAACCATTCAAGTTGAGTCCCTGAAAGACTATCTTGAAAGAAATGAATCCAGAGGTTCCTGTCAGCAGTATATGGTTGAATCTTTCTAACATACGAGCGGAGGTGTAACTTTGGGCAGGAGACTCCATCGTACTTAGCAAAGACTGGTGCTTTGAACTTGTGGGGAATCACTACCTCAGATGCCAGACCCAAATCTCTAAAGTCCAACCCAGGTATCTTCTGGATCTCCATCGCGCTTAACTGGTCTTCAAATTGCTTATACCTGTCCTCAGCCGGAGGATACTGGTCTTCGTCAAAGTCAGTCTCATTATCAGAAACCACAGGGCTAGGAGCCCTCCTTTCTTCTTGATTCTCTCCCCCTCCAGATGAGTGAGATAAATCAACTTCTTCCCGCAACCTGTTTCCAAATCTATGACCCATATTCAGGAGGACCATCTTCTTCTTCTTCTTCTTCTTCTTCTTCTTCTTCTTATCCTTCAAGATAAGAGTCTTAAGATCTTTCTGCCCCTTGGCCAGGTTCATGAACATTTCTTGGAACTGAGAGTTCTAAGCTTGAAGAGCCTTAATAGCTTGATCAGTGGATGTTTCAGCAGACATGATGCTGAAATAAACAACGAATAAGATAAGAGACCTGTAAGGGTACCTGTAATGAGGTGCATGGGAATGGAATGCATATGATATGATTTCATAGACTTTGGGAGATTCAAATTCGTAAACCAAAATGAACCACACTTTTATTAGATTAAAAAACTCGAAACAATGTTTGACAAATGCCTTTAAGGCGTTACAAAAAGAAAAACTGAAAAGTAACTCAAAACTAGAAATCAAAAGGCATCAGCGCTCCCATGGTCGTTTTCCGTTGGTGTTGACATAGTCGTTGAGGACCTTCTCATTCTCCAGCTGCCTTGTAAGCTTTAGGATATTCCGTTCCTATTCATGATACTTCTCTCTGTAAGTATCCCGCTCTTCTCTTAGCTGGATCCAAAACCACTTTAATGCCCCAATGTCAGTAGGCATGTATGGGTGGAGGACAGTATGAGGAGCCCCTTCTTCATCAGTACTCTCAACAATTACCGGTAAGACAGCTTCGTACGGCATCCCTAGTTTTTGAGCACGGGCTCGAACCCACCAGAGATATGGTTCCATTGAAAGAGAGGTCTTCATCCCTAACTCATGTGGATCAGACCTGTTAACCCTGTTCCAAGATCGTATGAATCTGCGGCGATGTCCCTCACTATCCCCTTGGAAGTCAAAGACAATGCTCGGAATCAGCAACTCATGAGGACCGTCCTTTCGGGCTCGCCCAAACTGTTGCAAGGCCAGACAAGGATTATAGGTTATTCCTCCCCTAATTCCAAGCAAAGGAACATTGGGGTATTCTCCACACCGGTCAATAACAGCTACTTCTTCCATGTCTTTAGTGCTCCAAATGATATCCGTATGAGCAAGGGACATAATTCTGTAGGCCCAACCCATACCTTCCTTGTTCTTCAAAACAGATTTGGGGAGGTGAGAAATAAACCACCTCGCCAGCAATGGTGCACAACACATAAGGGTTCCCCATTTCCGAGCAGTACGGGCATAAAGAGCATGCAGAATGTCACCTAAGAGAGTGGACACTGGATTACGGGACATGAAGATCTTCACTGCGTTCACGTCGACGAAAGAATCTGAATTAGGGAATAAAACCAGGCCATATATGAGAAGAGCCAGGATGTCTTTGAATGCTTGAAAGTCCAAACTGTCCCAAAACTGTTGAGCCTGATCAATCAAGAATTTAGCCAAGAAGCCTTTTACCCCACTCCGAGTCTCCCAGTTAGACATTACATCAGCCTTTGTCAGATGTACGGCTGTAGCAACATCCTCTGGCCGAAGAGCTAGCTCCTAACCTGTAAATGGCGTCTGCTCTAGAATAGAAATACCAAGTAAATCAGAGAACTCCTCCAAAGTAGGGACCAACTGATAGTCTGGGAAGGTGAAACAGTGATGTAGCGGGTCAAAGAACTGGAATAAGACACTCATCATTTGCTCATCCAGCTTGGAAGTGACCAAACCAAGGAGGTGACCATGTCTTCTGACAAAAGAAGAAGTATCAGTGACCTTTGCAACCAAATCTCTAAGCTGAACATGGATTTGTACGAAGTTGATCCGAATAGTATTTCTGCGCATAAATGCCATGACCTACAAAACAGAACAAAGATGAATCCCCTCGGTCTTTGAAATGGGTTATTCTAATGAAATATGCATGCAATGTCATGATGCATGATGTCATGATAGAAACACACCACAAATATTCACAGATAGCAAACATGGTAAGGGCAAACAAGTCACACAGTAGCTCTTTGATTTCAAGCTGGCATGGAGTTTAGGTACTACCCTCTTTCAGTTTAGTTGGTTCAACCTGTCCTAGTAATAGTAACCGGGTTCTAGAGGATCTCAATATCACTGACCACCCTCGATCGGTCATAATTCCAGTTTAGCAACCTTTTCTTGCGACCGGAATCATCGCGAGAGTTTGGTCTCAATGAGTGTAGCATACTGCTACTTTTCTATGGCCAAGTTGGTCAATTATAGGTTCTAAGGTCAGTTGGTGCTTAATGACCCCTTAGCAGCCCCATATTCTCCTTGTTCCGCCACAAGGGATATCGACATAAACTAAAGTGTCACACCAGCGTAGCTACTGCTTCAACCGTATCGGTCTACGCCGTACAATTCCCTCACATTCTATTGCTACTTACCTAACAGGTATCCCCAGATCCGGGTTAGGATCTATAGTAACTCCGATTCAAACCCACAAAGATAAAGCATACAGATCAAGCAATTGAAAATATTATGATGAACTAGTCCTAAGGTACACCCCACTTATAAGTCCTCAGCAGAGTCGCCAGTTCTGTGATACGGTGGAAGAACTGACTGTTTTTGGAATACTGGTTTGCGTTTTGCGTTTATTTTTGCAAAATGTCGCAGTAAGCAAGAGTCGCCACCGACTTTTATTTTATCCAACAAGGAAAGGAAAAAAGCACAGAAAAATTCCTTTTTCGAGATATTTCTGAGTACGGGGGGTAGATTATAGAAAGGGAAGGTATTAGCACCCTTTCTATCCATAGTTATCTACGGGCTCTTAGGTACTTGCTCATCATTTTCAAAATTGTTTTCTTTGTGCTTATGGGTTTTGAAAAGTTTTTGTTTTGACTTCGATTTAACTCTTGTGTCTGTCTTCAAGAGTGTAATGAAGTGTTTTTGAAAACTTTGTTTATAAAGGAGTGTAAGTGTGAAAAATGTTTTGTTTTGGATGAGCAAGTATCTAAGAACTAATCTACCTACTCGAAAAAGGAATCGTTCTATGCTAATTTCCTTTAGACAATGCTATCCCACTATTAGCGAGTAGGTAGCACCGTCGTTGGAGTTTTGAGGGTCAATTCAAAAGGGACATACGGTCACTAAAGCAATGTTAGGACGTCTTAGCGGTAACCCTAATGTCTTAGATCATTTATTCGAGGCAACAATATCCGAGGCAACCATTCCGAGGCAACTATGATCTTTTAGACAAGAGGACGACCTCTAAAACAACCTATACTCAATGGCTGTTTACAAAGGCAACCAAGTGGGGTGTACCCTAGGAGTGCGCATGTGCGGGTGTGTTGATTTCAGTTATTTTTATCTTTGCACATGTTTAGGGTGATCTAACTGATTTAAGATTAAACATTCATTCTTGTCATGCATACCCTATTATCAAACATCTAACAATTGAATATTTGCAGAAATTAAGGGGCGGAATTTAAACTAAACTATTACAAGGCGTCGGGTATTTACATTGCCAAAGACAAACCCTTTGAAATTTAAAAGCGGAAAAATAAATAAATGTCCTAATTAATTATTACAAACCGAGAGCAGATACACTAATTTGGATAAAGAAAAATAAAGCGCGCGAGACAATTGAATCGAATGCGAAACTAGGGTTTTGACCCTCCTAATTAAAAGAAAATGTTTTTGTTGTTTTTAATATTTTTTAAGAAAAGAAGTTAAATCCTAAAATTAAATACTAAATTAAATTAGTTATTAAATTAATTAATAAAAAATAATTAAATGACATTTTTTGGATTTTTGATTATTTTAGGAAAGAAATAAAATAATTAAAATATTGTTAAAACCTAATTATTCTAATTGATTTTTAATTATTTGCAAAATAAATGAAAGTTATCTAAAATTAACCTAACTAAATTAATTAACATTTATTAATGAAAAATAAAATTCTAAAATTTAATTGGACATAAAATATTTTTGTGATTTTTTGATAAAAAGAAAATTGATTATTGGATAGTGTGATACGGTGAGAGAACTGACTTGAGGTTTCGCGTTTGTGTTTGCAAATGTTTCGGTTTAGCAAGAGTCGCCACCGACTTTTTATTTTATCCTAAGGAAAGGTCAAAAAGCACAGGAAAGACCTTTGAGATGTTTTCTTGGGTTCGAGGAGTAGATTATAGAAAGGGAAGGTATTAACACCCTTTCTATCCATGGTTATCCATGGGCTCTTAGTTACTTGCTTTAGATCACTTGCTTTACTTTTCAATTGTTTGAAATGGTGCTTTGTGTGTGATTTTGGAAAATGTTTTGAAAAGAGGCCATCATTGTGGCAACCTTTATAACGATTCTTGTTTGAATGTATACAAAGGTATTTTTGCATTTTTAAAGGTTCTCAATGTTTGAAAGTAGGGTTTTGAAATTGGGTTGTGGAGTGTGTTTTGAAAAGTAGCAAGGATGTTTTTGCAAGCTTTGATCAAGTAACTAAGAGTTGTCTACCCTATCTTACTCAAAGATCTTTCTTATGTTTTTAACCCTTTTAACAGTGTTGTTTCACCATTGTATTTGGTGAACAACCTTGTGTTAGGATGTTAACGGGAGAGGCGCGGGTCATCGTATATACCATGATAGCAACAATGTTGAGTATCTTTGGCAATTTTCTTGAGGGACTTGATCATTTTGTTTAGGCAACTCAGATAGCGTCATCGAGGGACTATGATCTTTTTGTTTGTTTTTATTTTGCCAAAGTACTCAACATGCAACCATGACCCATTTTTGAAGGCAACAAGTGGATTGTAACCCTAGGGGTGCAAGTATGCATTGTGTTTGTTTTTTTCATGCATATTTATCTTGGATTAGGTCAAACTGATTGTTGATTTTTATTTGCATACAAACCCTAGGTCTAAGCATAGCATAATTGAAAGCTTTTAAATGTGCGAGAATTTAAATGCTACAATATTACAACATGATATAGGGAGGGGGGTACAAATTTGAATTGGGGGTATTTGACAAGAAATTAAACCCTAGATCACTATTACAACCAAATTGAATATACAAGATACAATATTTAAATGTACAATAATTGAAATAAATATAATAAATAAATGTAAATAAAATGTATTATGCCAAAATGTTTTTAGTATGTAAGAAATAATTTTTCAATGTGAAAAGTAAAATAAAGAAGATCAATTTTAATTATTTTTCCTATTTAGGGCAAGAAACCCTAATTCTTAATAAATAATATTATTTATTAATTATGTGCAATAATATACTAATTTATATAAAAAAAATAAAAGTATATTGTAAAAATGACATTTTTGGTCCAAAATAATAATAAAAAGGGAAATGTAATATTTTTTTGAATTTTTTGTTCTAATTATTTAGTAAAATATAGTATATATATATATATATATATATATATATATATATATATATATATATATATATATATATAATGTATTAAATATAATAAATATGTATAAAACAAGATAAAATTTTTACAAAAATAAAATATATTTAAGAAGGTATTTTAGTGTGAATAAAATTAAGAAATAAAAAATAAAAAGTATTATTTGCATTATTTTTAAATTTAAACAAAATAATATAAAAACATATAAAATGTTTTAATGCTAGTAATAATAAAAGTAAATACCAAATAAATGTAAAAAATTATAAAAATATTTTTGGATCATTTTTTATATTTGAAAATAAAATATTAAAGTCAGAAAATAAAATAAAAATGCAAAAATATCAAAATATGAGAAAATGGGCCATGGGGTGTGAAACTGAAAGTGGGGGGTGCCAAAAGTAGGAAGTAGCCAGGCCCAACCCAGCTACTTCATCTTCTTCCTCTGTCCAACAGAACTTGAAAAAAAACGCGCGCTAGCTACCCCAACCTATATCTCCTGATTCTTTGATCTTTTGACAAAACTCAAAACATGAAACTTGTAGAGCATCAAATAACGAATCTAACCATATAAAAAACTTGGATTAACTCTCAAAGACCAGAGAGAATTTCTCTAGCCCTAATTTCTAACCTAGTTTTTTCAGAAAGTTCATGAGTGAAATTCTCTCAGCACGATTAATGTAAATGAAAACTAAGCATATGTATGGCTTCAGGGCTATGAGTACAACATATTTCATTCACAAACCTAAGCCTAACCATTCCTAAATAGAGAGATAGAAGTCCATGAAATACCTGTTTCAGTTGACTTCGAGCTGGACAATGTAGCAACCTTCAATGGTGTTTGAGCTTCTGTTGAGCTTGCCTGAGGTCCAAGGAAGCTTCTCCAATGCTTGGCTTGCTTTGAAACAACTTGAATCGTGCTGTAGAACTCAACCTGCAGAGCTTTGAAATGAAAATGGAAAAGTGTGTTAGAGATGTTACAGCTTGCAATGGGGGCTTAGGATAGTTCAGGTGAGTTGATTGGAAGGTGTTGGAACTATCTTGGGACAAAACGCACGATGGAAATTGGTTGTGGCTTGCAAGATGCAGAACTTGTTCTGTTTTTGCAGAAAAACAGTGATTCTGAGTATGAGGAGTTTTTAGTGATGAAAGGGTCGTGCTTTAGGCTTGTTGGGATGTATGGAACTTGTTCACAAAGTTCTTGTAAGCTTCTGTTAACAGATATGAGAGGTTGCTTGTGTTTTGCAAGTTTTCTTCTACTTGAAGCAAGAGAATGGAAATGATGTTATAGCCCTGTACAAGCCCTCCTATCATGCTGCAACTTTTGTTCTTGGTTACTGGAATTAGTGGACTTGATCTTGCCTCAAATATCTGGCCCCCATGCTTCAAGGATTTGGTTTTGACATAAAGTGAAATTAGGCAAAAATGGCAATTTGCCTTTTTCCACTTAAGGCTTAATCTTGTGTATAATGTCCAAGTGAACAAAACAAAGGCTTAGACTGATGGATTGGCATTAAATTATGGAGTTCAAATTAGTTTTGAGGCCTGTAATGTTGAACCAAGCTAGCTAGATCAGAATTGCAAGTTGTTATGAACATGTATTGGCCATGGGTAAAAGTGAGTTTTTGCCAACTTCAAGCATTCGATTCTCACTAACCACAAGGGTGTTTGAGGAGTTCTTGGACAATTTGGAAAGCTTGGAACATGTAATATAATCCATCTTTGAAATGCAACTTGAAATTACAAGTGGAACTATGTGAAAAGTGGCCAAGAAGATGGGTCCAAATCCTGCCTAGATTAGGGCAAATTTTCTCTAAGTTAAAAGTTTTAGGTACCCTTGTTCCAAAAATCATAACTTGAGATACAAGCTTCTTTTGAGAAAACTTTGTGAATCAAAGTTGTAGACTTTGGGATGGAATATAACTTTCATGTTTCAAGTTTTGTTTGAATCCATTTGCATCTTGGTGAAAAAATGGGACAAAGTTAGGAAAAAATAAGAAAATTTCATAACTTAGAAAATTTCTAAGTTATGAAAATTTTCCATTTTAAACCCTTATTTGCATTTTTGGGTTTCTTGATGAACAAGTTTCATAATTTGGCATGTCTTGATGAAAAATTACCCTTGGCACTTGATTTTGACCAAAAAGTCAAAGTTTGACTTTTCAGTATACAGTCAAATTTTGATCAATTGACTGAAAAATTCATCTGTCAATCCTATGCATTTGAGATATTTTGAACTTGTTGAATGGGTCAAGACAATGTCATTGAGTCCTTGAGTCCATATGTGAGCTTGGTTTGCCATTGGTTAGGTCAAACAGTCAAAAATTTCCTTTGTGCAGTCAAAACCCTAAAAATGACCATTTTGCCCTTTTGGTGATCTGATCAAATTTATTGTGGAATTGTGATCCAAACTTGATCAAATGGTTCATATGAGTTCATAATGTTGATGTGGGTCAAATTTCATGAGGTTTGACTGTCAATTGGCCACAATTGACTTTTCCCCCAATACAACTGATTTCTAGGTCAACTGTCCAATTGACTAGGGAAAGATTTGAATCAAGGCTTGAAACTTGGTATGGGAAAACTTGTGAACCCAACATG
This sequence comes from Vicia faba, assembly GCA_948472305.1. Taxonomy (NCBI): domain Eukaryota; kingdom Viridiplantae; phylum Streptophyta; class Magnoliopsida; order Fabales; family Fabaceae; genus Vicia; species Vicia faba. The sequence goes on from OX451739.1 coordinate 1,384,401,390, forward strand.
GAGCATGAAAGTCAATTTGGGTATTGTAGGTCAAAATATCCTTGTGCAAACTCAAACCCTAATTTGGGTTAACAGTGCAAGGAGGGGTCTTGAGCAGAGCAAACCCTAGCTTGATCCTGAATTCCAAGAGTCTTGTGATGAGAAAGTGTTGATGAAATGAGAGGGAAAATTTTGGGGTACAACAGTTTCCCCTGTTCAATCTTCTTGAACCTGAAGAGTTAGATTGGCAAGTTTGCCTTTCGCGACTCGAAGGTAAAAGAGGATTGGACACTAGAGTGCCCGTAAATTTGCACTCGTCAAAATAAAGATGCAGGAATGGGCTTAAAGATGCCATTTGGAGATGGTAGGATCTTGCTGGAGATGGGCTTAAAGATGCCATCCAATAATGTTTGTTGAATTGCAATGTGGTAGGTCATAAGAATGAGCATTAAAATGGTATCCGTGTCTGGGATGCATTTGAACTGTATCTGGAGACTGTGTCTGAATGGCGTCCGTGTTTGCAGCGTATCTGAGCTGTAACTGTATTTGAACTTGGAATGAATATCAGAATGACTGCCGTGTCTGGAGTGTATCTGTATTGTATCTGAATTCTGGATGGGCGACAAAGAAGCATCTGTGTATGAAGCATCTCTGGGCTGGGGATAACTTCTGAATGGGTGGCAGAATGGCAACCGTGTCTGGAGCGTATTAGGAATGTATCTGAAGTTGAGATCTGTATGAGTAGTAGAATGACTTCCATGTCTGGAGTGTATCTGTACTGTAACTGGGATCTGGATGAATGATAAAATGACTTCTGTGGCGACTGCACTGAGGGAATCAAACCGCTGGTGTAAGGGTCAGAATGGTATCCGTGTCTGGAGCATATATGAGCTTTGAAGTTGATAATTGAATCTGAATGAGAGATAGAATGGCCGCCGCGTCTGGAGCGTATCTAGTATGTATCAGATTGCTGAAGTCTGAATGAGTAGTTAGAATGACCGCCGTGTCTGGGTGTATCTGTACTGTGTTTTGACTCGAAATTGTGAATGAGTAATAGAATGACCACCGTGTCTGGGGTGTATCCATACTGTATCTGAATAATTGTTAATGATAGTCTTTTAATCTTATTCTGAAAAGGATAAAATGTTAGCTAAAACACAAAGTTATGTTGCACGATATGTATGATGCAATGAACTGTAATTCATCAATGTTTATGATATATGAATGTAATGGTTATGCATGTAAGCTGAGTAGTCGTCTTGTTGAGGAAGATAAAATCCGGATAGCTGGAGATAACGAAATCTTTGACCGCTGCCGGGGAAAATAAATCCTTGACCGATGCTGAGGATTTGAAGATGAGAAAAACCTTGCTGACTGCTTGGGGAATAAGGGAAACTCTGAAAAATCTCTACTGGGGAGTTAAAACCTGGGAGACCTCTGCTGGAGAAATGAGACTGAGAATCTTCAATCTGCTGGGAAATAAATCTGTGGGGAAATGCTCACTATTCTGGCTCTGCCGGGGATAGGATTTTCAGGGTTTTTGGACTCCACTGGGGATCTTGAAACTTGACTCTGATGGGAATTTTGAAATTCAGCTTAGCTGGGGAATCAAGCTTTAGAAAGCAATGGCTCTATCGAGGATCTTGAAGCTTAACCCCGCTGGGGAAATATTTTCCAAATTTAGCTTTGTTGAGGATCTGAATGATGTATCGTAGGGGATTTCTTCTGAAATGGCATAAAGATATCTTCCTACACCTTCAACCTATCAGTAATTATCTTTTTTCAATTTCATTTTATTTGTAAGCAGTGATTATGTTCAAATGCATATGCCTTTTTAACAAAACATTGGACGTTTTCAAATAAAACATAAGTGTAAAAAGAAAAGAAAGGTAAGCAAATTTCTGCACTTCGAAGTATATTTGTATTTAACTTTTGTGAGTATCTTTATACAAAGGAGACAGACATCCTAGTAAGAGAATGTTGTCGCAAAAATTGGAAAATTTTTATACAAAAGAAAGATGGCTATGTGTAAATTCCATGGGATTCCCATTCTGCTATAGCCTTCACGACTCTGAATATCTTGTCCATTCACTGCTTCATCCGCCGATGACTAGGTCGATCAGAAGCTCGGAGCTTGTTGATGAAGATATTGTTCTTTAAAGTGATCCGACGAGACACAGTCATACGCTTTAATTCCCTAACTTTTGCCTGAATCACCCTTTTGGATTTTCGATCCACCGGGAAACCCTTTTTTGCCCAAGTCGCCCTTTTGGGTTTTCAACTTGCCGGGTGTACAGATTTTTTTGTTTTTTCCCTAATTTTTGCCTGAACCGCCCTTTTGGGTTTTCGGTTCACCGGGATGCCCATTTTTGCCCAAGTCGCGCTTTCGGGTTTTCAACTTGTCGGATTGTTTCATGCATAGTATCTTTTGACTATGTCTGCGTTTGCAGGGTGTGGCAAATCATCGCCGTCCATGGTGGTCAAAATCATTGCCCCACCAGAAAAGATGCTCTTGATCACAAATGGTCCTTCGTAAGTAGGAGTCCATTTGCCCCTGGGATCACTTTGCGGTAAGATGATCCGCTTGATTACAAGATCTTCGACTTGATATATTTGACGCCTGACTTTCTTGTTGAAAGCCTTGATCATCCGTTTTTGATACGTCTGACCATGGCAAACAGCAGTAAGTCGCTTCTCGTTGATCAAATTGAGTTGATCAAGCCGGGTCTGAATCCAATCGTCTTCACTTAAAACAGCGTCCTTCATAATCCTTAAGGAAGGAATCTGAACTTCCATGGGTAGGACGGCCTCCATGCCATACACCAAAGAAAATGGGGTTGCCCCTGTTGAAGTACGTGCCGTGGTACGATATCCATGCAGAGAAAACGGTAACATCTCATGTCAGTCTTTGTAGGTAACTGTCATTTTTTGAATGATCTTCTTGATATTTTTGTTCGCGGCTTCAACAGCACCGTTCATCTTCGGCCGATAGGGAGATGAATTGTGATGATAAATCTTGAACTGTTCGCATAGAGCGGTGATCATAGTATTGTTCAGATTTATACCGTTGTCTGTGATGATCCTGTCGGGGACACCATACCGGCATATGAGGTTCTGCTTGATGAAGCAGGCAACCACATTCTTTGTAACAGAGGCAAAGGAAGCTGCTTCGACCCACTTGGTAAAATAATCAATAGTGACCAAGATGAAGCGATGTCCATTGGACGCCGTGGGCTTGATCTCTCCAATCATGTCAATGCCCCACATTGCGAATGGCCAAGGAGCTGTCAGAACATTGAGAGGAACAGGAGGAATATGTACCTTGTCAGTGTAGACTTGGAATTTGTGGCAAGTACGGGAATGTTGGTGATAATCAGCTTCCATGGTAGACCAGTAGTAGCCTGCCCTTAGAATCTTCTTAGCCATCGTATGTCCGCTCAAATGGGTGCCAAATGTACCACTGTGTACTTCAGTCATGATCAACTTTACTTCAGCTTTGTCCACACAACGAAGTAGAACACAATCATGGATGCGCTTATAAAGGATGCCATTGCTTAGGAAGAACTTGGCAGCAAATCTCCTTAAGAACTTTTTGTCATTGACGGAAGCTCCTTCGGGGTATTCTCTAGTCTGGAGATACCTTTTGATTTCCTGAAACCAGAGTTGTTCCACTACTTCTTCGGTTTTACAATCTCATGACAGTGCACAGGTTCGTCCATTCGCTCGATGGTGATTTGGGGAGCCTCGTTATCCCAGTTGAGTTTAAACATGGAAGACATTATAGCCAGAGCCTCTGCTAGCTGATTCTCTTCTCGCGGGAAATGCTCGAAAGTAATCTGCTCGAAATGAGGCAACAAAGTCAGGACATGTTCTTTGTATGGGATAAGATTAGGATGTTTGGTGTCCCACTCTCCTTTGACTTGATTGATAACCAAAGTCGAGTCCCCAAAAATGACCAAAGATTTTATTCCCAAGTCTATAGCAGCCTTGAGACCAAAGATGCAAGCTTCATATTCGACCATGTTGTTGGTACAGCTGAAACAAAGTCGGGCAGTGAAGGGTGTATGGCAACCTTCCGGAGAGATGAGTACCGCACCGATACCGTTGCCAAGCGCATTTGAAGCACCATCAAAGTACAGGGTCTATCGGGATCCTTGTTCAGGTCCGTCATACGGTCCATTACCTTCGATTTTGTCCAAAGTCATGATGTCCTCGTTAGGGAAGTCGAATCTCATAGACTGATAATCTTCGACGGCTTGATGAGCTAGATGGTCAACTAGTACACTCCCCTTTATAGCTTTTTGGGTAGTATACTGGATGTCATATTCTGTCAGGATCATTTGCCATCTAGCAATTCTTCTAGATAAAGCAGGCTTCTCGAAGATATACTTGATCGGATCCATCTTGGAAATCAGCAAAGTGGTATGAGTCAACATATACTGCCTTAGCCGGCGAGCAGCCCATACCAAAGCGCAGCAAGTTTTCTCGAGAAATGAGTAACGAGTCTCACAGTCGGTAAACTTTTTGCTAAGGTAATAAATGGCATGCTCTTTTCGGCCAGACTCGTCATGTTGGCCCAGCACACACCCCATTGAGTTATCCAAAACAGTCAGATACATGATCAACGGCCTTCCTTCGACGGGTGGAATTAGAATAGGAGGTTCTAGTAAGTACTCCTTGATCTTATCAAAAGTAACTTGACAATCATCGTTCCATTCAACTACCTGATCTTTCTTCAACAGTTTAAAAATTGGCTCACAGGTAGACGTCAGGTGAGAGATGAACTTGGCGATATAGTTCAAGCGTCCCAAGAATCCTCTAACCTCCTTTTCAATGAGGGGGGCAAGCATTTCTTGTATAGCTTTTACTTTAGCTGGATCAACCTCAATGCCCTTGTTGCTGACAATAAATCCCAGGAGTTTACCAGACCTAACTCCAAAAGTGCACTTGCTTGGATTCAGTCGGAGTTTATACTCTTTCAACCTGGCAAACAGCTTTTGCAAATGATTAAGGTGTTCTTCTTCTGTTTGTGATCGAGCTATCATGTCGTCTACGTAAACTTCGATCTCATGATGTATCATATCATGAAACAAAGCTACCATGGCGCGTTGATAGGTTGCCCCTGCGTTCTTCAGTCCGAACGACATCACTTTGTAGCAGAAGGTACCCCATTGTGTAACAAAGGTTATTTTCTCCATGTCCTCGGGGGCCATTTTGATTTGGTTATATCCCGAGAATCCGTCCATGAAAGAAAAAACCTTGTGTTGAGCTGTGTTGTCAACCACGATGTCGATATGTGGTAGTGGAAAATCATCTTTAGGGCTAACCCTGTTCAAATCCCGATAGTCTACACACATTCTGACTTTGCCGTCCTTCTTAGGTACGGGCATGATGTTAGCAACCCATTGTGGATAGGTTGTAACATCCAGAAAACCAGCATTGAATTGCTTCATTACTTCAGCCTTAATCTTCTCAGACACATTAGGCCTCATTCGGTGAACCTTTTGCTTGATCGATGGACAATCTTCTCTTGTGGGGAGACGGTGAACCACGATATCAGTGTCTAACCCTGGCATGTTTTCATAAGACCAAGCAAAGATTTCAACATATCCATTCAACAACTGCACTAAGCGCTCCTTGACACTTGGTTCCAAGTTGGCACCCACTTTTACTTCCTTCCTGTCTTCCTCTGTCCCTAAGTTGATGGTTTCTAACATCTCTTCATGAGGCAGAATGGCCCTCTCTTCTTGTTGTAGAAGTCTGGCTAACTCTCCCGACACTTCACAATCTTCGTCAACTTCGTACTCAGCATGATTGACCAAATCTTCAGAGTTATCGAAGGCTAAAGCAGAATAGTCAACCATGGAATCCGGAGTGGATGGGTACCTGCATTTGTAAGTGTGAGTGTGTCTAAGGGATAGCCATCCTTAAACAAACAAAAATGCAAAAGGGAAGAAAATGAACACAGCAATTTATAGATGAAAAACGTCCAATGATTCATTAAAACATGGCATGTGATTATGAAGAAAAATCAAGCCCTTACAAATGGACCTACATGCCCAGGGCAAGGCATGAGGTGAAAATAGTGTACAAATTGTTTTAGTTATTACAAACCATAAAAATGGGAAATTGCTCAAAGATAAAATTACTGGTTGATAAAGGTAATAGGAACAAAATCCTTTGCTTCCCAATTGCTCAAACCCCCTTCGACAGTCGAAAAGATCCAATCTTCAAAATGGCTCTCCTCATCTTCATCTTCTACAGCATTGATTCCGTGGTGTGAGATCTTGACGGGTGGTCCTCCGACCTTAGAGCGACGCATAGCCTTTTGTCTTGCAACAGTAAACCCTAAACCAAACTAGTCCGTCTTATGGGGAAAGTTAGGAAATTGTCCCCATACTGTGATCTTCCCCTCCTTAATTACAACCTCTGCGTCTTTGAGATATGCCATCCTAGATGCATGCTTTGGAACGATAGGCGCCTCGACCATTGTCTTCGCAACTGCTACCTCGGGAGAAACTTCCTCAAAATGTTGAAAAGGCGTTTCGATGAACTCGCCATCTAACTCCACATATCTAAAGGAATTGAGATGACTAATCATGTACTCTTTCTCGCCGTGCACAATTATGATTTTACCCTTAACAGGATATTTCAGCATTTGATGTAAAGAGAAGGTAATTGCCCCGGCATAATGGATCCACGGTCTTCCCAGCAAACATGAGTATGAAGGACGGATGTCCATTACGTAGAAGGTGGAGTTGAACACTTCGGTGCCTACCTTGATAGGAATATCAACCTCTCCATGAACCATTCTTTTGGAACCATCCAAAGCTCTGACGACGATGTTACTAGGTTTTAGGGTCAAACCTTCGCAATACAAACGGTCTAAGGCCTTCTTTGGCAGCACATTCAGGGAAGAACCAATATCAACCAAGACATGGGCGAGAGTGGTTCCTTGGCATTCAACTGAAACATGTAACGCATCATTGTGCTTCCTTCCTTTGGGAGTTAAGTCAGCGTCGGAAAAGCCCAGGCCATTGTCAGCAGTAAGACTGGCCACACAATCCTGAAATTGGTCAGCCGAGGTCTCTTGGGGTACATGTGTCGTCTTCAAGAATTTAATCAGGGCCTTAGCATGGGCCTCTGAACAGAGCAGGAGGGCTAACATTGAAATTTTAGAAGGGGTCTGCCCCAGTTGTTCTACAACGTCGTAGTCACTTTTTCTGATTATTTTTAGGATTTCATCCATTTCCTTCTGAGTGGTTTCGGGGATAACCACAGCATGAGCCTTCGTCCTGACAGGCATTTCCGGTATCCCCTTACCCTTGTCAGTATTATCAGCAGATGGTCTTTCTTCAGGAGTGTTTAACTCTTCAATCACTGGGCCTTGCACAGAGGGCCCAACAGGTGCAGAAGCTTTTAAGGGTACGAAAACTGCTCGGGGGGGAGCAATCTCTGGAGAAAAGATCCGGCCATTGCGGGTTATCTTGCTTGTACCCGCAATGTTCCCTATATCAGGGTCTTCTTCAGAAATCTCTTGGACTGTTTCGATTTGTTTGATGTCGTGGTAGAAGATTTCTCCCCCATAGTTCCACGGTATCATTTTGCTTGATTGGTACGGGACAGGTCCCGGCATGGTGATTTTTAAAGGTACACATTCAGAGTCGAGTGTCATCCTGACAGGCCTTTTGCAAGCCTTGGGAGGATTTTCGGAAATGGTTATGATGACAATATCGTTGGTTGAAGTATCACAAGTATCAGGAGTAATCAGATTGAAAGTGTTAACATGGGTTTTCTGGAAAAGTATTTCTTGAGTATCCATCAGGCGTTGGACACCTGACTTCAACATTGGACAGTCACCTTGAATATTCAAACAAAAATAACAGTTTTTACCACAACCAGGAAAGATCCCGACTCTCAACAAATTTTCTTTAATCACAATCAAAGGAGTCAACAGATTGGCAACATCAGTAACATGGAGGTTTTCCAAAATGGCATGCACATTGTGGTCGTGCTTGGGCATCGGAGCAGATATAACATTGGGCTTCTCAGGAGAGTCAAATTCAACCTCTTTGGTGTTAATTAAATCCTAAATTTTGTTCTTAAGTGCCCAATAATTATTGGTATCGTTCCCATCACTGTCGGAATGGTAAGCACACTTGGCGTTGGAGTGATAGTATGGAGAGGAGGTGTTAGGGTTTTTTGGCGCCTCCTTCAAACTAGTCATATTCAGCTTCAACAAATGGGGAAGAACCTGCGCGGGTGTCATGTTGATGCGGGTGAACTGCCGTTGTGGCCGTTCTACCCGTTGTTGATTAGGTCTCGATTGATTGTTACGAGGTTGATCATTTGACGAATTTTGAATCATCACGGCCCCTACAGTCGGTCGGCGCTCAGTTCTTCCCAATCCCTTCTGAGAATACACAGCAGATGCTTCTTTCTTAGCTGGAAAAGGTTTTTTAACAGCTGTGGATGCGGAGGTATCCTTTTGAATCTTTCCACTTTTAATACCGGCCTCCACCCTTTCGCCGGTCAAAATCAGTTCAGTAAATCCCACAGAAGAGCTTCCGATTAGATGGTTGAAGAAAGGGACAGATAGGGTCCCCAAAAACATGTCAACTAATTCCCTATCTGATAGCGGTGGCTGTACCCTTCCAGCCAGATCACGCCACTTCTGGGCGTACTCCTTAAACCCTTCATTTGAAGCCATCCCCATACTTTGTAACTGAGTACGAGTGGGCGCCAAATCAGCATTGTACTGATACTGACGATAAAAAGCAGCTGCCAAGTCTTCCCAATTGTGAACCTCTGATCTCTCGAGCTGATAAAACCAATCTAACTGAGTGCCAGACAAGCTGTCTTGGAAAAAATGTACCCAGAGGTCTTTATCGGATGAATGTGGTTGGATCTTTCTAACATACGACCTCAAGTGCATTTTAGGGCAAGACAGACCGTCGTACTTGGCAAATGTTGGAACCTTGAACTTGGGAGGGATAACAATCCCAGCTACCAACCCCAGTTCCTCAAAATCCAATCCGGGCACCCTCTGCAACTCCATAGCTGCCAATCTGTCTTCAAGGTTCTTATACTTGTCATCTGCTGGTGGATATTATTGTTCTGAATAGTCTTCGTCTTCTTCCTCTTCCTCCTCTTCTACCTCAGACTCAGAAGGTACAGTAACTCCTTTCCCCTTGCCAATCCCTTCTTCAGACGTTGAAGGGAACTCAAGAGTCCTTCTAGCATCGCCCTCAAACCTTCTTCCAAAAGTGGCTACCCCCGGTCTCTTTTTCTTTTTCTTCTCTTTATTCTTCTCTAGCAGAACTTTGAGACCCTCTTGACCCTTTGCCAAGGTCATGAGGAGTTGCTGAAATTGTGAATTTTGTGCCTGTAGGTCCTTTACTGTTTGCTCCAAATCCATCTTGCTGAAATAAACAGCAGAAAGATAAGGAAACCTGGCTTGAAGACCTATTTATGCATATGATGAATGGTATGTTATTCATGTAATGCATTCAAGGGTTCAAAAATTCAAATTTGTTGCAAATAAAAAGAGCGCACGTCATATTAAGAAGAAATTTGTTAGTACATAAGTTCCCCATGGGCGAAATATTACAAAATTCTTAATGTAAAAAGACATTGCGCATCCTCTTTGGTGCGATGTAGGTGTTGAGAGTTTCCTCCTCGTGAAGTCGGCGGGTGAGTTCTAAAACCTTCATCTCACTGGCATAGAAGTTGGCTTCAAAAGTATCCCGTTCTTCTTTGAGTTGGATCCAACTCTTTTGCATTTCCTCCCATGATGTTGGCATGTCAGAATGTAGGATGGTGTATGGAACCTCTCCTTCCATAACAGGCTCTTTGATCAAGGGGAGAATGTGAGGATATGGCATCATAAGATTCTGGGAGCGGGTTCGTACCCATTTGAGGTAAGGATCAAGGGGGATGGAATTTTTGTGCCCCAGTGTCTTACTATCCACCTTGTTAGGCATCCTCCAAGCTTTGATGAACCTTTGTCGAAGTCCTTGCGCATCGCTGTCGAAGTCAAAAACTAGGTCCAGAATCAGCATGTCATGAGGGCCATCCCTCCGAGCATATCCAAATTTTCTTAAAGCTAGACAGGGGTTGTAGGTAATGCCTCCCCTAAAGCCAAGTAATGGCACATTAGGGAATTCACCACAATGATCAATGATGATGACATTTTCTCTGGACTGAGAACACCAATGTACATCAGAATGTGTGAGGGTCATCAACCGTTGTGACCACCTTAAACCCTGCTCATTCTTCAAAACTGATTGTGGGAGGTGAGAAATAAACCACCTTGCTAGGAGGGGAGTACAACACATGAGAACACCTCTTTTCCTCATTGTTCGTGTGTAAAATGAGTGTAGGATGTCCCCAAGCAATGTAGGTATGGGATTCCTGGATATGAAAATCTTGACAACATTCACATTTATAAGTTGGTCAGGGTTTGGGAACAAGACCAACCCATAGATAAGGAGTGCCACAATCTCTTCAAAGGCTTGTAGATCAAGAGAATTCCAGCAGTCCTGAGCCTTCTCAAACAGAAACTTTACCAAGAAACCCTTGACACCACTTCTGGTTTCCCAATGCCCCTTGATGTCAGATGGTTGCAAGTGTAATGCTTGAGCAACATCTTCAGGTTTTGGTTCTTTTTCCGTACCGTTGTAGGGTAGTTGATTAAGAATAGGAATTCTCAGGAGTTAAGAAAATTCCTCCAAAGTAGGCACCAATTGGTAATCAGGGAATGTGAAACAGTGGTGTAGGGGGTCAAAGAATTGGAAAAGTACTTTCACCATGTCTTCTTCAATGCTGATGTTGACTAAGTTGAGGAGTCTACCATGTCTTTCACTGAAGAGAGAATTCTCTGGAATCCTGGAAGTAAGATCCTTGAGTTGAGGAAGGATCCTCACAAGGTTGACTTGAATTGTTTTTCTGCGAAGAGATTCCATGACCTACAAAACAAGAACAAAGATGAAGATCCAAACCCTTGAAATGGTTAGTGGATGCATATGATGCTTTGTGATTTTCATGATGTATGCACAAGCATATGTACAAGCAAGTCACACAAAACCCTAGTTTCAGGCTCGCATGAGGTTTCATAGGTAAGTACCCTCTTGAGTTTAGTTGGCTCAAAACCTGTCCTATAAATAGTAACCGGGTTCTAAGGAGCTCAATATCATTGGATTGTTTTCTATGTTCATTGTTTTGGTTTAGCCACTTAACTAGCAACCAAAATATTCCAAGAAAATAACCCTCAATGAGTGTAGTATCGAGTATCTACCAACTTCGGACTGCACCAAAGCCGGTTATCTCACTACCCCTAATGACAGGCCAAGATGGTCAAGTAAGGTTCTAGTTCATTAGTGCTTAATAACATCACTCAGCGGCCCCGTATTCTCTTTGATTGACTCAAAGGCTACCGGTACTCATAAATATGTCGCACTAATATAGCTATTGCTTCAACCGTGTCGGTATACCCCGCACAGTTTCCACAATGTATTGCTATCTATGAATGTTTCCCAAATTCGGGTGGAGGATTTCAAGCCCAAACAAGAGAACAAAAATGTAAAGCAATCAAAGCAAACAATAGTCATGCCAAGGGTGATCTAAGCCCTAAGGTTACTCCACTTTTTTCAGACAATCCCCAGCAGAGTCGCCAGTTCTGTGATACGGTGGGAGAACTGACTTGAGGTTTCGTGTTTGTGTTCGCAAATGTTTCGGTTTAGCAAGAGTCGCCACTGACTTTTTATTTTATCCTAAGGAAAGGTCAAAAAGCACAGGAAAGACCTTTGAGATGTTTTCTTGGGTTCGGGGAGTAGATTATAGAAAGGGAAGGTATTAGCACCCTTTCTATCCATGGTTATCCATGGGCTCTTAGTTACTTGCTTTAGATCACTTGCTTTACTTTTCAATTGTTTGAAATGGTGCTTTGTGTGTGATTTTGGAAAATGTTTTGAAAAGAGGCCATCGTTGTGGAAACCTTTGTAATGATTCTTGTTTGAATGTATACAAAGGTGTTTTTGTCTTTTGAAAGGTTCTCAATGTTTGAAAGTAGGGTTTTGAAATTGTGTTGTGGAGTGTGTTTTGAAAAGTAGCAAGGATGTTTTTGCAAGCTTTGATCAAGTAACTAAGAGTTGTCTACCCTATCTTACTCAAAGATCTTTCTTATGTTTTTAACCCTTTTAACAGTGTTATTTCACCATTGTATTTGGTGAATAACCTTGTGTTAGGATGTTAACGGGACAGGCGCGAGTCATCATATAGACCATGATAGCAACAGTGTTGAGTATCTTTGGCAATTTTCTTGAGGGACTTGATCATTTTGTTTAGGCAACTCAGATAGCGTCATCGAGGGACTATGATCTTTTTGTTTGTTTTTATTTTTCCAAAGTACTCAACATGCAACCATGGCCCATTTTTGAAGGCAACAAGTGGATTGTAACCCTAGGGGTGCAAGTGTGCATTGTGTTTGTTTTTTTCATGCATATTTATCTTGGATTAGGTCAAACTGATTGTTGATTTTTATTTGCATACAAACCCTAGGTCTAAGCATAGCATAATTGAAAGCTTTTAAATGTGCGAGAATTTAAATGCTACACTATTACAACATGATATAGGGAGGGGGATACAAATTTGAATTGGGGGTATTTGACAAGAAATTAAACCCTAGATCACTATTACAACCAAATTGAATATACAAGATACAATATTTAAATGTACAATAATTGAAATAAATATAATAAATAAATGTAAATAAAATGTATTATGCCAAAATGTTTTTAGTATGTAAGAAGTAATTTTTCAATGTGAAAAGTAAAATAAAGAAGATCAATTTTAATTATTTTTCCTATTTAGGGCAAGAAACCCTAATTCTTAATAAATAATATTATTTATTAATTATGTGCAATAATATACTAATTTATATAAAAAAAATAAAAGTATATTGTAAAAATGACATTTTTGGTCCAAAATAATAATAAAAAGGGAAATGTAATATTTTTTTTGTATTTTTTGTTCTAATTATTTAGTAAAATATAATATATATATATATATATATATATATATATATATATATATATATATATATATATATATATATATATATATATATATATATATATATATATATATATATATATATATATATATATATATATATATATATATATATATGTATATATATATATATATATATATATATATATATATATATATATATATATATATATATATATATATATATATATATATATATATATTAAATGTATTAAATATAATAAATATGTATAAAACAAGATAAATTTTTTACAAAAATAAAATATATTTAAGAAGGTATTTTAGTGTGAATAAAATTAAGAAATAAAAAATAAAAAGTATTATTTGCATTATTTTTAAATTTAAACAAAATAATATAAAAACATATAATATGTTTTAATGCTAGTAATAATAAAAGTAAATACCAAATAAATGTAAAAAATTATAAAAATATTTTTGGATCATTTTTTATATTTGAAAATAAAATATTAAAGTCAGAAAAGAAAATAAAAATGCAAAAATATCAAAATATGAGAAAATGGGCCATGGGGTGTGAAACTGAAAGTGGGGGGGTGCCAAAAGTAGGAAGTAGCCAGGCCCAGCCCAGTTACTTCATCTTCTTCCTCTGTCCAACAGAACTTGAAAAAAAAAACGCGTGCTAGCTACCCCAACCTGTATCTCCTGATTCTTTGATCTTTTGAAAAAACTCAAAACATGAAACTTGTAGAGCATCAAATAACGAATCTAACCATATAAAAAACTTGGATTAACTCTCAAAGACCAGAGATAATTTCTCTGGCCCTAATTTCTAACCTAGTTTTTTTCAGAAAGTTCATGAGTGAAATTCTCTCAGCATGATTAATGTAAATGAAAACTAAGCATATGTATGGCTTCAGGGCTATGAGTACAACATATTTCATTCACAAACCTAAGCCTAACCATTCCTAAATAGAGAGATAGAAGTCCATGAAATACCTGTTTCAGTTGACTTCGAGCTGGACAATATAGCAACCTTCAATGGTGTTTGAGCTTCTGTTGAGCTTGCCTGAGGTCCAAGGAAGCTTCTCCATTGCTTGGCTTGCTTTGAAACAACTTGAATCATGCTGTAGAACTCAACCTGCAGAGCTTTGAAATGAAAATGGCAAAGTGTGTTAGAGATGTTACAGCTTGCAATAGGGGCTTGGGATAGTTCAGGTGAGTTGATTGGAAGGTGTTGGAACTATCTTGGGACAAAACGCACGATGGAAATTGGTTGTGGCTTGCAAGATGCAGAACTTGTTCTGTTTTTGCAGAAAAACAGTGATTCTGAGTATGAGGAGTTTTTAGTGATGAAAGGGTCGTGCTTTAGGCTTGTTGGGATGTATGGAACTTGTTCACAAAGTTCTTGTAAGCTTCTGTTAATAGATATGAGAGGTTGCTTGTGTTTTGTAAGTTTTCTTCTACTTGAAGCAAGAGAATGGAAATGATGTTATAGCCCTGTACAAGCCCTCCTATCATGCTGAAACTTTTGTTCTTGGTTACTAGAATTAGTGGACTTGATCTTGCCTCAAAGATCTGGCCCCCATGCTTCAAGGATTTGGTTTTGACATAAAGTGAAATTAGGCAAAAATGGCAATTTGCCTTTTTCTACTTAAGGCTTAATCTTGTGTATAATGTCCAAGTGAACAAAACAAAGGCTTAGACTGATGTACTGGCATTAAATTATGGAGTGCAAATTGGTTTTGAGGCCTGTAATGTTGAACCAAGCTAGCTAGATCAGAATTGCAAGTTGTTATGAACATGTATTGGCCATGGACAAAAGTGAGTTTTTGCCAACTTCAAGCATTCGATTCTCTCTAACCACAAGGGTGTTTGAGGAGTTCTTGGAAATTTTGGAAAGCTTGGAACATGTAATATAATCCAAATTTGCAATGCAACTTGAAATTCCAAGTGGAACTATGTGAAAAGTTGCCAAGAAGATGGGTCCAAATCCTGCCTAGATTAGGGCAAATTTTCTCTAAGTTAAAAGTTTTAGGTATCCTTGTTCCAAAAATCATAACTTGAGATACAAGCTTCTTTTGAGAAAACTTTGTGAATCAAAGTTGTAGACTTTGTGATGGACTATAACTTTCATGTTGCAAGTTTTGTTTGAATCCATTTGCATCTTGGTGAACAAATGGGACAAAGTTAGGAAAAAATAAGATAATTTCATAACTTAGAAAATTTCTAAGTTATGAAAATTTTCCATTTTAAACCCTAATTTGCATTTTTGGGTTTCTTGATGAACAAGTTTCATAATTTGGCATGTATTGATGAAAAATGACCCTTGGCACTTGATTTTGACCAAAAAGTCAAAGTTTAACTTTTCAGTATACAATCAAATTTTGATCAATTGACTGAAAAATTCATCTGTCAATCCTATGCATTTGAGATCTTTTGAACTTGTTGAATGGGTCAAGACAATTTCATTGAGTCCTTGAGTCCATATGTGAGCTTGGTTTTCCATTGGTTAGGTCAAACAGTCAAAAATTGCCTTTGTGCAGTCAAAACCCTAAAAATGACCATTTTGCCCTTTTGGTGATCTGATCAAATTTCTTGTGGAATTGTGATCCAAACTTGATCAAATGGTTCATATGAGTTCATAATGTTGATGTGGGTCAAATTTCATGAGGTTTGACTGTCAATTGGCCACAGTTGACTTTTTCCCCAATACAGCTGATTTCTAGGTCAACTGTCCAATTGACTGGGCAAAGATTTGAATCAAGGCTTGAAACTTGGTATGGGCAAACTTGTGAACCCAACATGGAGCATGAAAGTCAATTTGGGTATTGTAGGTCAAAATATCCTTGTGCAAACTCAAACCCTAATTTGGGTTAACAGTGCAAGGAGGGGTCTTGAGCAGAGCAAACCCTAACTTGATCCTGAATTCCAAGAGTCTTGTGATGAGAAAGTGTTGATGAAATGAGAGGGAAAATTTTGGGGTACAACAGATAGTAATTAATTAAACATAATTAAATGAAAACATAAACAAAATATAAAAAGATAGAGGAATGGGCCTGAGATAAGGGGTCTAGAAAGCAGGAATTCTGGCCCATTTGATGAAGATCCACTTGACTTTTGCAATCCAGTGCGCACGCATTGACTTGGCTTATGGTGTACTTGCAATGGTGGCCACCAGATCTGGCTATCTGGAACGCTTGATGTTGAAGGCATATGGTGGACATTAGGCTTGAGCGTGTACTGGATTACCTGAAACAACAAGGAAAAATAACAAATTCTGGAGGCAGGGATCGAACCCCTGACCTCCAGCTTCCAACGCCTTGAACATCCTGCGTGGAAGCCACTGGGCTACTTGTTTCTATTTGTTATCATAATACAAAATAATAATAATATAAGAAACAAATAAATTAATGGGATTTTCCGCGCGAAATTCAAAAAAGCCAGTAAGGGGGTGACAATGCATCATCTCCTTCCTCTCTCCGTGGCTAAAACCAGAAACACCTATGCCCACGGGAAAATGTCCGTTGCTACAAACCAAGCATTCTCAAAACCTTCCACAGGCCATGTAAATGGAATCTAACACCATGGTTAGATTCATCTCGTCTTCCTGATCACAACCATAGCCATCATGAAGGCCAATTGTTCCTGAAAATAAAAACCCTAAAACCAAATCCGAAACCCTAATAATGGTGGATTTCGTTACAGACCATATAAACGCAATTGAATGATGCCAAAAGTTTGCAAATGCTTCATAGGTTAAAAATATGCCATTAATTCAGATCAACAATGCTTAAATTGCAAGATGCGAATTCAAGAACAGAGCAAGGTTATGAACGACTTACAGTGTGTGGGAGGGCTTGAAAACGCCCGGTTTTGATTGCTTTCACTTATGGAGACTGACAAGAAACGATTGGGACAGATACCAAGCCTTGAGGATGCTTCTAAGTGGGACTTTGATCTCACACTTTTCTTTGATTTTTTTTGAATCTGTTCTTGCTCTCACGCTTGATTTTCAACCTTGTTTTTGATCTGCCTCGCCTCCTTATGTATCCAGCAATGCACTAGGGTTAATAGTTGTGTCAAAATCTTCTCCTTTCAATGCTTTGGATATTGATTTGATTCCCTTTTACAACCTTCCAAATTTGGCTTCTTTTAAATCTTTTTGTGCACTCTAAGGCTTGGCACGAATTGGAATGATGCTAGCTGTATAATGAAGCCTGAAATAATCACAAGATCCTTTGTTATCAATATTTTGGATTTTATTTGATTTATTATGATTTAATTTAAATTAATTCAAATAAAAATCAAAATAAATAATAAAATAAGATATGGACAAGTGGCAAGGGCTATAGCATATGGGATATGATGCCAACTCAAAACAAGTGAAAAAGAATGTGCCCATTTGGCAAAATTTGAAGTTTTGGGGATAGTTGACTTTTGGCAATTTTGCAAAAAAGGTAAACTTCAACAATGCATAACTTCCTCAATTTTGAATCTTTGGAGGTGTTCTTGGACTTTTTAGAAATCTTGAGATGTCCTATAATTAACCCTTTTGGTATCATCTCAATTTGATATTCCATGCTCAGGTATGAAGCTTTGACAAAAAGGTGTTTTTGTTGACTTTTCAAAATGACCTATAATGTCCAAATTCATAACTTCTTATGAGTGCATATTTTGATCTTGGGAGCTGAATATGGATTGTAGGGAATTGCATCCTCTTCAAAATGAGATTTGTATGGGTCATTTCTCATAAAGTATGAGAAAGTTATGCTTGGTCAAAGTTGGGTTGACTTTTCCTAGTAAACCCTAATTTAGCAACTTTTGAATCTTGATGAATTATGAGAAATCCTTGATGAATCATGATCAACCCTTGATCAAATGATGAAATATACTTCAAAATGAGGATGTTGACCAAAAATCTTGAAGTTTGACTGTATGTAGGTCACAGTTGACTTTTGCCCTAGCACAGTCAATTTTTGGACCTTTGAGCAATTGACTGAGCAAACTTCCTCTGCAAGGCTTGAAACTTGACATGGATGATATTGAGAGCATATTAGGACAATTTTGAGAATTTGGGACCACTTGGAATCAAGCATCTTGATGCAACATGAAACCCTAATTTGGAGTAGACTGCCTTAGGAGAGAGCTTGTCTGGTCAGCCCTTGGACTACCTTGAGCAAGTTTGGAGATCTTTCTTGTAATGTTTTGAGAAATATGGGAGGGAAAAATTTAGGGTACAACATACAACATGTCCATTCTTTCTCTATAAATAGAGGAATTCTTTGCAAAGGCTAGAGAGAATTTTTTTTACTAGAGGATTTTTTGGAGAGGGTCTTTAGACCAGGGGAGTGAATCTCCAAACTTCCTCAAACACGACAAAAACTCTCAAGTACTTAAATGCTTGTGAAGAATAAACCCAAAATCACACACTCATCTCTTTCAATTCTGAAGAACTCCTCACACTTCAGTCTCCTTCGAATCCAATTGGAAAGAAACATAACACTTGTTTCTTTCTTCCTTCGAATCCAGCATCCAAGGCCTAGCTTCTGGCTCCTCCCTTCGAATCCAGGAGAACCCAAAGCCACCACTCAAGGCCCAATTCACATTCAAGGTTGAAGCAAGGTAAGTCACTCTTACCCTTGAACCTTTCGTTTCATGGCATAGCATGTGAGTAACTTTCCTTTTCATTTGAAACATGTACGTAATACTTTGTTCTTTTCGTTTCCACCCTCTTAATATATTTTCAGAACTAACCCTTTCATTTGCTTCTTGTTTACCTAAACATGCTTTAAGTATTAAACTGTTTGCAAGACAAATAATAGCATGGCCTTAAGCCATGTTACCATTTAATATCTCAAACGAAGAAACAGGGGGAATGAAGTATAAAATGAAGCCTTAGGCTTCCGTACTAACTTCCATGCCCAGCCAGAATGCATGCTCACGTTGATTTCAGTTCCAGTTGAAGGAGGCTGAGAAGACAGAATCGAAGGCCATGACTTGCTGATATCAGCCCCAATTGAAGAAGGCAACAAGGCAGAAAGGCAGAACCAGAAGGCGCGCCCTGCTGACTTCCAAGCCCAATTGAAGGCCATGACCTGACTGGTGCAAATTCCCAATCGAAGGCCATGACTTGCTGATGCTAGCCCCAATCGAAGGAGGCCAACAGAAGCAGAGTCGAAGGGTTCTCCTCCCCCAATCAAAGGAGCTCATTTTTCTTCTTTTTATCTTATTTTTGCCTTTATATTCTTATGCACTTCAATATGGTTGTAATAGTGTAGGATTTATTTTCTGCATTTTTTATTACTTTTGTATAAATGCTAGTAATTAGGTATGAATGGCAAGATAATACCAACAAGTAGACAACCTAAAAATCAAAGACAAAATGCATGCAATAAAACACACTTTCACACATGCACCCTTAGGGTAATCTCACTTGTTGCCTCGGAAAAATAGTCATATCCCTCGAACATGGGCGTTTTAGAAAAGACCCTTGACAAAAGATTGTAGTGCCTCAATGACCCTCGATGTTGCCTTCGGTAAATGATCTAGTCCCTAAACGACATTGCTAAAACATCCCACAGGTTGCCTTCTATGACTATATAAACGTCCCACGCCCGTCCCTTCACATCCAACGATGGGGCTTCTTACCAAATCAATGGTAAGATAACAACATCTAAAGGAAAAGGAAAAGAACATCTAAGACCTTTTGAGTAGGTAGATTGCTCCTAGTTGCTCGCTTGCTCACAACAAAAACATTTTTAAACACCAACACTTTCAAAAACACTTTCAAAACATTTTCCAAACATGAAATATTTTCAAAAGCTCAACACTTTGTATACATTCTTACGAACGAGAACTATTACAAAGTTTGTCTAAACGATGGCGCCTTTTCAAAATACTTTCAAAAACTGCACAAAGCACATTTTTAAACAAAATCAAGTGATCTAGCAAGCAACTAAGAGCCCATATATAACTATGGATAAAAGGGTGCTAATACCTTCCCTTTTTATAATCTACCCCCGAACTCAGAAATAATCTCAAAGGTCTTTCCTGTTCTTTTCAGCCTTTCCTTTTGGATAAAAGAAAATTCGGTGGTGACTCTTACTATCCGCAACAATTGTGATAAAACGCAAAACACCCAAGTCAGTTCTCCCACCGTGTTACACGGTGAATCAAGTTAGATGGGTTCTTGATTGGAGAAGGTGAATTAAAGTAAGCTTTGTGACATTGGTGAATGAAGGGTTTCAGAAACTGGTTGGTGTGTAAAAGTTTTAGATATGGAAGTGATTATATGTGAGGTGAATGTTTGAAGTGGTTTTAATGGAATGGGAGTTGTGAGAGACGGAATGGGGTTTAGAGCAAAAACATGTGTTGTTGAAGGGATTGTGGTAGTAACAAGATTAGATACAGATGTGATGATGGTAGATGGTGGAATAGAAAAAGATGGAAAAGAAGAGGTTTGCGTAATGGAAGTTGGAGTGGACAATAATGCATTAATAATGTTTGAAATAACCACAAAAACAGGTACAAAAGTAGCAGACTTAATTATAGTTTCAGGATAAGTGGCCATAGACACATTCTTAAAAGCTTCAGACTTCTCCTCCTTCTTCTTCATTTTAGGCACATAAGTCTCTGAACTCTTCTTCCTCTTTCCTCTTGAAGGATCAATTGGAACTAGAGAAGGGGCAAATCATTGTATCTGAAGCTGGACATATCATGCCCTTCTTCTATCATCATCTACACATAAGCAACAATTCCATCTGGTTTATCTCCCTTGGTAAACAGAGGGAAGTTATCCACTATAAGTCTTTAGTTAGTGATGCTAGCAGAAGGAACCTTTAGAGGATTAACGCTGACTTTCTTTATCAGTCCCATATTCATCAGATTTCGTGCATTAAAAGATTCTCCAATTCCAGAAGCCATATCCTCTGTGTAATGAGCTTCTTCAATCAGAAACTTCACCAAACCACTTTCCACAAAAATGGCAGTCAGAAGACGTCCAAAGGGAATGTAATTTGGAATCTTCTTGTTTGGATCATCTATGGTTCTGGTCTTTCTGATGGTGTCCCTTAGAGAGTAGAACATAAGAGAAGGAAGATACATCTTTTGACGATCCATCAGATAATACAACATGTACTTATGATGAGCATTGAAAAAATAAGATGAGCTCGAAGATAGTCTAGGGTTGATACAACCCATAATGATTTTGTGCCAAACCCTAAGCTTATCATGCAGATCCTTACTCTTGTATTCAATCTTATTAGGAGAGTAATTCTTAAAGATATATTTGTTGATAGTTTCCTTCAAAAACTTAGACTTATTATCAATTCCATGGACTCTTTTTCTTACCATATGCTTCATTCCAAGAAGATCTGCTATTGACTTCTCAGTTATGATGATTCTTTGACCTAGCACATGAGAAACCACATGCAAGTTATCATAGTCAGCTTGTTTCTAGAAATCTTTCACCAAAGCTTCATACACAGGACCATGAAGCCTCATGAAATAATGTTCCCAACCTTGATCATTCAATTCATCCCTTAGGTCACAACTGTTGGAAGAGAGATTGTTGAAATTGACCAAATATTCACGAAGAACAGTCAAATCTTGTGATTGAGTAATACAATGAACCTGAACAAGCTTCTTTGTAATGTGGGTTTCATCAATGATGGGTAGAGAGGATGAAATGATTACCATGGGAGTTGAAGAACTTGGTGGAACGGTTGATGATGAAGACCCAGAAGTGTTCATAGCTTGTTCCAACTTATTTGAAAATTTAACGACCCCTTATTGTTCTGGGTTAATCATTGTTGAAGTTGTTGAAGAAGGTGATGAACTTAGACGAAGAACTTGATGAACAGTTGAGAGAAATATGGGTTTAGGTTTTCTAATAAAAGTGTGGAAGTGAAGTGAGGATGTGTGTGTTAGTGTATAGTGTTTTTAGAAGAGAGAGAAAAACTTCAAATAAAAATAGACATAATTATTAAGAGTAATAAATTAGTGTAATTATTATGAATTAATCAATTCCAAGAAAAAGTGCACTGCTCATTGTATAACTTAAGTAGAGTGTAATGATTAAGAATAATCAAGGTTTACACGCGTTAATCACTGCATCTAATTAAGTGACACATTTTAATATCCTCAGAGTCTGGAAAACAAAAAAGTTTCCATCTGATCAGAGACATTTCTTACCGAAACATCTTCTAATGACTGAGATTATGAATAAAAAGAAAATACTTTTGTTTAAATTAAAATCTCATTTCTTCAGACTATGACTAAACATATTTGATTCTGATGAAATCTTACTCTGTACAAAAGTCCATTTTCAGATGCTTCAGAATGAAAAGAAATCTATCTTTAGCTAAGGGTTTTGTAAAGATATCAGCCCATTGATCGTCTGTATCTATGAATTTTAAAGATAAGATCCCTTTCTGAACATAATCTCTAATGTAATGATGTTTCATTTTTATACGTTTAGCCCTAGAATGTGTAGCGATAAAAAATGTAGCGGGGTAAATCGGAGATCAAATTATTGATTAATTCGTCTCACAAAAGCAAGAGTCGCCACCGCGCTTTATTATTTCCAAGGGAAAAGGGGAAAGAGCGAAACAAAACCCTAAATATGCAATGTAAAATAATACTTGCTAAAAGTAATAAAAATACAAGGCGTTTTTGAAAAGAGATCTATGGTTCGGGGGTTGGTTATACAGTGGGAAGGTATTAGCACCCAATGTATCTATAGTACTCTATAGGAACCTTTTGAAATATCTGTTTATTAAAATTGTTCGTTTGATTTAAAAAATAAATTGTTTTAGCCGAAAAGGGGTACAAACGGGTTTTTGAAGGTACGACGACCTAATGTCGAAGTTTTGGCTTAAAAGGTATAAATTTTGAAAAGATTGAATATTTGAGGAAAAATTGTCTTAAGTTTTAATGGAATGAAGATGTTCGCGCGATTGGACTTGAGGACATGAAGTCAACAAATTTAATCGTTTTTTCCTCTTGGATTTAGACGTAAACGGAATAATCAAATAAAGATGAAATAAATCAAACTGAAAATCAGATAGATAATGGTTAAATAGCTAAATGACATATAACCACAACAATAATTAAATAACAGATTAAATGATATGAACATGCATTTTTATATTTTTGTTTAATATTAATTAAAGAAAAGGAAATGTTTTAATTTCATGTTTTTTATGTTTTTTATGTTTCTATTTTTATATGTTTTTTTAATATTAATATAAAGTATTATTTAAAAATTATTAAATAATTCTAAATTAAATTAAAACTTTAAAGGTTACTAACTTAAATCTAATTAGAAATAATACTAAAATTATTAAATTAAACCTAAAGTTAAAATTAATAAAAATGATCAAATTATTTAAAATTGTCTAATTAAAATACACCTCTTATTTGATTAACTTTTATAATTAAACTAAATTAATAAAATTCTAAAAGAACTAAAAGAGAATAAATAGGAAGAGGTGTATCAAAAATAAAGGGATGGTGTTAGTAGAAAACGTTTGGGCTAAAGGGTTTCTAAAGGGCCCAAACAAAACAGAAAAAGGGAGGTGCACTTAAGGAGATTCGTTGGGCTTAGGCAGGAAACGGGTTTAGTACAAACATTCCATTTGTTTAGGGTTAAACGTTGTGTTTTAGTATTGGGGAAAACAGATTAGGGTTAAGGTTTACAGAGCGGCGCTCATTTGCTCGTCTTCTTCGTTTTCGCGTTCTTCTTCGTCTTTGCCTTCTTCCACCTTCGCCTGAGTTCCTTGCCCATGGCCACCGGCATGTCCAAGCTTCTTCTTCCCTCCAATCAAAGCGTTAGGGCGACAGACTCAAGGTACCAAATTTCATTCTTATTTCGTTAGGGTTTTTACTGCATGTTATGATCTTTACATCCGTTTTTGCTTCTGACTTCGAATTATTAATGGTTATTATTTGAGGTATTTTGAAAGAAAGAGAAGGAGAAATGTTACCTTTGGAGACGGAGGAGGGAGGTTGGGGGTGTTGTGGCGGCCGAGACGGCGGGGAAGACAGTGGGGCTGTGAGCTTTGCGTGGTAGCCTGGTTTGTCTTCTTTGCCCCTTTGATTTATGGTTTGATGATGACTTGGCCCTGAGAACCTTATGTTATATCTCTCTTCTTCTATTGCCTCGTTGTATGCTTCTGAGTTGCCTTTGAACGCTTGTTGATATGTTTCAAGGATGAACCTTTTGGGTTCTGAGAAATTTATTGCCCTTTGAATGCTTGGATGCTTGAATACTTTTCCTCTCTTCTTCTTTGCTGTGATTCTGTCGCCTTTTTTATTGTTGGCCTATGATGAATATTCTGAGGCTTTTTGTGGGTTTGGAAATTGGTTTTATGGTTTATGCTTTATGGTTATGGTTGATGGTGTTTTTGGCTGGGTTTCTATGAACTTACAGATTATGGCCTTGAGTGTTCATTGGTGTGCTTGAAAGGTTTTACTGGTTTGGATGTTATGCTTGACAGGTTTTGGATTTTTGTTGGACCATAGGTTTGGGCAGGTTATGGCCTTTTAAGGTTTGGAAGGTTTTGAATGGTTTTAGCTCAGATTTGTTTATGTTGGTTATAAGCTTATGCAGGTTTTGGGTATACTGGTTTTTGGTTTGGCCATGGTTTTGGATAGGCAACAGGTTTTATGGTTTAGGCCATATTGGTTGAGGCTTTTCTGGTTTATGCGGGTTATGGAAATAGGGTGAACTGGTTTTTTTTAGGCCATAAGGTTTTTGGTTTGTGGCCTTGAGACAGCAGGTTCTGGTTTTGAGACAGCAGGTTCTGGCTTTGCTTTGAGACCTTGAGAATTTTGTTTTTGTATTTGTTTGACAGTTTTTGTTTTTTGAAAGCTTGAAGACAGGTTGACTCTCCTCTTTTCAAAGGGTCTGTTGTTGTTATAACAGTTTTCTTGGCCTTGAGGTTATGTTACAGGTTTTGTATATTTTACTATATTTCTTTGATACTCTGCCCATTATACTGCTACATCAGTTTGTTTTTATCCTTTTTCATGCTTTCCTTTTCTTATTGTGTTACTGCTGTTTGTTTTCTATTCCTTTTCTGCCTAAGCCAAAACCTGTAAAACCCACACTCTTTTCTCTCTTCTCTCTCCTTAGTACAATTTGACATTAAAAAAGTGATGTTATGTACTTGTTCTGAAAAAGTGAAAGCTGGAAAATGATGAGAATTAGAAAATACATTGCTTGCATATTTTGATTTTAAAACTGCACATCTCTTTGTCAACTGCATGTACAGCATGGGAGCCTTGTGTTTTTGGCCTCTTCCCATACATGACAGTTAGTTTACGTTGGACTTTGGCTTGCAATGTAACTTGACTTGCATATGCTGTTTTGCTTTTGAAATATGCAGTGGATTTTGAAAATGTGCAATTGATTTTGGATTATGCAGTTTACAATTAAAATGCAATTTTGACAAAAGTGAATTTGTGCATATTTTTAACTTGTGCATTCATTTTTATCAATAAAAAATTCATCCCTTTTTGTGAACCGGGAGAAATCCCGTGATTTGCAAAGAGGGTAAAAACTGATTCCAGCCGTTTGCTTTTAATGATGAACGCTAAAATAATTTTTTGCTTTTAATTATATTCATTTCTGACTTTTCTTTTAATTCTTTTGCAGGTAAAAACAAATGAGCATTAAAGAAGTATTGGATAGAATATGAAGATTTAGAACTTAGGAAAAAAATTAGGATAGTTTTTATTTCATTTTAAACATCGTAAAAATTATCATTGTAAATACGTTGTAAATAAATACGGTATTTAAACAACAATTGTAACAATTAGAATAAAATGAATAAAACTCCAATATTTTATCAATTAATTCTTTTCTTCTTTGCAATTATTTATTTTATCATTTATAATTCTTTAAATTATATAATAACTGAAAATCAATTCCAATTATTTAAATTTAGAATGATAAATAATTAAATAAACATCATTGACCAATTAACTCCTCTTCAATTATTTACTTCATTATTTATAATTTTCTAAATTGTAATAACTGAAAATAAAATTTCAACTATTTAAACTTAGAATAATAAATAATTAGATAAACATTGTTGATCAATTAATAAACTCTTTTCAAATATTTATTTTATTATTTATAAATCTTTAAATTATATAATAACTGAAAATAAATTCCAATTATTTAAATTTAAGATAATAAATAATTAATAAACATTGTTTTAGCATTGATCAATTAATAAATTTAGCGTTCAAAAAATAAACAGCTCTTGACTTGAAAAAGTTATGAATTTTAAATCTGCTTTGAAAATTGATAAAAATAGGTCAAAACACTTGCAATGTAATGATGCAGATGGGAGATGGTATCTTAGGTCAAAATTTGGGGTACAACAGAATGTAAGATATGATTTTTACTTAAACAAATAACAGTTGTATTATCGCAGAAGATAGGAATGTTACTCTTATAAATCTGATAGTCTTCCAGCTTATTTTTCATCCATAGCATCTGAGTACTCCACAGTGTCGCTAAGATGTATTCTTCCTTTGGTGTTGAAAGTGAAATTGTTGATTGCCTCTTGCTTGACCATGAAATCAAATTCTTGCCAAGAAATTGACAATTTCCAGATGTACTTTTCCTCTCCAGTCTATCTCCAGCGTAATCTGCATCACAAAAACCAGAAAGAGTGTACTCTAATGTTTTCTCATACATCAAGCCAAGTTTAGTTGTTTCTTTCATATACCTTAGAATTCTCTTAACAACAGTTAAGTGAGATTCCCTGGGATCATATTAGAATCTAGCATATAAATGGACGTTGAATAAAATATCAGGCCTGGAAGCAATTAGATACAGAAGATAGCCTATCATACCATAATATAACTTCTAGCATACCTTTCCACTTACCTCATCTTTCTCTAGAATGCATGTTGGATGCATCAGAGTCTTTGCTGGTGTGCTATCCATCATGTTTAACTTCTTTATAAGTTCTTTAGTATACTTACTCTGATGAATGTAAGTATCTTCTTATTTTGATCAATCTAAATTCCCAGAAAGAACTTCAGTTCTCCCATCAAACTCATCTCAAGCTCAGCCTGCATCAACTTAGAAAATTCCTTGCAAAGAGAGGGATTAGCATAACCAAAAATAATATCATCAACATAAATTTGAACTATTAGAATATCATTTTGAATTTTTTACAGAAGAGTGTAGTAGCAACCTTCCCTCTGGTAAATTTATTTTCTAAGAGAAAACTACTCAATTTATCATACCAAGCTCTGGGAGCTTTCTTTAGACCATAAAAAGATTTCTTGAGTTTAAAAACATAATCTGATTTCTCATAGTTTTCAAATCTAGGAGGTTTTTTAACATATACTTCTTCATAAATATAACCATTCAAAAATGTACTCTTAACATCCATTTGATAAAGGATGATGTTATGATTAACAAAAAAAGAAATTAATAAACAAATTGCTTCTAACCTGGTGACTGGTTCAAAGGTTTCTATGTAGTCTATTCCTTCTTGTTGACTATAACCTTGTGCAACCAGTCGTGCCTTGTTTCTGACAACTTCACCCTTCTCATTGAGCTTGTTTTAGAACACCCATTTGGTTCCAATGATGTGGGCACCTTTAGGTTTCTAAACAAGATCACATACATCATTCTTTTAGAATTGGTTCAGCTCTTCTTCCTTTTCCGTAATCCAATCTTTGTCTAGAACAGCTTCATCAATAGATGTTGGCTCAATCAAAGATACCAAACCCAAAAGCATTTCTTTAGATGGTTTGAAGGCTGGTCTGATTTTGACGGAGCGTCTTTGTTTCCCAGAATCAAATCTTCAGGATGAGAGATTGTAGCTCTTCTTCTCCTTTGTTATGGGGGATCATAAGGAGAAGCAAAAATATCATAAGTGGGAACTTCTGAATCTTTGTCTTCTTGTACCTTCTCCTTCGGTTCTGAAAAGGTTATCTCTAAATCTACAAACTTTTCAACTAGCTTTGACTTTTCAAAGTCAAGCTTATCATTGAATCTGACATGAATTGATTCTTCAACAATTCATGATTCTGTTTTATAGACTCTGAAGCCTTTTGAGCGTTCAAAATATCATAACAACTGACACTTATGTGCTTTAGAATCAAACTTGCCCAGATTGTCTTTAGTGTTCAACATAAAACATATACATCCAAAAGGATGTGAATAAGAAATGTTGGGTTTTATATTCTTCCACAGTTCATATGGAGTCTTACCCAAAATAGGTCTTATCGAGATCCTATTCTGAATGTAACAAGTTGTATTTACTGCTTCTGTCTAAAAGTGCTTATCCATTTCAGTCTCTTGGATCATGGTGAAAGCCATTTCTTGTAAAGTCCTATTCTTCCTCTCTACAACCCCATTTTTTGTGGAGTTCTAGGGCAGGAGAAATCATGGGATATACCATTAGTATCAAAAAGCTTTTCAAAATCTTTGTTTTCAAATTCTCCACCATGATCACTTCTAACTGACTATTTTGCAACTCTTTTCGTTTTGCACTTGAGAGAAAAAGAAACGAACACAAAATGTGACTCATCCTTGTGTATTAATAATTTTACCCATGTCCATCTGCTGTAATCATAAATGATGACTAGTCTGTATTTCTTTCCATTGACAGAGGCAGTTTTTACTAGTCCAAACAAATCAATGTGAAAAATTTCTAATGGCCTAGAGGTAGAAACAAACTTTTTAGCTTTAAAAGAATTTTTTGAAAAATTTCCTTTCTGACATGTTTCACAAGGAGCATCTGAAGAATACTTCAGATTGAGCAAGCCTTTGACTAATCTAAGCTTATTTAGTTGAGGTATCTTTCTCAAGATAACATGACCCAAACGTCTATGTCATACACACTGCTCTTTGTTGAATGACATAATACATTTTACATTATGGTTTTTCAAATATGATAACCTAATTTTGTAAATGTTGTTCTTCCTCTTACAATTAAACAGAACCGAGCCATCCTTCTAACTTATAGCCTTACAGGATGTTTGATTAAAGATGACATCATAAACATTGCCACTAAGTTGACTGCTTGATAATAAGTTATGCATCAAACCCTAACTAAAAGAACATTATTAATAGAAGGAAGTTTACCATTACCAATAGTTCCATAGCCAATGATCTTTCCTTTCTGATTACCTCTGAAACTAACAAACGCCTATTGAATTAAGTTCCGAATCTCAGAACATACGCCTTTCGCCTGTCATGTGTCGCGAGCATCCACTGTCCAAGTACCATGACTGGTGTCTTGGTGAAGCCATCAAGGATATCTGCAACATAAATTATCTCATCCTTAGGTACCGATTTTCTGGGTCATTTTTTGTTAGCATTTCCAGAGGTTTTGACACCTTTGGATTCTTGTGCAACAAGATAATCAAGTGGATTTTGTGCATGATATTTGGGCTTAGAAGTTTCCTTCAGTGTCTGTGGTTGTTATTTAATAGAATTACGACCTTCTTTTTCAGAACATTTTAGTTCAGTGCCAGCAAGAACAAAATTTTCAGAAAGAGGTTTTGGTTTGACAATTAGACTCTCATCAATTATTTTTGATGGTCCTGAGTATCCCAAGCCTCTTCTTCAATTTCTGCTAATGCCATAGATTATTGAATCCATCTTACTTCTATCTATGGTTTTAGCTAAGAAATGCTGAAAAGTTTTATCATATCTGATTACTTCACCAGTAATAGATGTGCTAGAAGTGACCGCTTCTTCCAACTTTGAGATTTTACTTTTAAGAGCAATATTGTATTTTTCTAAAGCAAATATCTTTTCATTTAAATCAGCACCATTTTTCTCACTCTTAGTAAAGTTCTCAGAAGTAACTACAAAAGTCTTTTTCAGAGTTTTGTGTTTACTTAGAAGAAGTTAATATCTTTTCATCACTTCTGATAAACAAGACTCAAGTTCAGTACGAGAGAGAAAAAAAATACCTCTGTGTCGTCAGAGTCTGACTCATCCTCAGTTGTCAGCTTACACTATGAGATAACTTTACTTGTACTTGTTTTGGCCATGAGTACCACATTAGCATGTTCTTCCTCAGAATCTTCCTCTTCTGACTCTGAATCATCCCATGTTTCCATAAGACCCTTCTTTTCTTTGAAAACCTTCTTGGGTTTCTTGTATTTTCTGAGCTTTGGACATTCATTCTCTTAGTGTCCAGGCTCTTTGCACTCATAACACGTAACTTCGTTTCCAGAAAATTTCTTCTGACCAGATGTAGATTCAGATCTACCTTTTGTTCTCCTTGGTCCTCTAAACTTGCTTTGTCTATGTTTCTATAGCTGGTTCATCCTTCTGGATATTAGAGAAAGATTATCTCCATCTGAATCTTCTTCGGATTCTTCTGATTCTTCTTCAACTTGAAAATCCTTTGTCTTTTCAGACTTAGACTTCAGAGCCACAAATTTACCTCTTCTCTGAGGTTCATCTTCTTGAAGTTCAATCTCATGACTTCTTAAAGAACTGATTAGCTCCTCAAGATTAGTATTGTTCAGATTCTTGGACAACTTCAAGGAAGTTACCATTGGTCTCCATTTCTTAGGCAGACTTCTGATAATTTTCTTGACATGATTTACAGTGGAACATCCTTTGTTCAAAACCCTGAGTCCTACAACAAGCGTCTGGAATATTGAAAACATAATTTCCACAATTTCATCGTCTTCCATTATGAAGGCTTTATATTTCTGGATTAGGGCCAGATCATTTGTCTCCTTAACTTGAGTGTTACCTTCATAAGTCATCTTAAGAGAATCAAAAATAGACTTTTAAATCTCTCTATTTGTGATCTTTTCATAATCATTGTAAGAAATAGCACTCAACAAAATTGTTCTATCTTTGTAGTGATTCTCGTAAGTCTTTTTCTGAGCATCTGTCATTATAATTCTTGCAATCTTTTTACCTTCAACATCTACTGGATAACTGTAGCCATCAACTACCAGATCCCATAGATTTAAGTCAAATCCCAGAAAATAACTTTCCAATCTATCCTTCTAATAGTCAAACTTTTCTCCATCAAATATGAGAGGTTTTACAACATATTGGTCTTTATCCTTATCCTTATTATCAACAGTGACATTGTTGTTTACCATTGTTTTTCACACAGTCTGGATCGATACTAAACACAATTAAGTGCTTGATAAAAATTCAAACTTTTTATCACTTAGAACCTGAGCTCCGATGCCAACTAAAGGTGCGAAAACACAAGAAAGGGGGGGGGGGGGGTGAATTGAGTTTTAAAACAAAAATGTTTCTTAAAAATAATCCCCTTTAATTGAAAACAAAATTTCTTCACTCTTGATAATAAAACTAAAGATGAAAGAAGGAAAGAACAAGTTATGTTTATACTAGTTCACTTGAAAATTATCAAGCTAATCTAGTCCACCCGCCAAGGTGATTTCGCCTTATCAAACAAGGTCTTAATCCAATAATCTCACAGATTATTAGAATGCCTAAGTTAACTGCAAGTGACTCACGTACAACCTCTAAGACACATTAATCTCAGATTTCTCAAGGATTCTTAACAACTGGTCCCTTAAGGCCCAATCAAACAACAATTTGAAAAAGATTTGTTTACAATAGATTTCAAGAACAGATAGACTTAAGAAAATAAAGGAATGCTTATGAATAATTGTAACACGGTGGGATAATTGACTTGGTTTTGTGTTTTACCGCAAATGTGCGGATAGCAAGAGTCGCCGCTGACTTTTCATTTATCCAATAAGGAAAGGGTGAACAGAACAAGAAAGACCTTCGAGATTTTCTTGAGTTCGGGGGGTAGGTTATGAAAAGGGAAGGTGTTAGCACCCTTTTCGTCCCTAGTTATCTACGGGATCTTAATGGCTAGCTCACTTTTTGAAAATGCTTTGTGAATGTGTGTTTAAAAATATTTTGAAAAAGCCAATAGTAAGTGTGATGCGGTGGGAGAACTAATTTGGTCGTTTTGCATTTTATCGCAAATGTTGCGGTTAGCAAGAGTCGCCATCGACTTTTATTTTATCTAATAAGGAAAGGTGAAAAAGTACAGGAAATACCTTTGAGATTGTTTCTTGTGTTCGGGGAGTAGATCATGAAAAGGGAAGGTATTAGCACCCTTTTCATCCATGGTTTTCCATGGGCTCTTAGTTACTTTCTAGATCACTTGCTTTTGTTTGAAATTGTGATTTGTGTGGTTTTTGAAAGTATTTTGAAAATGCGTCATCGTTTAGGAAAACTTTGTAATGATTCTCGTTCGTAAGAATGTATACAAAGTGTTGATCTTTTGAAAATGTTTTCAAGTTTGAAAGATGTTTTTTTGAAAGTGTTGGTGTTTTGTTTTGAAAATAGCAAGAATGTTTTTGGTTTTGAAATTGAGCAAGCAACTTGGAACCATCTACCTACTCAAAAGTCTTTCATGTTCATTTCCCATTTTCCTTTGACATTGTTATCTTACCATTGATTTGGTAAGTAACTCTATCTTTGGATGTAAACGGGATGGGCATGGGTCATCGTATAACTATGATTAGCAATGTTGCAACGTATCTTAGCATCTTTCTTTAGGGACTAAGATCATTTTGAAAGGCAACTTTTGATAGCGTCATTGAGGGACTATGATCTTGTGTTTGTTTGTTTTTGCTAAGATACCTCACATGCATAACATGGCTATTTTGTAAGGCAACCAAGTGGATTTTACCCTAGGGGTGCTTGTGTGCAAGTTTGTTGATTTTAATGTCTGGTTTTGTCTTTGATTAGGGTTTTCTAATTGATTGGTTTTAGTCTTTCCATACAAAATCCTAATTACTAGCATTTGTATATACAGAGATAAATTACGAAATTTACAATTATTATGCTATTACAATACTTGTGGGAGGGGGTGTACAAATTACAAATGGGGATTGGAAGAAAATAAACCTAATTATCTATTACAACCATATTGAATTTGGATAAACAATGTACAAAAATGAATAAATATACAAGAATGTAAATGGAAAGAAAAATGAATTTTTGTTTGTATTTTTTTGTAAAAGTAAACCTAAATTAATTAGGAAAATAAAATTAAATAAAAACCTAATCTAAATATTAATTGATTAAGAAAGAAAAAGAAATTAAGTTTATAAGAAAAATATGTTTAATGTCTTTTTTGTCTTGAAAATAATGTATGGTATTGTAAAATATTTTTGGTCTTTTTTGGTTTTAAAAGAATGTTTTTTTAATTGTAAAAGAAATAATTAAAACTCTAGTTTCTAATTAAATTTACAAATTAATTAGTAAAATAGGTAAAGTATGATTAAATAAAAATAATTTTTATTGTAAAAATAAATAAGCTATATCAAAGTATAAATCTAATATTTTTATATTTTTTCTGATTTTTCTAATATTAAATAAAATATTAAAGAAAACAAATAAATAAATATAAAAAAAGGAAAATAAAATGGGCCAAGGGTGTGAATAGTGAGCAGGGAGTATGAAATGAGCAAAAATACTAGGCCCAACACAGGGGGCCCAGCGCTGCAAACAAACATAAAAAATGTGATAAAAAAAGAGAAAATAAGCAAAAGGGTACCACTAGGGCTCGAACCCAGGTCTCAAAGGTTAACAGGCGCGCGCTTTACCATTGGGGTGGCTATACATCCTGTGATACGGTGGGAGAACTGACTTGAGTTTTGCGTTTGTTTTCGCAAATGTTTCGGTTGAGCAAGAGTCGCCACCGACTTTTTATTTTATCCTAAGGAAAGGTTAAAAAGCACAGCAAAAACCTTTGAGATGTTTTCTTGGGTTCGGGGAGTAGATTATAGAAAGGGAAGGTATTAGCACCCTTTCTATCCATGGTTATCCATGGGCTCTTAGTTACTTGCTTAGATCAACTTGCCTTGATTTTCAATTGTTTGAAATGGTGCTTTGTGTGTGGGTTTGAAAAATGTTTTGAAAAGAGGCCAATGTGGTGGCAACCTTTGTAATGATCCATGTTGGGATGTATACAAAGCTGTATGTCTTTTGAAAAGTTTTCAATGTTTTTGAAAGTTGTTTTGAAAGTGTGTTTGTGATGTGGTTTTGAAAAATAGGCAAGTGTTTTTGTTTTGCAAGTTGGCAAGTACCCAAGAGCTATCTACCCTAAATTTCTCAAAGATTATTGCTATGTTTTAACCCTTTTAACAATTTTGTTCCACCATTGTATTTGGTGGACAATCTTGTGTTAGAATGTTAACGGGACGGGCGCGGGTCATCGTTTAGACCATGATTGCAATGGTGCCAAGTGTCTTTGGGCAATTTTTCCTTTAAGGGACTTGATCATTTTTAGGCAACTTTCGAAAGCGTCATCGAGGGACTATGATCATTTAATTTGTTTTGTTTTGCCAAAGACACCCAACATGCAATATGGCCCATTATTGAAGGCAACAAGTGGAGTAACCCTAGGGGGGTGCAAGTGTGATTGGTGTTGTCCATTTTCATGCTTGTTTATCTTGAATTTAGGTCAAACTATTTGTTGTTTTTGATTTGCATACAAAACCCTAATTCTATCATGGCATATTTAGAAAGCTTTTAAAATGCGGAATTTAAAGGTCCTAAATTATTACAACACAAATTATGGGATGGGGGGTACAAATGTTCAAATGGGGATATTTTAGCAAGAAATTAAACCTAAACTATTACATCCAAATTGAATTTTTACAAGGTATTTAATTATACAATAATTAAATAAAATAAAATAAATATGCAAGATGCAAAAATGATTTTTTATATGTATGTAAAAGTGTTTTTTATGTGTCAAATAAACAAAAATAAAAAGGTTAATTTTGGATATTTTTCAAGTTTTAGGGTAAAACCCTAATTTTACTAAATAAAAGGATATTTATTATATAATATGTGTAATATTTATTAATTATGTATAAAAATAAATAAAAAGAAAGTATATTGTAAAAAAGTGATTTTTTAAGTTAAATATTAATAAAAATAAAAATGTATTATTTTTGTATTTTTCTCCTAAATAGACTAATAAATATATAAGTATTTATATTATTTATTAAATATATTAAATATGTACAAAAATAAAATATTTAATATTTAAAAAAAAGTATATTTTTTTATAAAACGCTTTTTAAAAGGTAAAATAAAATAAAAAAATCAGAAACTAAAAATGTATTGGTACTATTTTAGTATTTATAAATGAAAGTATTATGTGTTTATTTACATATAAACTAAATGAAACAAAATAAATATCAAATAAAATGCAAAAAATGGGAGAAAAATATTTTTAATATTTTTTCATGCTTAAATAAAAATATAGAAACAAAATCAAAAGGAAAAAAATTAAAAATGACAAATATATCTCAAAATGGGCCAGGGGGTGCATGTGTAAAACAGTGGTGCAAAAAGGAAAAACAACACAGACCCAGCCCAAAGAGGTTGTCTTCAACCTCCAGCAACAAAAATGTCAAAAACGCACGCCTTTCCCACCTGGTTCAAACATCCTGATTCCTGGACTTTTAGCACAAACTTATAACATGAAAAATGTCAAGCATCAAGCCACGATTCCATACATACCAAGAACTTGATCTAACTCTCAGAAATGAGAGAGAATTTCTCCATCCCTAATTCTTAACCTAAGTTTTTTCTAATGTTCAGGTTCCAAATTCTCTCAGCACATGCAATATAAATGGAAAGTAAGTATATCTGTAGCTTCAGGGCCATGAGTATAGCATTTTTCATTCATAAACTTAAAGCTAACTCTTCCTAGATTGAGAGATAGAAGTCCATGAACTTACCTGTTCAGCTTGGATCGTGTCTGGCAATGGAGGTACTTTCAGTGCAATGTGAGGACTTGTACAACTTGCTTGAAGGCCAGGGATGCTTCTCCAACCTTTAGCTTGCTTTGAAACCAAATGAATCAAGCTATGGAAGTCAACCTGCAAAACAGAAAAAGTGAAAATGGTGAAGTTGGTTAGAGGTGTTACAGGTCGTGTCCAATGCTTGGGATAGTTTGTATAGGTGGTATGGAGTGTGTATGAACTGGTTTTGGCCAAGGCGCACGAATGGATTGAGTTATGGAAGTCTAACTGCAGAGGTGACTCTGTTTTTTGCAGTAGGAGGGTGTTTTGATGAATGATGAGGTTTGGAAGGTGGTTAGCTCGTGCCTTAGCTTAGGTTTGATGTTTGGAATCTGTTTAACAAGTTTTCTTTGGCTTCTCTTTGCAGAAAATGTGAGTTGTTGTCCAAAATGCAAGGTTTCTTCTTACTTAAGCCAAAATTGTCAAGTGTTGTTACAGGCTCCTCTAGGCCCCTCAAATGTGCTGCAAATCTTTGTCTTGATCAGTGGGATATGTCCAATAGCTTGTGCCTAGAAGATATGCATTGTACCTCTTGATTTGCAAACTTGACATAAAGTTGCTCTTTACAAAAATGGATAATTTGCTTTTTCTAATTAAGGACTAATCCTTCATGTAATGACCAAACTCATAGAATAACATCTTGGCACAATGGATTAGCATTTAATTTTTGAGTGTAAATGAGATTAGAGGCCTGTAATGTAGCTTGCATATGCTGAGTTTGAAAATGCACAAGTTATGAACATGCCTTTGGCCATGAATCAAAGTGACTTTTGCTTATATTGCCAAATTCGATTCTCCCTAACCACAAGGTTGTTTGATGAGTTCTTGGACATTTTGGAAAGCTTGGAATGTGTAATACAATCCATCTTTGTAATGCAAATTAAAATTCCAAGTGGAAGCATGTGAAAAGTGGCCATGAAGTTAGGCAAAAATCCTGCCTAGAATAGGTCAAAAATTTTCTAAGTTAAGAATGTTTTGCACCCTTGTTCCAAAAATCATAACTTGATCTACAAGCTTATTTTGAGGAAACTTTGTGAATCAAATTTGTAGATTTTTCAATGGACTACAACTTTCATGTTTTGAGTTTTACTTGGATCCAAATGTATCTTGATGAAAAAAAGGGACAAAGTTAGGATAAAATTAGGGATTTTCATAACTTAGAAAAATTCTAAGTTATGAAAATTCTTCATTTCAAACCCTAATTTGTGATTTTTGATTTCTTGATGAACAAGTTTCATTATTTGACATGTTTTGATAAAAAATGAATCTTGACACTTGATTTTGATCAAAAAGTCAAAGTTTGACTTTTCAGTATATAGTCAAATTTGGCTCAGTTGACTTGAAAATTCACCTGTCAATCTTGTGCATTTGGGATCTTTTGAACTTGTTGAACATGTCAAGACAATTCCATGGGGTCCTTGAGTCCATATGTGAGTTTGGTTTGCCATTGGTTAGGTCAAACAGTCAAAAATTGCCTTTGTGCAGTCAAAACCCTAAAAATGACCATTTTGCCCTTCTGGTGATCTGATCAAATTTCTTGTGGAATTGTGATCCAAACTTGACCAAATGGTTCATATGAGTTCAATATGTTGATGTTGGTCAAAAATCATGAGGTTTGACTTTCAGTTGACCACAGTTGACTTTTTCCCCAATACAGCTGATTTCTAGGTCAACTGTCCAATTGACTGGGCAAAGATTGGAATCAAGGCTTGAAACTTGGTATGGATAAACTTGTGAGTCTAATATGAAGCATGAAAGTCACTTTGGGCCTTTTAAGTCAAAACATCTTTGTGCAAACACAAACCCTAATTTGGGTCAACAGTGCAAGGAGGGGTCTTGAGCAGAGTAAACCCTAACTTGTTCTTGAGCTCCAAGGGTCTTGTGGTGAGAAAATGTTAAACGAATGGGAGGGAAAATTTTGGGGTACAACAGTTGCCCCTATTCAATCTTCTTGAACCTGAAGAGTTAGATTGGCAAGTTTGCCTTTCGCGACTCGAGGGTAAAAGGAGATTGGACACTAGAGTGCCCGGAAATTTGCACTCGCATGCTGGAGTATCAGCAATGTGATGGCGGGAATGGGCTTATAGATGCCATTTGGAGATAGGATGGATAGGAGGATGGGTTTATAGATGCCATTTTGAAGGGTTGATCGCGTAAGAGATTCCTTAGCGAGAACTTGTGTACTTTGAAAAAGGAAGATGTTTCCTGGCCTGTTACAGGTGTTGATCTTCGAATTCTTCATGCAGATATGCCCTGGCTAGATACAGGTATCGAATCTACAATTGGTTGCTCACAGATGTGCCCTGGCTAGATACAGGAATCGAATTTGGAACTGTTGTCTACAGATGTGCCCTGGCTGGATACAGGTATCGAATCTGGAATTGTCGTCTACAGATATGCCCTGGCTGGATACAGGTATCAAATCTGGAACTGTCGTCTACAGATATGCCCTGGCTGGATACAGGTATCGAATCTGGAATTGTTGTCTACAGATGTGCCCTGGCTGGATACAGGTATCGAATCTGGAATTGTTGTCTACAGATGTGCCCTGGCTGGATACAGGTATCGAATCTGGAATTGTCGAAAGGTTGGTAGAGATAGCTTTCCTGGCTGGATACAGGTGTAAGTCTCTGACCTGAGAATGAAAGATAATTTCCTGGTCTGTTACAAGGGTTGTTCTTCAAACTCTTCATGCAGATATGCCCTGGCTGGATACAGGAATCGAATCTACAATCAATCACTCACAGATATGCCCTGGCTAGATACATGTATCGAATCTGGAATTGCGATAGTTGATAGTAATCATCTTTTGATTGACCTTTTTCCTGAAAAGGAAAAACATTAGTTGTATGCAATGTCATGATGTATGAGATGCATGATGTCATGATGCTCAAAATGAGGTAGTGTTATATGCACTTTATCATGTATGTAAGCAGGATGTGTGAAATGTCTATGAGTGTATTTTCGTCTTAGGAAAATAAATCCTTGACGATTGGTCGGGGAATCAAATCCTGGGTTGATGTTGAAGAGTAGAGTTCTTCGCTTCCGCTGGGGATGATGGTTGCAAGAATGAACCGGTTAGGAGAAGATGACTCCGTTGGGGAACAAACTTGTTGGAGAGATTACTCTGAGGGGAATAAAATAGGTGAAGAGACACTTCGCTGAGGTTTTGATGAGAGCTCCGCTGGGGATTTCAACGATAGACTCCGTCGGGGATTTCAACGATAAACTCCGCTGGGGATTCCACTGATAAGTTATGTTGGGGAACTTTGATGAACTCCACTGGGGATAGGAAGAACTTCGCTGAGGACGATCTTTCCGTGGTAATTCGCTGAGGATAACCCAGTTATAAGCTCTGGTGAGGAATAGCTTTTGAAATGAAACCGGGGAGAGATGTATGCACTCTGCAGGGGATAAGCTTCCAGAATCTACTGAGGGATAAACTTCAAGACCTGCTGGGGATAATGATTCAACTCTCCTGGGGAAACTTTTCAGACTGTACTGGGGTGTTGGTATTCCGCCGGGGAACAATCTTATATTAAGACTGTCGGGGATGCTTGTTGAGGAATGTCTATACTCCACTGGGGGATTGAAGTCTTCTGGGGATACCCAACTTCCTTAAGGCCAACAGTAGACTAACTCTGCTTGACTTGCTAGGGGAATATTGTGCCTTTTCAGGGTTGATAGTAAACCAACTCTACTTGGGGAAAGTATTGCTGAATCTTGCCTTACTCTGTGGGGAGTTGAGGTGACTTGATTACATTGTTCAACCGAACTTATCTTGGTACCTTGGTGGATAAAGCAACTAGACGCTTAGACAATTCTAAATTGCCCCTGTTTCTAATGTCACCTGTAATTAGTCTTTTGTTTCGTATGCAGATATTCATGATTAGCAATTAATGTCAGATGCATATATCAAAAATGAACATTGGACGTTTTTCGCAAAACAAAACAGATAAAGTAAAACGATGGGTAATTTGTCCGAAAAATTGAACTTGTATTGATTTCGAAATTTGCCTGTAAATAGGCGTTTTATGTACAGGGGGCTGACGTCCTAGTAAGAGAATGCCGCCGAGCAAAATAGAGTTTATACAATTTTGTGAAAAAGAAAACAAAACAGCTATGTGAAAAATAATCCCACTGGGTTCCAACTCTGCTATCGCCTTTATGTCTTCAAGCGTCTCATCACTTTGCTGCTTAGTTGAAGATGAAGCTGATTGATCGATGCCGAAGTCTGATAGTTGATGCCGAATTTTGGATGCAAGGTGATCCAAAGAGACATAGTATTACGCTTTATCCCTAACTTTTGCCTGGACCGCCCTTTCGGGTTTTCAGTCCACCGGGATACCCATTTTTGCCCAAGCCGCCTTTTCAGGTTTTCGACTTGCCGGGTGTACAGATTTTTATTTCATCCCTTATTTTTGCCCGAACCCTTTTGGTTCGCCGGGAAGCCCTTATTTTTGCCTAGGTGTGTCAACCTAGCGGGTCCTTAATTCATGCGTAGTATCTTTTTACTATGTCTGCATTGGCAGGGTGAGGAAGGTCGTCACCATCCATGGTGGTTAGAATCATAGCCCCTCCTGAGAAGATATGTTTAACCACAAATGGCCCTTCGTACATAGGGGTCCATTTGCCCCTGGGATCACTTTGAAGAAGAATGAT
Organism: Vicia faba; assembly: GCA_948472305.1. Lineage (NCBI taxonomy): Eukaryota > Viridiplantae > Streptophyta > Magnoliopsida > Fabales > Fabaceae > Vicia > Vicia faba. Next base: position 1,384,441,887 of record OX451739.1, read on the forward strand.
GCGCTTGATTACCAGGTCTCCGACTTGATACTCTTGTCGTCTGACTTTCTTGTTAAATGCCCTGATCATCCGTTTTTGGTATGTTTGACCATGACAAATAGCAGTGAGTCTCTTTTCATCAATTAGGTTTAATTGATCAAGCCGAGTCTGGATCCAGTCATCTTCGCTCAAGTCTGCATCCTTCATTATCCGGAGAGAGGGTATCTGGACTTCAATAGGCAAGACTGCCTCCATGCCATAGACCAAGGAAAAGGGAGTTGCCCCTGTTGACGTCCGTGCCGAGGTACAGTACCCATGAAGAGCAAACGGTAACATTTCGTGCCAATCTTTGTAGGTCACTGTCATCTTCTGCACAATCTTCTTGATATTCTTACTCGCTGCTTCTACAGCCCCATTCATCTTCGGCCGGTAAGGAGAAGAGTTGTGGTGTTGTATCTTGAATTGCTCGCAGAGCTCAGTGATCATCTTGTTGTTAAGATTGGTACCATTATCCGTAATGATCCTCTCAGGTATACCGTATCGACAGATCAGGTTGTGCCGAACGAACCGTGCTACGACGCTCTTGGTTACGGTGGCGTAGGAAGCTGCTTCAACCCATTTCGTGAAGTAATCAATCGCTACTAGGATAAAGCGATGCCCGTTGGATGTCGTTGGTCTGATCTCGCCGATCATATCAATGCCCCATATTGCAAAAGGCCAAGGTGCTGTCAAGATGTTCAGAGGAACCGGAGGAATGTGCACCTTATCAACGTAGATCTGGCATTTATGACAAGTTCGCGAGTGCTGATAACAGTCGGCTTCCATTGTGGACCAGAAATATCCTGCCCGAAGTATTTTCTTTGCCATGGTATGTCCACTGGAATGTGTTCCGAAGGTACCCTCATGTAGCTCTGCCATGATCTTTTCTGCTTCAGTCTTATCCACACAACGCAGTAAGGTTGAATCATGATTTCGCTTGTAGAGAATGCCATTGCTGAGGAAGAACTTTGCCGCAAACCTTCTTAGGAACTTCTTGTCATTGACCTATGCGCCTTCGGGGTATTCTTGAGCTTCCAAGTACCTCTTCACTTCATGATACCAGGGTTTTTCTGCTACCTCCTCGGTCTCGAGATCGCAGCAATGTGCAGGTTCATCCAACTTCCAGATAATGATCCGAGGAGCCTCGTTGTCCCATTTGACTTTGAACATGGAAGACATCGTAGCCAACGCGTCCGCTAACTGATTCCCCTCTCTTGGGAAGTGTTCAAAAGTTATCTCCTTGAAGTGGGGAAGCAATGTCAGTACATACTCCTTGTAAGGAATAAGATTTGGGTGTTTCGTATCCCACTCGCCTTTGACCTGATTGATCACGAGAGCGGAATCTCCGAAGACACTCAGAAACTTGATCCTTAAGTCAATTGCAGCTTGAAGACCCATGATACATGCCTCATACTCCGCCATGTTGTTGGTGCAGTTGAAACATAACCAGGCGGTAAGTGGAGTATGAGTGCCTTTAGAGGATATGATCACAGTGCCGATACCATTACCCAAAGCGTTCGAGGCTCCGTCAAAGTGCATAGACCATCAGGATCCTTCCTCAGGTCCTTCATCCGGTCCAGGTACTTCGCAATCAGTCACTACCATGATATCCTCGTCTGGAAATTCAAAGTTCATCGACTGGTAGTCGTCCACTGCCTGATGTGCCAAATGGTCTGCCAATACACTTCCCTTGATCGCTTTTTGAGTCGTGTACTGGATGTCGTATTCTGTCAAGATCATCTGCCATCTTGCTATTCTTCCGGACAAGGCAGGCTTTTCGAATATGTACTTGATTGGATCCATTTTTGAAATCAACAGAGTAGTGTGAGTCAACATATACTGTCTCAGCCGGCGAGCAGCCCATACCAAAGCGCAGCAAGTTTTCTCGAGCAGTGAGTACCGGGTCTCACAGTCGGTAAACTTTTTGCTAAGGTAATAAATGGCGTGTTCTTTTCGGCCAAACTCGTCATGCTGCCCCAGCACACACCCCATTGAGTTGTCAAGTACTGTCAAGTATAAGATTAGAGGTCTCCCTTCAACCGGTGGCATAAGAATGGGTGGTTCTTAGAGATACTCTTTGATTCTTTCGAAAGCGGCCTGACATTCATCGTTCCAACGTACTACTTGATCTTTCTTCAGCAGCTTGAAGATTGGTTCACAGGTAGAAGTTAGATGTGAGATGAATTGGGCAATGTAATTCAGACGTCCTAGAAAGCCTCTGACTTCTTTCTCTGTCTTAGGAGCTGGCATCTCTTGTATGGCTTTCACTTTGGCAGGATCCACTTGAATACCTTTGTCGCTTATAATGAAACCTAGTAGTTTTCCAGATCTCACCCCGAAGGTGCACTTGTTCGGGTTCAACCTCAGCTTGTACAATTTCAGACGGTCAAACAGCTTCCGTAGATGGTCAAGGTGTTCCTCCTCAGTTTGGGACCTGGCAATCATATCATCGACATACACTTCTATCTCGTGATGGATCATATCATGAAATAAAGCAACCATGGCACGTTGGTAGGTTGCCCCAGCATTTTTCAACCCAAAAGGCATGACCTTATAGCAAAAGGTGCCCCACTGAGTGACAAAAGTGGCCTTCTCCATGTCTTCAGGAGCCATCTTGATCTGATTATAACCGGAGAAGCCGTCCATGATGGAGAATACTTTATGCTGAGCAGTGTTGTCAACCAGAACATCGATATGAGGCAGAGGGAAATCATCCTTAGGACTCGCCCTATTCAAATCCCTGTAATCAACACACATTCGGACCTTACCATCTTTCTTTGGCACCGGAACCACGTTGGCAATCCACTGAGGGTAAGAAGTCACTGCTAGAAACTCGGCATCAAATTGTTTCATAACCTCAGCTTTGATTTTCTCGAACATCTCTGGACGCATACGGCGAACCTTCTGTTTAACCGGAGGGCAGTCTTCCTTGGTAGGCAGGTGATGAACCACAATGTCGGTATCCAACCCAGGCATGTCTTCGTAAGACCAGGCAAAGATTTCCACATAGTCATGCAGCATCTGAATCAACCGTTGTTTCACACTGAGCTCTAGGTTGGCACCAATCTTGACTTCCTTTCTGTCTGTCTCAGTACCCAGATTTACTATTTCAACTGGCTCTTCATGTGGCTGAATGGCCCTTTCTTCCTGGAGTAGCAGTCTTGCAAGTTCACCAGGCACTTCGCAATCATCTTCACCTTCGTCTTCGGCTAAGTTGATCGGATTTTCGAAGTCATAACTGGCGGTAACAGAGTCGTTACCAGTGAGATCCAGAGTGGATTGGAACCTGTATAAGTGAGTGTGTGTAAATATAGCTGTTTTGCAATATATAATAAAGAAAGAAAAGGAGCGGAAGATTTTGAAATGCAACAAACGTCCAATGTTTTGATTAATGATATATGAAAATGTCATACAAAAGCCCTCACAAATGGAGCCACGGTGCCCCGGGTAGGACACCGAGCCATAAAAGTTTTAACATATTGTTTGTTACAAATTGAAAACAAAAGAGTTCATTACTGAGTGACAAAAGTAATAGGTGTAAAGTCTTTGGCAGTCCAGTTGCTTGGTCCACTGTCGGTTGTTGGGTAGATCCAGCTGTCAAATTCCGATTCCTCCATGTCGTCTTCAATAGCATTCACTCCCGAGTTGGTGATGAACACAAGAGGTCTTCCAATCCTCGCCTTACGAACAGCCTTCTGAGCCTCCGCAGTGAAGCCCAAGCCAAACTTATCGGTCTTCGGAGTAAAGTCAGGAAGTCGGCCCCAGTTTGCGCACTCGCCCTTCTCAATCACAGCTCGGGCATCCTTTAAGGAAGCCATCTTCAAAGGAGGATCTTCAATCACAGTTTCAGTCGACGCCAAAGTCTGAGGCACCTCTTCAAAGTGTTGAAAGGGGGTCTCAATGAATTCCCCATCCATTTCTATGTACCGGAACGAGTTTAGGTGGCTGACCATATATTCTTCTTCCCCCTGAACTGTGACAATCTTCCCTCTGACTGGGTACTTAAGCTTTTGATGTAGTGTGGAGGTCACCGCTCCAGCCTTGTGGATCCATGGACGACCCAGCAAACAAGAGTAGGATGGACGGATGTCCATCACATAGTAATTTGAATCAAAAACTTGAGAACCAACCCTGATTGGAATGTCAACTTCACCATGTACCATCCTTTTCGAACCGCCAAAGGCCCGGACAACAATGTTACTGGGCTTGAGCTCCAGACCCTCACAATCTAGCCTGCCTAGGGCCTTCTTGGGCAATACATTCAATGAAGAACCGGTGTCTACCAACACATGGGCAAGAGTAGTGCCCCTGCATTCAATGGAGACATGCAGGGCGTCATTATGGTTTTTTCCTTTGGCGGTTAGATCGGCGTCAGAGAAGCCCAAACCATTATCAGCAGTCAAGTTAGCCACACAATCAGTAAATTGATCAGCAGATGTTTCTTGTGGCACATGGGCCGTCTTTAGGAAGGAAATCAGGGCCTTGGCATGGGCCTCTGAACACAACAACAGCGATAGCATAGAAATCTTTGATGGGGTGTGCCCCAACTGCTCAACTACGTTGAAATCACTTTTCTTGATAATCTTAAGGATCTCCTCCATCTCTTGCTGGGAGGCTTCAACAGTGGTTGTCTTCGGCGCCTCCTTCAGGGCAGGAAAATCAGTAGCAATCCCTTTGCCTCGAGCGTCAGATGACTCGGCAGCAGGGGTAGAAACAGGAACTTGATTAGGAAGTGGAACATGCACACTTGCAGGTGTGATGATAAGAGGTTTCTGAATAGCTGGTGGCGCAATATCTGGTGAGAACAGCCTACCACTACGAGTAATTTTGGCAGGCCCGGTGATATTGCTGACACTGGTACTTGTATCAAACTCTTGCTTTACTCCAAGAACATAAACATCTGCCCCATAGTGCCACGAGATAGCTTTGTCAGATGTATAAGGGAGAGGCCCCGGAACGGTGATGATGATAGGAGCAATCTTCTGAGTGGACATGATTTTGACAGGCTTCTTTGAAGGAGCCTTAGGAGGTTTGTTGAAAATAGTGACAATAGAAACTTCTTCGGTGGGGACAGCAGGAACAACAATCTTCTCGAACAAGATTTCTTTGCTATCCATCAGGCTTTGGATACCTGATTTTAGCAACGGACAACCAATAGGCGAAACAGCACACAGAAGGCAATCTTCACCACATCCCGGAAATAAACCGGCTAGCAACAGATTCCTTTTAACAGTCGATAACGGGGTAACAATCTCTTCCACAGAGGCTACATATCGGTCTTCTTCCACAACATTCAATCCATGCTGGGGAATGGGAGCAGTCACAACATTGGGCCTTTCGGGCGCCTCAAACTGTATTTCTTTAGCATCAATAAGGTCTTGAACCTTATTCCTCAGAGCCCAGCAATCATCCGTAGTATGCCCCCGGCTATCAGAGTGATAAGCGCAATGGGCGTTGGGGTTGTACTTTGGAGAAGCTGTGTTCACTACCTTCGGAGCTTCTTTGACAGTTACCAGATTGGTTGACAGTAGTTGCGGCAAAATCTGAGACAGGGTCATGCTGAGCCGAGTGTACTGCCTTTTGGGTCTCTCACCCCTTGGTTGGTTGAACTGCTGAGGAGCAGCAACAGGCTTTGAAATTACCAATGCATTAACAGCTTGGCGGCGTTCCGGCTTAACTTGTCTTCTGGGACCTTAAACAGCACTGGCTTCCTTCTTGAAGGGCTTCTTTTCAGTACTTGCGGGGGCACCTTTCTGTATCTTCCCTGACTTGATTCCAGCTTCTATCCTCTCGCCAGTCAAGATCAAATCTGTAAACCCAGCAGAAGAATTACCAATCAGATGGTTAAAGAACGGACCAGACAAGGTCCCTAGGAACATGTCAACAAGTTCACGGTCAGTTAGCGGCGGCTGCACCCTGCCAGCCAGATCTCTCCACTTTTGCGCATACTCCTTGAATCCTTCGCCCGTCCCCAGTGACATACCCTGAAGTTGGGTACGTGTGGGAGCGAGGTCAGAATTGTACTGATATTGTTTATAAAATGTCGTAGCCAAGTCTTCCCAGTTTCAGATACTGGCTCCATCCAGCTGATAGAACCACTCGAGTTGAGCCCCCGAAAGGCTATCCTGAAAGAAATGGATCCAAAGGTTCTTGTCTGCAGTGTAAGGTTGGATCTTCCTTACATATGATCTGAGATGCATCTTCGGGCAAGATAGCCCGTCATATCTTGCAAAAGCTGGCACTTTGAACTTCGGGGGGATCACAATTCCAGCAACTAATCCCAAATCTTCGAAATCTAAGCCGGGAACTCTCTGCAGCTCCATAGCTGCCAACCTGTCTTCCAAGCCTTTGTACTTATCATCAGCGGGCGGGTATTGTTGATCAGAGTAGTCTTCGTCCTCTTCAGCTTCCTCTTCTTCAACCTCGGATTCGGAAGGTACCGCAGCCACATTCCCTTTACTGGTTCCCTCTTCAGATGTAGGGGGAAATTCAAGGACTCTTCTGGCTTCACCCTCAAACCTTCTTCCTAGGGTAGCCACCCCGATTCTCTTCTTCTTCTTTTTCACTTGCTCTTTGTTCCCCAGCAGGGCTTTCAGATCTTCCTGAACCTTAGTCAAGGTCATCAGGAGTTTTTGAAACTGTGAATTCTGAGACTGCAAGTCCTTGACCGTCTGTTCGAGATCCATCTTACTGAAATAAACAGCAGAAAGATAAGGAAACCTGGTGTGGAGACCTGCTTATGCACATGATGAATGGTATGCTTATGTATGCAATGCATTCAAGGATTTAGAAAGTTCAAAATTGTTGCAAACAAAAAGAACGCACGTCATATTAATAAGAAGAAATTTGTCAGTACATAAATGCCCCATGGGCCAAATATTACAAAAACTTCTCAAGGTAAAAAGACGTTGCGCATCCTCTTTGGTGCGATGTAGGCATTGAGGGTCTCTTCCTCATGGAGTCGGCGGGTAAGCTCCAAAACCTTCTTCTCACTGGCGTAGAAGCTGGCTTCAAAAGTGTTCCATTCCTCCTTGAGTTGGATCCAGCTCTTCTGCATCTCCTCCCACGATGTAGGCATGTCAGGGTATAGGATGGCGTAGGGAACCTCTCCTTCTGTAACGGGCTCTTTAATCACAGGGAGAACATAAGGATAAGGCATCATTAGACTCTGGGCTCGGGTTCGTACCCACTTGAGATGAAGCTCAAGAGGGATGGAGTTCTTGTGCCCCAGTGTCTTGCTGTCTACCTTGTTAGGCATCCTCCAAGCTCTGATGAATCTTTGGCGAAGTCCTTGCGCATCGTTGTCGAAGTCAAAAACTAGGTCAGGAATCAACATGTCGTGAGGGCCATCCCTCCGTGCATATCCAAATTGTCTCAAAGCTAGACAAGGGTTGTAGGTAATGCCTCCTCTAATGCCAAGCAATGGAACATTAGGGAACTCTCCACAACGATCGACGATGATGACATTTTCTCTGGACCGAGAACACCAATGTACATCAGAGTGAGTGAGGGTCATCAACCGTTGTGACCACCTTAGGCCTTGGTCATTCTTCAAGACAGATTGTGGAAGGTGCGAAATAAACCACCTTGCAAGGAGAGGAGTACAACACATGAGAACACCCCTCTTTCTCATTGTTCGTGTGTAAAATGAGTGAAGAATGTCCCCAAGCAATGTTGGTATTGGATTTCTGGATAAGAAGATCTTGACGGCGTTGATATCCACAAGTTGGTCAGGATTTGGGAACAAGACCAACCCATAGATAAGGAGTGCCACAATTTCTTCGAAGGCTTGTAGGTCCAATGAATTCCAACACTCTTGTGCCTTCTCAAGCAAGAATTTTGCCAAGAAGCCTTTGACACCGCTTCTAGTTTCCCAATGCCCCTTGATGTCAGATGGTTGCAAGTGTAGTGCTTGAGCAACATCTTCAGGCTTTGGTTCTTTTTCCGTACCGTTGTAGGGTAGTTGATTAAGAATAGGAATTCTCAGGAGTTGAGAAAATTCCTCCAAAGTGGGCACCAACTGGTAGTCGGGGAAAGTGAAACAGTGGTGAAGGGGGTCAAAGAACTGGAACAACACCTTTACCATGTCCTCTTTAATGCTGGTGTTGACTAGGCTGAGCAGTCTACCATGTCTTTCACTGAAGGGAGAGCTCTCCAGAATTCTTGATGTGAGCTCTTTGAGTTGAGGAGGGATTCTCACAAGGTTGACTTGGATGGTTTTTCTTCGAAGAATTTCCATGACCTACAAAACAAAAACAAAGATGAAGATCTAAACCCTTGAAATGGTTAGTGAATGCATATGATGCTTTATGATGTTTATGATGTATGCACAAACATATGTACAAGCAAATCACACAAAACCCTAGTTTCAGGCTTGCATGGGGTTTCATAGGTAAGTACCCTCTTGAGTGTAGTTGGCTTAAAAACCTGTCCTATAAATAGTAACGGGGTTCTAAGGAGCTCAATATCACTGGATTGTTTTCATTGTTCATTGTTTTGGTTTAGCCACTTAACTAGCGACCAAAATATTCCAAGAAAACAACCCTCAATGAGTGTAGTATCGAGTATCTACCAACTTCAGATTGCACCAAAGCCGGTCACCTCACTACCCCTAATGAAAGGCCAAGATGGTCAAGTAAGGTTCTAGGTCATTAGTGCTTAGTGACATCACTCAGCGGCCTCGTACTCTCCTTGATTGAACTCAAGGGTTACCGGTACTCACAAATATGTCGCACTAATATAGCTATTGCTTCAACCGTGTCGGTATACCCCGCACAGTTTCCACAACGTATTGCTATCTATGAATGTTTCCCCAAATCCGGGTGTAGGATTTCAAATCCAAACAAGAGAGCCAAGATGTAAAGCAATCAAAACAAACAATTTAGTCATGCAAGAGGGTGATCTAAGTCCTAAGGTTACTCCACTTTTAAAAATTCCCCAGCAGAGTCGCCAGTTCTGTGATACGGTGGGTGAACTGACTTGAGTTTTGCGTTTGTTTTCGCAAATGTTTCGGTTGAGCAAGAGTCGCCACCGACTTTTTATTTTATCCTAAGGAAAGGTTAAAAAGCACAGCAAAAACCTTTGAGATGTTTTCTTGGGTTCGGGGAGTAGATTATAGAAAGGGAAGGTATTAGCACCCTTTCTATCCATGGTTATCCATGGGCTCTTAGTTACTTGCTTAGATCAACTTTCCTTGATTTTCAATTGTTTGAAATGGTGCTTTGTGTGTGGGTTTGAAAAATGTTTTGAAAAGAGGCCAATGTGGTGGCAACCTTTGTAATGATCCATGTTGGGATGTATACAAAGCTGTATGTCTTTTGAAAAGTTTTCAATGTTTTTGAAAGTTGTTTTGAAAGTGTGTTTGTGATGTGGTTTTGAAAAATAGGCAAGTGTTTTTGTTTTGCAAGTTGGCAAGTAACCAAGAGCTATCTACCCTAAATTTCTCAAAGATTATTGCTATGTTTTAACCCTTTTAACAATTTTGTTCCACCATTGTATTTGGTGGACAATCTTGTGTTAGGATGTTAACGGGACGGGCGTGGGTCATCGTTTAGACCATGATTGCAATGGTGCCAAGTGTCTTTGGGCAATTTTTCCTTTAAGGGACTTGATCATTTTTAGGCAACTTTCGAAAGCGTCATCGAGGGACTATGATCATTTGATTTGTTTTGTTTTGCCAAAGACACCCAACATGCAATATGGCCCATTATTGAAGGCAACAAGTGAAGTAACCCTAGGGGGGTGCAAGTGTGATTGGTGTTGTCCATTTTCATGCTTGTTTATCTTGAATTTAGGTCAAACTATTTGTTGTTTTTGATTTGCATACAAAACCCTAATTCTATCATGGCATATTTAGAAAGCTTTTAAAGTGCGGAATTTAAAGGTCCTAAATTATTACAACACAAATTATGGGATGGGGGGTACAAATGTTCAAATGGGGATATTTTAGAAAGAAATTAAACCTAAACTATTACATCCAAATTGAATTTTTACAAGGTATTTAATTATACAATAATTAAATAAAATAAAATAAATATGCAAGATGCAAAAATGATTTTTTATATGTATGTAAAAGTGTTTTTTATGTGTCAAATAAACAAAAATAAAAAGGTTAATTTTGGATATTTTTCAAGTTTTAGGGTAAAACCCTAATTTTACTAAATAAAAGGATATTTATTATATAATATGTGTAATATTTATTAATTATGTATAAAAATAAATAAAAATAAAGTATATTGTAAAAAAGTGATTTTTTAGGTTAAATATTAATAAAAATAAAAATGTATTATTTTTGTATTTTTCTCCTAAATAGACTAATAAATATATAAGTATTTATATTATTTATTAAATATATTAAATATGTACAAAAATAAAATATTTAATATTTACAAAAAAGTATATTTTTTTATAATACGCTTTTTAAAAGGTAAAATAAAATAAAAAAATCAGAAACTAAAAATGTATTGGTACTATTTTAGTATTTTTAAATGAAAGTATTATGTGTTTATTTACATATAAACTAAATGAAACAAAATAAATATCAAATAAAATGCAAAAAATGGGAGAAAAATATTTTTAATATTTTTTCATGCTTAAATAAAAATATAGAAACAAAATCAAAAGGAAAAAATTAAAAATGACAAATATATCTCAAAATGGGCCAGGGGGTGCATGTGTAAAACAGTGGTGCAAAAAGGAAAAACAACACAGACCCAGTCCAAAGAGGTTGTCTTCAACCTCCAGCAACAAAAATGTCAAAAACGCACGCCTTTCCCACCTGGTTCAAACATCCTGATTCCTGGACTTTTAGCACAAACTTATAACATGAAAAATGTCAAGCATCAAGCCACGATTCCATACATACCAAGAACTTGATCTAACTCTCAGAAATGAGAGAGAATTTCTCCATCCCTAATTCTTAACCTAAGTTTTTTCTAATGTTCAGGTTCCAAATTCTCTCAGCACATGCAATATAAATGGAAAGTAAGTATATGTGTAGCTTCAGGGCCATGAGTAGAGCATTTTTCATTCATAAACTTAAAGCTAACTCTTCCTAGATTGATAGATAGAAGTCCATGAACTTACCTGTTCATCTTGGATCGTGTCTGGCAATGGAGGTACTTTCAGTGCAATGTGAGGACTTGTACAGCTTGCTTGAAGGTCAGAGATGCTTCTCCAACCTTTAGCTTGCTTTGAAACCAAATGAATCAAGCTATGGAAGTCAACCTGCAAAACAGAAAAAGTGAAAATGGTGAAGTTGGTTAGAGGTGTTACAGGTCGTGTCCAATGCTTGGGATAGTTTGTATAGGTGGTATGGAGTGTGTATGAACTGGTTTTGGCCAAGGCGCACGAATGGATTAAGTTATGGAAGTCCAACTGCAGAGGTGACTCTGTTTTTTGCAGTAGGAGGGTGTTTTGATGAATGATGAGGTTTGGAAGGTGGTTAGCTCGTGCCTTAGCTTAGGTTTGATGTTTGGAATCTATTTAACAAGTTTTCTTTGGCTTCTCTTTGCAGAAAATGTGAGTTGTTGTCCAAAATGCAAGGTTTCTTCTTACTTAAGCCAAAATTGTCAAGTGTTGTTATAGGCTCCTCTAGGCCCCTCAAATGTGCTGCAAAGCTTTGTCTTGATCAGTGGGATATGTCCAATAGCTTGTGCCTAGAAGATATGCAATGTACCTCTTGATTTGCAAACTTGACATAAAGTTGCTCTTTACAAAAATGGATAATTTATTTTTTCTAATTAAGGACTAATCCTTCATGTAATGACCAAACTCATAGAATAACATCTTGGCACAATGGATTAGCATTTAATTTTTGAGTTTAAATGAGATTAGAGGCCTGTAATGTAGCTTGCATATGCTGAGTTTGAAAATGCACAAGTTATGAACATGCCTTTGGCCATGAATCAAAGTGACTTTTGCTCATATTGCCAAATTCGATTCTCCCTAACCACAAGGTTGTTTGATGAGTTCTTGGACATTTTGGAAAGCTTGGAATGTGTAATACAATCCATCTTTGTAATGCAAATTGAAATTCCAAGTGGAAGCATGTGAAAAGTGGCCATGAAGTTAGGCAAAAATCCTGCCTAGAATAGGTCAAAAATTTTCTAAGTTAAGAATGTTTTGCACCCTTGTTCCAAATATCATAACTTGAGCTACAAGCTTCTTTTGAGGAAACTTTGTGAATAAAAGTTGTAGATTTTGCAATAGACTACAACTTTCATGTTTTGAGTTTTCCTTGAATCCAAATGTATCTTGATGAAAAAAAGGGACAAAGTTAGGAAAAAATTAGGGATTTTCATTACTTAGAAAAATTCTAAGATGAAAATTCTTCATTTCAAACCCTAATTTGTGATTTTTGATTTCTTGATGAACAGGTTTCATGATTTGACATGTTTTGATAAAAAATGAATCTTGACACTTGATTTTGATCAAAAAATCAAAGTTTGACTTTTCAGTATACAGTCAAATTTGGCTCAGTTGACTGGAAAATTCACCTGTCAATCTTGTGCATTTGGGATCTTTTGAACTTGTTGAACATGTCAAAACAATGCCATGGGGTCATTGAGTCCATATGTGAGTTTGGTTTGCCATTGGTTAGGTCAAACAGTCAAAAATTGCCTTTGTGCAGTCAAAACCCTAAAAATGACCATTTTGCCCTTCTGGTGATCTGATCAAATTTCTTGTGGAATTGTGATCCAAACTTGACCAAATGGTTCATATTAGTTCAATATGTTGATGTGGGTCAAAAATCATGAAGTTTGACTGTCAGTTGACCACAGTTGACTTTTTCCCCAATACAGCTGATTTCTAGGTCAACTGTCCAATTGACTGGGCAAAGATTTGAATCAAGGCTTGAAACTTGGTATGGATAAACTTGTGAGTCTAATATGAAGCATGAAAGTCACTTTGGGCCTTTTAAGTCAAAACATCTTTGTGCAAACACAAACCCTAATTTGGGTCAACAGTGCAAGGAGGGGTCTTGAGCAGAGTAAACCCTAACTTGTTCTTGAGCTCCAAGGGTCTTGTGGTGAGAAAATGTTGAAGGAATGGGAGGGCAAATTTTGGGGTACAACATATCCGTTCATATAAACAAAACAATAAATATATATTAAAAATCAAGTCCATGGCCTGAACTTTATCTTCAACCTCACGCCCAGCCAGAGTACCTGCATCTTGTTCATTTCCCATCCATTTGCAAAAGTGTAAACATGAATCTTGTGGCAAATTTCCTCACAATTTCAGAAATGTAAAGCAATAAAACTATAGATCAAAGACAAGCATAAATTTTAATGGCCCTAATCTGAACCCTAAAATTTTCATAAACTTCAATCTTAAAATTCGCTAAGCTCAAGCAACATAAATGAAAACTATGGACATGGTTAGCTTTAGGGCAATGGTATCTACCTTTTTCATTCACAAATAAACCATTAATGATGCTTGTATGAAGAGTTCAAAGTTAAGGAAACTTACCTCAAAACTGGAAATCGTATTCTGAGTTTGAGCACTCCTCAAGGTGTTGTGATGATCAGAATAGCTCCACTGAGGTCCCATGAAGCTAATGCAATGATTAGCTTGGTTGGAGAATGGCTGAAATGGTCTGGAGAAGTCCACTTGCAGTGCTCTGTTTTTGAAATTGGAAATGGAGGAAGATGGTGTTACAGAACTGTAACAGGGTATGGGATTGTTTGTGTATGATGCTTGGAAGCTTTTGGAAGCAAGAAGCCAAGAAACGCACGAGTAGTTTTTGGTTTTGGGATTTCTGGCCAGAATATGCAACAATGAAGGTGTGAGATGCAAATATGAGTTCTTGCTCTTTTCAGGGATCAAGCATGTGTGTGATTTGTGGAAAATGCCTTGTACATAAGTAATGAGAAGGTTTTTGTGCTTGAGAGGGTCAGAAGTACAAGATCTAGGTTGATTGTTATGTTACTTGATTTTGAAGAAAAGTGGGAAGTATGGTTCCAAGAGGAAGTACAAGCATGGGCTGAATGATTGTAAGTGTTTATACAAACTTCTCTTGAGTTATAGGATATGTATGATCAGAAGAAAACAATTGCAAGGCTCAAGAACAAGTTTTGTGCAAAAAGCTACTTTATCAAAATGACATTGTGCACTTTCTTCCTAAAATGGATATAAAGCATGACTTTGCATTGAATACTTGAATTGAGACCTCTAAAAGCTGTGAAAGAAATTAATTATGGAGTTCCTAACAAGTTTGAGGCCTGTAAAGTAGAGACTATGCAACATAGGTTTGAAATTTGAATCTTGTTCATCACAAAATGACTTCTATTTCAAGTGTGAAAACCCTAACTTCATCTCTTCGATTCTCCCTACTCAAGAATGATCTCAAGGAGTTCTTGGACATTTTGGAAAGCTTGTAATGTGCTCTACAGCAACTATTTGAATCAATTTTGAAAATTCCCCTTGGAACTATATGAAAAAGTGCCATGAAGTTAGGTCAAAATCTTGACCAAAACTAGGGCAAAATTTCACTAAGTGTCCAATTTCAAGACCATGACTTTAGGAATTAATAACTTGAGATCCAAGAATTTTTAGAAGAATATATGTAAAGGAATGTTTTAGATATCATGTACATCTACAAATTTTATGTTGAAAGTTTCTTTTGATTCCTCTTGCATCATGGTGAAAAATTGGCTCAAAGTTATGAAAAAAACATGAAGTTTTAAACACTTAGAAAAATTTCTGTTATAAAATTTTGAATTTTCAAAATGAAATCTTAACTTTTTGATTTCTTGATGAATAAGTTTCATATCTTGACATGTTTTGATGAATTGTGATCTTTGACATTGAATTTTGACCAAAAAGTCAAAGTTTGACTTTTCAGTGTACTGTTGACTTTTGATCAGTTGACTGAAAATTCCCTATCAAGCCAATTGATCATGAGTAATGTTTTAGGTCATTTCATTAAGTAAAAATGATGCAATTGAACTCTTGAGATCATGCTTCAAACCAATTGACCATTTTCTAGATCAAAAAAAATCAAAAATTGCCCTTTCTCATTCAAAACCCTAATTTTGACCATTTTGCCCTTTTCATGATTTGATCAAATTTCTTGAGGAATTATGGTCCAAACTTGATCAAATGATACATATGAGTTTATAATGTTGATATGGATAAAAAAGTATAAAGTTTGACAGTAAATTGGCCATAGTTGACTTTTTCCCCAATACAGTTGATTTTTAGGTCAACTGCTCAATTGACTGAGCAAAAGTGTGATCCAAGGCCTGAAACTTGACATGAGTAAACTTGGGGGTCCATAATGATCCATGAAATTCCTATGAAGTATTGAAAGTTCAATTGTCCTTGTGCAATCTCAAACCCTAATTTTGGTCATCAGTGCTTAAGGAGGTGTCTTGAGCTGATCAACCCTATTGCAGTCTTGAACCAAGAGAGATCTTTGTGAGAAAATATTTGATAAATGAGAGGGAAAATTTTGGGGTACAACAGCTGCCCCTGTTCAATCTTCTTAAACCTGAAGAGTTAGATTGGCAGATCCGTCATCTGTGACTTGAAGGTGAAAGATGATTGAACACTAGAGTGCCTAGAAATTTGCACTCGAAGATGGATGGTGAATGGGATTATAGATTCCATTTAGAGGAATGTTGGTAAACACTGCAAGAAGTATTAGCACAAATCTCTTGTTGATTTATACTAAAACTTGATATTTTACCTGTGAGAAAAAGAGTTAGTAAAATGCAGATGCCTGCATGATGTTCACCAGATGTGGTATTATGCTAAATGCATATGGTATGTACATGCTATGATGTATGAATGTGAGATGTATGTTTTTGTCCAGGAAAATAAATCCCTGACTGTTGTCGAGGAAATTCTGGGGGGTTGAATCCCTGATTTCCGTTGGAGATGAAGAATATGCATATCTTCAAATTTTGTTGAAAGGATGCTTTCGTTGGGGAATATCACTTGAATGTCAGTTGTTATCTGGTCGGATCCAGGCTTCACAATTGCTGAGGATGAAGTAGTCGACTGTTATTTGGTCGGATCCAGGCTTCACCGCAACTTACTGGAGGAAGAGACAAATTAACTGTGTTATGTGGTCGGATTCCAGGCTTTGTAGAAGATTTTCTTGAGATTGAATAGTTATCTGGTCGGGTCTAGGCTTCACAACAACTTGCTGGGGATACGGAAGTTAACTGTTATCTGGTCGGATCCAGGCTTAGCAATAACTTGAAGTGGTAACTATTATCTGGTCGGGTCCATGTTTCATGGTTTTTGGAGAGTTGTATTATTATCTGGTCGAGTCCAGGCTTCATAGTGTCTCTCTGGGAATCATAGATAGTTGTTATCTGGTTGGGCTCCAGGTTTCACAATAGACTGTTTGAAAAACTGTTATCTGGTCGGGTCCAAGCTTTGCAGATTTCTGAGGTTGATGAGGTCAATTGCTATCTGGTCGGGTCCAGGTTTCACAATAAACTGTTTGAGGATTTAGTTGTTATTTGGTCGGTTTCCAAGTTTCACAAGGAATCTCCGAGGGTAATTGTTATCTTGTCGGATCCAGGCTTCACAATAACTTGCTTGAAAAGATGAAATTGAAAACTGATATCTGGTCGGATCCAGGTTTCACAGTAATTTGTTGGGGATACGGAGGCAAAATCTACTGGGGAAAAGAAGTTAAACCTTGTCCGGGTTGAGTCCAGGTTCTTCTATATCTTCGAGGAGTTAGACTACTATCTGGTCGAGTCCAGGTTTCATAGCATCTTGAAATTGAGATTAACTGTTATCTGGCCGGGTCCAGGTTTCAGATACTCAAACTGTCATCTGGTCAGATCTAGGTTTCAGTGATTGAAGAAGTCAAACTATTATCTGGTTGGGTCCCGACTTTAGTAATAACTTGAAAATTGTACTAATATCTGGTCGGATCTAGGCTTCATAGTATCTTTTTTTGGAAATAGTAAAGGCTTTGCTGACGGCTTTACTGGGGATCAGGGGTTGTGGCCCTATGATTTGCAATAATCTGAGAGGAAAATTCAAACTGGAGAGTGTGAACTCAATCGGGTATGACAAACTCAGCTTGGGGAGGATACTCTCAACTGAGGAGGATAGACTCTATTTGGGGATACTAGACTTGACTGGGGAAGATATACTCAGCTGGGGAAGACAGGCTCAACTGGGGAACTTCGTGGTGTCTTGATTGTTGTATGTTGGGGAAATTTGAACTCGGTTGGGGAGTTATGTGATTCCTCGATGATTTTTAGGGAAATAAAACCTATTGGGGAAATAAACCCTGATGAGGAGGTGAACCCTGTTGTGGAAATGAGTTTCTTTTGGGAAGAGATCCACGAGGCTTCAACTTGTAAAAAATCGACTTAGCTGGAGAGAGAGTTGCCAAGAGATTGAGACTCTGGTCAGGGATTATCCTATGCAAAGAGACTTTGTGGGCAACTCCGTTGGGGAAAGGTTCATTGTAGCCGTCCTTGTGGGGATAATGATAATGAGATAACTCTGTGGGGATATTTCATATACATTAAAGAGATGATTGCTGCTGCTTATCAGGACACATGTGCCAAATAGTTTTAATTATGTTCATATGCATATGTTCATTCAATTTTAGTCATTGGACAAATTTGCATTCAAAATAAAGACAGGAATTTTGCACTTCAAAGTATATTTGTATTGATATTTTTCCCATGAATAGGTGTTTCTATACAGAGAGACGGAGATCCTAGTAAGAGGAAATCGTCGAAACAAAATTAAGAATGAAAACAAATAGCCATGTGAAATGATCTCATTGCCTTCCAACTCTATTATTGCCCCAATGTCTTCGAATGTCTCTTGTCGTTGATAGAAGTTGGTTGGATTGATCTTGGATCGTTTGAACTCGGACCTTGGTGATAAAATTGATTGTGTTGATTCCACGGGACATAGTCATACGCTTTTAATCCTTAACTTTTGCCTGGACCGCCCTTTCGGGTTTTCAGCCCACCAGGATACCCTTTTTTGCCCAAGTCGCCCTTTTGGGTTTTCAACTTGCCGGGTGTACAATCTTTTTACATATATCCCTAATTTTTACCCAAACCTTTTGGTTTGCCGAGATGCCGTTATTTTACTTAGGTGTGTCAACCTAACGGGTCTCTTATGCGTAGTATTTTTTAACTATGTCCGCGTTTATGGGATGTGGGAAATCTTCACCATCCATGGTAGTCAGCATCATGGCACCGCCAGAGAAAACTCTCTTAACAACAAATGTCCCTTCATAGGTGGGAGTCCATTTGCCTCGGGGGTCGCCTTGTGGTAGAATGATGCGTTTTATCACCAAGTCACCAACTTGATATACTCGAGGCTTGACTTTTTTGTTGAAAGCCTTGATCATCCGTTTTTGGTACGTCTGACCATGGCTTTCGTCAATCAAGTTCAGCTGATCCAATCTCGTTTGAATCCACTCGTATTCGCCTAGGCCTGCCTCATTCATAATTCTCAGTGAGGGAATCTGAACTTTTACTAGCAAAACGGCTTCCATGCCATAGACTAGAGAAAAGGGAGTTGCCCCAGTTGATGTTCTAGCTGAAGTACGGTAGCCATGTAGAGAAAACGGCAACATATCATGCCAATCCTTATAGGTTACTACCATCTTCTGCATAATCTTCTTGATATTTTTGTTGGCCGCTTCGAATGCGCCATTCATTTTCGGTCTATACGGAGAAGAATTGTGATGCTTGATCTTAAACTGAGTGTAAAGCTCAGTGATCATAGCATTGTTGAGGTTAGTCCCATTGTCGGTGATGATCCTTTCGGGGATACCATAACGGCAGATGAGGTTGTGTCTGATGAATCTGGCTACCACATTCTTGGTGACTGAGGCAAACGAGGTGGCTTCGACCCATTTGGTAAAATAGTCGATAGCAACAAGAATGAAGTGATGTCTATTGGAAGTTGTGGGCTTGATCTCTCCAATCATGTCAATGCCCCACATTGCAAATGGCCACGGAGCGGTCATGATATTCAGAGGGATATAAGGCACATGGACCTTGTCAACATAGATTTGGAATTTGTGACAAGTTCTTGAATGTTGATGGCAATCAGTCTCCATCGTTGACCAATAGTTACCTGCTCTTAAGATTTTCTTAGCCATCGTATGCCCACTTGAGTGAGTACCGAAGAGACCATCGTGCATGTCTTCCATGATCTCCTCTGCCTCTTTCTTGTCCACACATCAGAGTAGAGTTGAATCATGGTTGCACTTGTACAATATCATGTTACTTAGGAAGAATTTGGCCGCAAATCTCCGCAAGAACTTTCTGTCATTGATAGATTCCCCCTCTGGATACTCTCGTGCTTTAAGGTATATCATCACCTCACGGTACCATGGCTTTTCTGCATCGGTGTCAAGCTCATAGCAATGCGCAGGTTCATCGAATCTTTCAATTGTTATCATAGGGGCTTCGTTGTCCCATCTAACTTTGAACATTAAAGACATGGTTGCCAGAGCTTCAACCAACTGGTTTTCTTCCCTGGGGAAGTGCTCAAAGGTGATCTCTTCGAAGTAAGGAGTTAGGGATAGAACAAGTTCCTTGTAAGGGATAAGATTAGGGTGTTTAGTGTCCCAATCTCCTTTTACTTGGCAGATCACTAGGGCGGAATTCCAAAACACATCTAAATGCTTGATCCTTAAGTTGATAGCAGCTCTCAGACCTAAGATGCATGCTTCATACTCGACCATATTATTTGTGCAATTGAAGCATAGTCTGGCAGTGAAAGGAGTGTGGCAACCTTCAGGAGATATGATCACAACACCAATTTCGTTACCTAAGGCATTGGAAGCCTCATCAAAAACCATAGTCCATCGGGGTCCTTGTTCAGGTCCGTCATACGGTCCGGGTTTCGCACAGTCGGTTACCAGCATGATGTTCTTATCAGGGAAGTCGAAGTTCATTGACTCATAATCATCCATAGCTTGATGGGCCAAATGATCTGCTAGTACACTTCCTTTGATGGATTTTTGAGTCGTGTATTAGATATCATACTCAGTCAAGATCATTTTCCATCTGGCTATCCGTCCAGAAAGGGAAGGTTTCTCGAAGATGTATTTGATTGGGTCCATCTTAGAAATCAACAAAGTGGTATGAGTCAACATATATTGTCTTAGCCGGCGAGAAGCCCATGCCAGAGCGCAACAAGTTTTCTCGAGCAGTGAATATTTGGTTTCACAGTCGGTAAACTTTTTGCTCAGATAATAAATAGCATGCTCTTTTCGGCCAGACCCGTCATGTTGGCCTAAAACACACCCCATAGAATTCTCTAGTACTGTCAAGTACATGATCAAGGGTCTTCCTTCAACTAGAGGCATAAGAATAGGAGGTTCTTGTAGGTATTCTTTGATTTTGTCAAAGGAATCTTGGCATTCATCGTTCCATCTGACTACCTGATCTTTCTTCAAGAGTTTGAAGAGTGGCTCACAAGTAGCAGTCAAGTGAGATATGAAACAGGCAATGTAATTGAGATGATCCAAGAATCCTCTGACTTCTTTTTCAGAATGAGGGACTTGAATTTCTTGGATGGCCTTTACCTTGGTAGGATCAACTTCAATGCCTTTATTGCTGACGATAAAACCTAGAAGCTTTCTAGATTGTACTCCAAATATGCACTTGTTAGGGTTTAACCTCAGCTTGTACTTCTTCAGCCTCTCGAATAATTTGTGCAGATGATCGAGATGTTCTTATTTGGTTTGTGATCTTGCAATCATATCATCCACATATACCTCTATCTCATGATGAATCATGTCATGAAATAAAGCTATCATAGCCCTTTGATATGTTGCCCCTGCATTCTTTAATCTGAACGGCATGACCTTGTAGCAGAAGGTGCCCCATTGCATAATGAAAGTAGTCTTCTCCATGTCTTCGGGAGCCATCTTTATTTGATTATATCCTGAGAAGCCATCCATGAAAGAGAAGACTTTATACTGAGCAGTATTATCAACTAAGACGTCAATGTATGGTAGAGGGAAGTCATCTTTGGGGCTTGCCCTATTCAGATCCCTATAGTCTATGCACATGCAAACTTTTCCGTCTTTCTTTGGCACTGGCACCACATTAGCAACCCATTGAGGAAATCATGTCATAGCTAGGAACCCTACAACAAATTGTTTCATCACTTCAGCTTTGATCTTTTCAGACATAACAAGCCTCATGCGACGAACCTTTTGTTTAACAGGAGGGTAGTCTTCTCTTGTCGGCAGACGATGAACTACGATGTCGGTATCCAACCCAAGAATATCTTCATAAGACCAAGCAAATACTTCCACATAATCGAGCAACATTTGAACCGACCTGCTCTTGACACTGTTTTCCAAATTAGCGCCAATCCTGATTTCCTTCTCATCTTACTCAGTACCCAGATTGATAACTTCGACTGACTCTTCGTGCAGTTGAATAACTTTTTCCTCTTGTAATAGAAGTCTGGATAGTTCTCCCGGTATGTCACAATCTTCCTCGCCTTCGTCTTCGGCTTGGTTGATAGGACATTCAAAGTCATAGTTGGCAATAGTAGAGTCATTGGCAATAGGATCCAGAGTGGATGTGGACCTGCAAGAGTGTGTGTGTGTGCATGTAAGATACATGGCTATTTTTTGAAAATGTATTTGAAAGAAAGGAAAGACAATGAACACAAATATTTTAATGCAAAAGAGTCCAACGTACTGAATGGTCATATGATTAGATGAACATAAATAAAAACCCTTGACAAATGGACCAAAATGCCTCGGGCCAGGCACATGGTTGAAAAGTCATTGTTAAAAATATTACAGATAACAAGTTCTTGAATTGAAAGAAAAGCAATAACAAGTAGATTACTCCTCAATGAAGGAGATGGGCACAAATTCCTTTGTATGCCAATTCTTCAGCTCCGTTGTAGTTAGATATACCCACTCTTCAAATGCAGCTTCTTCATCAGAATCACCCACGGCGTTGACTTCATGGTTTCCAATACAGAGAGGTAGCTTTCCAGCATGAGCACACCTTACTTCCTTCTGAGCTTTGACGGTGAAGCCTATACCAAACTTGTCCACTTTAAATGGGATATCGAGGAGTTGCCCCAAAGTATCATAATTCCCTTCTTCAATTGTCGCGCGGGCATCCTTAACTGAAACCATCTTTGGCGTGGCCTTAACAGATTTAGACTCATCAGAAGAACATTTAGTAGCAGCAATCATTGGTGGTACGACTTCAAAGGCTTGACATGGTGTTTCAATGAATTCTCCATCCATCTCTACGTACTTGAAAGAGTTAAGATGGCTCACCATAAACTCTTCTTCCCTACAGACGGTGACTATTCTGCCATTGACTAGATATTTGAGTTTCTAGTGTAGGGTTGAGGTTACTGCCCCATCTTTATGGATCCACGGGCGACCTAGCAGACAAGAATAGGCAGGACGAATATCCATAATATAGAAGGTGGAGTTGAAGATTTGGGAGCCCACTTTGATTGGAAGATCCACTTCCCCATGAACAGTCCTCTTTGATCCGTCAAACTCCCTTACAATGATATCACTGGGCTTCAAGACTAAATCCTCACAGTCAAGACGGTCTAACGCCCCCTTAGGTAAAACATTCAGAGAAGAACTAGTGTCAACTAGCACATGTGCTAAGGCTCTTCCCAAGAGGCGTTAAGTCAGCATCTGAAAATCCCAAGCCATTATCAGCTATCAGGCTAGCCACGCAATTCTCAAATTGATCTGTTGTTGTCTCATGGGGGACATGAGCTTTTTTCAGGAACTTGATTAATGTTTGATCATGGGCATCAGAGCAAAGCAGAAATGACAACATTGAAATCTTAGAAGGGGTTTGCCCCGACTGTTCTACAATTTTGAAGTCGCTTCTTTTTATGATCTTCAAAATCTCATCCATCTCACAGGTGGAGGGTTCTTCATCAGCTATGTTCTTGGAGGGTAATTCAACGACATCAGGCTCAACAAACTTCTCTTTTCCTCTTGTATCGGTACTTATCTTGGCAGCAGTAATGCGGATGGACGTCCTTGTAACAACTGGTGGTGAGATATTGGGTGAAAATATTCTCCCAGTTCTAGTTACTTTGCTTGAACCGGCTATGTTTCCAACATTGTCATCTTTTCCTTCTTCGATCCATCCATCTTGTTTAATCCCATGATATAACACTTTAGCACCGCAATTCCATGGTACCGCTTTATTTGAAGAGTAAGGAATTGGTCTGGGATTGGTAATTATTAAGGGAGAAACAATGGGTTCATTTCAAATCCTAATAGGACCTTTGGAGGTGATCCTAAGAGGTTTGTTTGAGATGGTAATAATGGAGAGGTCTTTACATTTATTAATCAAACTCTTGGCAAACAGAGTCTTTTAAAATATAATTTTGTGGCTATCCATCAGGCGTTGTATGCCTTTTCTCAGCCCTTCACATCCATTGAGTTGTCTTGTACAACACATATAGTCTTTTTCACAGCCAGGGAAGATCCTAGCTTTCAACAGATTGTTCTTGATTACATTCAACGGAGTAGTTAATTCTTTAACAGAGGCAACAAAAATTGTATCTTCAACAACATTAACACCTTTGTCATGCTTCAGCATCGGAGTGGTAATTATTTTCGGCGTTGGAGGAGGATCAAATTCAATAGTCTTGTTGTCAATCAAATCCTAGATTTTGTTCTTCAAGGCCCAGCACTGGTCAGTCTCGTGCCTGGGGCTGCTTGAATGGTAAGCACACTTAGCATTTGGATTATATTTTGGTGACGAGGTGTCAGGGTTGGCAGGAGGATCACGCAGTGTCACTAAATTAGCCTTGAGAAAATGTTGAAGAGCTTGAGACAGTGACATGCCTAACCTTGTAAATTGTCTTCTTGGAGTTTCAAAACATTGATGATTTGCAGATGGTCTTGGAGTAGAGGTTATATTGGAGATTCAGACATCATTGACAAACAGACGATCATTCTTCTTAGTATGGGCCCTTGCCTCATATATATCATTAACTTCCTTCTTTGCAGCAAAAGGTTTCTTGATAGGATTGGGAGTGGAGGTAGATGCCATAGAGATCTTACCACTTTTAATGCCACTTTCAACTTTTTCACCGGTTAATATTAATTCAGTGAAACCAGAAGAAGAACAACCAACCAACATATTAAAGAAAGGACTAGATAAAGTGCCCATGAACATGTAGATATGCTCCCTATCAGTCAATAGAGGTTGGACCCTACTAGCAAGGTCTCTCCATTTTTGCACGTATTCCTTAAATCCTTCATTCTTCCCCATGGTCATATCTTGTAACTGGACTCTCATTGGCGCCAAGTCGGCATTGTACTGATACTGATGGTAGAAGGCAATAGCTAAATCCTCCCAAGTATTGATACGAGAACCATCTAACTGATAAAACCATTCAAGTTGTGTTCCAACCAAGCTCTCTTGAAAAAGTGAACCCATAGTTTCTTATCGACAGTGTGAGGCTGTATCTTGCACACATAAGATTTCAAATGGAGTTTTGGACAAGAAACCCCATCGTATTTTGCAAAGATTGGTATTTTGAATTTGTGGGGAATGACTACCCCAGAGATCAAACCCAAATCATCAAAATCTAAACCGGGGACGGCTTGGATTTCAACAGCTTTCAATTTGTCTTCTAACTACTTGTATTTGATATAAACGGGTGGATATTGCTTTTTGAAATAATCATCATCAGATTCTTGATCATTAGCACATTCAGCTTGAGTACTCTTGACTTCCTAGAGCAAGAAACAAGGACTGGCCGTGTAGAATTGAGAGAGAAAAACTCAAATTTTTGACAAGAAAGTGGTGGTCGGATTTTTGTCCACAAGGAGATTCAAATCATTTTGAAGGTTGCAATCCATTCCTGGCAGCATTTGGAAGCTACCTGAATCATTCCCACGCATCAAGACATCCATAATCATCCTCCACGACCTCACGGTTTGCACACTTGTTCTTGAATCTGACTTTGAATATACACGCATGATAAATGAATTCTAACTACACATTCATGTTTGTATAATCATTTAGAACATGTTTGCATAATTAATTGTATGTTTTGATGTATATTTAGCTGACTACCATTGCTAGGGTTTGAAGCTTCATTTTAGGGTTTCTTGTTTCAGGAAAAATCAGGGCTAAAGATGAGTACCATTGTACTCACGAGATCAAACCTAGTTGGTATGTATTCTTGGATTTCATTTTTATTGCGTGATTGTGATTTTTGAGATATGCAGGTTTATAGATACAACATATGTTCATAGGTAAAAGTCTTGAACCTAAAACGACAGTCCCTTAGGGAAGACGACTGCGTGTCAAAGCCTGTTTGGGCAGTTTGAACTTGGCGCGTGTTTTGTTACAGCCACTAACCATTATTTAATATATTATATTTTGTTTATTTATATTAACAAAAGACCAAGTGGCCCAGTGGCAAGCCGAACCCCTGCCTCCAACATTTTCTATTTTCTCAATATTTCGTTGCAGATTCTATGCTATCATCACAAGCGTGCTCACTGTATACCTCCATATCATCACCCTTGGATCAATCAGTGGTGAATTCTAACGCTTCTAATGAAGCTCCCCATGGTAGACACTCCTGGCACAATCACACTGAATCTCACGTTGCTATGGGCCATAAAATGTTGGGCTTTGGTCAGAATTTCAGCATGCCACCCTCCATTTGGGTTCATACCCCCTCAGGCCCATTTCTTTTGACCTCTTCTATTATCTTTTATTTAATTTCTTTTTTTGTTCTAATTATTTCAAAACAAATCAATGTTTTTCCTATTAAAATCACAAAATCAAAAAAATCACAAAAAATAGGATTTAGTCTTTATTTTTAATAAATTAATTCTTTGCAAATTAATTATTTTAATTAACTTTAATTTTTGTTTCATTAATTAAAATTAATTAGAAAAATTAGGTTTAAACTTCAAATCTTTTTTTCATAAAATCCCAAAAAAAAATATTTTTAACAATCAAATTACATTTCTAGGGCTTTTGAACTTTTATCCAGCTAATTCTCGCGCGTAATTACTTTTGCCATACGATTAATTTTTATTATTGATGTAACTGCGCCCGGTTTGTAATAGCTTAATTAGGGTTTTTCAATTCCGCATTTTTACTTTTCAGTCATTAATTATGTAATTGCACCAAAGCCTTGTAATAGTTAGGAACTTTATCTTTCCGCCATTTATTTTCCCGCTCGATAAACTGTTTAGATGAATGTTTAATAGGGTTGCCTGAAAGATAATGATTAATTGAACCTAGATAACCCTAATTGCGCAAGATAAGATATATCTGAAAAAGCACACTTTTTCACACTTGCACCCCTAGGGTATTACCTCACTTGGTTGCCTTCGGAAACAATGGTCATGTCCCTCGAACGTAGGGATACTCTTAGCAAAGACCATCAGTTTAAAATCATCATAAAGATCATAGCCCCTAAAATGTCCCTCGAGTTGCCTGCGAGAAATGATCTTATGATGATAGTCCCTTCAAAATGCTAAGGTATCCTTACATGTTGCCTTCAATAACCATTACGTCCCTTTCGATAGTCCCTCAACATCCAACTACTAGGGTTACCTACTCACTAATAGTAGGATAACACGGTTTAAAGGGTAGGAGGAAAAGAACCATTTTTTTCCGAGTAGGTAGATAATTGTTAGGTACTTGCTCAAATAAATTTGCACACTACAAATACTTTTCAAACAAAAGTTTTCAAAACAGTTTATCACACTCTTGAGGACTGATGCAAGAGTTACCATAAATTGAATCGTCGCACTAAGGCATTTTTCAAAGCTTTTCAAAACACACAAACACAAGCAATTTCAAAAATGAGAAAGTACCTAAGAGCCCATGGAAAACCGTGGATGGAAAGGGTGCTAACACATTTCCTTTCCATAATCTACCCCCCGTACTCAGAAATCTCGAAAAAAGGTCTTTTTCTGTTGTTTTCACCCTTTCCTTAATTTGGATAAAAGAAAAGTTGGTGGCGACTCTTGCTTACCGCGACATTTACGAACAAAAAATGAAAACTAGTATTTAACAGCCGGCTCTGCCACCGTATCACACTGGGTAACTTAGAACACAAGTCACAATTGTGCTCATAACTCAAATCACAAGTCACAAAGCAATGCACAAAATACTTGTGAGAACAGACTCCAAACTATCCATATGAGTAAACACTTTCTCCCCCTTTTTGGCCAAAAATTGGCAAAGAAGGCCTTCACAAAACCAGACCCAAGCACAAATCACCCAAACCTGAACAAAATCCATAAGAATTATGGACACCACAAATACTTACGAGGTGAAATAGTAAAGGAGAACCCTCTATAAATAACTGGTCAATTTACTTGGGAAATAATGATCCTTGAATGTAGCAATAATCTTGGTCAAAAGGAAACATTATTTAAGGAGAAACTTCCACCAAATACAATGTGCATCGTCCAACACAACTTTGAACATCTTTAATAACTCTAGATTGTTTCTTCTGAGAAAATCATGTCCCAATACATGCACGTGCACAATCAAAACACACTTACTGACACCTGTTTGATCAATCTGCCCCCAAAACTCCTTTGTTGATCATACAAGATACTATGTCCTGAATAATGTCCCGACATCCAGTCATACATTGTCTTCTTATGCTTACACATTAACCAACACATCTTCAACCACATTGTCTTCTACTGGATTCTAAGTGTTCTCCTTTCAATTAGACATAGTGACACACACCAAAACATTAGAACATCACATTTATGACATCTCTCAATAAAGACCCTTAGAGAGTCCTTCACAAAATATGTAGAGAAAAATAAATTCTCCCAGACTCAACCATTAAACACTCAAGAGATATGTGAACTTCTGATAGTTCATCCAGGTTCACATGGCTAGAACAAACCATGCCTTGTCAAGATCACCAAAAACTTCATAATGTCACAACATGTTGTCTGACACCACACCCTCATAAGAGGCATAAGATCTCCAGAAGCTTGAACAACATAAAAAATATATGTACCATTGCAGCAACAATCCACTGACAAATAAACGACTCCCCTGTCATGAATAACCGATGCTCCAGTTGAAGATGAAAACTTGAGCACTAGATGAAAACACATGAAGGACTTATTTCTTTCATGTCAAAGAACAACACTTCTCATATATGCTGAACCCCAACTCCCTCAATAGAGTCAAACCAGATTTAGATACTCTCACTCCTCGATAATAATTTCAGGAACCCTAACTTATTAAAACACTTTGCTCATACCTTATTATCTTTCAGCAGTCTTTTGCTCTTACATTCACTAGTAGTTGCTCATACTAGTGAAGTATTCAACAAAGTAGTCATGCATTCACCAGACATACTATTGTAGATAGGATTAGACTCTCCATAACCTAATCCATATAGTCATAAATGTCACTTCTGACAATAATTCTTGAGCATCAAACTCCATATGCACAATCCCAAGTAGTAAAAACAAAACAACCATAAATAATCACGATGTTACAACATCATTTGGGACATCAACTTCTTAATATAGCACCCAAACCACTCTGGTTCTTAAATCAATTCAAAGGACTCAATATGCATGGAAATCATTTACGAAGCTCCCAATAGAAGACACAATTGGTGCAGCCTACCAAACACTTGAATGCTATGGAGAGAAATAAACTCTCACATACTCTCTGAAACACAATGTTCAGAATTCAGAATTGCATAACTCTTCAGACAAATACATAGTCTCTCGTCAAAGTATTAACCATCAGTCCTCATGCATAACCTCCTTAGAGGACATACAAATACTTAGATTCCGTCAAAGTACTTATCATTAGTCAGATAAGATTACATTCTCATACAAGGTAGGAAATTTGTTCTGACATCCTTCTTCTGCATATGTCTGGCACCAGTTGATTCATCTTCATGACAGATAGTCATGACATCCATTAATATCCCAGAATATTCCAGATTAGGTCATTGGCTTAACCTTAAGCTCCACTCTGGACACTTCCTTATCTGAAGGAATAAACACACTTTTAGATGATGTTCCAACGTCAGATCCGACACCAGTCTCAAACACATGGATTTCACCATTAACTATGGTCTGGAGACACCATAATAACCTATAACTCTTGCAGGGGACACAAGAGGATCAACCATAAATAGTTGATCAATCTTCAACACATACCAAAATACATGCAAAGCATGCACACCTCGAGAAGATTTCTTCTCAAAATCACAATGTCTAGACCTCCTGTCTGACTTTGAGGGGTTGGATGCCATCCTTCTGCACCTAAAGAGGAGATTCAATCTAATAGGTATCTCGAGCATACTTAAACAATAATGGCATTTACTAGTCATCATAAATAGACTGTTTTAGAATAAGCCCACTTCTCCATCACACAAGGACCCCCTTAAATCCTTTCAAAAACACTTGTTTCATTATGTGAGGAGACCACATAACTGAATCCTAGCAGAGAGAGGAACTTCCCATATAGATACCAGGGAACCATGGTCTTTTGGTCCCAAAATAATAACTCCTCCTTTCTTCAAACAACTGAGGTGATCATCCTAGGTGACTTAGATGACAACTCAATAGTTCATACACCAATCAACCACGCAATTCCGATTGACACAACTCCAAATGAAGACAAATCTTGAAAGACCTTTCCACAATAAAAGAACAAGAGGTCCATGCTCTCATAGACTTGATAAGAATACCAAGTTATAGTAAACAACCTCCATCCTATTTATGAAAAGTACCACAAGATATATTGAAAAATTCTCAATACACAGATGTCAAGACATTATGTATGGCATTTCTTAAAGATCTTCCATCTTCAGATTAAAGACTTTCCCTTATTAACTGCTGAAAATTCCTTGAGAATTATACAGTAGTTACACACCAACTCACTTAGATCAGAAATAAACTAACCTAATGAGTGTCTAATATGTTGATCGTGTCATGATCAACATACATAATCTAAGATATGTTTATAGCAAAGAAACTTCTTAGACCCATAACACATATACCTCATCTTCCAAATCAAGAGTATGTTCCAAACATATGTGATCAACATATATTTGTTTAGCCCCCAAAGCATATGCTAAGCCCTACCTTTATCCAATAAGATTATGCATAATCTGCTGGTTAGATGTTCCAACATCTGGTAGAACATCAATTTCCTTCATAAAGAACACATCAAGATATCCTCTATCAAAGCCTGAAGATTGGCCTTTTAGGGTTGGAAGCAAAAATAAATTGCTTCTACCGGATCTTTTTTCAACAAACTTATATAAGAGTTCATTTATGAGTGGACTTGGGATAAACCTCAAGTATCTTTGGAAACTATAACAAGCTAGTCGAACCTCTCCTCAAGTATCACCACACCATGGGATACACTTTCAAAGGAGAATAGTGTGTTGCAGACTCAACATACAAAACCACCAGGAGCTTTCCATCAGATATACATGGAGCAGAATGTAAACCGAAAAACTCCTCAACAATCTTCAGGAAATATACAAACCCTTGCATAACACACTGTTGTACCCCAAAATTTGCCCTCTCATTTCATCAACATTTTCTCACCACAAGACCCTTGGAACTCAAGATCAAGTTAGGGTTTGCTCTGCTCAAGACCCCTCCTTGCACTGTTGACCCAAATTAGGGTTTGAGTTTGCACAGGGATGTTTTGACCTAAAATGCCCAAAGTTACTTTCATGCTTCATGTTGGACTCACAAGTTTATCCATGCCAAGTTTCAAGCCTTGACTCCAATCTTTGCCCAGTCAATTGGATAGTTGACCTAGAAATCAACTGTAATGGGGAAAAAGTCAATTGTGGCCAATTGACAGTCAAACTTCATGATTTTTGACCCACATCAACATTTTGAACTCATATGGACCATTTAATCAAGTTTGGATCATAATTCCACAAGAAATTTGATCAGATCACCAAAAGGGCAAAATGGTCATTTTTAGGGTTTTGACTGCATAAAGGCAATTTTTGACTGTTTGACCTAACCAATGGCAAACCAAGCTCACATATGGACTCAAGGACTCAATGGAATTGTCTTGACCCATTCAACAAGTTCAAAAGATCTCAAATGCATAGGATTGACAGATGAATTTTCCAATCAACTGATCAAAATTTGACTGTATACTGAAAAGTCAAACTTTGACTTTTTGGTCAAAATCAAGTGCCAAGATTCATTTTTCATCAAGACATGTCAAATTATGAAACTTGTTCATCAAGAAACCCAAAATTGCAAATTAGGGTTTAAAATGAAGAAATTTCATAACTTAGAAATTTTCTAAGTTATGAAATTTCCTTATTTTTTCCTAACTTTGTCCCATTTTTTCACCAAGATGCAAATGGATTCAAACAAAACTCAAAACATGAAAGTTGTAGTCCATTGCAAAATATACAACTTTGATTCACAAAGTTTTCTCAAAGGAAGCTTGTAGCTCAAGTTATGATTTTTGGAACAAGGGTGCAAAACATTTTTAACTTAGAAAAATTTTGACCTATTTTAGGCAGGATTTTTGTCCAACTTCTTGGCCATTTTTCACATGCTTCCACTTGGAGTTTCAATTTGCATTACAAAGATGGATTGTATTACACATTCCAAGCTTTCCAAATTGTCCAAGAACTCATCAAACACCCTTGTGGTTAGGGAGAATCGAATTTGCAAAGTTGGGAAAAATTCACTTTTGTTCATGGCCAAAGCTTGTTCATAACATTGGCATTTTCAAGTCAGCAGGGTTTGTGATAGTTTGCAGGCCTCTAAACCTCTTCACACTCAATAATTAAATGCCTAACCTTTGTTTTCAAGCATTGTTTTATGCATTTAGTCATTACACAAAGAATTAATCTTTAAATGGAAAAAGTAAATTTGCCATTTTGGAAAAGATGCACTTTATGTCAAATACCATATCCAAGAGGTACAAGCCAGATCTTTGAGGCACAAGTTTGTAGACAAATCCCACTGATCAAGAGAGAGTGTTGCAGCATGCTTGAGAGCCTTGTACAGGCCTATAACCCAACTTGAACCTTCTTACTTCAAAAAGAAGAAAGCTTGTCAAAACTCTCAATCTCGCATTCCTGTCAACACAGCCAAACACAAACTTTGCAAACATATTTCATACATCCAAGCAAGCCTAAAGCACGACTGAACCACCTCCCAAACCTCCTCATTCACAAAAACACCCTCTTGCTGCAGAAATAGGGCATCTGTTGCAGTTTGACTTCCACAATCCATTCCACTCGTGCACTTTGGCAAAAAAGAGTTCAAACATGTTCCATATCATCCACTGAAGCTATCCCAAGCATTAAACTCAAGTTGTAACACCCATAACCACGTTTTCCATTTTTATTTTCAAGCTGTGCAGGTTGACTTCCATAGCACGATTCAGTTGATTTTAAAGCAAGCTAGGAGTTGGAGAAGCATCCTTGGACTTCAGGCAAGTCGTACAAAAGCTCAAAATCCATTGGAAGTTGCTACATTGTTCTGTTCAAGTCAAGCTGAAACAGGTAAAAACATGAACTTTTATCTCTCTATCCAGGCATGATTAAGCTTAGGTTTGTGAAGAAAACATGTTCTACTCATAGCCCTGAAGCCATCCATGTATTTACTTTTCATTTATATTATGCGTGCTGTGAGAATTTTGGCCATGAACATTGAAGAAAAATTAGGTCAGAAATTGGGGATGAATAAATTCTCCCTCGTTTCTTAGAGTTAGGTCAAGTATTTTCTATGTCTGAATTCGTCTCTTGATGCTCTACATTATTGGTGTTATGAGTTTTGCATTAAAGTCCAGGAATCAGGAGTTAGAAAACGCGTGTTTTTGCTTGTTCAAACAAAGCTGGAGGTTGAAGATGACTGGCTTGGGCTGGGCCTGAGTCAGTCCTGCTTTTTGCACCCCCTTTTCCAATTTGCACCCCCTGGCCCATTGTGTGATATATTTATCATTTTTGATTTTTTCTTTTTGATTCTGACTTATTATTTTTTGCTCAAATATAAAAAAATATCAAAAATATTTTTCCACCCTTTTTTGCATTTATTTGGCATTTGTTTGTTTTATTTAAATATATGTATGTAAATAAATATAATACTCTTTTATTTAAAATACTAGAAAATCATGCAAAAATATATTTATTTTCAGTCATTATTTTTTATTTATATTTTAAAAACATTTTCTAAAATATACATTTTTTTGTAAATAATTAATATTTTATTCTTGTATATATTTAGTATATTTAATATATAATATATAAATACTTGTATATTTTATTAGATATTTAGGACAAAAATATAAAAATAATACATTTTTATTCTTATTAATATATGACACTAAAAAATACTTTTTTACAATATACTTCTTTTTTATTTATTTTTTTTGTATAAATTAATATATAAGTATTGTATATAATTAATAAATAAATACTATTTATTTGAAAATTAGGGTTTTGCCCTAAAACATAAAAATATCCAAAATTTGACCCTTTTATTTTTGTTTATATTTTACATTGAAAAATACTTTCACATACATAAAAAATCCTTTTTGTGCATAATACATTTTGCATATTTATTGTATTTATTCCAATATTGTACAATTAAATATTTGTATATTCGATATGCATGTAATAGTTTAGATTTAATTTCTTGTCAAATATCCCCCCATTCAAACATTTGTACCCCCATCCCCATAATCATGTTGTAATAATTTAGGACTTTAAATTTCCGCATTTAAAAGCTTTCAAATTATGCCATGATAGACCTAGGGTTTGTATGTAAATCAAATAACAAATAGCTTGACTAATACAAAGACAAAAAAGCATGAAAATGGACAACACAATGCACACTTGCACCCCTAGGGTTACTCCACTTGTTGCCTTCAAAAATGGGCCATGTTGCATGTTGAGTGTCTTTGGCCAAACAAAAACAAATCAAATGATCATAGTCCCTCGATGACGCTTTCTCAAGTTGCCTAAAAAATGATCAAGTCCCTTAAAGGAAAAATTGCCAAAGACACTTGGCACTATTGCATTCATGGTCTAAACGATGACCCGCGCCCGTCCCGTTAACATCCTAACACAAGATTGTCCACCAAATACAATGGTGGAACAATACTGTTAAAAGGGTTAAAACATAGGAAAGATCTTTGAGAAATTTAGGGTAGATAGCTCTTGGTTACTTGACCAACTTGCAAAACAAATCCTTGCCATTTTTCAAAACACACTCCACAACACAACTTTCAAAACAAACTTTCAAAAAACATTGAACATCTTTTCAAAAAGACAAACACCTTTGTAAAACATTCGAGTAAAGAATTGTTACAATGGTTGCCTAAGACAAGGCATCTTTTTCAAAACATTTTCAAAAAACCACACACAAAGCACCACTTCAAACAATTGAAAAGCAAAGGCAAGTGATCTAAGCAAGTAACTAAGAGCCCATGGATAACCATGGATAGAAAGGATGCTAATACCTTCCCTTTCTATAAGCTACTCCCCGAACCCAAGAAAACATCTCAAAGGTTTTTCCTATGCTTTTTTAACCTTTCCTTAGGATAAAATAAAAAGTCGGTGGCGACTCTTGCTAAATCGAAACATTTGCGAAAACAAACGCAAAACTTCAAGTCAGTTCTCCCACCGTATCACAGAACTGGCGACTCTGCTGGGGACGAATTTAAAAGTGGAGTAACCTTAGGGCTTAGATCACCCTTTTTCATGACTAATTGTTTGCCTTGATTGCTTTATATTTTGGCTCTCTTGTTTGGGTTTGAAATCCTACACCTGGATTTGGGGAAACATTCATAGATAGCAATACGTTGTGGAAACTGTGTGGGGTATACCGACACGGTTGAAGCAATAGCTATATTAGTGCGACATATTTGTGAGTATCGGTAACCCTTGAGTTCAATCAAGGAGAGTACGGAGCCGCTGAGTGATGTCACTAAGCACTAATGACCTAGAACCTTACTTGACCATCTTGGCCTTTTATTAGGGGTAGTGAGATGACCGGCTTTGGTGCAGTCCGAAGTTGGTAGATACTCGACACTACACTCATTGAGGGTTGTTTTCTTGGAATATTTTGGTCGCTAGTTAAGTGGCTAAACCAAAACGATGAACATGGAAAACAATCCAATGATATTGAGCTCCTTAGAACCCGGTTACTATTTATAGGATAGGTTTTTAAGCCAACTACACTCAAGAGGGTACTTACCTATGAAACCCCATGCAAGCCTGAAACTAGGGTTTTGTGTGACTTGCTTGTACATATGTTTGTGCATACATCATGAACATCATAAAGCATCATATGCATCCACTAACCATTTCAAGGGTTTGGATCTTCATCTTTGTTCTTGTTTTGTAGGTCATGGAAATTCTTCGCAGGAAAACCATCCAAGTCAACCTTGTGAGAATCCCTCCTCAACTCAAGGAGCTTACATCCAGAATTCCAGAAAGCTCTCTCTTCAGTGAAAGAAATGGTAGACTGCTCAGCCTAGTCAACACCAGCATTGAAGAAGACATGGTGAAAGTGTTATTCCAGTTCTTTGACCCCCTTCACCACTCTTTCACATTCCCCGACTACCAATTGGTGCCTACTTTGGAGGAATTTTCTCAACTCCTGAGAATTCCTATTCTTAATCAACTACCCTACAACGGTACGGAAAAAGAACCAAAGCCTGAAGATGTTGCTCAAGCACTACACTTGCAACCATCTGACATCAAGGGGCATTGGGAAACTAGAAGTGGTGTCAAAGGCTTCTTGGCAAAATTCTTGTTTGAGAAGGCACAAGAGTGTTGGAATTCTTTGGATCTACAAGCCTTTGAAGAAATTGTGGCACTCCTTATTTATGGGTTGGTCTTGTTCCCAAATCCTGACCAACTTATAGATGTCAATGCTGTCAAGATTTTCCTATCCAGGAATCCCATACCTACATTGCTAGGGGACATCCTCCACTCATTTTACACACGAACAATGAGAAAGAGAGGTGTTCTCATGTGTTGTACTCCTCTCCTTGCAAGGTGGTTTATTTCTCACCTTCCCCAATCTGTTTTGAAGAATGAGCAAGGCTTAAGGTGGTCATAACGATTGATGACCCTCACACACTCTGATGTACATTGGTGTTCTCGGTCCAGAGAAAATGTCATCATCGTCGATCGTTGTGGTGAGTTCCCTAATGTTCCATTACTTGGCATTAGAGGGGGCATTACCTACAACCCTTGTCTAGCTTTGAGACAATTTGGATATGCACGGAGGGATGGCCCTCATGACATGCTGATTCCTGACCTAGTTTTTGACTTCGACAACGATGCACAAGGACTTCGCCAAAGATTCATCAGAGCTTGGAGGATGCCTAACAAGGTAGATAGCAAGACACTGGGGCACAAGGACTCCATCCCTCTTGAGCCTAACCTCAAGTGGGTACGAACCCGAGCCCAGAGTCTTATGATGCCTTACCCTCACATTCTCCCTTTGATTAAAGAGCCTGCTAAGGAAGGAGAGGTTCCTTACACCATCCTACATCCTGACATGCCTACATCATGGGAGGAAATGCAGAAGAGTTGGATCAACCTCAAGGAAGAAAGGGATACTTTTGAAGCCAGCTTCTACGCCAGTGAGAAGAAGGTTTTGGAGCTTACCCGCCGACTTCACGAGGAGGAGACCCTCAACACTTACATCGCACCAAAGAGGATGCACAACGTCTTTTTACCTTAAGAAGTTTTTGTAATATTTGGCCCATGGGGTATTTATGTACTGACAAAATTTCTTCTTATTAATATGACATGTGTTCTTTTTGTCTGCAACAATTTTGAATTTCTAAATCCTTGAATGCATTGCATGAATAAACATATCATTCATCATATGCATAAGCAGGTCTTCACACCAGGTTTCCTTATCTTTCTGCTGTTTATTTCAGTAAGATGGATCTTGAACAGACGATCAAAGATCTGCAGTCACAAAACTCACAATTTCAACAGCTCCTAATGACCTTAGCAAAGGGTCAGGAGGATCTTAAAGCACTGCTAGGGAATAAAGAACAAGAAAAAGGAAAAAAGAAGAAGAAAAGAGTTGGGGTAGCTACACTGGGAAGAAGATTTGAGAATGAAGCTAGGAGAGTTCTTGAATTCCCCTCCACATCTGATGAGGGGACCGGTAAGGGAAAAGGAGCTGCATTACCTTCTGAGTCCGAGGCTGAAGAGGAAGAGGTTGAGGAAGATGAAGATTATTCAGAGCAGCAATACCCGCCAGCGAACAACAAATACAAAAACCTGGAGGATAGACTGGCAGCTATGGAGCTGCAAAGGGTTCCTGGGTTAGATTTTGAAGAGTTGGGATTGATTGCTGGGATTGTGATCCCTCCAAAGTTTAAGGTGCCAATTTTTGCAAAATATGATGGGTTGTCTTGCCCGAAGATGCACCTGAGGTCATATGTCAGAAGAATTCAACCTCATACATCCGACAGAAATCTTTGGGTACACTTCTTTCATGACAGCTTGTCCGGTACACAGCTAGACTGGTTTTACCAGCTTGAGAGGTCAGAAGTGCATAATTGGGAAGACTTGGCAGCTGCCTTTTATCGCCAGTATCAATATGACGCTGACTTGGCGCCAACCCGTACTCAGCTACAGAGTATGGGGATGGCCTCAAATGAGGGATTCAAAGAATACGCCCAGAAATGGCGCGACTTGGCCGGAAGAGTGTAGCCACCTCTTTCTGATAGGGAACTAGTTGATATGTTCTTGGGGACCCTATCTGGCCCGTTCTTCAACCATTTGATCGGGAGCTCTTCCGCAGGGTTTACTGAATTGATTCTGACTGGCGAACAAGTGGAAGCTGGTATTAAGAGCGGAAAGATTCAAAGGGATGCCTCTGCATCCACAATTGTTAAGAAATCATTTCCGGCTAAGAAGGAAGCAGCTGTTATATACTCTCAGAAAAGATTGGGAAGAACGGAGCGCCGGCCGACTGTAGGGGCCGTGATGATTCAAAATTCGTCAAATGATTAGCCTCGTAACAATCAGTCCAGACCTAACCAGCAACGGGTAGAACAGCCACAACGGCAGTTCACCCGTATCAACATGACGCCCGCACAAGTTCTTCCCCATTTGTTGAAGCTGAATCTTACCACTATTAAAGAGGCACCAAAAAATGTGAATACAACTTCCCCGCATTATCATCCCAATGCTAAATGTGCCTATCATTCTGACAGTATCGGGCATGACACTAACGATTGTTGGGCGCTTAAGCATAAAATTCAAGACTTGATAGATGCAAAAGAGGTTGAGTTCGACGCCTCAGAGAAGCCGAATGTAATATCCGCTCCGATGCCAAAGCATGGTCGCAATGTCCATGCTATTGAAGAAGATCTGTATGTTGCTGTTGTTGATGATCTGGTAACTCCACTACTAACAATCAAGTTGAATCTGTTGAAAGCTGGGATTTTCCTAGGATGTAAAGAAGACTACTACTGTTGTTCCTCCCTACCAATCGACTGTCCATTGCTAAAGATAAGCATCAAAGGCCTAATGGACAGCCAACAAATTCTTTTCGAAAAGATTCCTGCTACTCCAACCCCTATCAAAGATGTTTCAATAATCACCATTTCCACCAATCTTTCCAAGGTCCCTAAAAAGCCTGTTAAGATTACATCCGCTACGAAGATTGTTCCTCTGAAAATAACCATGCCTGGGCCTGTCCCCTACAAATCTGACAAATCGATACCGTGTAATTATGGTGGAGAAATCTACTACCACGGTGTTAAACAAATTGAGATAACCGAAGAGAGCTCTGACGAAGAAACTACTGACATTGGAAACATTGTCGGTACGAGCAAGATTACCCGAAGTGGGAGAATTTTCTCTCCAGAGATTGCCCCTCCAAAGGCAATCTTTGGACCCTCTGTTGTTCCCAAGGTTACTCCTGCACCGATAAAACTTTCTGCAAGAACTTCGTTGATTGAAGAAGTCGTTACTCCTGTGGTTGTCCCTCCTACTTCTGCTGATAAGGGGAAAGGGATCCAAGATGAGCTCGTCAGGACGAGGGCTCAGCCAATGGTCATCCCCGAAACCTCTAAGAAAGAAATGGAGGAGATTCTGAAAATAATTAAGAAGAGTGATTATGATGTGGTAGAGCAACTGGGGCAAACTCCCTCGAAGATATCCATGTTAGCATTACTTCTTTGTTCGGAGGCTCATGCCAAAGCATTGATAAGATTTCTGAAGACAGCCCATGTTCCCCAGGAAACCTCAGCCGATCAATTCCAGGATTGTGTAGCCAGCCTTACCGCCGACA
This sequence comes from Vicia faba, assembly GCA_948472305.1. Taxonomy (NCBI): domain Eukaryota; kingdom Viridiplantae; phylum Streptophyta; class Magnoliopsida; order Fabales; family Fabaceae; genus Vicia; species Vicia faba. The sequence goes on from OX451739.1 coordinate 1,384,481,194, forward strand.
ACGGCCTGGGTTTCTCTGATGCTGACCTGACTCCGAAAGGAAGAAAGCACAATGACACATTACATGTGTCAGTTGAATGTCGAGGAACTACTCTCGCCCATGTCTTGGTCGACACTAGTTCTTCCCTAAATGTGCTGCCTAAGAAAGCTCTGGACCGATTGGACTGTGAAGGCTTGGAGCTGAAACCAAGTAATATCATTGTCAGGGCCTTCAACGGGTCTAAAAGAATGGTGCATGGGGAGGTCGACATTCCCATCAAGGTGGGCACTGAAGTATTCCACTCAACTTTCTATGTGATGGACATCTGTCTGTCATACTCTTGCTTGCTAGGAAGACCATGGATACATAATGCTGGCGCAGTCACTTCCTCCCTACATCAGATGCTGAAGTACCCTGTCAAGGGAAAAATCATAACTGTACACGGTGAAGAGGAGTACATGATCAGTCATCTGAACTCCTTTAGGTATGTGGAAGTGGAGGGTGAATTCATTGAAACACCGTTCCAACACTTCGAGGAAATTGCTCCCGAGGTTGCAGTAGCGAAGGCAGTAGCTGAGGAACCCAAGCAGGTGGCCAGGATGGCATCTCTGAAAGACGTGAAGGCTGCGATGAAGGAAGAAAAAAGCACAGTGTGGGGTCAGTTGCCTGACATTCCTCACAAAACAGACAAGTTTGGGTTGGGATTTACCGCTGCGGGGCAAAAAGCTATGCGTCGCTCAAAAATTGAAAAGACACCCATCAAGATTTCTCCTCATGGAATCAATGCTTTGGAAGACGAATGAAAAGGCCAACATTGAAGATTGTATCTTCCCAACCATCGAAGGGGGACTACACAACTGGGAGGCGAAAGACTTCATTCCCATTACTTTCATAAATCAGTAATTTATCTTTCGAACATTTCCTGTTGGTCTGTAATAATTACTTTTAAACAATCTGCACACTACTTTTTCACCTCATGCCTTGCCCGGGGCATGTAGGTCCATTTGTAAGGGTTTTGATTCTCTTCATATTCATATGCCATGTTTAATGATTCATTGGACATTTTTCATTTATAAACTGTTGTGTTCATTTTCTTTCCTTTTGCATTTTTGTTTGTTTAAGGATGGCTATCCCTTACACACACCCACACTCACAAATGCAGGTACCCATCCACTCTGGATTCTATGGGTGACTATTCTGCTGTATCCTTCAATAACTCTGAAGATTTGGTCAACCAGGCTGAATAGAAAGATGACGAAGATTGTGAAGTACCAGGAGAGCTAGCCAGACTTCTACAACAAGAAGAGAGGGCCATCTTGCCTCATGGAGAGTTGTTGGAAACAGTCAACTTAGGAACAGAGGAAGACATGAAGGAAGTACAAGTGGGTGCCAATCTGGAACCAAGTGTCAAGGAGCGCTTAATACAACTGTTGAATGAATACATTGAAATCTTCGCTTGGTCTTATGAAGACATGCCGGGTTTAGACACGGATATCATGGTTCACCGTCTCCCTACGAGAGAGGATTGTCCACCGATCAAGCAAAAAGTCCGCCGAATAAGGCCCGACATGTCTGAGAAGATTAAAGCTGAAGTAATGAAGCAATTCAACGTTGGCTTTCTGGATGTTACATCCTATCCGCAATGGGTTGCTAACATTGTGCCCGTTCCTAAAAAAGATGGCAAGGTCAGAATGTGTGTGGACTACCGGGATTTGAACAGGGCTAGCCCTAAAGATGATTTTCCGCTACCGCATATCGACATTTTGATTGACAACACAACTCAGCACAAGGTGTTTTCCTTCATGGACGGATTCTCGGGCTACAACCAGATTAAAATGGCCCCCGAGGACATGGAGAAAACAACCTTTGTTACACAATGGGGTACCTTCTGCTACAAGGTGATGTCGTTCGGACTGAAGAACGCAGGGGAAACTTATCAACGCGCCATGGTAGCTTTGTTTCATGATATGATACATCATGAGATCGAAGTTTACGTAGACGACATGATAGCTCGATCACAAACATAGGAGGAGCACCTTGAACATTTGCAAAAGCTGTTTGCCAGGTTGAAGGAGTACAAACTCAGGCTGAATCCAAGTAAGTGCACTTTTGGAGTTAGGTCTGGTAAACTTCTAGGATTTATTGTCAGCAACAAAGGCATCGAGGTCGATCCAGCAAAAGTGAAGGCTATACAAGAAATGCCTGCCCCCCATACTGAAAAGGAGGTTAGAGGGTTCTTGGGGCGCTTGAACTATATTGTCAGATTCATCTCTCATCTAACGTCTACCTGTGAGCCAATTTTCAAACTATTGAAGAAAGATCAGGTAGTCAAATGGAACGAAGATTGCCAAGCTGCTTTTGATAAGATCAAGGAGTATTTGCTAGAACCTCCTATTCTGATGCCACCCGTCGAAGGAAGGCCGCTGATCATGTATCTGACCGTTTTGGATAACTCAATGGGGTGCGTACTGGGCCAGCATGACGAGTCTGGTCGAAAAGAGCATGCCATTTATTACCTTAGCAAAAAGTTTACCGACTGTGAGACTCGCTACTCATTGCTCGAGAAAACTTGCTGCGCTTTGGTATGGGCTGCTCGCCGACTAAGGAAGTATATGTTGACTCATACCACTCTGTTGATTTCCAAAATGGATCCTATCAAGTATATCTTCGAGAAGCCTGCTTTATCTGGAAGAATTGCTAGATGGCAAATGATCCTGACTGAGTATGACATCCAGTATACTACCCAAAAATCTATAAAAGGGAGTGTACTAGCTGACCATCTAGCTCATCAAGCTATCGAAGATTATCAATCCATGAGATTTGACTTCCCAGACGAGGACATCATGACTTTGGACAACATTGAAGGTAACGGACCGTATGACGGACCTGAAAATGGATCCCGATGGACCCTGTACTTTGATGGTGCTTCAAATGCACTTGGAAACGGTATCGGTGCGGTACTCATTTCCCCAGAAGGTTGCCACACACCTTTCACGGCCTGACTTTGCTTCAGTTCTACCAACAACATGGCTGAATATGAAGCTTGCATTTTTGGTCTCAAGGCTGCTATAGACCTGGGGATCAAATCTTTGATCGTATTTGGGGACTCGGCTTTGGTTATCAGTCAAATCAAAGGAGAGTGGGATACCAAGCATCCTAATCTTATCCCATACAAAGAACATGTCCTGACATTGTTGCCTCATTTCGAGCAGATCACCTTCGAGCATTTCCCTCGAGAAGAAAATCAGCTAGCAGATGCTCTGGCTACAATGTCCTCCATGTTTAAACTTAACTGGGATAACGAGGCTCCCCAAATCACCATCGAGCGAATGGATGAACCTGCGCATTGTCATGAGATTAATACCGAAGAAGCAGTGGAACAACCCTGGTTTCACGAAATCAAGAGGTATCTCCAGACTAGAGAATATCCCGAAGGAACCTCCGTCAATGACAAGAAGTTCTTAAGGAAATTTGCTGCCAAGTTCTTCCTAAGCAACGACATCCTTTATAAGCGCAACCATGATTGTGTTTTACTCCGATGTGTAGACAAAGCTGAAGCAGAGTTGATCATGACTGAGATACACAGCGGCACATTTGGCACCCACGTGAGTGGACATACGATGGCTAAGAAGATTCTAAGGGCAGGCTATTACTGGTCTACCATGGAAGCTGATTGCCATCAACATTCCCGTACTTGCCACAAATGTCAAGTCTATGCTGACAAGATTCATATTCCTCCTGTTCCTCTCAACGTTCTGACGACTCCTTGGCCATTTGCAATGTGGGGCATTGACATGATTGGAGAGATCAAGCCTACAGCGTCCAATGGACATCGCTTCATCCTGGTCGCCATTGACTATTTTACCAAATGGGTCGAAGCAGCTTCCTTCGCCTCTGTTACAAAGAATGTGGTTGCCCGCTTCATCAAGCAGAACCTCATATGCCGGTATGGTGTCCCCGACAGGATCATCACAGACAACGGTACCAATCTGAATAATACTATGATCACCGCTCTATACGAACAGTTCAAGATTTATCATCACAATTCATCTCCCTATCGGCCGAAGATGAACGGTGTTGTTGAAGTTGCGAACAAAAACATCAAGAAGATCATTCAGAAAATGACAGTCACCTACAAGGACTGGCATGAGATGTTACCGTTTGCTCTGCATGGATACCGTACCACGGCACGTACTTCAACAGGGGCAACCCCATTTTCTTTGGTATATGGCATGGAAGTTGTCCTACCCATAGAAGTTCAGATTCCTTCTTTAAGGATTATGAAGGACGCTGGTTTGAGTGAAGACGATTGGATTCAGACCCGACTTGATCAACTCAATTTGATTGATGAGAAGCGACGCACTACTGTTTGCCATGGTCAGACGTATCAAAAACGGATGATCAAGGCTTTCAACAAAAAATTCAGACGTCAAGTATATCAAGTCGAAGATCTCGTAATCAAGCGGATTATCTTGCCGCAAAGTGATCCCAGGGGCAAATGGACTCCTACTTACGAAGGACCATTTGTAATCAAAAGCATCTTTTCTGGTGGTGCAATGATTCTGACCACCATGGACGGCGACGATTTGCCACACCCTGCGAACACAGACATAGTCAAAAAATACTACGCATGAAACAACCCGACAAGTCGAAAACCCGAAAGGGCGACTGGGGAAAAAATGGGTATCCCGGTGAACCGAAAACCCGAAAGGGAGGTTCAGGCAAAAATTAGGGATAAAACAAAAAAAATTGTACACCCGGCAAGTCGAAAACCCGAAAGGGCAGCTTGGGCAAAAAGGGGTTTCCCGGTGGATTGAAAACCCGAAAGGGCGATCCAGGCAAAAGTTAGGGAATTAAAGCGTATGACTATGTCTCGTCGGATCACTTTAAAGAACAATTTCTTCATCAACAAGCTCCGAACTTCTGATCAATCCAATCATCGGCGGACGAAGCATTAAATGGACAAGATATTCAAAGTTGTGAAGGCTATAGCAGAATGGGAATCCCATGGAATTGTTTCACATAGCCATCTTTCTTTTGTATAAATTTTTCAATTTTTACGACAGCATCCTCTTACTAGGATGTCTGTCTCCTTTATACAAAGATACCCATAGAAAGTTAATACAAATACTTTTCCAAATACAGAAATTTGCTTTGTCTTCTTTTTGCTTTTCTACACTTATGTTTTATTTGAGAAACGTCCAATGTTTTGTTAAATAGGCATATGCATTTGAATATAATCATTTCCTTACAAATCAGGAAAGATGATTACTTATAGGTTGAAGGTACAGATAGATATCTTGATGCCCTTTCAGAAGGAATCCCTAGCAGAATTAAACTCCAAATTCCTCAACAAGGTTAAATTCCAGAACTCAATTCCCCAAACAGAGTTAAGCTTCAGAATCCTCAGCAGAACAAAAGTTTTCTCAAAACTGATTTCCCCAGCCAGAGAGCCTTCCAGAACTCAATTCCCCTCAGAGTTAAGTTTCAGTATCCCTAGGGGAGCCTTAAAAATCTGAAAATCCTATCCCCAGCGAAGCTAAAACTTCCAACTATCAATCCCCAGCGGAGCTAAAATTCCAAACTATCAATTCCCAGCGGAACCGGACTAGTGAACCTTCTCCCCACAGAGATACTTCCCATCAGATTGAAGATTCTCAATTTTACTTCTCCAGCTTAAGCCTACCAGGTTCTGGACTCCCCAGTAGAGATCATCAGAATTCTCTTGCCCCGCAAGTCACCAAGGAGTTTCAATCCCCAGCAGTGGTCCTAAGATCCCCCAACAATTGAAGATCTGGTATTCCCCAAGCAGTCAGCAGTCAACAAGGATGTCTCATCTTCAAACAACCAAAAAAATGCTTGCAATCCCCTGCAGCAGTCAAGGATTCACTTTCTCTGGCAGCAGTCAAGATTCTATTATCGCCGGCTATCCAGGATCCATCTATCCTCAGCAAGACAGCTCATCAGCCTACATGCACATTCATTACATTCATATCATAAACATTGATATAGCATATATTGCATCATACATTTCATGCAACATAACTTTGTGTTTCAGCTAATATTTTACCCTTTTCAGGATAAGATTAATAAGCTTCGACTTCTGAAAACAGTTTACGGATTCTCCAAACACGGATGTTAATCTATCGCTTGTTCAGACTCAACTTCTGAAAACAGTTTACGGATTCTCCAAACACGGATGTTAATCTATCGCTTATTCAGACTCAACTTTTGAAAACAGTTTACGGACGCTTCCCAACATGGATGCTGATCTATTGCTTATTCAACTTCAAGACTTCTGAAAACAGTTTACGGGTTCTCCAGACACGGATGTTAACCTATCGCTTGTTCAGATTCTTCAACTTCTGAAAACAGTTTACGGATTCTCCAAACACGGATGTTAATCTATCGCTTGTTCAGACTCAACTTCTGAAAACAGTTTACGGATTCTCCAAACATGGATGTTAATCTATCGCTTGTTCAGACTCGACTTTTGAAAACAGTTTACGGACGCTTCCCAACATGGATGTTGATCTATTGCTTATTCAACTTTAAGACTTCTGAAAACAGTTTACGGGTTCTCCAGACACGGATGTTAACCTATCGCTTATTCAGATTCTTCAACTTCTGAAAACAGTTTACAGATTCTCCAAACACGGATGTTAATCTATCGCTTGTTCAGACTCAACTTTTGAAAACAGTTTACGGATTCTCCAAACACGGATGTTAATCTATCGCTTGTTCAGACTCAACTTTTGAAAACAGTTTACGGACGCTTCACAACATGGATGCTGATCTATTGCTTATTCAACTTCAAGACTTCTGAAAACAGTTTACGGGTTCTCCAGACACGGATGTTAACCTATCGCTTATTGAGATTCTTCAACTTCTGAAAACAGTTTACGGATTCTCCAAACACGGATGTTAATCTATCGCTTGTTCAGACTCAACTTCTGAAAACAGTTTACGGATTCTCCAAACACGGATGTTAATCTATCGCTTGTTCAGACTCGACTTTTGAAAACAGTTTACAGACGCTTCCCAACATGGATGCTGATCTATTGCTTATTCAACTTCAAGACTTCTGAAAACAGTTTACGGGTTCTCCAGACACGGATGTTAACCTATCGCTTGTTCAGATTCTTCAACTTCTGAAAACAGTTTACAGATTCTCCAAATAGGGATGTTAATCTATCGCTTGTTCAGACTCAACTTCTGAAAACAGTTTACGGATTCTCCAAACACGGATGTTAATCTATCGCTTGTTCAGACTCAACTTTTGAAAACAGTTTACGGACGCTTCCCAACATGGATGCTGATCTATTGCTTATTCAACTTCAAGACTTCTGAAAACAGTTTACGGGTTCTCCAGACACGGATGTTAACCTATCGCTTGTTCAGATTCTTCAACTTCTGAAAACAATTTACGGATTCTCCAAACACGAATGTTAACCTATCGCTTGTTCAGATTCTTCAACTTCTGAAAACAGTTTACGGATTCTCCAAACACGGATGTTAACCTATCGCTTGTTCAGATTCTTCAACTTCTGAAAATAGTTTACGGATTCTCCAAACACGGATGTTAATCTATCGCTTGTTCAGACTCAACTTTTGAAAACAGTTTACGGACGCTTCCCAACATGGATGCTGATCTATTGCTTATTCAACTTCAAGACTTCTGAAAACAGTTTACGGGTTCTCCAGACACGGATGTTAACCTATCGCTTGTTCAGATTCTTCAACTTATGAAGACAGTTTACGGATTCTCCAAACACGGATGTTAATCTATCGCTTGATCAGACTCAACTTTTGAAAACAGTTTACGGATGTCAATCCATTGCTTATTCAAGATCCCCAGTTCATAGATATTCCAAACATGGACACCTTTCTGATACTCATGTCTTTCACCTACAACATACATTCCAGATGGCATCTTTAAGCCCATCCCCCGACAAGGTTCTGTCACTTTCCCGATGGCATCTTTAAGCCCATCTCCAAATGGCATCTCTAAGCCCATCTCCAACAACTATCCATCATATCTCCAAATGGCATCTTTAAGCCCATTCCCGCATCCATGTCTAGACGAGTGCAAATTTACGGGCACTCTAGTGTCCAATCTCCTTTTACCTTCGAGACGCGAAAGGAAAACTTGCCAATCTAACTCTTCAGGTTCAAGAAGATTGAACAGGGGCAACTGTTGTACCCCAAAATTTGCCCTCTCATTTCATCAACATTTTCTCACCACAAGACCCTTAGAACTCAAGATCAAGTTAGGGTTTGCTCTGCTCAAGACCCCTCCTTGCACTATTGACCCAAATTAGGGTTTGAGTTTGCACAAGGATGTTTTGACCTAAAATGCCCAAAGTGACTTTCATGCTTCATGTTGGACTCACAAGTTTATCCATGCCAAGTTTCAAGCCTTGACTCCAATCTTTACCCAGTCAATTGGACAGTTGACCTAGAAATCAGCTGTAATGGGGAAAAGTCAATTGTGGCCAATTGACAGTCAAACTTCATGATTTTTGACCCACATCAACATTTTGAACTCATATGGACCATTTGATCAAGTTTGGATCACAATTCCACAAGAAATTTGATCAGATCACCAAAAGGGCAAAATGGTCATTTTTAGGGTTTTGAGTGCATAAAGGCAATTTTTGACTGTTTGACCTAACCAATGGCAAACCAAACTCACATATGGACTCAAGGACTCAATGGAATTGTCTTGACCCATTCAACAAGTTCAAAAGATCTCAAATGCATAGGATTGACAGATGAATTTTCCAATCAACTGATCAAAATTTGACTGTATACTGAAAAGTCAAACTTTGACTTTTTGGTCAAAATCAAGTGCCAAGATTCATTTTTTATCAAGACATGTCAAATTATGAAACTTGTTCATCAAGAAACCCAAAATTGCAAATTAGGGTTTAAAATGAAGAAATTTCATAACTTAGAAATTTTCTAAGTTATGAAATTTCCTTATTTTTCCCTAACTTTGTCCCATGTTTTCACCAAGATGAAAATGGATTCAAAAAAAACTCAAAACATGAAAGTTGTAGTCCATTTCAAAATCTACAACTTTTATTCACAAAGTTTTCTCAAATTAAGCTTGTAGCTCAAGTTATGATTTTTGGAACAAGGGTGCAAAACATTTTTAACTTAGAAAAATTTTGACCTATTATAGGCAGGATTTTTGTCCAACTTCTTGGCCATTTTTCACATGCTTCCACTTGGATTTTCAATTTTCATTACAAATATGGATTGTAGTACACATTCCAAGCTTTCCAAATTGTCCAAGAACTCATTAAACACCCTTGTGGTTAGGGAGAATCGAATTTTCAAAGTTGGGAAAAATTCACTTTTGTTCATGGCCAAAGCTTGTTCATAACATTGGCATTTTCAAGTCAGCAGGGTTTGTGATAGTTTGCAGGCCTCTAAACCTCTTCACACTCAATAATTAAATGCCTAACCTTTGTGTTCAAGCATTGTTTTATGCATTTAGTCATTACACAAAGAATTAATCTTTAAATGGAAAAAGTAAATTTGCCATTTTGGAAAAGATGCACTTTATGTCAAATACCATATCCAAGAGGTACAAGCCAGATCTTTGAGGCACAAGTTTGTAGACAAATCCCACTGATCAAGAGAGAGTGTTACAGCATGCTTGAGAGCCTTGTACAGGCCTATAACCCAACTTGAACCTTCTTACTTCAAAAAGAAGAAAGCTTGTCAAAACTCTCAATCTCTCATTCCTGTCAACACAGCCAAACACAAACTTTGCAAACATATTTCATACATCCAAGCAAGCCTAAAGCACGACTGAACCACCTCCCAAACCTCCTCATTCACAAAAACACCCTATTGCTGCAGAAATAGGGCATCTGTTGCAGTTTGACTTCCACAGTCCATTCCACTCGTGCACTTTGGCAAAAAAGAGTTCAAACATGTTCCATATCATCCACTGAAGCTATCCCAAGCATTGAACTCAAGCTGTAACACCCATAACCATGTTTGCCATTTTTATTTTCAAGCTGTGCAGGTTGACTTCCATAGCACGACTCAGTTGATTTTAAAGCAAGCTAGGAGTTGGAGAAGCATCCTTGGACTTCAGGCAAGCTGTACAAAAGCTCAAAATCCATTGGAAGTTGCTACATTGTTCTATTCAAGTCAAGCTGAAACATGTAAAAACATGAACTTCTATCTCTCTATCTAGGCATGATTAAGCTTAGGTTTATGAAGAAAACATGTTCTACTCATAGCCCTGAAGCCATCCATGTATTTACTTTTCATTTATATTATGCGTGCTGTGAGAATTTTGGCCATGAACATTGAAGAAAAATTAGGTCAGAAATTGGGGATGAATAAATTCTCCCTCGTTTCTTAGAGTTAGGTCAAGTATTTTATATGTCTGAATTCGTCTCATGATGTTCTACATTATTGGTGTTATGAGTTTTGCATGAAAGTCCAGGAATCAGGAGTTAGAAAATGCGCGTTTTTGCTTGTTCAAACAAAGCTGGAGGTTGAAGATGACTGGCTTGGGCTGGGCCTGAGTCAGTCCTGCTTTTTGCACCCCTTTTTCCAATTTGCACCCCCCTGGCCCATTGTGTGATATATTTATCATTTTTTATTTTTTCTTTTTGATTCTGACTTATTATTTTTTGCTCAAATATAAAAAAATATCAAAAATATTTTTCCACCCTTTTTTGCATTTATTTGGCATTTGTTTGTTTTATTTAAATATATGTATGTAAATAAATATAATACTCTTTTATTTAAAACACTAGAAAATCATGCAAAAATATATTTATTTTCAGTCATTATTTTTTATTTATATTTTAAAAACATTTTCTAAAATATACATTTTTTTGTAAATAATTAATATTTTATTCTTGTATATATTTAGTATATTTAATATATAATATATAAATACTTGTATATTTTATTAGATATTTAGGACAAAAATATAAAAATAATACATTTTTATTCTTATTAATATATGACACTAAAAAATACTTTTTTACAATATACTTCTTTTTTATTTATTTTTTTGTATAAATTAATATATAAGTATTGTATATAATTAATAAATAAATACTATTTATTTGAAAATTAGGGTTTTGCCCTAAAACATAAAAATATCCAAAATTTGACCCTTTTATTTTTGTTTATATTTTACATTGAAAAATACTTTCACATACATAAAAAATCCTTTTTGTGCATAATACATTTTGCATATTTATTGTATTTATTCCAATATTGTACAATTAAATATTTGTATATTCGATATGCATGTAATAGTTTAGATTTAATTTCTTGTCAAATATCCCCCCATTCAAACATTTGTACCCCCATCCCCATAATCATGTTGTAATAATTTAGGACTTTAAATTTCCGCATTTAAAAGCTTTCAAATTATGCCATGATAGACCTAGGGTTTGTATGCAAATCAAATAACAAATAGCTTGACTAATACAAAGACAAAAAAGCATGAAAGTGGACAACACAATGCACACTTGCACCCCTAGGATTACTCCACTTGTTGCCTTCAAAAATGGGCCATGTTGCATGTTGAGTGTCTTTGGCCAAACAAAAACAAATCAAATGATCATAGTCCCTCGATGACGCTTTCTCAAGTTGCCTAAAAAATGATCAAGTCCCTTAAAGGAAAAATTGCCAAAGACACTTGGCACTATTGCATTCATGGTCTAAACGATGACCCGCGCCCGTCCCGTTAACATCCTAACACAAGATTGTCCACCAAATACAATGGTGGAACAATACTGTTAAGAGGGTTAAAACATAGGAAAGATCTTTGAGAAATTTAGGGTAGATAGCTCTTGGTTACTTGACCAACTTGCAAAACAAATCCTTGCCATTTTTCAAAACACACTCCACAACACAACTTTCAAAATAAACTTTCAAAAAACATTGAACATCTTTTCAAAAAGACAAACACCTTTGTAAAACATTCGAGTAAAGAATTGTTACAATGGTTGCCTAAGACAAGGCATCTTTTTCAAAACATTTTCAAAAAACCACACACAAAGCACCATTTCAAACAATTGAAAAGCAAAGGCAAGTGATCTAAGCAAGTAACTAAGAGCCCATGGATAACCATGGATAGAAAGGGTGCTAATACCTTCCCTTTCTATAATCTACTCCCCGAACCCAAGAAAACATCTCATAGGTTTTTCCTGTGCTTTTTTAACCTTTCCTTAGGATAAAATAAAAAGTCGGTGGCGACTCTTGCTAAACCGAAACATTTGCGAAAACAAACGCAAAACTTCAAGTCTGTTCTCCCACCGTATCACACACACCATATTCCTAGATGCAACAGGTTAACCTAGGTTTGAAAATAAATCAAACCCTCAACACAGTAACATGTCACCAAAGCTACACGCCTGAAAACAGATAGGTTCAATACATATCCTGTCATGAAAAGTCCATCCTCCACTTCTAGGGACTGTTCAAACACAAATGTGAACTCTCCAAGTTCAACCAACTTTTCAGTAGAAACCTTCTACCTTGCACATACATCAGAAAGTATCCCCCATGGATCTCATTCAGAAACATATAGGATGTGTAACACCCCGATTTAATTAAAACTTATTTTTAATTAAATAATAAGACGATGCGATGAAATTATATGAGGTGGTGGAATTTATGATGTGGTGTGGTACCTTGTTGGGGACTAGATGCCTTAGAATTATAGAAATTGAGGTTATGGGGGTGTTTGGATAATTGTGTAGAAATATAGGGGTGTGTCGAATAATATGGATTATTATTATTATTATTATTATTATTATTATTATTATTATTATTATTATATTATTAGGATAATTATTATTATTTTATAATAATAAATAAATAATTATTTATTTTGGATAGTTATTATTATTATTAGATTATAAGAAGTGAGATTGGGAGAATAAGTCAGTACGCGAAATAGAACAGAAGAAGCGTAGAAGAGAGAAGAGGAGAAAAGCACTAGGAGGCTAGGGTAAGAAGTTTCGCCCACATAAATAAAGAACCATGATAATCTAAGTTAAGGGGGGATTCTAAATCTATAAGGGTTTGCTTAATGATGTGATATGGTAGAATTTAGGTTGTATAATCGTATGTTTTGATTTTCTCCATATTTGGTTGTTTTTGGGGTTTGTTCCCATTGATGAAATTTTGGTGTGTTTTGATATGAATGAATGATATGAATTGGTTAGAATTGGTAGATAAATGTTGATGAATAATTAACCTATTAAAAAGATGAATTTTGATGTAAAAAAGATGAATTTTGATGTAAAAATTATGATTTTTGGGTGTTGAAACATGGAAATTGCAGGATTTTTCAATGTTATCGCAAGATAATCAGTTACCCAAATATGGTAACCGGTTACCATATCAAAGGTTGCAAAACGAGTAGCTTTTGTCCTGTGGTAATTGGTTCCCATAAGTGGGTAACCTATTACCATGATAAATTTTGAAAAGAAACGAGGCTACTGTCCTGCGGTAACTGGTTACCATACCTGGGTAACCGGTTACCACTGCTACTGACAGCATTTTTGGAAAACTTATAAAACCCATAACTTTTGCCTCAGGTGTCCGTTTGACGCGCCGTTTGGACCGTTGGAAAGGTAAAATAATTTCCTATTTTATAAAAATGATTTATAATGCATTAGTTAATTATTTCGTCAACATTGATACCAATTTGTAAGTGTGCTCTGAATTGTATGCCATGAATTATGTTATGGTTATTTGTGATGATTGTTTTGATTATGTGATATGAGATACATTACGAAGGAGATGACGAAGTCCTGTATTGGATATATTGTCATGAGTGTTAACAATAAATTCAAAGTATATTGTTGTATCATAGTGTCTCATGCATTCATAAAGTGAAGGCCTGTATTGGCGAGCGAAGGCCTGTATTGGCGAGCGAAGTTCATTGCCATAATTAGAATTATTGAAAAGAGCGTTCTACTTTGATTTGTACCACATGCATTGCGTTAGTGTTAGTCCTTTGCATCATATTGTGATTGATAAACTGATGGGCGAAGATTGATGAAAGTTGGTATTATATTACGATGTATGTTATGTGATGATTATGTGCTTGAATCTTACCTGCTTATTATTATGCTTTCTATTATATTGTTATGATATCTCACCCTTTCTTTTTGAATGTTACCTCTACTTAGGTAACATGCATATGACCCAAAGTAGCTAAAGATCGAAGGTTAGTTGAGGAGTTCCTTCAGTTGTGTAGATCGAGTCGGTGTCTGCTCTGATACGTAACACTTGGGGTTTCACGTGGTTTGTTTTGTTATGATTAGGAGTGAACATGTATTACTCTTTTATTTGAATTGTTTTATAATTATTATGATGTGTGAAGGATAATAATTATAACTCCGGTTGGAGGATCGAGATGACTAATTATTTGATGTTTTTCCGTTGCGAATAATGCATTGAAAGTTAAGACTTATAAGCATGTGAATTGTGTTGTGTATCATAATTTGAGCATGTATGATTGGCGAAGTATGTAACATCCTATTCGATTGATGTTTATTTAGGAATTAATTTACTTTAATTATCATATAAATTACCACAGGGAAATAGGGTGTTATAATTGGTATCAGAGCAGGTCGGTTCGTCTGGTCAGATTGTTGATTCGTTAGTGTAGTGTGACAATAGAATATTGTTGATGTTTTTCTGTCTAACCGTTGTTTGATGTTGTAATGTGAGCAGAGCAATAGCTGGAAGAGGAAATGGTGTGCTCACTGATGCATTGCAGGAGTTGGCTCAGGCAATGCAGAATCAGCCTAACGCTGGTGGGAACGATGAAGCTCGTGCTTTGGAAACTTTCTAGAGGAATCATCCACCTACGTTTAAAGGGAAGCATGATCCTGAAAGAGCGTAGGAGTGGCTCAAGGATATTGAGAGAATATTTCGGGTTATAGACTATTCTGATGCACAAAAAGTGCATTTTTGTACGCATATGCTGGCACGAGAGGCTGTTGACTGGTGGATTGCTACTCGCCAGAGATTGGAAGGCACAAAAGAGGCTATCACTTGGACTGTGTTTCACAGGGAGCTCCTGGTGAAGTGTTACCCAGAGGATGTCTGTGGGAAGAAGGAGATCGAATATTTGGAACTGAAACAAGGGAATTTATCGGTAACTGCTTATGCTTCCAAATTCGTGGAATTGGTGAACTATTATCCTCATTACAACGAAGAGACTGCTGAATTCTTAAAGTGTGTGAAGTTTAAAAACAGACTGTGTTCGGAAATTAAGAAGGAAATTGGGTATCAGCGGATCCGTAAGTTTCCAGATTTAGTGAACAACTGTAGGATTTATGAAGAAGAAAGTGATGCTCACTACAAGGTTGTCACTGAGAAGAGAGGCAAGCAACTACCATATCGTGGGAAGCCTTACAATGCTCCGACTGACAAAGGAAAGCAAAAAGCTATTGATGGTAGGAGACCAAGCGGGAGAGGTGCTTCTGCTGGTATTGTGTGACAAATGTGGAAGACCTAGTCATCAGAGTAGAGAATGCAATACTGAAGTGAATAGGTGTTTCCGTTGTGGAAAAACCGGGAATGAGATAACATAATGTAGACACAAATAAGTAATATGTTTCAACTGCGGTGAAGAAGGACATATCAGTGCCCAGTGCCTGAAACCTAAGAAAGACCGATCTATTGGGAAAGTGTTTGCTTTAGCTGGGACTCATACATCCAGTGGAGACCGCTTGATCAGAGGTATATGTTTCATTAATGGTACTTATTTAATTACTATTATTGATACTTCTGCTACTAATTGTTTTATTGTTGCTGATTGTGTTGCAAAGTTAGGCCTTACCTTGTCTTCTATGAACAGAGAAATGGTTATTGATACTCCAGCCGAGGGGTCGGTGACTACTTTTCTAGTATGCTTGAAGTGTCCTTTTCCCATCTATGATAGAGATTTCGTCGTTGATCTAGTTTGTTTACCGTTGGATGGTCTGGACATGATTTTGGGTATGAATTGGTTGGAATATAACTATGTTCACATTAACTGTTATAATAAGTAGGTGCGGTTTTCTACTCCTAAAGATGAAGAGAGAGATGGTTACTTATCTGCCAGACAATTATAGGAGATTTATTGGAGGTTTTTCTAAGTTGGCACTTTTGTTAACTCAGCTAACTTGTAAAGGTAGAGCATTTGTGTGGGACATCTAATACGAAGAGGGTTTCGTTGAGTTAAAGAAGAGATTCACAATGGCTCCAATTTTAATATTACCTAATCTTGAAGAACTGTTTGTTGTATATTGTGATTCTTATAAATTGGGGTTAGGTGGTGTACTCATGCAGAATGATAAAGTAGTCACTTATGCGTCAAGGAAATTGAGGATTCATGAAATAAACTATCCTACCCATGATCTAGAATTAGTTGTAGTAGTGTTTGTGCTGAAGATTTAGAGGCATTATCTCTATGGTTCTAGGTTTGAAGTGTTTAGTGATCATAAGAGCTTGCGATGTCTATTTGATCAGAAGGAATTGAACATGAGGCAGAGGAGATTGTTGGAATTGTTGAAGGATTACGACTTTTACTTGAATTATCATCCAGGTAAAGCTAATGTTGTAGTTGACGCCTTGAGTCGGAAGACTTTGCATATGTATGCTATTATGGTTAGAGAACTAGAGTTGATCGAATAATTCAGAGAGATGAGTTTGGTCTGTGAAATGACACCGCAGAGTGTGATGTTGGGGATGTTGAAGATTAACAATGACTTCTTAGAGAATATTAAATAAGCTCAAAAGTTAGATGTGAAGTTGGTAGATTTGATGGTCGAGAGTAACAAATATGAAGACAGTTACTTTAAACTAGATACATAAGGTGTGTTGCAATTCCGAAACATGCTTTATATCCCTGATGATGCCGATATGAGGAAGATGATTCTGGAAGAGGGCCATAGAAGCAATTTGAGTACTTATCCGGGAGCTACCAAGATGTATCACGACTTAGAAGTTATTTTGGTGGTCCAGGTTGAAACGAGATGTGGCACAGTTTGTGTACGTGTGTTTGACTTGTCAGAAATCGAAAGTCGAACATCAGAAACCTGCAGGGCTGTTGGAACCTTTAGACGTTCCAGAATGGAAATGGGATGGTATATCTATGGATTTTCTGATGTGGGAGCTAGGGAGGCTCATCCAGAGTTATTTGCTTCAGGTAATTTTCGTGGACGAAAATATTCTAAGTAGGGGAGAGTTGTAACACCCTAATTTAAATAAAATTTATTTTTAATTAAATAATAAGACGATGCAGTGAAATTATATGAGTTGGTGGAATTTATGATATGGTGCGATACCTTGTTGGGGACTAGATGCCTTCGAATTATAGAAATTGAGGTTACAGAGGGGTGTTTGACTAATTGTGTAGAAATATATGGGTGTGCATAATAATATGGATTATTATTATTATATTATTAGGATAATTATTATTATTTTACAATAATAATTAAATAATTATTTATTTGTGATAGTTATTATTATTATTATTATTAGATTATAAGAAGTGAGATTGGAAGAATAAGTCAGTATGCAAAATAGAACAGAAGAAGCATAGAAGAGAGAAGAGGAGAAAAGCACTAGGAGGCTAGGGCAAGAAGTTTCGTCCATAGAAATCAAGAACCGAAATAATCTAAGGTAAGGGGGATTCTAACTCTATAAGGGTTTGCCTAATGATGGGGTATGGTAGAATTTAGGTTGTATAATAGTATGTTCTGATTTTCTCCGTATTTGGTTGTTTTGGGGTTTTGTTCCCATTGATAGAATTTTGGTGATTTTGGTGTGATTTGATGTGATTGAATGATATGAATTGGTAGATAAATATTGATGAATAATTAACCTGTTAAAAGATGAATTTTGATGTAAAAATTATGATTTTTGGGTGTTGAAACACAGAGGGTCGTAACATGGAAATTGCATGATTTTCACTGTTATCGCGGGATTTTTCACTGTATATCTATGGACATTGTGATGGGTTAACCATAACTAAGTAACCGGTTACCACTGCTATTGACAGTATTTTTGGAAAACTTCTAAAACCCACAACTTTTGCCTCGGGTGTCCATTTAACGCGCCGTTTGGACCGTTGGAAAGGTAAAATAATTTCTTATTTTAAAAAATGATTTATAATGCAGTAGTTAATTATTTTGTCAAGATTGTTGCCGATTCATAAGTGTGCTATAAATTATATGCCATGAATTATGTTGTGGTTATTTGCGATGATTGTTTTGATTGTGTGATACGAGATACATGACTAAGGCGATGTCGAAGGCTTGTATTGGTGATATTGTGATGAGTATTAATGATAAATGCGAAGTATATTGTTGCATGATAGTGTCTCATGCATTCATAAAGTGAAGGCTTGTATTGGCAAGCGATGGCCTGTATGAGAGAGCGAAGTTAATTGCCCTAATTAGCATTATTGCGAAGAGGGTTCTACCCTGATTGGTACCACATGCATTGCATTAGTGTCTGTCCTTTGTATCATATTGTGATTGATAAACTGATGGGCGAAGATTGATGAAAGTGGGTATTATATTACGATGTATGTTATGTGTTGATTATGTGCTTGAATCTTACCTGCTTATTATTATGCTTTCTCTTATATTGTTATGATATCTCACCCTTTCTGTTTGAATGTTACCTCTACGTGGGTAACATGTAGATAACCCGAAGTAGCTAGATATCGAAGGTTAGCTGAGGAGTTCCTTCAGTTGCGTAGATTGAGTCGGTGTCTACTCTGATACGTAACACTTGGGGTTTCGCGTAATTTGTTTTGTTATGATTAGGAGTGAACATGTATTACTCTTTTATTTGAATTATTTTATGATTATGCTGATATGTGAAGGAGAATAATTATAACTCCGGTTGGAGGATCAAGATGACTAATTATTTGATGTTTTTCTGCTGCGAATAAATGCGTTGAAAGTTAAGACTTATAAGCATGCGAATTGTGTTGTGTATCCTAATTTGTGCATGTATGATTGGTGAAGTATGTGAAATCCTATTTGATTAATGTTTATTTAGAAATTAATTTACTCTGATTATTATATAAATTACTGACGGGGAAATAAGGTGTTACATGATGCCTGCTCTGATACCAATTGAAATCCTGGTATGACAGAACTCAAATGTCCTATGACATGTTGGGACATCTAACCCGACATAAAAAAATAGGCAAGATATCAACAATAAAATCAGTACTAAAAAGCATAAACAACACACCAGAATTGTTAAACCAGTTTGGAGTAACTCTCATTGTGATACGGTGGCAGAACCGACTGTTTAATACTGGTTTACGTTTTGAGTTTTATGTTTGCAAAATCTCGCGGTAAGCAAGAGTCGCCACCGACTTTTATTTCATCCAATCATGGAAAAGGAAAAAGAATAGAAAAAACCTTTTTTCGAGATATTCTGAGTGTTGTACCCCAAAATTTGCCCTCCCATATTCTTCAAAGTTTTGACAAGCATCATCTCAATTTGCTCAAGTCTACTCAAGGGCTACACGGTCAACCATCCTCCTAAGCCAGTCAAAATTAGGGTTTTGGTTCCTTCAAGGAAGTTGAGGTTTTCAAGGGCTCAATCAAGTCCCACATGCCTATAAACATTGTCAAGCACCTACATGTCAAGTTTCAAGGCTCACAAGGTCAAGTTGCACAGTCAAAAACCCTAATTGCTTCACAGTCAACTGTAGGGGTAAAATGGTCATTTGGCAGTCAAAAGTCAAAAAATTTGGTCAACATCTTATTTTGAAGCCACAATCATCATTTGTTCAAGTCTTGACCATGATTCCATAAGAATGGCTCAAAAATCATCAAGATGCAAAAGTTTCTATTTTTGGACAGCTGAAAAGTCAATTGTAACTTGACCAAGGCATAACTTTTTCATGGTTCATCAGAAAAATCCCATCCAATGCTCATTTTGAAGGGGATGACATTTCCTACAACTCATCTTCACATTCCAAATCCAAGAAATGCTCTCACAAAAAGTTATCAATTTCAACATTATAGGTCATTTTCAAAAGTCAACAAAAAGGCACTTTAAGTCAAAGACCATAACTTGATATTGGTAAATCAAAATGACATGGGACCGAAGCCATTGGTTAGAGGACTTTAAGACCTTTCCAAAATGTCCAAGAACATGTTCATATGATCAAAATTGAGCAAGATATGCATTGGAGAAGTTGGGAAATTTTTGTGAAATAGCCAAAGTCAACTATCCTTGAAACTTCAATTTTTGACACAAGGGCTCACTTTTCCCACTTGATTCAGCTTTGCCATGCCTCCCACGTGTCCCATGATTTATCTCAAGATTAAACATTAATTTTTCTATTTTTATTTAATTTTATTGATTTAATTCATTTTAAATCCTTAAAATTCAAATAAAAATCAAAAAAATTAATCAAAGGATATCCTGTGGTTTGAATGGCCTTGATACATCATAATACACATGCCAAATTCGTGTAAGGTCCATTTTAAGCATAAAATTCAAATTTGAACAAAATTGGCAAGTTGCTTTAATGGTGGTTATGGAGAAATCCAAAGTTTAATTGCAATGGTTAAGAGCTCATAATAGTGACTGATTCTCACTCATTACTATATATACAAGCCTTGCAAGCCTCATTCACAACCTAGAAAAAAAAGTGCACAAATCTCCAGAGCAAAGTTCAAAATTTGTCAAAAAAAGTGTGAGATCAAAAGGAGTTTTGCAAGCTTTTTCAGGCCAAAAGGAGAACGTGACTCTCTTCTTTGCCATACCCTGAAGCTAAAGCAACCCTTGCCACGTCCTAAGGTCCATTATCAAGCACTGTAAGTATTCCCAGGTCCCCTCAAAATCCCATATTATTTTTTCTTACATACTTGTGTGCAGGCTTCAAAGAAGGCTTATCATGCGCCTCACAAATCCAAAGCGCCAAGTGTCTCCAAGTGCAAATCCAATGGCCACAAGGGAAGGAGCATCATGTTCTCAGGTCAACACAGGCGCAGGCAATCTCCAAAGTCAAACCAAGCTGGCTTCTGAATGGGCCTCACAATTCCATTAACACCTCCAATCTGGCCCAAAACCCCCCTTGGGTTTGCAATTTTTATTTTTGTCATTTATATTTTATTTGTCTTATTTTTATTTTTCCCTTTTATTAACAATTAACATAATTAACATTTTTTTATAAAAAATCCAAAAAAAGAACTAACATTATTATTATTATTATTATTAATTTCATCTTATTTTTGTAATTAAATACTAATAAATTGAATTAATTATTAATTAGGCAACTTTAACTCCTTTTTTTCTTAGTAATTAAAATAAGTTTAGAATTAGGTTTTTATTAACTTTTAATTGTAATTCCTTTATTTTATTTTCATTAAAAAAACATAAAATAAAAAACATTTTTTCTTTTAATAAATTAATTAATTAATTTAATCATTAGTTTTAATTTCATTTAAATCATAAAAAAGGACAAAAAAATTCTTTTCTTTTCTTAAAAGGGTCAAAACCCTTAAGGCATTCCCGATTATTTTTTATTCGCGCGCATTTATTTTATTTTGATTATTATGTAACTGCTTCAAGAATGTAATAGTAATTAGGTTTGTTGCTTTCTTTACTTTCCGCACTTTATCAAAACGG
Source organism: Vicia faba (assembly GCA_948472305.1). Taxonomy (NCBI): domain Eukaryota; kingdom Viridiplantae; phylum Streptophyta; class Magnoliopsida; order Fabales; family Fabaceae; genus Vicia; species Vicia faba. The sequence continues at coordinate 1,384,502,836 of OX451739.1, forward strand.
GTCTTTGTATTTTTGGCGATGTATAGACCTGCGCCTTGTAATAGCGTAGAATTTATATTTCCGCAATTTACTTTCCGCACCCCTAACTGTTAAATGCATGAAAGAATGTATGTAAATAAAACCAATCTGTAGCTCACAAAATAACATATACAAGACAAACATAAACTGAAATTGAACACACAAGCACATGCCACTTCTTAGGGTATGCCTCGCTCGTTGCCTCGAAACGTGGTCATCAAGTATATGACGTCTTAGAGGTCACCCTTTGTCTAAAGATCCAGTTGCCTCGAAATGGTTGCCTTGGATAAAAGGATCTAGGACATTAGGGTTACTTCTAAGGTGTCCTACCATTGCTTCGGTGACCACACTGTCCCGATAATCGAATTGACCTGAACGCCTCCAACGATGGTGCTACCTACCTCTCAATGGTGGGATAGCACTATCTAAAGGACTTTTACACAGCTTAATTCCTTAGGGTAGGTAGATTTCTCTTAAGTACTTGCTCTTTCTCAAAACAAACAAAAATATTTTTCACACCTCACACTTTCAAAAAGTTTCAAACAAAACACTTCATACACTCTTGAGGACTGATACAAGAGTTACTTAGAAGTTTTCCAAACGAACTTTTTCAAAACCCACACACTTGAAAAGCAAACAAATTTTGAAAACATAAGAGCAAGTACCTAAGAGCCCGTGGATAACCACGGATAGAAAGGGTGCTAACACCTTCCCTTTCTATAAATCTACCTCCCGAACCGAGAAACATTCTCGAATAAGGAATTTTGCTGTGCTTTTGTCCTTTCCATGTTGGAGAACATAAAAGACGGTGGCGACTCTTGCTTACCGTGACATTTCGCGAAACCAGCTAAAAAACAGTCAGTTCTATTTCCACCGATCACAGAACTGGCGACTCAGCTGGGGATACCATTGATGAGTGAGGTGTACCTTTGGAACAGTTCATCATCATGTTTTCAATTGCTTGATCTGTTTGCTTTAAAATTGCGGGCCTGTTTTGGGAGTTTCATAGATCCTAACCCGGATCTGGGGGATACCTCTTAGAAAGTAGCAACAAACTGTGAGGGAACTGTGCGGGGTATACCGACACGGTTGAAGCAGTTTGCTACATTGATGTGGCACTTTGGTGAGTACCGGTAACCCTTGAGTCAAGTCAAGGAGAGTACGGGGCCGCCGCGTGGTGTCGTGAAGCATCAACTGACCTTAGGAACCTTACTTGACCATCCTGGCCTCTTTAGGGGTAGTGAGATGACTGACTTTGGTGCAGTCTGAAGTTGGTTGATACTCGATACTACACTCATTGAGGGTTGTTTTCTTGGAATATTTTGATCGCCAGTTCGGTGGCTAAATCAAAACAATGAACATAGAAAACAACCTTATGATATTGAGCTCCTTAGAACCCGGTTACTTTTGATAGGACAGGTTTTGAGCCCACCAACTTCAAGAGGGTAGTATCCCAAACTTCATGCTGGCCTAAACTCTAAGGGCTCTTTGTGTGACTTGTATGCCTTCAAACTTGACTACTTGCATACTTGTTATCTAACACATGAGTTTCTTGCAGGGTTTGTTTACAGTCCTTAACCTGGACTCATTACATGGCCTACTTACATCACTCCATGCATAGCATAACATCATACCATTGCATGCATCTTGCATAAAAACTAATCCATTTCAAGGATCTCAAGGGCTTGTGATGCAGGTCATGATGAATCAAAGTGTCTAGCAAAGGGCAAAAGGGATTTATTTTCCTTTAGCCGAGGTTGTCAGGGGCTATGACCCACTCGATATGGTGAGCCTTGACTCTTGAAGAAGGACTCTCAACAAAATAAAGTTCCTTCAATCAAGCTACAAAATTCAAGTTCTAACAATCTTTCTTGTTTATCCTGCGAGATCCTTGAAAACATTGCATGCATATCATACATATCATTGCATTACAGGTACCCTTGTTACAGGTCACTTACCTTCTTCGCTGTTTATTTCAGCAATGGCTTCCAAACAAGATAACCAGGGTCTTCATGCTCAAGAGACTCAGTTCAGGGAGATCTTCCTAAGCCTATCCAAGGGGCAGGAAGAGTTGAGGACACTCCTCATGGGGAATTTGGCCAAGAAAAGTCCCGAAGATGATAAGGACGAACGACTGAAACATCTGCAAGCTGAGGTAGATGCAATGAGGACTCAGATGCTGGGGCAGATGGCCCTTATCCAAGGCTTGGCTCGGGAGCAAGAAGAGTTGAAAGCCATGGTCAACCAGCTTCGCCAAGAGAGATACAACATGAAGCAAATAGTCTAAGTCAGGGACCAGGTCGTTGATCAGCTTCCAAAAGGACAAGGGTCTGGTATGGTGAAGAATAGACCTCTCCAAATTGCTACCACTTCACAGGTCCAACCACAACCTCGCCCAGAGCAACGGGTTGATGAGAGCAAGCCCAGGAGGCAATTCACCCAGCTTAACATGTCACTGTCCCAAGCTTTGCAACACCTGTTGAAGTTGAATCTGGTGACGTTGATAAGACCTCACCCTAATCCTAAGACTTCTTCTCCAAGCTACAACCCAGATGCAAGGTGTGTTTATCATTCTGGTAGCCCGGGGCATGATACCGACGACTGTTGGAAGTTGAGGTACAAAATCCAAAACCTAATTGATGAAGGAGCAGTGGAATTCACCCAAGATGGTCAAGTCAAGTTCTTCTACCATCCCTGCGATATTCACCATTTGAAGTGACGAGTCCTGAGACTAGAAGACTTTTTGTTCATTCGAATGTTCAAGTTGTATTTTCTTTGCTTATTCAAACAATTATCATGTCAAACTCTATTATTTCATTAATGCATTACATGTGTCTGTTTTGAAGTAATTGTGTTCTCTATATTCAAAATTGCTTTTATTTTTTCTTGATGTTCAACTCTCGATTGAAAATTCTAAAGCCTCTTGAGGGAGGATGACGAAAACCATACCACAATCTACAGTATGCTTTTGAACAGACCCCGCTGATGAGGTACATGCATTGTTTCAATTCCTAAACACTGGAGTAATAAGGAAGATAATCCCTCGTCAACCCCCTTTGAGCCAAAGAAGTAGGAGTTTTTCTTTTTGAAAATTAAAACCCTTAATCATAACCTGGGGCAGGGTAGTTCTCTCAGCTGATCCAAGTGCACAACGAATGGCACCAGAGGAGTCCTTACAAAACAAAAGACAGTGATGGCTCCAAATAATCATAAAGACAGGCAGTCATTATCCCTCAGAAATAAAAACCCAATAAGTCAAAACCTATGAAGGAGACTTACAAAGATGGGGCATCCCGCTGACTGTAATTCCAAAAAAGGAAACAGTTCAGGCAAAAAATAGGGATAACAAAAATCAAAAAAAGAAAGAGGCCCTACAAACCCTCAACCAAAAAAGGAATGACTGCCTATTCCCAATAAACTGTCAATATCCGAACCATCACTGGAACATCCGAGCAAAGACTCAAACAAGGTCTAACGCACGATCAACTGAGTTTAGGTTTGAAGAACATCACGAAGAGCGGGTGGGTACAAATATAATTTGAGCCTTTTCCTTTGTTTCTTAAACTACAAACCAAGCCACGTTATAACTCTCAAAAAGTCCTAGCTGAAGCACGGATAGTTCGAAAGCATACTATTACCAAAGGTATCCTGACTCCTTAAGGCTCGCTGTAAAATCTTGAGTTGACATCACATTTTACAAAATTTGTTGGTCTTACTGAAAAAATACATTTTCAAAAACTCCAAGACAGACATGAGATTTGCATTTTAATATAATATTGCTTGCATATGACTATTTGTTTGAACAGCATAGAAGTTCGCACGACGAATGTCTAATGAACAGAAGCACCTCCAATCAAGGGGCATGGCATGATCATTGTCTATCATCTGGGGCAGTTAAGTCAAGATTCGGAGAATCTCTCAAAAGGCCAACCAGCTTGGGGCAAATCTCCATCTGGATCACTTGGGGCATTGGACGACCAAACGAAGATCTTCTGGTGGCATAGTAACACAATGCTACTAACCGGGGCATCTCCCTACATTCTGAGAGCACGGACATAGTCGGAAAAAAATACGCAAAATCAAAGACCCTCTAGGTTGACACACCTAGGAAAAAATAAGGGCTTCCCGGCGAACCAAAAGGGTTCGGGCAAAATGAGGGATGAAAATGAAAAAATTTGTACACCCGGCAAGTCGAAAACCTGAAAAGGCGGCTTGGGCAAAAATGGGTATCCCGGTGGACTGAAAACCCGAAAGGGCGGTCCAGGAAAAAGTTAGGGATCAAAAGCGTACGACTATGTTCCTTCATCTCGTCACTTGCCTACCAGAAGAAGATTTGTCAACCGGCAGTCATCAAGCGCCTCCACGGGTATCTTCTCCCACAGAAACAGGGGCAGTAATGAGTTGTCTAAGCGATCTAGTTGCTCTGTCCACCAAGGTACCAAGGTAGGTTCGGCTGAAGAACGTAACCAAGATATCTCCACTCCCCGTAGAGAAAGATAAGATGCAACAATGCTCTCCTCAAGCAGAGTTGGTCTCCCATCAGCCCTGAAAAGGCACAACATCTCCAGCAAGTCAGCAACACTCTCCCCAAGCAGAGTTAGCCTACAGTCAGCCTTAAGGAAGTTGGGTATCTCCAGAAAATCTCGATATTCCCCAGCGGAGTATACAGATGTTCCTAAGCAAGCATCCCCGGCAATCTTGATCTAAGATTGTTCCCCGGCGGAATACCAGACACCCCAGTGAGCTACTTCTCCAGTATCAGTCCAAAAGTTCCCCCAGGAGAGTTGAATCAATCTCCCCAGTAGATTCTGGAAGCTTATCCCCAGTAGATTCTGGAAGCTAATCCCCTGCAGAGCGCAAAAGCATCTCCCCGGCTTTATTCAAAGGTCATTCTCCACCAGAGCCTATAACTGGGTTATCCTCAGCTAATTACCACGGAAAGATCGTCCTCGACGAAGTTCTTCCTATCCCCAGCGGAGTTCATCAAATTCCTCAACATAACTTCTCAATGGAATCCCCAGCGAAGTTATCACCAAATCTCAGCGAAGTATCTCTTCCCACAAAGTAATTCCCCGCAGAGTAATCTCTTCAACAAGTTTATTCCCCAACGGAGTCGTCTTCTCCTACCGGTTTATTCTTGTAATCATCATCCCCAGCGGAAACGAAGAACTCTATTCTTCAACATCAGCCCAGGATTCAACTTCCCGGCATGCGTCAAGGATTTACTTTCCCAGACAAAGATACATTCATAAACATCACATCATGCATATGCGCATCATGTCATACAATCTCATTTATGTCAAGAACATCATTGCTTGATCCATATCATGCATTGCATACGACTGACCTTTACCTTTCAGGAAGGATACAGTTAAATAATCAGCTATGTCAAAGTAGACAAATACAGTCAAAAGAGACCAATCCAGTCAAAAAAGACAAATCCAGTCAAAGAAGACAAATCCAGTCAAAGAAGACAAGTCCAGTTAAATCCCAAAGGTTTTTCTGATGCTCATCCAGTCAAAGAAGACAGGTCCAGTTAAATTACTTCCTAAAGTCAAAGAAGACAATCCGTCATTATAGACACCCGTCAGTATAGACACCCTTCATTGAAGATATCCCGTCATTGAAGACAACTCGTCATTGAAGATAACTCGTCATTGAAGACAACCCGTCAGTATAGACACCCGTCATTGAAGACATCCTGTCATTGAAGACAACCCGTCATTGAAGACAACTCGTCATTTAAGACAACCTGTCAGTATAGACACCCGTCATTGAAGACATCCCGTCATTGAAGACAACCCGTCATTGAAGACAACTCGTCATTTAAGACAACCCGTCAGTATAGACACCCGTCATTGAAGACAAATCGTCATTTAAGACAACTCGTCATTGAAGACAACTCGTCATTTAAGACAACCCGTCATTATAGACAACTCGTCATTTAAGACAACTCGTCATTTAAGACAACCCGTCAGTATAGACACCCGTCATTGAAGACATCTCGTCATTGAAGACAACCCGTCATTGAAGACAACTCGTCATTTAAGACAACCCGTCAGTATAGATACCCGTCATTGAAGACAAATCGTCATTTAAGACAACTCGTCATTGAAGACAACCCGTCATTGAAGACAACTCGTCATTTAAGACAACTCGTCATTGAAGACATCTCGTCATTGAAGACAACTCGTCATTGAAGACAACCCGTCAGTATAGACACCCGTCATTGAAGACATCCCGTCATTGAAAACAACCCGTCATTGAAGACAACTCGTCATTTAAGACAACTCGTCATTATAGACAACTCTTCATTTAAGACAACCCGTCATTTAAGACAACTCATCATTGAAGACAACTCGTCATTGAAGACAACTCGTCATTGAAGACATCTCGTCATTGAAGACAACTCGTCATTGAAGACAACCCGTCAGTATAGACACTCGTCATTGAAGACAACTCGTCATTTAAGGCAACTCGTCATTGAAGACAACTCGTCATTGAAGACAACTCGTCATTATAGGCAACTCGTCATTTAAGACAACCGGTCATTTAAGACAACTCGTCACTGAAGACAACTCGTCATTGAAGACAACTCGTCATTGAAGACATCTTGTCATTGAAGACAACTCGTCATTGAAGACAACCCGTCAGTATAGACACCCGTCATTGAAGACATCACGTCATTGAAGACAACCCGCCATTAAAGACAACTCGTCATTTAAGACAACTCGTCATTTAAGACAACTCGTCATTGAAGACAACTCGTCATTTAAGGCAACTCGTCATTGAAGACAACTCGTCATTGAAGACAACTCGTCATTGAAGACAACCCGTCAGTATAGACACCCGTCATTGAAGATATCCCGTCATTGAAGACAACCCGTCATTGAAGACAACTCGTCGTTGAAGACAACCCTGAAGTAGTGAAAAACACAAGAAGGGGGGGTTGAATTGTAAAACTGAAATCTAATGCAATGAACAAGATATTTTTATCCTGGTTCGTTTGATCTCAAACTACTCCAGTCCACCCGTCAAGGTGATTTCGCCTCTCTCCAACGAGGTCTTAATCCACTATATTCAACTGAATAATACAGACTGCTTTAACAACTGCTAAAGCCTTCTTGATGCAAACCACAACCCGGTTTGTCAAGGCAACACTTTCTTACAAAGAAATCAAATCTAAGTGTGTGAATGTTTTCTACAAAACTGTATCACAACTGTGATGTATACACAAATTAAAGCTTAGAAACTAGATTGCTAAACAATGATAGAATATCAGAATGTGTAGTGTTTAGCAAAACTGAGAGAAAGAAGATTTTGATCAGCTTTTATGCGTGTAAAGATTTGGAGAGCATTAGCCATTTCAATCTTCAAAGTCTTGTTTATATAGCACTGAGATGTTGAACGTTGGAGCAAATATTCTTGATTCAATGCTATTAACAAACTTTCCTTATCGAGCAGATCTTGTCTGGAATGAGGCTGTTGGTATTAATTTGCTTTCAATGCACAGTACCGTTGCTTACTTAATGCAAGTTCTGGCTTGGCTCATTCTGACTCTGCTTAGCTGCTGATGAACTGTTGTGTTTCTTTATCAGAGTGTTGAGCGCAGTCTTGTTCATCAGGCTTCAGCATATACGTGAGTTGATCATCTGATTCTAACATTCTGATATGGCAACTTCTGATGCTGATGTCAGGGACCAAATTCTGATGCTGAATAGGTGTGATCTTGCTTATATCAATCAGAGTATCTGCAAGTCAGAACATAATAATTTTAGGCAGCAGATAGTTCATACATGAATCATATACATAATATATCTTTTCACTTTGTTATCATCAAAACTTAAATATAGGGTAGTAGATTCAAACTTTGTTCTAACAATCTCCCCCTTTTTGATGATGACAAAAACTAGATATTTTTAAATGAAAATAATGTGAAAAGGTATCAGAGAGATGCATCAGAGTAAGAGGTAAAAAGATAAGGAGTAAAAGGATATCAGAAATGAGAGATACTCCCCCTGAGTTTATTACTTCCCTTTCATTACAAGTGTTCTTCAGGATCAGATCTTTTTGCCTTTCTTTGAACATCAGAGTATCAGAGTCTTTGACTGTCAGAAGCTTTGGATCAGCATATCAGAGCAGAGCTTCAGATCAGCGTATCAGAGCTTTTCTTGTCAGAGCTTTGCTTTGGATCAGAGTCTCAGAGCGGATCAGAGCTTCATAGTGATCAGGGCTTCATAGCTTTTAGTCTTCAGAGTGTCCAGGAGCTTCCTTGTACCTGTAGACTTTAAGCAAAACAGAAAAAAACATTTTCAAGTAATAGAGTTAGAATGTTTGAGAATTTCTGTCTTAGTTAACCGTTATTGTTAAAAATATCATTCTTGTTATTTTCTGTCTTAGTTAACTGTTATTGTTAAAAATATCATTCTTGTTCTCCCCCTTTTTGTCAGCAATCAAAAAGTGTAGGTGAGTTCTAAAACAATTAAGATCAAAAAAACTAATCATATTAAAAGGGTTCAGAATCAAAACATGACAATAGTACAAAACATATTCAAGTAGTACATCAGAAAATCAAAGAAAACATGAAAAAGACATGAATGAAAAAAGACTAAGGTTGAGGAGGCAAGCGTGTGAACAGGTTCTCCAGCATGGCTTTGATCTGATCAGCAGTCTCATTCTGCTTGTGCACCATGCTGACAACAGTGTCAATCTTGTTATCCTGCACATCCATTCTTTCTTTCATCTTCTGGTCGTTTTCATCCATCCTTTGCTGCAGATGCATGTCATTCAGCTTTAGTTCTTCCAGAGTCTGCCTGTCCAAGGTAGCTTGAGAAGCATCAGAAGCAGGAAGCTTCTGAGAGCTTTCTTCAACATCTTCTGCTTGACTTTCTTCAGCTTAAATGGTCTTGTCTTCTTCTGGTTGCACCTTTGAAGCTATCTGTTTCTCAGACCAAGGTTCACTATCCAGAGGGAGCACGTCTTCTTTCAGAAGCTGACTTCCAACTTCATTCAGAAGCATGCTGAAATTCTGTTGTGCCTGCTCATAGTTGATATCCTGCAACTTGAGGGCTTCAGCACGTACCCAAAGTCTGAATTATGACCAGAGCTGATCAGAAGCAGCTGGGTCAATCATTCCAGGACAGACTTGCTTCAAAGAAGCAATCCATTGCTGTACACCTGTTTCAAAATTCATAATACCAGAGCCAACATCTGGTTGTTTTGGTTTTGGGATGGCAATTTTATGTTTCAGATCAGCAAGACGGTCAAGACTGGTTAAGTCTATGAAGGTCCTGCTGGGGTTTTCAGAGGTTTTCTGGGCAGCAGTTTGTTTTGGAGATGGAGTTTCAGAATCAGAAATTATGATTGGACTGGGTGGTGTTTTGGGAGTATTTGGTGGTGTAGATTCTGGTGAGGATGGCAACTGTGCTAAGGTGATAGTTGTTCCACCTGGCAGCTGGATTTCCAGAGGTGATGGTTGAGGTGAATGAGGTTCAGATGGTTGAGGAGAAGGAGTTTCAGAGTGATGAAACTCTGGTTGAGGTGATGGTGGATTAAGTTCTGGTTGAGGAGAGGGAGACGAAATTGCTGGTTGAGGAGAAGTTGTTGGAATTTCTGGTTGTTCAGGGATAAGGAGTTCTTCTGGAATTGATGAGAGTGGTTGTTGTTGTTCTGGTTCTTCAGCAGATTGCTGTGGTTCTGGTTGTGGAGGAGGAACAATTTGTGGTTCAGAGTTTGGTTGATCAGAGATGTGTTGATCAATGTCAGACAGCACTTGGTCAATTGCTGATGTTGTTGAGATTGTTGGTTTGGGATTTTTGGTTCTGGGTCTTTTGAGTTTTAATGCCTCAGAAGGGTCCTCTTCTGGTACAGTTTCATCTATGGTAGGGATGGGGATTGAGATTCTATGAGAGGTTTGAGGAGGAATAGATGCTGGAATAGTAGAAGAATTTAAAACAGAAGCAGCAGATAAATTACCTCTTTTCTTGGGTGTCTGCTGGGATGATCCTTCTGATGGTGCCTTCCTCTTCTTTGTCTTCTTCAGAGTCACTTCTTGCTGAGGTTGATGCAGAGCTTTGATAATCAGATTTGGATCTGTACCATCTGCCTTGCACGCATCCAAGTACCTGAGAACCACCTCTGGTTTAGATTCTATTTCAGAAAATAAAGGAAAGTCACTCAGAGGAACTCTTCTGCTGGTGATATCAGCAATAGGAGTGGCTCTGGGTTCCTTTTGAATATTCTCTATCAACTTCATTTTCTTCAAGTTCTTTGCGTTCAGAGGTTTCCCAACTGTTGGTTCAATGGTGCTTAGCTCTTGAGCTTCTATCAGATGCTCTATCAGCCTATTCTCTGTCAGAATATCTGATATCAACCTTCCAAAGGGTATCCAATCCCTCTTGGTTCTTTCTTCTTCCCTGGTTTCCTTCACACTTGTTCTGAGGTGGTTGAACAGAAAATGAGCCAAATTGATTTTTACCTTCTGATCAATAAAGTAGATCAGAAACTGCTGATCCACATTTATGTAATCAGGTGAACTGGTTGGCTTCCTATGGTTGAAGCACCCCAGAATTATCTTAGCCCAAACTCTGTAATGATCTTTCAGATCTTTGATCTTGCTGCTGGGCACCCCATGGGTGAAAATCCTTGCAGCTATCACGCCCACATCAGCACATCTCTCAGCCATGTCCACACAACGAACGCCACCGCCACTGTAACCGATTAACCTTGCAATGTGATCCTCAGTGATCACAATCTTCTTCCCCATAACGAAGGAGGTGACTAGATGCGTTGAAGCCTTGGCATGAATCCAGAATTCTTTGACTAGCATAGGGAATGTTGGTCCAACCAACCTGTCAAAATACCTTTCCCACTTCTGTGCCCTAACTTCTTCAGTTAGGTCAAAACTGTTCTCCTTCAAGCTTCCAAAATCAATGATTAATTCAGAAAGCACTTCAAGATTCTTCACAGGAGTGAGGAGTGTTCTGAATGGCACTTGATACTGCTCAGATGATGCTTTCTTCTGAGGACCTGCAGAAGCACTGCTGGAGGTTGCCATGTTCACACTAAAAAGGTTTTGAGAAGAAACTGAGAAAAAGGGTTTTGCAAGAGATGAACACAGAAAAAATGCAGAGAATGCTTGAGTATTAGTGAGAAACTGTAAAGGATTAGAATGAGAGGTTCAAGTGTTTAAATAGAGTTTCAAAATATTTTGAAAAGATAAACGTTTTTTAAGAAAGAAAAAAAATCATGATTGCATTTTAAAAGCATGATTACTTTTCATTAAATGCTTGCTGATTTTGGGGGATTTGAGAAAGATACTTAAAAACGGTTACCAGACATGTGTCTCAATGCACCCAATCAGCGCTTTGCCTTCTCAGAAGCGTGCACGCGTTCTGCTTCAGAGATTTGCTGATGATTGGATGACACTTGTTTGATGTAGTGATCAGCACGTCTGTCTTTGAGCTTAGACTCTCAGATCTTTAGACTTGCATCTGATACAATCTGCATGTTCTATCTTTCTGAAAGAAGATTGATCAGAAGTTCACAGTAAAACAATTACATTCTGAAGGTAAATATATGGAATTAAAACATTTTCACTCTGGACAGATTTTCATGCTGAGATGTTTCAGAATGAAATTAAACCTATCTTCTGAAAGGGGTTTAGTAAAGATATCAGCCCATTGATGGTCTGTATCTATAAATTTTAAGTTCAAAATTCCTTTCTGAATATAGTCCCTAATGAAGTGATGTTTTATTTCTATATGCTTAGCTTAAGAATGTAAAATGGGATTCTTACTTAAGCAAATAGCAGAAGTATTATCACAGAGTATAGGAATGTTACTCTCAAAAATCTGGAAGTCTTCAAGCTGACTTTTCATCCAGAGCATTAGTGTGCTACATCCTGCTGCTGCTATGTACTCAGCTTCTGCTATTGATAGCGCAATTGTTGATTGCCTTTTGCTGGACCAAGAGATCAGATTTTCTCCCAGAAACTGGCAGCTTCCAGAAGTACTTTTACGTTCCACTCTGTCTCCAGCAAAATCAGCATCGCAGTAGCCTACTAAGCTGTAATCACTAGATTTTCTATAAAACAAACCCAGATTAGTAGTACCTTTCAGATACTTGAAAATTCGCTTAACAGCTGTTAAGTGAGATTCTCTAGGATCTGATTGGAATCTAGCACAGATACAAACACTGAATAATATGTCAGGTCTTGAAGCAGTCAGATAGAGGAGAGAACCAATCATACCTCTGTAGACTTTCTGTTCTACATTTTTGCTTACCTCTTCTCTTTCCAGAATGCACGTGGGATGCATTGGAATCTTTGATGGCTTACATTCTGAGAGGTCAAATTTCTTCAGAAGATCTCTGATGTATTTGCTCTGATGAATGTAAGTTCCTTCTGGAGTTTGATTGATCTGAATTCCTACAAAGAATTTCAGTTCCCCCATGAGGCTCATCTCAAATTCTGCCTGCATACACTTAGCAAATTTTCTTCCAAGAGAAGGATTAGTAGAACCAAAAATAATATCATCAACATAAATTTGACAGACTAAGATGTCATTCTTAACTGATTTACAGAATAGAGTAGTGTCCACTTTCCCTCTGGTGAATTCATTTTCTAATAGAAAGTTACTCAGCCTTTCATACCAAGCTCTGGGAGCTTGTTTTAGACCATATAGTGACTTCTTTAGTTTGAAAACATGTTCTGGATGTTTTGTATTTTCAAAACCAGAGGGTTGGTGTACATAGACTTCTTCTTCTATATAACCATTTAAGAATGCACTTTTGACATCCATCTGATACAGAGTGATGCCTCTATTAACAACAAATGAAATTAAAAGTCTAATAGATTCTAACCTGGCGACTGGGGCAAAGGTTTCTGTATAGTCTATCCCCTCTTGCTGACTATAACCTTGTGCAACCAGTCGTGCCTTGTTTCTGATGACTTCACCTTGTTCATTTAGCTTGTTTTTGAACACCCATCTTGTTCCAATGACGTTGAATCCTTTTGGTCTGGGAACGAGATCCCATACGTCGTTTCTGGTGAATTGATTCAGCTCTTCTTGAATTGCCAGAATCCAGTCATTATCCAGAAGTGCTTCATCAATAGAAGAAGGTTCAATCAGAGACACAAGTCCCATAAGAGTTTCTTCAGAGTTTCTGAAGCTTGCTCTTGTTCTGATTGGATCTTCCTTTCTTCCTAAGATAGTCTCTTCTGGGTGATCCAAGCTGCTTCTGGGTAATCTCTTCTGAGGTTGATCAGCAGCTGTTGTAGGATTGCTAGCAGTGCTCCTTTCAGATGTTGAAGGAGTGTCTGTGTTGAGAGCTTCTGATGACTTGTCTTCAGAACCTGTAAATTCAATTTCCATACCTGCAAAAACTTCATTCTGCTTTGACTTTTCAGAGTCAAGCTTATCATCAAAATGAACACTGATTGATTCTTCCACAATCTGTGTTTCTGTATTGTATACTCTGTACCCTCTTGAGCGTTCAGAGTATCCTAACATAATACACTTCTATGCTTTAGAGTCAAACTTGTTCAAATAATTCTTTGTATTTAATATAAAGCAAGTACATCCAAATGGATGAAAATATGAAATGTTGGGCTTTCTGTTCTTCCACAATTCATATGGAGTCTTTTCCAGAATAGGTCTTATTGAGATTCTATTCTGAATGTAGCACGCTGTGTTTATTGCCTCTGCCCAGAAGGTCTTAGCAACGTTTGTCTCATTGATCATGGTTCTGGCCATTTCTTGCAATGTTCTGTTCTTTCGTTCTACAACTCCATTTTGTTGGGGAGTTCTAGGACAAGAGAAATCATGCAGAATGCCTCTGTCATTAAAGAATGACTCAAAATCTTTGTTTTCAAATTCTCCACCATGAGCACTTCTGACTTTAACGATTCTAAGATCCTTTTCATTCTGAACTTGGTTACAGAAGGTAACAAACACAGAGTGTGACTCGTGCTTGTGTCTTAAGAACTTTACCCATGTCCATCTGCTATAGTCATCTACGATTACTAACCCATACTTCTTACCACTGACTGAAGCAGTTTTAACTGGTCCAAATAAGTCAATGTGCAGAAGTTCTAATGGCTTAGAGGTAGAAACAACATTTTTGGATTTAAAAGAAGGTTTTGCAAACTTGCCTTTCTGACATGCTTCACACAGAGCATCTGAATTGAACTTCAAATTAGGAAGTCCTCTGACCAGATTGAGTTTGTTAATCTGAGATATTCTTCTCATACTAACATGCCCCAATCTTCTGTGCCAGATCCACTGCTCGTTGTTAACAGACAGAAGGCATTTTACATTCTGACTCTTTAGTTCAGAAAGTTTGATTTTGTAAATGTTGTTTTTCCTCTTACCATTAAACAGGATAGTCCCATCTTTCTGACTAACAGCTTTACATGATTTTTGATTAAAGATTATATCATAACCGTTATCACTTAATTGACTTATGGATAACAGATTATGCATCAATCCATCTACTAGCAGAACATTATTAATAGAGGGAAGATTTCCATTACCTACAGTTCCAGAGCCAATTATCTTTCCCCTCTGATTGCCTCCAAAGCCAACGTGGCCTCCAGGCTTAAGTTCCAGGCTTTGGAACATATGCCTTCTTCCCGTCATGTGTCGTGAGCAGCCAGAGTCCAGGTACCATGACTGGTGTTTCTGACTTGCTGCTAAAGATATCTGCAACATGTATTATTTTATCCTTAGGTACCCAGATTTTCTTGGGTCCTGATTTGTTAGTTTTACCAAAACTCTGGTTGAATTTTGGTTTCACATAGTGCTTACTGCTAGTGTATTTAATATCATGTGTGTGACCATACACAAAGTGTGAATTTAGAGGAGTGTGTTTAATTGTTAAGTCCATGACATTCTTTGGTGTAGGAACCTTACCTTGGTATCCTATTCCTTTCCTGCCGTTTCTGCTAACTCCATAGATCATTGAAGCCATTCTGCTTCTATCTATGCTTTTAGCTAGGAACTTCTGGAAACTGTGATCATACTACTTGATGATCTCATCAGCGTTGCTGGGAGTTTCAGAAATTGGTTCCTTCTGAGAGTTTTGTAAAGTGTTTTCTAATTTTGAAATCTTATTTCTCAGCTCAGAATTCTCCAATTTGAGACTCTCAGTCTTATTAGAGTCAGATTCAAGATTCCTTTTCAGGTCTCTGAATTTAACTCTAATTTGCTGATACCGTTCCAGAATCTCATTAAGGCTTTCAGCAAGTTCAGCCTTTGTAAAGTTAACAGCAAAGTTAGGAAATACCTCTTCAGTATCTGATTCTGAGTCTGATTCAGAAGCTTCACTATCTTCTGAGATGTTAGCCATGAGAGCTATGTTTGCCCTCTCATCATCTGATTCTGAGTCAGCTTCAGACGAGTCAGAGTCATCCCATGTGGCCATGAGACTTTTCTTCTTCTCTCTTCCAAACTTCCTTTTGGGCTTTTCCCTCTGAAGCTTTGGGCAGTCACTCTTATAGTGTCCTTGCTCATTGCACTCATAGCAGATGATGTCCTTGGTGTTTGGCTTTTTGCTACTGGAGGAGCCTTCAGATCTTCTGTATCCAGAGGAAGAATCTGTCCTTCTGTATCTGGAAGAAGACTCGTTCTGATCAGATCTTATGGGATTCCTGAACTTCCTTTGTCTTTGCTTCCACAATTGATTTACTCTTCTGGAGAGGAGGGAGAGTTCATCTTCTTCTGATGAGGATCCATCAGATGTTTCTTCAACTGCCTGCAAAACTTTAGACTCAAATTTTTTGTTAGATTTTAATGCTAAAGGCTTACCTTGCTTCTGAGGCTCGTCAGCTTCTAGCTCTATCTCATGACTTCTGAGGGAGCTGATAAGTTCCTCCAGAGTGATTTTGTTGAGATCTTTAGCTAGCTTCAGAGCTGTAACCATAGGTCTCCACTGCTTGGGTAAACTTCTGATGATTTTCTTGACATGGTCAGCAGTAGAGTATCCTTTGTCCAGAACCTTGAGACCAGCTACCAGAATCTGGAATCTTGAGAACATTGTTTCAATGGATTCAGATTCTTCCATTTTGAACGCCTCATACTTCTGAATGAGCGCCAGAGCTTTAGTTTCTTTGACCTGAACGTTGCCCTCATGCGTCATTCTGAGTGAGTCAAAAATGTTCTTTGCTGTGTCTCTGTTGGAGATCTTTTCATACTCAGTATAGGAGATGGCGCTGAGGAGGATGGTTCTGGCCTTGTGGTGATTCTTGAAGTCACGCTTTTGTTGGTCAGACATTGTTTTTCTATCAATCTTCTGACCGCTTGCATTCACAGGGTGCGTGTATCCATCTGTCACCATATCCTACAGATCAGCATCATGTGCTAGAAAGAAGCTTTCAATTCTGTCTTTCCAGTAATCAAAGTTTTATCCATCAAAGACTGGAGGTTTGCCGCTGAATCTGTCTCTGTCCTCATTGTTGTCATTGCTGATGTGAGAATTGTTTCCTGCCATTGTGTTTTTCTGACGCTGGATCTTGTACTGACACGGTTAAGTGTTTTAGCTCAGAACCAGGCGCTCTGATGCCAATTGAAGTAGTGAAAAACACAAGAAGGGGGGGTTGAATTGTAAAACCGAAATCTAATGCAATGAACAAGATATTTTATCCTGGTTCGTTTGATCTCAAACTACTCCAGTCCACCCGTCAAGGTGATTTCGCCTCTCTCCAACGAGGTCTTAATCCACTATATTCAACTGAATAATACAGACTGCTTTAACAACTGCTAAAGCCTTCTTGATGCAAACCATAACCCGGTTTGTCAAGGCAACACTTTCTTACAAAGAAATCAAATCTAAGTGTGTGAATGTTTTCTACAAAACTGTATCACAACTGTGATGTATACACAAATTAAAGCTTAGAAACTAGATTGCTAAACAATGATAGAATATCAGAATGTGTAGTGTTTAGCAAAACTGAGAGAAAGAAGATTTTGATCAGCTTTTATGCGTGTAAAGATTTGGAGAGCATTAGCCATTTCAATCTTCAAAGTCTTGTTTATATAGCACTGAGATGTTGAACGTTGGAGCAAATATTCTTGATTCAATGCTATTAACAAACTTTCCTTATCGAGCAGATCTTGTCTGGAATGAGGCCGTTGGTATTAATTTGCTTTCAATGCACAGTACCGTTGCTTACTTAATGCAAGTTCTGGCTTGGCTCATTCTGACTCTGCTTAGCTGCTGATGAACTGTTGTGTTTCTTTATCAGAGTGTTGAGCGCAGTCTTGTTCATCAGGCTTCAGCATATACGTGAGTTGATCATCTGATTCTGACATTCTGATATGGCAACTTCTGATGCTGATGTCAGGGACCAAATTCTGATGCTGAATAGGTGTGATCTTGCTTATATCAATCAGAGTATCTGCAAGTCAGAACATAATAATTTTAGGCAGCAGATAGTTCATACATGAATCATATACATAATATATCTTTTCACTTTGTTATCATCAAAACTTAAATATAGGGTAGTAGATTCAAACTTTGTTCTAACAAACCCGTCCATGAAGACAACCCGTCCAAAGAGACAACTCGTCAAGAAAGACAAAACCTCCTCTGGTTCAGTTAAATCCTAAAGATTTTTCTGAGATAACCTGTCAGTAGAGACAACCCATCAACCTTTTGAAGTTCCAGATTCGATACATGTATCTAGCCAGGGCATGTCTGTGAGCGACTGAGTGAGGATCAACACCTGTAACAGGTCAGGAAATTATCTTTCTCAGGTACGCAAGTTCTCGCTAAGGAATCTCTTACGCGATCGACACCTAGATGGCATCTATAAGCCCATCCACATACCAGCAGTCTCCAAATGGCATCTATAAGCCCATTCCCGACAAGATTCTGTCACATCTCCAGATGGCATCTATAAGCCCATCCTCCTATCCACCATCTCTCCAAATGGCATCTGTAAGCCCATTCCCGACATCACACTGCTGATACTCTACTATGTGAGTGCAAATTTCTGGGCACTCTAGTGTTCAATCATCTTCCACTCTCGGATCACGAAAGGCACACAAGCCAATCTACATCCTCAGGTCTAAGAAGATTGAACAGGGGCAACTGTTGTACCCCAAAATTTTCCCTCCCATATTCAAAGTTTTGACAAGCATCATCTCAATTTGCTCAAGTCTACTCAAGGGCTACACAGTCAACCATCCTCATAAGCCAGTCAAAATTAGGGTTTTGGTTCCTTCAAGGAAGTTGAGGTTTTCAAGGGCTCAATCAAGTCCCACATGCCTATAAACATTGTCAAGCACCTACATGTCAAGTTTCAAGGCTCACAAGGTCAAGTTGCACAGTCAAAAACCCTAATTGCTTCACAGTCAACTATAGGGGCAAAATGGTCATTTGGCAGTCAAAAGTCAAACTTTTTGGTCAACATCTTATTTTGAAGCCACAATCATCATTTGGTCAAGTCTTGACCATGATTCCATAAGAATGGCTCAAAAATCATCAAGATGCAAAAGTTTCTATTTTTGGACAGTTGAAAAGTCAACTGTAACTTGACCAAGGCATAACCTTTTCATGGTTCATCAGAAAAATCCCATCCAGTGCTCATTTTGAAGGGGGTGACATTTCCTACAACTCATCTTCACATTCCAAATCCAAGAAATGCTCTCACAAAAAGTTATCAATTTCAACATTATAGGTCATTTTCAAAAGTCAACAAAAAGGCACTTTAAGTCAAAG
Organism: Vicia faba; assembly: GCA_948472305.1. Classification (NCBI taxonomy): domain Eukaryota; kingdom Viridiplantae; phylum Streptophyta; class Magnoliopsida; order Fabales; family Fabaceae; genus Vicia; species Vicia faba. The sequence continues at coordinate 1,384,521,574 of OX451739.1, forward strand.
ACCATAACTTGAGATTGGTAAATCAAAATGACATGGGACCGAAGGCATTGGTTAGAGGACTTCAAGACCTTTCCAAAATGTCCAAGAACATGTTCATATGATCAAAATTGAGCAAGATAAGCATTGGAGAAGTTGGGAAATTTTTGTGAAATGGCCAAAGTCAACTATCCTTGAAACTTCAATTTTTGACAAAAGGGCCCACCTTTCCCACTTGATTCAGCTTTGCCATGCCTCCCACGTGTCCCATGATTTATCTCAAGATTAAACATTAATTTTTCTATTTTTATTTAATTTTATTGATTTAATTCATTTTAAATCCTTAAAATTCAAATAAAAATCAAAAAAATTAATCAAAGGATATCTTGTGGTTTGAATGGCCTTGATACATCATAATACACATGCCAAATTCGTGTAAGGTCCATTTTAAGCATAAAATTCAAATTTGAACAAAATTGGCAAGTTACTTTAATGGTGGTTATGGAGAAATCCAAAGTTTAATTGCAATGGTTAAGAGCTCATAATAGTGACTGATTCTCACTCATTACTATATATACAAGCCTTGCAAGCCTCATTCACAACCTAGAAAAAAAAGTGCACAAATCACCAGAGCAAAGTTCAAAATTTGTCAAAAAAAGTGTGAGATCAAAAGGAGTTTTGCAAGCTTTTTCAGGCCAAAAGGAGAACGTGACTCTCTTCTTTGCCATACCCTGAAGCTAAAGCAACCCTTGCCACGTCCTAAGGTCCATTATCAAGCACTGTAAGTATTCCCAGGTCCCCTCAAAATCCCATATTATTTTTTCTTACATACTTGTGTGCAGGCTTCAAAGAAGGCTTATCATGCGCCTCACAAATCCAAAGTGCCAAGTGTCTCCAAGTGCAAATCCAATGGCCACAAGGGAAGGAGCATCATGTTCTCAGGTCAACACAGGCGCAGGCAATCTCCAAAGTCAAACCAAGCTGGCTTCTGAATGGGCCTCACAATTCCATTAACACCTCCAATCAGGCCCAAAACCCCCCTTGGGTTTGCAATTTTTATTTTTGTCATTTATATTTTATTTGTCTTATTTTTATTTTTCCCTTTTATTAACAATTAACATAATTAACATTTTTTTATAAAAAATCCAAAAAAAGAACCAACATTATTATTATTATTATTATTAATTTCATCTTATTTTTGTAATTAAATACTAATAAATTGAATTAATTATTAATTAGGTAACTTTAACTCCTTTTTTACTTAGTAATTAAAATAAGTTTAGAATTAGGTTTTTATTAACTTTTAATTGTAATTCCTTTATTTTATTTTCATTAAAAAAACATAAAAATAAAAAACATTTTTTCTTTTAATAAATTAATTAATTAATTTAATCATTAGTTTTAATTTCATTTAAATCATAAAAAAGGACAAAAAAATTCTTTTCTTTTCTTAAAAGGGTCAAAACCCTTAAGGCATTCCCGATTATTTTTTATTCGCGCGCATTTATTTTATTTTGATTATTATGTAACTGCTTCAAGAATGTAATAGTAATTAGGTTTATTGCTTTCTTTACTTTCCGCACTTTATCAAAACGGGTCTTTGTATTTTTGGCGATGTATAGACCCGCGCCTTGTAATAGCGTAGAATTTATATTTCCGCAATTTACTTTCCGCACCCCTAACTGTTAAATGCATGAAAGAATGTATGTATATAAAACCAATCCGTAGCTCACAAAATAACATATACAAGACAAACATAAACTGAAATTGAACACACAAGCACATGCCACTTCTTAGGGTATGCCTCGCTCGTTGCCTCGAAACGTGGTCATCAAGTATAGGACGTCTTAGAGGTCACCCTTTGTCTAAAGATCCAGTTTCCTCGAAATGGTTGCCTCGGATAAAAGGATCTAGGACATTAGGGTTACTTCTAAGGTGTCCTACCATTGCTTCGGTGACCACACTGTCCCGATAATCGAATTGACCCTAACGCCTCCAACGATGGTGCTACCTACCTCTCAATGGTGGGATAGCACTATCTAAAGGACTTTTACACAGCTTAATTCCTTAGGGTAGGTAGATTTCTCTTAAGTACTTGCTCTTTCTCAAAACAAACAAAAATACTTTTCACACCTCACACTTTCAAAAAGTTTCAAACAAAACACTTCATACACTCTTGAGGACTGATACAAGAGTTACTTAGAAGTTTTCCAAACGAACTTTTTCAAAACCCACACACTTGAAAAGCAAACAAATTTTGAAAACATAAGAGCAAGTACCTAAGAGCCCGTGGATAACCACGGATAGAAAGGGTGCTAACACCTTCCCTTTCTATAAATCTACCTCCCGAACCGAGAAACATTCTCGAATAAGGAATTTTGCTGTGCTTTTGTCCTTTCCATGTTGGAGAACATAAAAGACGGTGGCGACTCTTGCTTACCGCGACATTTCACGAAACCAGCTAAAAAAACAGTCAATTCTATTTCCACCGATCACACTGAGTACGGGGGGTAGATTATAGAAAGGGAAGGTGTTAGCACCCTTTCTATCCATGGTTTTCCATGGGCTCTTAGGCACTTACTCATCTTTTTAAAATTGCTTGTGTGTGTGCTTGCTTTGAAAATGTTTTACTTCGTGATAACCCTTGTATCAGTCCTCAAGGGTGTGACTAAGTTGTTTTTTGAAAACTGTTTTGAAAAGGTGTTAGTGTGAAAAGATTTGTTTTGAGCAAGTACTTAAGATTCTACCTACTCGAAAAAAGATTGTTCATTCTATTTCCTTTAGACATCGCTATCCCACTATTAAAGAGTAGATAGAACCGTCGTTGGAGTTTGTAAGGGACTTTCGAAAGGGACAAATACAATCATTAAAGCAATAGTTAGAAAACTTTAGTGGTAACCCTAGAGTCTTAAGATCTTTTCGAGGCAACGTTTCTGAGGCAACATTTCCGAGACAACATTTCCGAGGCAACATTCGAATGGGACAATTTGATCTCTTTAGACTGGAGGGCAACCACTAAAATCTCCTATGCTTAATGATTGTTTACCGAAGGCAACCGAAGTAAGGTAAATCCTAGGAGTGGATATGTGCACGTGATTTGTTTCAGTTATTTAATCTTTGCACATTAGGTGATCTATCGTTTTAATTTTTTCAGACATTCTTGTCATATGATCCTATTAGCCATACATCTAGACAATTAATAATTTGCAGAAAGTAAAAGCGGAAATAAACCTAGCTATTACATGGCTTGGACAGTTACATAATTGCCTTGACGGGAAATAAAAGTACGGAATTCAAAAATCCTAATTAAAACTATTACAATCTTGAAACAGTTACAATAATAATAAGAAAGAAAATTAAAAACGCGCGGTAAATTAAATGCGAGAGAAATTAGGATTTTGACCCTTGACTAAACCTAATTGCAATTGATTAAAGAAAAATCATTTTTTGTCATTTCTTGTTATTTAAGAAAATAAGGAATAATTGAATTAAAAAAAGAACCTAATTACTAATTAACTTTAATTAAGAAAAATAATTAAGTTAACCTGTTTTTTGTGTTTTTGTTTGAAAAAGAATTAAAATTAAGAATTAACCTAATTTCTATTTGATTTTAATTATGAAAAAAAGATTTAAGTTAACCTAATTAAACTAATTAATGCAATTAAATATTTTATAAAAAAAAAGACTAAACCTAATATTGTTTGTGATTTTATGATTTTTATGTTTTGATTAAAAATGATTTTTGGAAAATAAATAAAATAAATAAATTAAAACGATAAAAAGAATTGAAATAAAATAAAAAAGAAAAGATTGGGCCGGTGTGGTAGAATGCAGACTGGGGGTGCATTGCAAAATTGTTAGACCCAAATTGGTTGGCCCATGTTCCTTGCATGTGATCCAATGTGGATTAGCTTCAGAGAGTGCACCATGGGCTGCTGTGGTTGGACGCTGGATCTGGACCAAGGGATGATCCAAAGGGTAGGATTTGTGAGTGTATGATGGATGCATAGAATGGTGATGTACTGAATCTGCAGTAAATTGTTAGGAAAATAATAAAAGTGTGATTAATAATTAAAAACCTAACTCTGATTAATTTATAAGTTAATTATGAAATAAAATAAATATTGATTAAATCAAAACAACTTTTATGTCAAAAATTATTTTAATTAATTGAAAGCCTAAAACTAATATTTAATGATTTTTTTTAATGATTTTATATGTTAACTAAATTAATGATAGAAAACAAATCAAGTGAAAAATAAATAAATGAAAAGGGTTAGAAAAGAAAATAGTCAAAAAAGTGAAAAATGCATGGGGTGGGTGATGAACCCATGCCCCTTGGGTCACAATTAGGCGCCTCATCCACCAAGCCAAGCTATTGTTTATGATTCAAACCTGCTCTACGTAACAACAAGAACTCATTTGGACAGTTAATAAACATTAACAATGCATGAAATTAATTATATGAATGTTTGAAAGAAAAGAAAATCGGAGAAGATGGGTATGCTTATTTCAAGCATTAATGGCCATAACTTTCGACCTATTCTTACCCTTAGATACCTCAGGAATGATTTGTAATTGATGGCTTGGACTGAAAGTGGCTGGATCTTCGGTTTTGACTTTGCACTAGTTTTGACAGAATTTGAGGTTTTTAGAGAGCGTTCTTGGGCAGCCAATTTCGTGCCCCCTAGTGTATGAGGGTGTTGTGTTTATATAGAGGAGGAATTTAGGTAAAAAATAATGGAAGAAATCTCATGGTATCTTGAGGAATTATGAAGATTTGATTTGATTTTGGCCTTGTATGATTTCTTTCTAAAATAGCTCCAATCATGACTTTTCAATCTAAATCATCCTTGTATGAATTACATGCCATGATAGCTGTATATGGACTCATAATGTGCACAAAAATCCCAAGATTTGATTTGCTTTTATTATTTTACCATTTAATTTGATTTATTTTGGTTTAAATGAATAAAAAATCAAAATAAATGATAAAAATAATAAAATAATAGGTGGAAAAGCTCAGGGGTCGTGGGTCCTATTATAAACATGTTTCAAACAAGAAAACATGGGCCCCTTTGGAAAAAATGCAAATTTGATCAATGTTGACTTTTGACAATTTTCTAAAAATTGCCAACTTTGACAATGCACAACTCTCTCAATTTTGACCCTAGGAAATTATTCTTTGACTTTTTAGAATGCTTAGGATGTCCTCTAAACAAACCTTTTGTTTCATCTCAATTGGATCTTCCATGTTCATGTATGAAGCTTTGACCCAAAAGGTATTTTGTTGACTTTTCAAAAGGACCTATAATGTCAAAATTAATATCTTTTTATGAGTTCATATTTTGAACTTGTGATCTGAATATGAGTTGTAGGGAATTGCATCCTCTTCAAAATGAGCTTTGGATGGAAAATTTATGATAAATTATGAATAAGTTATGCTTGGTCTAAGTTGGGTTGACTTTTCCTACAAAACCCTAATTTAACAACTTTTGGGTTTTGATGAATTTGGAGCATCCCTTGAAGAATCATGATCAACCATTGATAAAATGATGGAAGTTACTTCAAAATGTTGATGTTGACCAAAAATCTTGAGGTTTGACTGTATGTGGGCCACAGTTTACTTTTGACCTAACATAGTCGATTCTCAAGCATCTGAGCAGTTGGCTGAGCAAACTTCTTATGCAAGGCCTGAAACTTGGCATGGATGATCTTGGGAACATATTAAGACCTTGGAAATCATTTTGGGTTTTTGTGGCTCACCCATTTTGATGAAAATAGAAACCCTAATTTTGAGGTGCACTGCCTTAGGAGAGAGTTTGTCTGGTCAACTCTTGGACTTCTTTGAGCAACTTGGGGACCTCAATTGACATTTGTTGAGTAAAATGGGAGGGAAAATTTTGGGGTACAACAGCTTCCCCTGGTCAATCTTCTTAAACCTGAGGATGTAGATTGGGTGTGCTGCCTTTCGTGATCTGAAGGTGAAAGATGATTGAACACTAGAGTGCCCAGAAATTTGCACTCGTATGAAGTGGCACTTGATTTGTGATATCAGGAATGGGCTTATAGATGCCATTTGGAAGTTGATGATAGAATATTATCGAAGATGGGCTTAAAGATGCCATCCTGGATGTGACAGAGAATCGTCGGAGATGGGCTTGAAGATGCCATCTAGATAATGTTGATTTCCTGAGACATTCCTTCGATGAGAGTTCCTGTTGTTATTGTCAACGAGGAATCTGCTGAGGAACATTGGTATATGTCTTAAGAAATAGAGTTTTAGGAGCTTCAGTTGTCTGTTACTCTACTGGGGGAAATAACTCCTGCTTGAGGAAGCGGAAGTGAATTGTGTGTCTGGTCAGGGTACAATCTGCACCGCGACTTACTGGGGAAATGTGAAACCAATCGTGCTTGATTAGGTCCAAGTCTTACAGTGTTGTGGACTACTGTTTGGGGATAAGAGAGGAGGAACCTGCATAGTAAGGTTGTGAGAAGGAACCTGGATAGTATGGTTACTTCGATATGAAAGCCTGGATAGTAGGGCTGTGAGAAGGAACCTGGATAGTAGGGTTACTTCGATATGAAAGCCTAGATAGTAGGGCTGTAAGAAGGAACCTGGATAGTAGGATTACTTTGATGTGAAAGCCAGGATAGTAGGGTTGTGAGAAGGAACCTGGATAGTAGGGCTACTTCGATGTGAAAGCCTGGATAGTAGGGCTGTGAGAAGGAACCTGGATAGTAGGTTTACTTCGATATGAAAGCCTAGATAGTAGGGCTGTTAGAAGGAACCTGGATAGTAGGGTTACTTCGATGTGAAAGCCTGGATAGTAGGGCTGTGAGAAGGAACCTGGGTAGTAGGGTTACTTCGATATGAAAGCCTGGATAGTAGGGCTGTGAGAAGGAACCTGGATAGTAGGGTTACTTCGATGTGAAAGCCTGGATAGTAGGGCTGTGAGAAGGAACCTGGATAGTAGGGTTACTTCGATATGAAAGCCTGGATAGTAGGGTTGTGAGAAGGAACCTGAGTAAGGTTATTTCGTGAAGAGTTTGGGTAAAACTTCATCTGAACCGAGAAGGAACCTGGGTAAGGTTTCTTTGTGAGGAGTTTGGGTAAAACTGCATCTGAACTGAGAAGGAACCCGAGTAAGGTTGCTTTGTGAGGAGTTTGGGTAAAACTGCATCTGAACTGAGAAGGAACCTGGGTAAGGTTGCTTTGTGAGGAGTTTGGGTAAAACTGCATCTGAATTGAGAAGGAACATGGGTAAGGTTGCTTTGTGAGGAGTTTGGGTAAAACTACATCTGAACTGAGAAGGAACCTGGGTAAGGTTGCTTTGTGAGGAGTTTGGGTAAAACTGCATCTGAACTGAGAAGGAACCCGGGTAAGGTTGCTTTGTGAGGAGTTTGGGTAAAACTGCATCTGAACTGAGAAGGAACCTGGGTAAGGTTTCTTTGTGAGGAGTTTGGGTAAAACTGCGGCAGGAACCTGGGTAAGGTTACTTCGGGATAAGTCCGTGTAAAACTTCGGCAGGAACCTGGGTAAGGTTACTTTGGGCTAAGTCTGTGTAAAACTTCAATAGGAACCTGGGTAAGGTTACTTTTTGATAAGTTCGTGTAAAACTTCAGAAGGAACCTGGGTAAGGTTACTTTGGGATAAATTCGTGTAAAACTTCAGAAGGAACCTGGGTAAGGTTACTTTGAGATAAGTTCATTTAAAACTTCAGAAGGAACCTGGGTAAGGTTTCTCGTAATGAGTCCGCGTAGGGCTTTAGGAGGAACCTGGGTAGGGTTACCTCGGGATAAGTCCGTGTAAAACTTCGGCAGGAACTTGGGTAAGGTTACTTTGGACTAAGTCTGTGTAAAACTTCAAGAGGAACCTGGGTAAGGTTACTTTGTGATAAGTTCGTGTAAAACTTCAGAAGGAACCTGGGTAAGGTTACTTTGGGATAAATTTGTGTAAAACTTCAGAAGGAACCTGAGTAAGGTTACTTTGGGATAAGTTCGTGTAAAACTTCAGAAGGAACCTGGGTAAGGTTGCTCGTGATGAGTCCGTGTAGGGCTTTAGGAGGAACCTGGGTAGGGTTACCTCGGGATAAGTCCATGTAAAACTTCGGCAGGAACCTGGGTATGGTTACTTTGGGCTAAGTCTGTGTAAAACTTCAAGAGGAACCTGGGTAAGGTTACTTAGGGATGAGTTCGTGTAAAACTTCAGGAGGAACGTTGGTAAGGTTATTTTAGGATGAGTTCGTGTAAAACTTCAGAAGGAACCTGAGTAAGGTCACCTTGGGATAAGTTTGTGTAAAACTTCATTCAGAAATATATGAGAAAGGACCCGTGTAAGATTTTTCAGGATAAACCCGTGAGAAACTGCATTTAGGAGAAACCCGTGTAAGATTGCTTCGTGATGAACCCGTGTAAAGCTGCATTTGGTCGCGCAGATAATTATTCTGTTTAGTTTCAGGAGCTAATCTTGAACTTGCTGGAAGTTGTTGATGATAACCATCTTTCCTGAAAAGGTACATGATTAATCGTATATGATGCATGAAATGCATTGTATGATGACATTCTCAAAATAAATGAGATTATGTTGTATGCAATATGTATGCGCACGTCATGATATATGAACATGAAATGCTATTGTGGTACGTCCGAGTTTGGGAAAATAAATCCTTGACTGCTGTTGGAGAGTACTGGGAATTACATTCATGATCATTGTAGAAACATTGGTTCTTCTACTTCCGCTGGGGATGGTGAATCGGAGATGACTATGTTGGGGATTTGCCCCTTGTTTACGAATATTCTGGCGAGGAGAGACTCTGTTTGAGAACAACTCTGCGGGGGAATAACTCTGTTTGAGAGAGGCGATGCTTTGCTGGAAGATCTTGTCGATTCAGAGAGATAAACTCCGCTGGGGGATGAACTTCCGTAGCTGGAGGAATAAACTCTGTTAGGGATTGAGCTTGTGTATTCAGAGAAATAAACTCTGCTTGGGAGAAAACTTTACGAACCGCTTGCGATTATGAAATTTAGTCGGGGAATATAGATGTCGATTCTCTGAAGGAACTTTGCTGAGGAACGTAGCTCCTGTTTGGGGAAGCCGGTGTCAAAGCTTTAGTTGCCTCTACTATGTGGGGAGTGTAGATGTCACAGGGTCGTATGCTTAGGATACGACAATGACTTTGCATCAGGACTTTTCTGCCCCTGGACTTGCTGGATAAAGTATCCACGAAGGCTTTGTGGATGTTGATCAGGATGATAAGTCTTATATTGATAAACAAATGATAAGATGATGGGACATAGTCGTATGCTTCAAATCCCTAACTTTTTCCTGGACCGCCCTTTCGGGTTTTCAGTCCATCGGGATACCCTTTTTTGCTCAAGCCGCCTTTTCAAGTTTTCGACTTGCCAGGTGTACATATATTTTTTGTTTTTATCCCTAATTTTTGCCCGAACCCTTTTGGTTCGCCGGGATACCCTTATTTTTGCCTAGGCCAGTCAACCTAGTGGGTCTTTGTTCATGCGTAGTATTTTCCGACTATGTACACGTTCACCAGGTACGGAGAATTGTCATTGTCCATAGTAGTAAGTGTTGCCACACTACCAGAATATGTTTGTTTGATCGTACAAGATTCGTTGCTGGAATTCATTCCCAATGCCCCTAGGGATTCAGATGGAGATCTGTTCCTGGCTATTTGGCATCTTTGAGAGATTCCTTGAATCTTGACTTGACTGCCCCAGATGATGGACAACGATCATGTCGTGCCCCTTGGTTGGAAGTGTTTTTCCACTTGAGGTGATCCTTTTTATTGAGAAGGTTTTTGTTCACTAGATATTCGTCATGCAAATTTCTCTGCTGTTGAACAAATAGTCATATGCGAACAATGTTATTTTAAGAATGAAAAGCTTACGTCTGTCTTGAGGTTTTGAAAATGCAGTTTTTTTTTAGTAAAATAGAATTTTGCAAAGATGTGATATCAACTCGAGATTTGTAACGGACCTTCAGGAGTCAGGATACCTTTTGTAACAGTATGCTTTAAAACTAACCCGTGCTTCAGCTAGGACTTTTAAGGGTTATAACGTGGCCTGGTTCACGGTTCAAGAAACAAAGGATAAAAGCTCAAAATTTATTTGTACCCACCTGCTCTTCGTGATGTTCTTCAGTCCTATGCTCAGTTAATTTCACGTTTGGAATCCTGGTTGAGTTCTAGAGTATTTTCCTTGATGTTTCGATGATGGTTCAGATACTGATAGTTTATTTTGAATAGGTAGTCTTTTTTTTTGTCGAGGATTTGTAGGACCTCTTTCCTTACTATCCCTGTCTTTTACCTGAATTGTTTCTTTTTGTGATTACAGTCAGCGGGATGCCCCAGTTTTTTCTTAAGTCTCCTTCATAGGTTTTGACTTAATGGGCTTTTATTTCGAGAGATAATGACTGCCTGCTTGGATGATTATGCGGAACCATCACCGTCTTTTGTTTTGGAAGGACGTCTTCGATGCCATTCATTGTGTACGAAGCGGAAGATTGCGACTGAATGCGCCTCTGAATTAACTGAGAAAACTATCTGCCCCAGGTTATGATTAAGGGTTTTAATTTGTGTGAAAATAAAAACTCCTACTTCTTTGGCTCAAAGGGGTTGACTAGGGATTATCTTCCTTATAACTCCACTATTTAGGATTTGAAACAACACCTGTACATCGACAACATGGTCTATTCGAAAGCATACTGTAGAGATTGTGGTATCATTTTCGTCATCCTCCCTCTAAGGCTTAGAGTTTTTAATCGAGAGTTAAATATCAAAAAAGGAAATAAGAACACATTTTTGAAATAGTGAATACGAATGAATTTATTCAAGACAAACATGTGCAATGCATTGATGAAATAACGAGGTTTGATATGAATAAATGTTCAAACAAATCAAAAGAAAGTTACACATTGAAAACTCTAATGAACGAAAAGTATTATTGTGAGAACTTGTCACTTCAGATGGTATGCCTTGGAGGGATGGCAGAAGAACTCGACCTGGCCGTCTTGTGTAAACTCCAACACTCCTTCATCAATCAAGTCCTGAATTTTATTTTTCAATGCCCAATAGTCATCAGTATCATGCCCCGGGCTGTTGGAATGGTATGCACACCTTGCATCAGGATTGTAGTTAGGGGAAGAAGTCTTGGGATTCAGATGAGGTCCTATCAACATAATCAGATTCATCCTTAACAGGTGTTGCAAATCTCGAGACAACAACATGTTGAGTTTGGTAAACTGTCTTTTGGGCATATCTGGCTTACTGTGATTAACCTATTGTTTTTGGCGAGGTTGTTGTTGGACCCGTGATGTAGTATCAACTTAGAAAGGCCCACTCTTCACCAAACCAACATTTTGTCTTCTTGGAGGTTGATCAATGACTTGGTCCCCGACCTCGACTGTTTGCTTCATACTGTTGTATCCGTCTTGATGAAGTTGGTTGATGATGGCTTTCAGCTCTTCTTGTCTTCGGGCTAGGCCTTGGATAAGAGCCATCTGCCCCAGCATCTGGGTTCTCATTGCACCTACCTCAGCTTGCAGTTGTTCCAACCATTCGTCCTTATTGTCTTTAGGACTTTTCTTGACCAAGTTCCCAACGAGGAGTGTTTTCAACTCTTCCTGCCCCTTGGATAGGTTTAGGAATATTTCCCTGAACTGAGCTTCTTGAGTTTGAAGATCTCTGTTGTCTTGTTTGAGAGCCATTGCTGAAATAAACAGCGAGAACATGAGAGACCTGTACTGGAAGACCTGTTATGCAATGATATGTATTATATATGTATGCAATGTTTTCAAGGATCTCGCGGGGTAAACAAGAAACTGTTAGAATTTGTTTGCAGCTTGATTGAAGAAACTTCGTGTTGTTGAGAGTCCTTCTTCAAGAGTCAAGCTCACCATATCGAGTGGGTCATAGCCCCTGACCTAAGTTATCGTGTTTTGATCTCTAGACGACATTGGCTAGAGGAAAATAAATCCCCTTGCCCCTTGCTAGACGTCTGATTTACCATAACCTGCATCACAAACCCTTAAGATCCTTGAAATGGTTAAGGAAATGTTAAGGCATGATGTTATGATGTGTATGCTATGCGTTTAAGAAAAAGTGTGAGGTGATGTAAGCAAGTAAACCCGACAAGAAATCCAAGTTATTGGATAAGGACTATAAACAAAACCTGCAAGGAACTCATGTTGTCAGATAATAAAACTGTGCAAGTAGTTCAAGTTGAAAGCACACAAGTCACACAAACAACCTTAGGTTTAGGCTTGCATGGGTTTTAAGGTAGTACCCTCTTGAAGTTTAGTTGGTTTCAAATCTGTCTTAAAAAGTAACCGGGTTCTAGAGGATCTCAATATCACTGACCATCCTTTATCAGCATTGTCTCAGCTCACGCAATCTTTTCTTGCGACCAAAATATCTCGAAAGTCTGATCTCAATGAGTGTAGCATCGAGTATCAACCAGTTCTCAGCTCTACACTGAGGCCGGCTATTTCACTACTTTCTAATGGCCAAGTTGTGTAATTAAAGGTTCTAAGGTCAGTTGATGCTTCACAACACCACGCGGCGGCCCTGTACTCTCCCTGATTGACTCAAGTGTTACCCGTACCAACCAAAGTGCCACATCAATGTAGCTACTACTTCAACCGTGCCGGTATACCCCAGCATAGTTCCCTCACAATTTATTGCTACTTACCTAAAATGTGTTTCCCCGATCCGGGTGTAGGATCAAATAACCCAAACAGTTCCCATAAATATAAAGCAAGCAAGACAATTAAGAGAAAGCAATTAAATATGACCTAGATCCTAAGGTTTACCCCACTTTATATATCCCCAGCAGAGTCGTCAGTTCTGTGATACAGTGGCAGAACCTACTGTTTAATACTGGTTTACATTTTGCGTTTTATGTTCGCAAAATGTCGCGGTAAGCAAGAGTCGCCACCGACTTTTATTTCATCCAATCATGGAAAAGGAAAAAGAACAGGAAAAAAAATCTTTTTTCGAGATATTCTGAGTACGGGGGGTAGATTATAGAAAGGGAAGGTGTTAACACCCTTTCTATCCATGGTTTTCCATGGGATCTTAGGCACTTGCTCATCTTTTTAAAATTGCTTGTGTGTGTGCTTGCTTTGAAAATGTTTTGCTTCGTGATAACCCTTGTAATAGTCCTCAAGGGTGTGATGAAGTTGTTTTTTGAAAACTGTTTTGAAAAGGTGTTAGTGTGAAAATATTTGTTTTGAGCAAGTACTTAAGATTCTACCTACTCGAAAAAAGATTCTTCATTCTATTTCCTTTAGACAACGTTATCCCACTATTAAGGAGTAGGTAGCACCGTCGTTGGAGTTCGTAAGGGAAAAATACAATCACTAAAGCAATAGTTAGAAAACTTTAGTGGTAACCCTAGAGTCTTAAGATCTTTTCGAGGCAACATTTCTGAGACAACATTTCCGAGGCAACATTTGAATGGGACAATTTGATCTCTTTAGACTGGAGGGCAACCACTAAAATCTCCTATGCTTAATGATTGTTTACCGAAGGCAACCAAAGTGAGGTAAATCCTAGGAGTGGATATGTGCACGTGATTTGTTTCAGTTATTTAATCTTTGCACATTAGGTGATCTACCGTTTTAATTTTTTCAGACATTCTTGCCATATAATCCTATTAGCCATACATCTAGACAGTTAATAATTTACAGAAAGTAAAAGCGGAAATAAACCTAGCTATTACATGGCTTGGACAATTACATAATTACCTTGACGGGAAATAAAAGTACGGAATTCAAAAACCCTAATTAAAACTATTACAACCTTGAAACAATTACAATAATAATAAGAAAGAAAATTAAAAATGCGCGGTAAATTAAATGCGAGAGAAATTAAGGTTTTGACCCTTGACTAAACCTAATTGCAATTGATTAAAGAAAAATCATTTTTTATCATTTTTTGTTATTTAAGAAAATAAGGAATAATTGAATTCAAAAAAGAACCTAATTACTAATTAACTTTAATTAAGAAAAATAATTAAGTTAACCTATTTTTTGTGTTTTTGTTTGAAAAAGAATTAAAATTAAGAATTAAACCTAATTTCTATTTGATTTTAATTATGAAAAAAAAGATTTAAGTTAACCTAATTAAACTAATTAATGCAATTAAATATTTTATGAAAAAAAAGACTAAACCTAATATTGTTTGTGATTTTCTGATTTTTATGTTTTGATTAAAAATGATTTTTGGAAAATAAATAAAATAAATAAATTAAAACAATAAAAATAATTGAAATAAAATAAAAAAGAAAAGATTGGGCCTGTGTGGTAGAATGCAGACTGGGGGGTGCATTGCCAAATTGTTAGGCCCAAATTGGTTGGCCCATGTTCCTTGCGTGTGATCCCATGTGGATTAGCTTCAGAGAGTGCACCATGGGCTGCTGTGGATGGATGTTGGATCTGGACCAAGGGATGATCCAAAGGGTAAGATTTGTGAGCGTATGATGGACGCATAGAATAGTGATGTACTGAATCTGCAGTAAATTGTTAGGAAAATAATAAAAGTGTGAATTAAAAAAACCTAACTCTGATTAATTTACAAGTTAATTATGAAATAAAATCAAAATTGATTAAATCAAAATAACTTTTATGTCAAAAATTATTTTAATTAATTGAAAGCCTAAAACTAATATTTAATGATTTTTTTTGTGATTTTATATGTTAACTAAATTAATGATAGAAAACAAATCAAGTGAAAAATACATAAATGAAAAGGGTTAGAAAAGAAAATAGTCAAAAAAGTTAAAAATGCATGGGGTGGGTGATGAACCCATGCCCCTTGGGTCACAGTTAGGCGCCTCATCCACCAAGCCAAGCCATTGTTTGTGATTCAAACTTGTTCTACATAACAACAAGAACTCATTTGGACAGTTAATAAACATTAGCAATGCATGAAATTAATTATATGAATGTTTGAAAGAAAAGAAAATTGGAGAAGATGAGTATGCTTATTTCAAGCATCAATGACCATGACTTTCGACCTATTCTTACCCTTAGATACCTCAGGAATTATTTGTAATTAATGGCTTGGACTGAAAGTGGCTGGATCTTCGGTTTTGACTTTGCACTAGTTTTGACAGAATTTGAGGTTTTTAGAGAGCGTTCTTGGGCAGCCAATTTCGTGCCCCTAGTGTATGAGGGTGTTGTGTTTAGATAGAGGAGGAATTTAGGTTAAAAATAATGGAAGAAATATCATGGTATCTTGAGGAATTATGAAGATTTGATTTGATTTTGGCCTTGTATGATTTCTTTCCAAAATAGCTCCAATCATGACTTTTCAATCTAAATCACCCTTGCACGAATTACATGCCATGCTAGCTGTATATGAACTCATAATATGCACAAAAATCCCAAGATTTGATTTGCTTTTATTATCTTACCATTTAATTTGATTTATTTTGGTTTAAATAAATAAAAAATCAAAATAAATGATAAAATAATAAAATAATAGGTGGAAAATCTCAGGGGCCATGGGTCCTATTAGAAACATGTTTCAAACAAGAAAACACAGACCCCTTTGGAAAAAATGCAAATTTGATCAATGTTGACTTTTGACAATTTTCCAAAAAATTGCCAACTTTGACAATGCACAACTCTCTCAATTTTGACCCTAGGAGGGTGTTCTTGGACTATTTAGAAATCTTAGTATGTCCTCTAAACAAACCTTTTGGTTTCATCTCAATTGGATCTTCTATGTTCATGTATGAAGCTTTGAACCAAAAGGTGTTTTTGTTGACTTTTCAAAAGGACCTATAATGTCAAAATTCATATCTTTTTATGAGTGCATATTTTGAACTTGTGAGATGAAGATGAGTTGTAGGGGATTGCATCCTATTCAAAATGAGATTTGGATGGAAAATTTCTTATAAAGTATGAAGAAGTTATGCTTGGTCAAAGTTGGGTTGGCTTTTCCTACAAAACCCTAATTTATCAACTTTTGAGTTTTAATGAATTTGGAGCATCCCTTGAGGAATCATGATCAACCCTTGATAAAATGATGGAAGTTACTTCAAAATGTTGATGTTGACCAAAAATCTTAAGGTTTGACTGTATGTGGGCCACAATTGACTTTTGACCTAACATAGTCGATTCTCAAGCATCTGAGTAGTTGGCTGAGCAAACTTCTTATGCAAGGCCTGCAACTTGGCATGGATTATCTTAGGAACATATTAAGACCTTGGAAATAATTTGGGGCTTTTGTGGCTCACCCATCTTGATGAAAATAGAAACCCTAATTTTGAGGTGCACTGCCTTAGGAGAGAGTTTGTTTGGTCAACTCTTGGACTTCTTTGAGCAACTTGGGGACCTCAATTGACATTTGTTGAGTAAAATGGGAGGACAAATTTTGGGGTACAACACTCATACTCTGGGGGCATACCAGGCCAGGGACAAATCCAATATGATAGTATCAATTCAAAGCTAAACTCCCCCGTTTACAACTTCTCACTTAATCACTATCCGTGCTATATTTCTATCTAAGACTAACCTAGATATGAGGCCCTCCCCAATCCCTCTTCAATCACAGACAACAATTGAACAACAATTCTGAACAAATAGGAAGACACACTTCCATGACAATCTCTAGCCAAGACTCTTGACTAAGAACACAACTTGGAGTTTCTTCAAAGATTCCTCCAAGAACAATACTCAATTTATTACCTATAGGTTTCTGAGTGAGAACACTGTGACTATCTCATAATCCGAGTGGTTCACTTACACCAACTCTCCTAGAGAGCGGCAAAAAGAAAAATCCCTAGACTTCTACATCTCGAACCCATGTCTTTCCTAGGTTACAGAGACTTCTATTTATAACCTATACCCAACTGGATTTGGGCCTTTAAAATACAACATATCAGCTGTAACAACCAGCAATAACTTCTGTTACAAACAAGATCTACAATCATTAGTTTCCTAAAATATCTCCATATTTAGAAACTGTATAATCTTCAATATTCTGATTTGATTCTTCTTGACCTTTAAATCAACACCACATATGATTGCATAATATTCTCAAAATATTCTGCATCAGTTAAATCATAATAGAATCTAACTGTGCACTTCAGCTCATGCGCGATGTAATATGCTCCTTCATAGGACATCTTATCCTACATGCTGTTCCAGATGTTGAAACACTTCAACTCAACATGTCCTGACATAAGATATGACTTCTTGCTCAATTTGTTCCTATTAACAAGTTAATATTTCCTATCTAACATATTACTGCTATATTTGTTTTACAAAAGTTAATGCCAATCCTTAAATCTAAGGAACTTACAATTTAAATTTGCTAGGTAATTCTATTTCCAATGCTATTTCTACTAACAAGATTTTGAAATGTCTTACTAGGAATTGGCAACCAAAGGTCACCGTGATCACGGAAGTCAACATTCTTGTAACACTTGACCTCACCACCTTGTTTGGCAAATTAGAAGAACATGAGCAAGCACTCAATTGCTTGGAAAAACATGAAAAGAAGCTCGAGAAAAAGAAGAAAAAAGGAAAAGACACCAATAAGGAGGAATTATTGAAGTCTAAAGGTCTTACGACTTCAAGTTCAAAGTCTTCAAAGGATGAGCATCATTATATTAAAGATGTTAGTGACAACTATGATTCGGAAGACAAAGAGATGAGTTTATTTGTTAAGAAGTATCATAAGTACTTGAAAAATAAGAGTGAAAAAAATCTCAACAAAAGATGCATTGAGCCTATATATAAATGGAATATCTCATCTTGATTTACTTGACTCCTTTTAATAGAAAAATATTTTTTCATTTAGAAGTAAAAATTTCAGAAACAAAAAATAAGATGGAAGCTCTAAAGAACTCTCTTGTAGGTATTCATAAAGTAAAAAATAAGATGGATGACAATCCGTTTAACTTTGGTTGTAGTACATGTTACATATGACAAAAAGAGTAAAATTCTGGTACAGACAACACAGATATATCTCAACATCAGAATGATGTTAAGACAAATGTTATAACATCTGTTAGTAGACCAAATTATTTAAGCTATAAGTGATACATAAATAAAACTGCAGAAAGATAAATAACAAAATGAGTTGTTAACCCAGTTCAGTGCAACATCACCTACTTTGGGGCTACCAAGCCAGGAAGGAAGTCCACTATCAACAGTATTAGTTCAAAGCTAAATTCTTCCGTTTACAACTTCTCGCGTAATTCATACCCTGTGTAACTTTTACCTAGGTCCTCCCTAAATATGAGAAATCGCCATCTCACTTCCTAAATTACCTCAATGATATCTAACAGTCCCAATTCCAGTGACTGCAACAATTGCAACCAAATTTAGAAGATTACACTTCAAATACGAAAACTCAAACTCTTACTTAAAAGCTTCAAGTGAGAACAATACTCAACTCATTGCCTAAAGGCTTCTGAGTGAGAATAATAACTTGACTAACAGTCAAGTGACAATCTATCGACCACATAGTAACAAAAGATACACTACTAAAAATAAGACATTTGATTAAATAATTTTACATCAGGTTTCAAGATATATGATGTGAAAAATACTTGTCAAATGATTTTACATCAAATTTCATAACAATTTGAAGTGAAAAATATTTGATTTAGGGATTTTACATCAGACATTTAATTCCACTGATATGAAATATAATACGGTGGAAGTTTCGTAAATAAAATGAAATTCTATTTTAAAGAATTTTACATCGGACCTAACTTTACATGGATGTGAAAAATCATCTGATGAAAAAAATAACAAGGTGACAATTTCGTAAATAATATGAAGTTTTGTTATAACAAATTTCACATCGATCCTGGATTTGAACTCGATGTGAAACGTGAGCCTTTACATCGGGTCTCGTAGCAACCGATGTGAAAACCCAAATATCACTAAAATCCTAATTTCCTTCGAACCCGAATATCTTTTTTTTTCCCCCTTGGGTGATGCTTACAAGAGATTCAAGAAGTTACTGGTGGCCTGTCCAACACACAACATCAGTCAATCGAAGCAAATGCAAATATTTATAAATGACCTCTGAATAAAGACAAAGCAGTTTATTAATACATCAATCGGTAGTTCGGCCAACTTTACAACAACCACTTATGTAAAGAAAATTATTGAAACAAATGCTACAAATGAGCATCTAGAGAGTTTTAAGCAAACAAGAGGAGCAAACAATTGATCTTCATATCTCAATCTCTCTTATATGCCCTAATTTATTGATTAATTATTACATAGGTCTTTCCGTCACAAATTCTAGAAACCCAAGATTCAATCTCTGGATGTTACAGGCGATGACCCACGAAGAACTGCAACCCGTGAATTGTCTAACGAATCTGATTGGTCCATTATGCTACCGGGTGTCGTGCAACAGATTATTAAACGAGTGAAAGCTGTAGAGGAACAGTGGTTGCACCACCAAAACGCGTTTCTTGCACTGAGTTCGTAATCATATCACTTGGAGTTTGTACTCTCTCCTTTGGGTAAGATGAATCGCTTTTCGAAGGTTGTAGAGATGTCTTGTGTAGGTACGGTACCTGTTGAATTTAATTTTCCTTCATTGTTCTCCTAAGATTTATCACTAGTTTAAAGTTTCAGAAGGTTAAGCCATGGGTGATATCTCACTATTGTTGCTTGTTTGTTACTTGCTGCTAAAATGGAGTTAACTTGTGTGCCATTTCCTTTAGACCTTTAAGATTTTTTTATCTTTGAGATGAAGTTTAAGTGTTTGTTGAAATTCCTTTAATTTTGTTTTCTGTTTGTCAGTAGAGAGAGAAATCTAGAACTATTTTTGAAGCTAAGACTATACAAACAACGGTGATTTTGGTGTTGTCAGCTTTGAAATGGAGGATGCATCTCGTGACTCCTATTTCTTTCTTTGAACCATTACTAGAAGGCTTTGATGGAAGAGTAGTTTTCACAGGGAGTTTATATGGCGTTGTGAGAGGGGTTTTCTTCATCTTATTGCTGGTAAGTAATAAAAGAGATTGCACCAATGAACCATTTAAGTTTGTAACTTCATGATCATGCTAATTTACAATATATAAGCATTTTCTAATGAAGGTAGCAATGACACATGGAATTGATTATACACGCATTAGTTGTAGAGTCATTATTTCCAATACTATCGATTAAGTTAGGCACATTGAATGAACCTTTTAGGAATGATAGCAACTATATATTGATGATTGTGTGTTTATAAATATGGTTATGAATTGTCACGTGGACAATTTTTATTGTGTGCATTTGCAAATGAAAGAGGAAGTGATACTTGTACTGTTTAGGTGGTAGTTTTGTCTGGTATTTTAACTATGGCCATGTTTAGGTGTAGTAGAAGTTGCAAAAGAAAACCATTGCTTACTGATGTGTATGCATATTTTATACTATCTTGTTTAGTTGTTTCTTTTGTATTATAATGGCCATTAAGTGTGTAATGTTATGTTACTATTTCATGATCAGTGCAAGGTTGTGATGTGAGCTTTTGAGAGATGGTTTGTGTAATGGTCTTTTGTTCAATATGGCTCGAGCCACTGACATGAGTTCAATATTAATGGTTCAAACTCTTGTTCAAAATAAACAAGTATTTACCCCCTCTATTATTCAATCAACTGTGTCTATGTTTTTGTCAATATACCTTTACTTAGAATTTACAAATATAATTTCTACTTATATACAGAAGTCCAATTCACAAGATTGTTTCTACTTATGCTTAAATATTGTTTACTTTCAGATTCATGGTTGAAGAGAATTGGTAATATTGTCAAAACACCCAGTTCCTCTGACTTGTCATTAGGAAGAAAATATGGTTTTGCATTCAACTTTTGTTTCTTTCTGTTGCTAACTCAAAGCTGAAGTCATGTATTTATAACTCATTAAATTTTTTACTATTTTACTTCATTTTTTAATGTTTGCATGATATTTTTTTAATTTTAATCTGTCCAAGTAGTTTGCTGTATCGCTTTATTTTTGCTTATATCAAAAGGCAATGATGGATGTGCTTGAGGCAGGACCTGAAAATGTTTATTCTAGTCACGAAATAAAAATACCGAAAGCACTCCAATGACTGGCTTTTCACAAAATGAAAAAAATTAATGTATGTAAAACTCTACTTTTTTTTTTGGTTTTGTAGCTGTTAAGTTTTTTTAGTAATATTCTTCTGTTACATACTTTATGATTTCATAACTGGTTTGCTTAATTTTCATAATGCAGTCACGGTTTTTTATTTTCTTTTAACTTAGAAGTATGAGAAATGTAGTCCCTCCCAGTAGAGTGGTGGTGTGGGAAAATTTCCTATGATAATATAAGCAATTTCCTTTGATAGTATAAGTATAAGCAGGTTTGCATCATTTTCATAATGCAGTCACAGTGATTTCCACAAGACACTTGTTAGTATTAGTAGGTTCAATGTTCCCTCCTAGTAGAGTGGTGGTGTATCCATATTTCCTATGATAATGATATGAAAATATCATGGCATCTGAATTCTATAAAATTCAGTCCTTTAACACCAATAACTATTCCTTTCTTGGACTAGGATAATTTGTCTTCAAAAAACTATTCCTCTCTATTTCAGTCAAAATAGGAGAGACACGACCACTGATGCAATAACTGCATAGCAACCAGCCACATGAACACTTGCAACTTGGCCATGTGTGGCAGCAGGTAGGCCATTTACGGTGGCAGCATGTCGGCCAATTATGGTGGCAGAACGGAAAACTATAGCTACAATTGGAGCACAATCTGAATCACCATGATCGCATCTTTAACGATTTATTTTCTGTCATTCCATTCTTGCCATTTTTATTGCCCTAGTTTAAATGTTTTAATCAATGAGACATTGATGCTATGTTTAATTCTAATCTTATTCTAATGTTATTTTGATGTTGAACCAGGTCTGAATATATGAAAAGATTAGTGAGCAAAATTCTTGAAAGCATTCTGCCATCTCATGCTCTGAGGTACTTCTCATGAAAACTATAGTTCTTAATGGCTTTTGTATAATTGTATAATTATCCTTTTGTATAAATTGTATAATCTGTTCTTAAATAGAATGTTTGAATATATGTTCTGTTGTTCAAAAAGAAAATACTATTGTGTATACCTGCCTGCTGATATTACCAAAGCTGAGATCCCAGGTCCTATGTGAGAATGCATCTGATGTTGTGATGTGTTGGTAATACATATTATACTCTATCATATTTGTTTGTTTTTTCAATTTGTGTAAGGTTTCTGGGTCACAGGGTTAGTGGAGTTTAACTTCTAGGTGATTTTAATCTTAAGGGTATTTTAATGGACAATTGATTGGGTTGTTACATTGTTGAATTTTTTGTTAGATTATGATATAAGGTTAATTTGTATGTGCACTGTGCAGGTAATACTCTTTTGAAGTCGAAGAGGAGAGAATAACTAGTGACCTTTTTGATGCTTTGTCAAATTGGGTTGATGATCAAGCTTCTGTTGACCCTTGTCATTGGTTTGGAGTTCAAGAAATTGTAGGCAATGAAATTAACAGGTTGGTTGGAAAAATATGAAAAAGTAGGTACCAAAAAAATTACAGAATTCCATCCATATTACATTGGACGCGGCTTGCAGCCGATGTAAAAACCTATATTTTACATCGGGCCAGAAAGGCAACCGATGTTAAATGTTGAATTTATAAAAAAAGAAGTTAAACTCATATTTCACATCAGACGTAACAGTTAATCAATATGGTAGGTGTATTTTTCACATCGGACTATTGCCCGATGTAAAATGTCTTTGACTTACTATATCACTTGTCTTTACATCGGATCTGGATCCAATGTAAAATATGCTTTTCGCCCGATGTAAAATGTCTTTCCTGCACTAGTGATACATAGGTGACATACAAACGACACAAGAGACTCTCAAAACCTAAGACTTATGCTTTCCATGATTTTACAATTGTTGAAAATTTTAAATACATTAGGTTAGGATTCTCTTTTAAATACAACTCTGCAGTCCATGGGCTTCGATATTCTGAGTCTAGAAGTTTCTTGATCTATAAGTTGAGTGATGCACCAATTGTGTAGCAAATCTCCATAAATCTTGGAACCACCAATACATAGTTTCCTAAATTGTCTCACCGCCCAATTTAGTAACTTTTTCTTCAGCAATGTACCTATTATTCAGAATATACTAGGATTTAATTAATTATAATCTAAATATTAGAATATCCTCTAATAATACAATCTTCATATTTGGCAAATGGCTTTTTACCCCCAATACTCATAATCATGCAATATTTCATCTCTGAAACATCTGATGATCACAGACCAAAACAAACTCCAAATAAAAAGCCCCCTCTTAACATGCTATCTTGAGAGCTTCCTTATTCATTGCCTCCTAGCCCTTTAGAATCTTCCATTGGAGTAACAAACTGCTGAGATAATGTTCTAACATCTGGTATTTTGATCCTGAAGTTATACATCACTACAAGTACTTCTCTCAACAAGGTAACTCAAACACACGTTGTTCTCATTTAAGAAATAAATAAGACACTTGAATATTTCACAAATAATAGATTCTCTTTGACAAAAGACAATCGTATACACCTTTCTATCCACCGGACCCTCACCTTGCATTGAACCAAATAGAACCATAGAACAAGTTCTAGAGCTTTTGCAATTGTCTGTTGTTGCACCTTCTAGTGTGACATCTTGACTTCTTCTTTCTTGAACACCAAGTAAAATGATATATAATTAAATACTTGTGAGATTCCATAAATAACAATTGTTCTTAAATCCTTAGAGGAACTTCATACACCTCATTGTGACAGATAATTCATCCTCGATGACATATACCTTCAGATTTTGATCACACAATTGACTTGTGCTTATTCCACAGTCACCAGTCCTTGAGTAAGAAGAAAACCAATTACCAAAACCTAGAGAATTCATCCTAAATTCTTTAGTTATTCAATGCCCTTAATCGTTCCTTTTATCATCATTAGCCAAGACACATTAGAATGAGACTTAAGCAGACTACCAAAAAACACTTTTACTGTGGTTAAGTGTCAAAATATCAATCATCTTAAGTGTCTAGAAATGTCAGTGTCAAAATATCAATCATCTTAGTTGAAATTCTAAGAAGGTACGATGAAATAAGGCAGTTAACACCTTCCTTGAGTTTTAACCACTGCTTGGTTAAACAAAACTGAACTTGACCTTTAAGACAGTAACCAAAACTGTTAAGATCAACTTATCACAGAAGAGATATCTTCAGTGTAAGTATATACATGTAACATGACTAAGCTGATGTCCAACACAATGTTAAGAAATCCTTGACTTGGCTTGTCTTTTGATAGAAACAACCTTTTGTCACATTGAGTTTTCCTTTTGCTTATCATAACTTGAAAACCCAAACATTTCCAACAATCTTTCCACTTAAGGAACCTTCTTCAGCAATACTGAACTATCTTTACAGACTTGATCATTAACATCAAGTTTTTAGGATTGATTGAGTCATTTCACCTTACAGGTTATAAATGGTAGATACTCCTTCATTCTTTTAAGATCTAAGATGAGAGAGACATTACCGATTTTTGTTGTTGCAATAATCAGGTATTAAATTTCCCCCCCGCAAATAACCATGTTTCAGATGACTCCCCAAAGGAGGAGCCATCTCACTTGGCGCCTACACCTATTATTTAAGGGGAGGCGCTATCTCACTTGGCGCCTAGGTGCTTAGGGCTTGCCCTAAGCCAAGTGAGATGGCGCCTTAGTGCATTTCTAGGGCAATTTTCGCGTTTTTTTTTCCAATCCGGTGCGTTGCGTATTCGATATAAGATCAACAAAATTGACTTTTTATTTACAAAAAATGATTACACCCATAAGTATTCCATAAAAAAAATACAGATTAAAAAAAAAACAGATTAATCAGTGGTCCCCCGGAACCCGGTAATGACCCCGGGTTTCACATCCCCGTCCTCGCCTTTCCCGTGTTGGGTGTTGTCGCGTTTCCTGCTGTGGCAGGGTCGATGGCCCAGCGAAGTCAATGCGTTCCGGATCTATGAAATCAGTCAGATCTCCATATCTAGAAGATCCTCTTTGGTACAGTCAGTTACCCATACCCTCAAAGTTTGGTCGTGTTGGCGGTGAGTGGGGTTCCATGGTGGGTCTGTAGCATTGATCGTCTGAGTATGAGGGGTAGAAAGGAAATGAATCTTGGGGTGTTTGGTATTGAGGATGTTGGGTGGTTAGGTGATACTGTGGTTGATGGTAAGTTGGGTCGGTTGGTTCATAATCTTCCGACATTTCTAGATCAGGGCTAAGGCTGGATGTTGAGGGGCCCATATTGGGATATACAGAAGACTGAAATTGTGTGTGGGGTATGCGGGTGTGTTGGTATTGTGATTGGAATTGCGGTTGGGTGTGAGGCATATGGGGGTATTGGTACTAAGGTGGTGATTGTGGTTAGTTGTGGGGCATTTGAGTGTAATTGTGTTGTGGTGGCGACTGTGGTTGGGTGTTTGTGGTTCTGTTTCGTCTGGGGGTTGGTGGGAGGTTAATGTGTGTTGGGTTTGTTGTTGGGGAAACGAGGGTTGTGTCCATTGTGTTCGTGGGTCAACCAAATACCTTGGATGAGACACGTGCATTTTAGGGTTACTAACCGACCTGTACCAAGATAAATACTGATCCGTGTGTCGCATATTATCATGATTGAGGAAAACTGAGAATTGCAAGACATGTCGGTGACGCCTCTGCCACATCTTACACCATTCTGGAGCAAAGTCTTTCCAGTTGGTAAGACCCCACTGGGCGTCGACCCTTTTGAGATGCCACGGGGACAAACAAGTCGGATCACTGGGTATCTCTTGATGCATTCCGAATTGCATCTTCACACGGTCGCTGTGGTGCATCTCTATAATATTGAACCGTATGATTGCAGTCTTGGCGCTCCAAATTGTTGCATCCTCGGAGTTTGGTTCATGGCCCAAACCCAAATATGGTCTCCAGACAAACTGCACATAAAATTAAATCAGGTTAATGAAAACGTAATATATAAATAATTTAAAAGTAGAAAAGTTGAAAGGTACGACGTACATCATCCGGGCCTAGGTGATCCAATAGATTGCGGTATAATGCGATATTAAATCTTGGATTCTTGCCGTAATCCATACCCCTCACGCAATACCTAAAGGAAATGAAAAATATTTTATTTTTAGCATATATTTGGTGAAGAGATGAACAATAATAAATGATATAACTTAATGACTTACTTTGTTGCGTACGGGAAAACGAATGTGTTGTTGTTGACGGGGTTTAGGGACTCCATCCTCCACCAACCCCAGGCTTGAAGTAAAAAAGCGCAGCCATAAAATGTACATTTTTCCTTGATTGCATTTTTGCACAAGGAACTGTATAGGTGGGCTAAAACAGCAGAACCCCAACTATACTTTCTAGTTTTTTTGAAATCTCTAAGTAAATTTAAATACATAAAATTTACACTATTTCCGGTACTTTCGGGAAATAAAAAGGTTCCAAATAGTATCATTAGATAAGTTCTAGCTTTTATTACCCTGTCTTGCTCGGAGGAATTTCCGTTTAATTCCAAAATTGCATAATAATTTTTAAGCTCAGTTAGTAGTATACCCTGACCTCTCGCACCACCACCTTCAACCATATCCCTGCCCAACAATTCTTCACGCGGGGAATTGGGTTGTTGAACCGACCCGTTAACGACCTTACCGTCGACAGGGAGACCCAGTAACATGTACACATCCTCTAGCGTGACGGTACATTCACCTATTGGTAGGAGAAATGTATGTGTCTCTGGTCTCCACCTTTCTAACATTGCAAGTATGAACTTTGAATCAATTGTGCAGTTGAAGATCTTTATAACATGTTCGAAACCTGCGTATTCTAGATATGGTACGAAAAATGGGTTGGGAGCCAGGTAGTTGTGAGACCGGATTCTGAATCTTTTGGTATCCTGAGTTAATAATGTAAAGGTGTAAGATTAAGTAAGATGAACAAAGCATTACCAGAAGTATAAAAAATGTATAACTATAAAAGAAACTTACAAATGCTGCAATGTTGTCTCTTGTGCCTCTGTGAGAATCGCCCATTGTGAAAAGAGCCATTGTTGAAAATGCCTGAGATTATGAAAGACTTGGAAATTGTAAGAGATTATGAAAGACTTTGTAGCAGAGAGTGAGACGATTATGGGTGCGAGAGAAGTATGTTATGCTCTGTATTTATAGGCAAAAAAATTTCATAGAGTAAGTTAGGTGGTAGCTGGTGCATGCATGCATGATAAGTGTCACTCTTGCAGAGTGAGCGCAGGCTAGGTGGCAACCTTGGAGAAGGTATCTCTGCATGCATGTAACACGATTGGACATTAAGGGAGGCGCCATTGGACTTGGCGAAAGAGTACAAAAATGAAAGGTGTCGCCATCCCCATTGGCGAATAAGAGGTGGCACGGGTTACAGAGTAGGCGCATGCTAGGTGACAACCTTGGAGAAGCAATGCCTGAATGCATGTAACACTATTGGAGGTGATGAGAGGAGACTTACAGGTTACAGTGTAGGTGCAGAGTAGACGCAACCTAGGTGGCAGCTTTGGAGAAGGCATCTCTGCATGCATGTAACACGATTGGACATTAAGGGAGGCGCCATTGGACTTGGCGAAAGAGTACAAAAATGAAAGGTGTCGCCATCCCCATTGGCGAATAAGAGGTGGCACGGGTTGCAGAGTAGGCGTAGGCTAGGTGATAGCCTTGGAGAAGCCATGCCTGAATGCATGTAACACTATTGGAGGTGATGGGAGGAGACTTACTGGTTATAGTGTAGGTGCAAAGTAGGCGCAGGCTAGGTGGCAGCCTTGGAGAAGGCATCTCTGCATGCATGTAACACAATTGAACATTAAGGGAGGTGCCATTGGACTTGGAGAAAGAGTACAAAAATGAAAGGTGTCGCCATCCCCATTGGCGAATAAGAGGTGGCACGGGTTGTAGAGTAGGCGCAGGCTAGATGACAGCCTTGGAGAAGCCATGCTTGAATGCATGTAACACTATTGGAGGTGATGGGAGGAGACTTACAGGTTACAGTGTAGGTGCAGAGTAGGCGCAGGCTAGGTGGCAGCCCTGGAGAAGGCATCTCTGCATGCATGTAACACGATTGAACATTAAGGGAGGCGCCATTGGACTTGGCAAAAGAGTACAAAAAGGAAAGGTGTCGCCATCCCCATTGGCGAATAAGAGGTGGCACGGGTTGCAGAGTAGGCGCAGGCTAGGTGACAGCCTTGGAGAATCCATGCCTGAATGCATGTAACACTATTGGAGGTGATGGGAGGAGACTTACAGGTTATAATGTAGGTGCAGAGTAGGTGCAGGCTAGGTGGCAGCCTTGGAGAAGGCATCTCTGCATGCACGTAACACGATTGGACATTAAGGGTGGCGCCATTGGACTTGGCGAAAGAGTACAAAAATGAAAGGTGTCGCCATCCTCATTGGCGAATAAGAGGTGGCACGAGTTGCAGAGTAGGCGCAGGCTAGGTGACAGCCTTGGAGAAGCCATGCCTGAATGCATGTAACACTATTGGAGGTGATGAGAGGAGACTTACAGGTTACAGTGTAGATGCAGAGTAGGCGCAGGCTAGGTGACAGCCTTGGAGAAGGCATCTCTGCATGCATGTAACACGATTGGACATTAAGGGAGGCGTCATTGGACTTGGCAAAAGAGTACAAAAATGAAAGGTATCGCCATCCCCATTGGCGAATAAGAGGTGGCACGGGTTGTAGAGTAGGCACAA
Source organism: Vicia faba (assembly GCA_948472305.1). Taxonomy (NCBI): domain Eukaryota; kingdom Viridiplantae; phylum Streptophyta; class Magnoliopsida; order Fabales; family Fabaceae; genus Vicia; species Vicia faba. Next base: position 1,384,550,354 of record OX451739.1, read on the forward strand.
GCTAGGTGACAGCCTTGGAGAAGCCATGCCTGAATGCATGTAACACTATTGGAGGTTGTTGTACCCCAAAATTTGCCCTCCCATATTCTTCAAGAGTTGGCAAAGTCAAGGTTCAAAATCTCTCAAGGATTGCACAGTCCAATTGCCTCCTAACACAGTCAAAATTAGGGTTTTGGTTCCTACAAGGAAGTTGAAGTTTTCAAGGGTCCAATCAAGTCCCATATGCTCACATACATTGTCAAGCATCCAGTTTCAAGACTCACAACATCAAATTGCACAGTCAAAAAACCCTAAATGCTTCACAGTCAACTGCAGGGGCAAAATGGTCATTTGACAGTCAAAAGTCAAAATTTTTGGTCAACATCTTATTTTGAAGCCACAAACATCATTTGATCAATTCTTGATCATGATTCTCAAAGCATGGCTCAAAAAGTCTCAAGATGCAAAAGTTTCTATTTTTGGACAGTTGAAAAAGTCAACTGCAAATTGACCAGGGCATAACTTCTTCATGGTTTATCCGAAAAATTCCATCCAAAGCTCATTTTGAAGAGAATGACATTTCCTAAAACTCATCTTCACACTTCAAGTCCAAGAAATGCTCTCACAAAAAGTTATCAATTTCAACATTATAGGTCATTTTCAAAAGTCAACAAAAAGGCACTTTAAGTCAAAGACCATAACTTGAGATTGGTAAATCAAAATGACATGGGACCAAAGGCATTGGTTAGAGGACTTCAAGACCTTTCCAAAATGTCCAAGAACATGATCATAGCTTCAAAATTGAGCAAGATATGCCTTGTAGAAGTGGGGAAATTTTTGGGAATTTTGAAAAGTCAACTTTGCACAAAAGGCTTCAAAAATGCTAATGGGCCTCAATTTCTTCCATGAATCATTACCCAAAGGCCATGCACGACCCATTGACCTCTAAGGGAGTTATTTTCTCATTTTTGATTAATTATTTGAATTTTTATTATTATTAATTCATTTAATTAAATTTAAATATGAGAAAAATACTAAACAATGGTTTTAAATCTTTTTTGTGCAGCAAATATGTCCATTATGAGCTAAATATTTCGTGCACCAATCAACAAGGACAAAATCTTCCATAATTGGCATGATTGGCATGGGAAAAGATTGGAAAAGATATGAACAAAGTCAAAGATTGAAAACATGAATACATGGACTATGGGCTTGTTTTTTTTAACCTAATTCACTCAAATACATATACACAACATGACCTAATGCTGAGGAACACGAAATATTGCATACAGGCTGCAGACAAAATTGCAAATTTTCATCAAACTTTTGAAAACTGAAAACCTAGTTACAAGGCGTTTCAAAGCTCCAAAAGCATTCCAAAACATTACCAAGACATCCAGGAACGTATTGCAATCAAGAACCAGTCTCCAGGCCTCAAGAATTGGTAGAACAAAGTCACACTTTTCTTGAAATTTTCCATAATCGTGTTTTAATTTTCAGGCATTGTTCATGCATTTTAATTATTGATTAACACTAACCATGATGTTCTGAAGCTAATGGTACCACTTAATTGTCCTAACAATGCCTGTATCGAGATTTGCCATTAACGCTTTCTAGGGTTTCAGAAGCTTGGAATTAGGGGTTTACACATATGGTAAAATCAGGCCTTAAAACCTATACCAATGGATTCATGGCAACAAGACGAACTGAATAATGACCTCGCGCCTTTTTTATATGGAGGCATATGCTAAACGCTATTTTTCTGAATTGCAGTTAGTGGGGGTTTAAAACCCCCGCTATTTAATTATGTTACAGGCAGAAAAAGGAAGAAGATGCATGCGTGTTTGAACATGGTTGGATGATTTGAATATTAGCGCGTTTTTTGGTTTGTTTCAGCATAGTTACTTTTTTCATGTATATTATTTATGTTCCATTATACTAACAAAGAAACGCGTTAGTTCAACTGGTAGCTGATGTGTCCTGCAGGTACTGGGACCTGGGTTCGATTCCCAGGTCCCCCCAAACGCTTAATAATTTTTGTTGCAAGGTATTCCAACGTAGCACTTCATCCAAAGACCATCATGCATCCTCACATGCTTGCTTGCCACATGGCCATGATGATCAATCTGAAGGCCATAACATGAATTCCAGGGTACACACTCAGTCAATCACACGCACCCAAGCTGGAAAAGTCAAACAGGCTTCTTGTTCAGTGGGCCAAATTGCTTCCAATTCACCTCCAAATTGGGTCAGACACCCCATTGTTTGTATTCTTTTTATTTTTTATTTTTCCTTTTCTTTTCTTTTAATTATTTTAATTGTTTCTTTAATTTCATAAATTTTCTTTTCATAATAAAAACCAGAAAAATCAAAAACTAAAAATATATTTAATTATTATTATTTCACCATTAATTTATTTTTGTAAATAAACTTTAAATAATAAATTTAGTTCAATTAGGTTTTAAAACTTTAATGTTTTTTTTCTTAAATAAATAAAATATGTAGAAATTAGGGTTTCTAACCTTTTTATCTTTTTTTTAATAAATAATTTTTTCTCATTGTTATTATTATTATTAATTATTAAATATTTTTGTAAATAAACATGTACATTAAATATTTAGTAAATTAGGTTAAACTTGAATCTTTTTCATTAATAATTAAAAACAACTTAGAATTAGGGTTTCTCTTTTAATTTTAATTTCCTTATTTCATTAAATACAAAAAAACCAAAAAAACATTTCTTTTCTCTAATAAAATTAATAATTAATTAGCTTTTAATTTCCATTTAATTTCAAAAGGGTCCAACGCCCTCGAACGTCCTATTTTCTATTCTTTTCGCACATTTATTCTTATTTTTTTGTAAATATTATGTAACTGTTCAAGCCATGTAATAGTAACTAGGAATTTATTTACTTTCCGCATTTTTTTATTAAAAACGGGTCTTTGTTAATTTGGCGATGTATAGACCCGCGCCTTGTAATAGCGTAGGACTTTACTTTCCGCATTTAAATTTCCGCACTCTTAAACTATTAAATTTTGCATGAAAGAATGTATGGCCTAAAATAAAAACAAGCGTAGCTCACCATAATGCATGATCAAAGATAATGGTTAAACTGAAAACAATACACAAATTCACACACCACTCTTAGGGTACGCCTCACTGTTGCCTTGCCCTCGAAACGTGGTCGTCGGGTATAGGACGTTTTAGTAAGTCCTTATGTCCATGATCAATGGCATAAGGGTAGCTTCTAAGGTGTCCTACTGTTGCTCTGGTGACCACACTGTTCCTACAAACGAATTGACCCGAACACCTCCAACGGTGATGCTACCTACCTCTCAATGGTGGGATGGCACTACTTTAAGGACATTTACACAGCTTAATTCCTTAGGGTAGGTAGATGACTCGTAGATACTTGCTCTATTCAAAAACAAATCAAAACTCTTTTCACACCGACACTTTCGAAAAAGCTTTCAAAATAATTTTTCAAACACTCTTGAGGACTGATACAAGAGTTATTCCGAAACTTTCAAAGAAACTTTTTCAAACCCACTCACAATTGAAAAGCAAACACTTTTGAAAACACAAATGAGCAAGTATCTAAGAGCCCATGGATAACCATGGATAGAAAGGGTGCTAACACCTTCCCTTTCTATAAATCTACCTCCCGAACCGAGAAACTATCTCATAAGGAATTTTGCTGTGCTTTTGTCCTGTCCATGTTGGAGAAAATAAAAGACGGTGGCGACTCTTGCTTCTGCGACATTTCGCGAACCAGCTTTAAACAGTCAGTTCCAGATACACCGATCACAGAACTGGCGACTCTGCTGGGGAATATCTTATAAAGTGAGGTGTACCTTAGGACTAAGATCACTTGTGTTTTCAATTGTTGTGCTTGTTTGCTTTATTATTGTGGGCTGCATCGGAGTTACATAGATCCTAACCCGGATCTGGGGATACCCTGTTAGGTAGCATAAGCTGTGAGGGACCTGTCCGGCGTAGACCGACACGGGTGAAGCAGTGGCTACGTTGGTGTGGCACCTTGGTCTGTACCGATATCCCTTGTGTCGCAACGAGGAGAATATGGGTCTTCTGAGGAGTCATTAAGCACCAACCGACCTTAGAACCTTAAATGACCCAACTTGGCCAATAGAACAGTAGCAGTATGCTACGCCCATTGAGGCTAAACTCTCGTGATGGTTCTGGCCGCAAGAAAAGATTGCGATGCTGGAGTTATGACCGATTGAGGGTAGTCAGTGATATTGGGATCCTCTAGAACCCGATTACTTCTGATAGGACAGGTCTTAACCAACAAACTGAAAGAGGGTAATACCCAGACCCCATGCTGGCCTAAACTCTACGGGCTGTGGTGTGACTTGTGTGCTTTCATACTTGACTACTTGCATGCTTGTTATCTGACACTTGAGTTTCTTGCAGGTTTTGTTTATAGTCCTTAATTGAGACTCATAACAGAGTTTACCTACATTACCCCATGCATAGCATAACATCATACCATTGCATGCATCCCGCATAAGGACTAACCCATTTCAAGGATCTCAAGGGCTTGTGATGTAGGTCATGATGAACCAACATGTCTGGCAAGGGGCAAAGGGGATTTATTTTCCTCTAGCCAAGGTTGTCAGGGGCTATGACCCACTCGATATGGTGAGCCTTGACTCTTGAAGAAGGACTCTCAACAACATGAAGTTCCTTCAATCAAGTTACCAGTTTCCAACCCTAACAATTTCCTTGTTTATCCCGCGAGGTCCTTGAAAACATTACATGCATATCATACATATCATTGCATAACATGTACCCTTTCTCTACAGGTTGCTTACCTTATTTGCTGTTTATTTCAGCAGTCTCATCATGAATCCTGAAACATCTACTGAGCAATCCATCCAGGCCCTCCAGGCTCAGAATGCCCAGTTCCAGGAGTTGATTAAGAGTCTAGCCCAGGGCCAACAGGATTTGAAGACTCTGCTCTCGAAGAAGAAAAAGAAGAGAACGGTGTTGTTCAACCCGAGACGCAGATCTGGGAATGGGTCACAAAATGAGGTTGAGCAGACTACCCCGTCTGTTAGGAAAGACAGTCCACCTGAGAGAGAGGTTCCTAGTCCAGTGGTCTCCGACAACGAGACATAGTTCAATGATGAGCAGTACCCTCCACCCGAGGACAGGTATAAACAGTTGGAAGACCGGCTAAGCGCCATGGAGATACAAAAGGTGCCCGGCCTGGACTTCGGAGATCTAGGTCTGTCTTCTGGGGTAGTAATCCCGCACAAATTCAAGGCACCTGCCTTTGCAAAGTACGACGGGGCATCTTGTCCTAAGCTGCATCTCAGGTCTTACATAAGGAGGATCCAGCCCTACACGGCTGATAAGAATTTATGGATCCATTTCTTCCAAGAGAGTCTTTCATGGACTCAACTCGAGTGGTTCTATCAACTGGATGGAGCCAACATCCGCAGCTGGGAGGACTTGGCCACTGCGTTCTACAAGCAGTACCAGTATAATGCCGACCTTGCTCCCACGCGCACTCAGCTTCAGGGGATGTCTATGGGTACAGGCGAAGGCTTTAAAGAGTATGCTAAAAAATGGAGGGACCTTGCTGGAAGGGTGCAACCACCTCTGACTGACCGTGAACTCGTTGATATGTTCTTAGGGACCCTGTCGGTCCGTTCTTCAACCATCTGATTGAGAATTCTTCTGCTGGGTTTACAGATCTAATCTTGACTGGGGAAAGAATTGAAGCGGGCTTCAAAAGCGGGAAGATTCAAGAAGCCACACCTTCCGATGCTCAGAAGAATCCCCACAATGGGAAGAAAGAATCCAATGATGTGTCTGGCAAAAAGACTCATCATGATCAACAGGTAGGGGCAACCCAGATCTCCGATCCCGCGCTTGTTCAACCAAGAAAGAGCAATAGGCGTAGGATAAAGTATCAAGATAGGAAGTATACTGACATCAGCATGCCTTTGTCTCAGGCACTACAACAATTGCTGAAGGCGAAACTAATCACACTAAAGGATCCTCCTCAAAATCCTGATACTTCCTCTCCCAAGTACAACCCGGGTGTGAGATGTGCCTACCATTCTGACAGTCCCGGACATGACACCGACGACTGTTGGACCTTGAAGAACAAGATCCAAGACTTAATTGACGCCAAGGAGGTCAAGTTTGAACACTGATCCTACACCAAATCATCGAGAATGTCTTTTGTTCATTAGAATTTTCAGTTTGTGATTTTCTTTTGACTGTTCAAACATTTATTCATGTTAAACTTTATTATTTCATTAATGCATTACACATGTCTGTTTTGAAGTAATTGTGTTCTCTATATTTAAAATTTCTTTTATTGATGTTTGACGCTCGATTAATAATTCTAAGCCTCTTGAGGGAGGATGACGAAAACGATACCACAATCTACAGTATGCTTTTGAACAGACCCCGCTGATGAGGTACATGCATTGTTTCAATTCCTAAACACTGGAGTTATAAGGATGATAATCCCTCGTTAACCCCTTCGAGCCAAAGAAGTAGGAGTTTTTCTTTTCGAAAATTAAAACCCTTAATCATAACCTGGGGCAGGGTAGTCTTCTCAGTCGATCCAAGTGCACAACAAATAACACCAAAGAGGTCCTCACAAAACAAAAGACAGCAATGGTTCCGAATAATCATAAAGACAGGCAGTCATTATCCCTCAAAATAAACGGCCATTAAGTCAAAACCTATGAAGGAGACTTACAAAACTGGAGCATCCCGCTGACTGTAATCACAAAAAAGAACAACTCAGGCAAAAAAAACAGGGATAACAAAATCAAAAAAGAAAGAGGTCCTACAAACCCTCGACAGAAAAGGAAATGACTGCCTATTCAAAATAAACTGTCAATATCCGAACCATCACTGGAATCTCAGGACAAAGGCTCAAACAAAGTCTAACGCACGATCAACTGAGTTTAGGTTTGAAGAACATCATGAAGAGCGGGTGGGTACAAATATAATTTGAGCCTTTATCCTTTGTTTCTTAAACCGTGAACCAGGCCAAGTTATAACCCTAAAAAAGTCCTAGCTGAAGCATGGGTTAGTTCGAAAGCATACTGTCACGAAAGGTATCCTGACTCCTTAAGGCTTACTATAAAATACTGAGTTTGACATCATATTTTTTTTACAAAACTCACTTGCGTTTACAAAAATGCATTTTCAAAAAACTTCGAAACAGACATAGGCTTTGCATTTTTAAACATAACTTTGTTTGCATGCGACTATTTGTTTGAACAGCATAAAAGCTCGCACGACGAATATCTGATGAACAAAAGCACTTCCAATCAAGGGGCATGGCATGATCAGTGTCCATCATCTGGGACAATCAAGTTAAGATTCAGAGAATCTCTCAAATGCCAAGATAACCAGGGGAAAATCTCCGCCTGAGTCACTTGGGGCATTGGACACGAATTCCAGCTACGAATCTTGCCTGATCAAACGAAGATCTTCTGGTGGTATGGTAACACTACACTACTAACAGTGACAACTCCCTACATCCTGAGAGCGTGGACATAGTCGAAAAAATACTACGCATAATCAAAGACCCGCTAGGTTGACTGGCCTAGGCAAAAATAAGGGCCTCCCGGCGAACCAAAAGGGTTCGGGCAAAAACAAGGGATGAAAAATAAAGAATCTGTACACCCGGCAAGTCGAAAACCTGAAAAGGCGGCTTGGGCAAAAATGGGTATCCCGGTGGACTGAAAACCTGAAAGGGCGGTCCAGGCAAAAGTTAGGGATCAAAAGCGTACGACTATGTCCCGTCATCTCGTCACTTGCCTACCAGAAGAGGATTTGTCAAATCGGCAGTCATCAAGCACCTCCACAGGTAACATCAGAAACAGGGCAATAATGAGTGTTCTAAGCGATCTAATTGCTCTGTCCACCAAGGTACCAAGGTAAGTTCGGCTGAAGAACGCAACCAAGATATTTTAATTCCCCAGAGAGTGAGCCAGCAAGTCAGCGATACTCTCCCCAAGCAGATTTAGCCTACTCTATCAGCCTTAAGGAAGTTGGGTATCCCTAACAGATCTCAACATTCCCCAGCACAATATACAAACATTCTTAACAAGCATCCCCAGCAGTCTTGGTCTAAGATTGTTCCCCGGCGGTATACAGACATTCAGTGGAGCCACTTCCCCAGTATATCTAAAAAATTTCCCCAGGAGAGTCCAGGCCAATCTGAAAAGATCTCCCCAGGAAAGTGGGATCCATCTCCCCAGCAGGAAGCTTATCCCCAGTAGATTCTGGAAGCTTGTCACCCGCAGAACACGAACGCGTCTCCCGGCTTTATTCAAAGGTTATTTCCCCACCAGGATATAACTGGGTTATCCTCAGCCAATTGTCACGGAAAGATCGTCCCCGACGAAGTTCTTCCTATCCCCCAGCGGAGTTCATCAATTCCTTCAACATAACACATCAATGGTATCCCCAGTGGAGTCATCATCAACATCTCAGCAAAGAACCTCTCTCTCCCACAGAGTATTCCCCGCAGAGTAATCTCTCCAACAAGTTTATCCCCCAACGGAGCCACCTTTTCCTACCGGTTTATTCTTGCATCCCCAGCGGAAACGAAGAACTCTCTTCAACATCAGCCCAGGATTCAGCTCCCGACATCCGTCAAGGATTTATTTTCCTAGACGAAAATACATTCATAAACATCACATTGTCATGCATTATGATGCATGCACATACGCATCATATCACCCCAATATCATTTATTTTTGAGAACATCATGACCTCATTATGACATTGCATACAACTAACTCGTTACTTTTTCAGGAAAGAACGATCAACAGATAAAAGTCTTTACCTTTTGAAGATTCCCTCATCATTCTGCTGAGATTGCAGTCGCCTAAGGTTCTCTCATCATTCTGCTGAGGTTGCAGTCGCCTAAGATTCTCTCATCATTCTGCTGAGGTTGCAGTCGCCTAAGATTCTCTCATCATTCTGCTGAGGTTGCAGTCGCCTAAGATTCTCTCATCATTCTGCTGAGGTTGCAGTCGCCTAAGATTCTCTCATCGTTCCGTTGAGGTAGTAATCGTCCAAGGTTCTCTCATCGTCCCGTTGAGGTAGTAATAGTCCAAGGTTCTCTCATCGTTCCGTTGAGGTAGTAATCGTCCAAGGTTCTCTCATCGTCCCGTTGAGGTAGTAATCGTCCAAGGTTCTCTCATCGTTTCGTTGAGGTAGTAATCGTCCAAGGTTCTCTCTTCATCCCGTTGAGGTAGTAATCGTCCAAGGTTCTCTCATCGTCCCGTTGAGGTAGTAATCGTCCAAGGTTCTCTCATTGTTCTGTTGAGGTAGTAATCGCCCAAGGATTCTCTCATCGTCCCGTTGAGGTAGTAATCGTCCAAGGTTCTCTCATCGTCCCGTTGAGATAGTAATCGTCCCTGATTCATTCATCACATCATTATCAACAAAAACCTTTTGAATTTCTAGATCCGATTCCTGCGTCTCGCCAGGGTGTATCTGTTGACGACTAACATTACCAGACTCGATTCCTGTATCTTGACAGGGCACGTCTGAAGAGTTCGAAGATACGATTCCTGTATCTCGCCAGGGTGTATCTGTTGACGACTATATTCTCCACACTCGATTCCTGCATCCTGCCAGGGCACGTCTGAAGAGTTTAAAGATTCGACTCCTGTATCCAGCCAGGGCACATCTACGTAAAGAGTTTGAAGGTTAACTCCTGTAACAGGCCAGATAATTATTTTCTTTCTCAGGCACGCAAGTTCTCACTAAGGAATCTCTTACGCGATCGACACCTAGATGACATCTATAAGCCCATCCACATACCAACAGTCTCCAAATGGCATTTGTAAGCCCATTCCCATCATCACACTGCTAACATTCTAACATGTGAGCGCAAATTTCTGGGCACTCTAGTGTTCAATCATCTTCCACCTTCGGATTACGAAAGGCACGCCGGCCAATCTACATCCTCAGGTCTAAGAAGTTTGAACAGGGGCAACTGTTGTACCTCAAAATTTGCCCTCCCGTATTCTTCAAGAGTTGGCAAAGTCAAGGTTCAAAATCTCTCAAGGGTTGCACAGTCCAATTGCCTCCTAACACAGTCAAAATTAGGGTTTTGGTTCCTACAAGGAAGTTGAAGTTTTCAAGGGTCCAATCAAGTCCCATATGCTCACATACATTGTCAAGCATCCAGTTTCAAGACTCACAACATCAAATTGCACAGTCAAAAAACCATAAATGCTTCACAGTCAACTGCAGGGGCAAAATGGTCATTTGACAGTCAAAAGTCAAAATTTTTGGTCAAAATCTTATTTTGAAGCCACAAACATCATTTGATCAATTCTTGATCATGATTCTCAAAGCATGGCTCAAAAAGTCTCAAGATGCAAAAGTTTCTATTTTTGGACAGTTGAAAAAGTCAACTGCAAATTGACCAGGGCATAACTTCTTCATGGTTTATCCGAAAAATTCCATCCAAAGCTCATTTTGAAGAGAATGACATTTCCTAAAACTCATCTTCACACTTCAAGTCCAAGAAATGCTCTCACAAAAAGTTATCAATTTCAACATTATAGGTCATTTTCAAAAGTCAACAAAAAGGCACTTTAAGTCAAAGACCATAACTTGAGATTGGTAAATCAAAATGACATGGGACCAAAGACATTGGTTAGAGGACTTCAAGACCTTTCCAAAATGTCCAAGAACATGATCATAGCTTCAAAATTGAGCAAGATATGCCTTGTAGAAGTGGGGAAATTTTTGGGAATTTTGAAAAGTCAACTTTGCACAAAAGGCTTCAAAAATGCTAATGGGCCTCAATTTCTTCCATGAATCATTATCCAAAGGCCATGCACGACCCATTGACCTCTAAGGGAGTTATTTTCTCATTTTTGATTAATTATTTGAATTTTTATTATTATTAATTCATTTAATTAAATTTAAATATGAGAAAAATACTAAACAATGGTTTTAAATCTTTTTTGTGCAGCAAATATGTCCATTATGAGCTAAATATTTTGTGCACCAATCAACAAGGACAAAATCTTCCATAATTGGCATGATTGGCATGGGAAAAGATTGGAAAAGATATGAACAAATCAAAGATTGAAAACATGAATACATGGACTATGGGATTGTTTTTTTAAACCTAATTCACTCAAATACATATACACAACATGACCTAATGCTGAGGAACACGAAATATTGCATACAGGCTGCAGACAAAATTGCAAATTTTCATCAAACTTTTGAAAACTGAAAACCTAGTTACAAGGCGTTTCAAAGCTCCAAAAGCATTCCAAAACATTACCAAGACATCCAGGAACGTATTGCAATCAAGAACCAGTCTCCAGGCCTCAAGAATTGGTAGAACAAAGTCACACTTTTCTTGAAATTTTCCATAATCGTGTTTTAATTTTCAGGCATTGTTCATGCATTTTAATTATTGATTAACACTAACCATGATGTTCTGAAGCTAATGGTACCACTTAATTGTCCTAACAATGCCTGTATCGAGATTTGCCATTAACGCTTTCTAGGGTTTCAGAAGCTTGGAATTAGGGATTTACACATATGGTAAAATCAGGCCTTAAAACCTATACCAATGGATTCATGGCAACAAGACGAACTGAATAATGACCTCGCGCCTTTTTTATATGGAGGCATATGCTAATCGCTATTTTTCTGAATTGCAGTTAGTGGGGGTTTAAAACCCCCGCTATTTAATTATGTTACAGGCAGAAAAAGGAAGAAGATGCATGCGTGTTTGAACATGGTTGGATGATTTGAATATTAGCGCGTTTTTTGGTTTGTTTCAGCATAGTTACTTTTTTCATGTATATTATTTATGTTCCATTATACTAACAAAGAAACGCGTTAGTTCAACTGGTAGCTGATGTGTCCTGCAGGTACTGGGACCTGGGTTCGATTCCCAGGTCCCCCCAAACGCTTAATAATTTTTGTTGCAAGGTATTCCAGCGTAGCACTTCATCCAAAGACCATCATGCATCCTCACATGCTTGCTTGCCACATGGCCATGAGGATCAATCTGAAGGCCATAACATGAATTCCAGGGTACACACTCAGTCAATCACACGCACCCAAGCTGGAAAAGTCAAACAGGCTTCTTGTTCAGTGGGCCAAATTGCTTCCAATTCACCTCTAAATTGGGTCAGACACCCCCATTGTTTGTATTCTTTTTTTTTTATTTTTCCTTTTCTTTTCTTTTAATTATTTTAATTGTTTCTTTAATTTCATAAATTATCTTTTCATAATAAAACCAGAAAAATCAAAAACTAAAAATATATTTAATTATTATTATTTCACCATTAATTTATTTTTGTAAATAAACTTTAAATAATAAATTTAGTTCAATTAGGTTTTAAAACTTTAATGTTTTTTTTCTTAAATAAATAAAATATGTAGAAATTAGGGTTTCTAACCTTTTTATCTTTTTTTTAATAAATAATTTTTTCTCATTGTTATTATTATTATTAATTATTAAATATTTTTGTAAATAAACATGTACATTAAATATTTAGTAAATTAGGTTAAACTTGAATCTTTTTCATTAATAATTAAAAACAACTTAGAATTAGGGTTTCTCTTTTAATTTTAATTTCCTTATTTCATTAAATACAAAAAAACCAAAAAAACATTTCTTTTCTCTAATAAAATTAATAATTAATTAGCTTTTAATTTCCATTTAATTTCAAAAGGGTCCAACGCCCTCGAACGTCCTATTTTCTATTCTTTTCGCGCATTTATTCTTATTTTTTTGTAAATATTATGTAACTGTTCAAGCCATGTAATAGTAACTAGGAATTTATTTACTTTCCGCATTTTTTATTAAAAACGGGTCTTTGTTAATTTGGCGATGTATAGACCCGCGCCTTGTAATAGCATAGGACTTTACTTTCCGCATTTAAATTTCCGCACTCTTAAACTATTAAATTTTGCATGAAAGAATGTATGGCCTAAAATAAAAACAAGCGTAGCTCACCATAATGCATGATCAAAGATAATGGTTAAACTGAAAACAATACACAAATTCACACACCACTCTTAGGGTACGCCTCACTGTTGCCTTGCCCTCGAAACGTGGTCGTCGGGTATAGGACGTTTTAGTAAGTCCTTATGTCCATGATCAATGGCATAAGGGTAGCTTCTAAGGTGTCCTACTGTTGCTCTGGTGACCACACTGTTCCTACAAACGAATTGACCCGAACACCTCCAACGGTGGTGCTACCTACCTCTCAATGGTGGGATGACACTACTTTAAGGACATTTACACAGCTTAATTCCTTAGGGTAGGTAGATGACTCGTAGATACTTGCTCTATTAAAAAACAAATCAAAACTCTTTTCACACCGACACTTTCAAAAAAGCTTTCAAAACAATTTTTCAAACACTCTTGAGGACTGATACAAGAGTTATTCCGAAACTTTCAAAGAAACTTTTTCAAACCCACTCACAATTGAAAAGCAAACACTTTTGAAAACACAAATGAGCAAGTATCTAAGAGCCCATGGATAACCATGGATAGAAAGGGTGCTAACACCTTCCCTTTCTATAAATCTACCTCCCGAACCGAGAAACTATCTCATAAGGAATTTTGCTGTGCTTTTGTCCTGTCCATGTTGGAGAAAATAAAAGACGGTGTCTCCACCTTAAAATCCACCGAGTTGAGCATGTGGAATTTTTTTATGGCTCTGATGCATTCCTCTCTGTTACGAAACTTGTCCTTCTCTTTTAAGTTTTCATCCGACTGCATATACAGATTGAAAAATAAATCAGAAGACGGTTCATCTCTGCCCATGTTGAAGTTTGTCATGTGCGGATGTGGTGTGTAGATCTCGTTTGCAGGAATACCAGGTATCCCATCGTCTTCAGAATCATCATTCACCATTTCATCAAACTCTAACTCGTCATCTTCTTCTTCATCAACTGCATCTACCTCTGCTTGTTCGGTCTCCAAAGGATCAACCACTTGTGTCACCTGAGGCTCTCGCAGCATAATGTACAACTCAATAGAGTCGTACCCATAATACACATGATTGGAAAACATATTCTGAAGATCCTCGTCATCTTGAACCTCAACCTTATAAAATATTATTTGGTTGTTACAAAAAAAAAACTAGATTTTGATAAAATATTTGTGTCACCGGGCCTCGTCCAAGTTTGGCCTCCAATCGTTTTTTGAAGTACGAGAAATTGGCTTTCCCGTTTAAAAGAAATCAGATGTTGCCTGTGTCTCTAAACAAAAACCCAGAGGTGGGACAAATGTATGTGTCACCGTTGAAATGTACATTGATGACATATTGGGGTCTAGAGGCCATTGCGTATGGTTGTTTGAAGGTTTGAAGGTTTGAAGGTTGGAATGTTTGAAGTTTATGAGTTATTCGAAGGTTTGTATGTTTGATTGTTTGAAGGTTTGATTGTATGAAGGTTTGAAGGTTGGAAGGTTTGACAGATTAAGTGAATCAGTGTTTTGATAAATGTAAGACTAAATAGGACATACTGAATTTGAATTAAGTAAGGCTGTAACCTCCAAGGCTGCCACCTAGCCTGTGCCTACTCTGCACCTACATTGTAACCTGTAAGTCTCCTCCCATCACCTTCAATAGTGTTACATGCATTCAGGCATGACTTCTCCAAGACTCTCACCTAGCCTGCGCCTACTCTGCAACCCGTGCCACCTCTTATTCGCCAATAAGGATGGTGACACCTTTCATTTTTGTACTCTTTCGCCAAGTCGAATGACGCCTCCCTTAATGTCCAATCGTGTTACATGCATGTAGAGATGCCTTCTGAAACAACCGGCTGAAAATCATCAAACAATGAAGTCGCCATCGAACGTCTTTTATCCACATGTAGGGAAAGGTAAACATCGAGAAAACCTGAGAAAGGAGAAGTCACGGTCTTGCAACCGAGAGATTGGGTAAGGGAGTCTGTTACGCGAGGGGAAGGTATTAGCACCCCACACGCCCGTAGTACTCTACGGTATCCACTCTTGTTATCTATCTTATGGGTGTGTTTAATCTATGCTTACTATCTACTATACTATTGAAGGGAATGCATGCAAAAGAAAAGAGAAAAGAATGTAAGGAAAATAAAATTGTACTCGCCTGGGCCCTACCCCGATGCCTACGTATCCTTTTTGAGGAATCAGAGCTACCGTAGTTCGGCTCACATGTTTCTGTTTGTTTGTGTTTTTTTTATGGACGAAGTTAATTCCGCCTTCTGCTGCAGCTCGACCTTTGGAGACTTATGCGTTGGCACATAAGTAAACTAATCATGTCCTTACCTGAAAAAGGTTTTAGAGAGAAGGTGCTCGAGCGCACAAAAATAGTTTGAATTTGTTTTGTATTTTTGTTACCTTGAAAAAGGGTTTAGGTATGATTAGCATGTTTTTGATTTGTTGAGAAGATAAGTTTTTGTTTTGAATGCAAGGATGCAAAAAGGGAAATAAAAGAGTCTAAGGGGGACTAGCCTATTTCTAAACCTAATGTTATCATGCAATAGTAGCCCTACGTCAAGGATGAAAGGGGAAGTTTCTACCTAATGTCAGCATGCATGGTTTACAACTTAAGGTCTAACTTGCGTCCGAACGGAGCAAGCGCATCCTAAGGGAACATGGTATGTACAAGGATAAAGCAAACAAGCCAGCAAAAAGGAAGCACACCTAAAGGGATCCTGCCTAGGTTAGCAAGTCGAAGAAAAGTCTAAAAAATATCCTATAGGGAGCATGCAATGAGAGCGAAGTCGTGATCTCAATTGCTAAATTGAGTGACTCATTGATCAACAAGAAAGAACGGAAAGCGATAAAGTCCTATAGGGAGCATGCACTGAGAGCGAAGTCGTGATCTCAATTGCTAAATTGAGTGACTCATCGATCAACAAGAAAGAATGGAAAGCGATAAAGTCCTATAGGGAGCATGCACTAAGAGCGAAGTCGTGATCTCAATTGCTAAATTGAGTGACTCATCGATAAACAAGAAAGTAAACAAACACAAGCACAACACATATAGCAAATGAAGTGCGGAATGCCTGCTACAGGTCTTTAAACAGCGACTTCGAGCGCACGCTCTTTATTTCCTACTTCTCATGATATCTAGAAAGCGGTAAATGTAATATTACAACAAATGGCCTGAAACCATACTAAATGGATAATAAAAATCCGCAAAAACCAAGTCAAAGCATGGTGAAAGCTCGGAGGGCGCCACAAACTAGCATCAACAACAAATAGCATCAGAAGCGTGAACAACATATGCAAGCAAAGCGTATCCGTCACCAAAGAGAATGGTATCCCAGTTGCTTCTCAAAGTATGCACATCTCACAGAATTTGTTAGTAGATAACCACAAAATCAAATGTGATAATGGTAATTAACAATATGCACAAAAATGAAGTATGAATATGTACAACACAAAGCAAACAAGTCAAAGGGAGCATAAAATAGCATTCCGGACAGCAACCTCGTACTCATGAAAATAGGTGCAAAAACCGGTTTAGAAACATCCAAACTTGCTATCGATATCGAAGAAATGCTCAAATAAGTATAACAATGCATATTCACAAATTAAAACTCAATGTACATGCGAAATACAAGTTCCGGACAATATTACACATTTTTTGAAATTCATCATGAATCGATTTGAAAATCAAAGTTTTAGTACATTAATCTTGAATATTAGCTTGAAAGGGTTATCCGGAACTTGCACATGAACATGTAACCTCAAGATTGATCTAAAAATCAAGAATTAAAGTCTTAAAACCACATGAATTTAATGTATCGGAATTTAATCAACAAATTGCAAATTAACTCCAATTCATGAGTTTATGTATTTATGCCAAAAGTGTGATGAATAGGAATCAACTCACAATTTGCCAAACACAAAAGTTGTGAATCAAAATGTATTCCGATACGCTAAATTCACAAAGTTCTCAAACAATTAGTTAAAACCAAATGATATTACTTGACATCAAAGTAAGAGTTAACACACAAAAAGTATCACAATTCAACAATGAAATACAAGATAATGTGCAAAAAACTTGAATCGAAAAGTTAGAAAATTAATCGAAAAGCATCCAAAATCAACCGCAAAAATTAAGGCGACATAGAAACATGCCAACGGTTCCAAATATTAACTCGGTTCAGCCAAATTCCGTTCCGAAATATGATTTTCGAAACTGCTACAGTAGCAGAAAAACAGAATGAAATTTGTCCGAATAAAAAAAATACTCGCGTGAGAGATTCTGGATGGCTCAAGAAAATCGGTTTTCATTAACGAAAGTCGGAAAAACTCAATACGAATCAAAAGTTAGAGCAAAAACACTAATTATGTCAAACTTTGCCATTTACCAAGTATTGAGATATTTTCTATCAAACTCAATCAAACTTACTTCAAAAATGTTTAGCAATGACATTTGAGTCTATTAAAAATCATCTAAATTTATTGAAATGGAAAGCAACAAGTAATCAACCAAAAATTGGTAAAAGATTAGATTATGTCAAAAATTAGTAACTTGAGATCATATGCAAAAAATGCATTTCAAATGCAAAAAAATATCAATGATCATCAACCAAAAATAATTGGAAACATGTAGTGAATATTGAAAATCAAAGATTAGGCCTAAACTAAACTAATTGTTAGTTTATGTTACAACACCTAAATCAAAGTTAGTGTTAGAATCTACCTAACCTAAACTATTAACAAATTCTACATCAAGAATTAGAAACTAGTGTTAATCTAATCAAAAGTTCAAAATCTCAAACTAATGTTAGTACTAACTAGTTTTCTATAGCTAGTTCAACTTAAACACTAGTGTAACTATACCTAGGACTAAAAATCAACACAACAACACTATCTCAACTTCAAGTTACAACCAAAATCAATTTATCAAGTTTAATTAATCACTTATTTCAATAAGCAATTTAATAAAATGGTATTAAATTCTCAATTCAAATCAATTCTCAACAATTAAGCCTCAATTACACAATTAAAACATCAATCAACACAAAATCAAGAAAAAGCACTTATTCCAAAAAATCACTTATTTCAAAAAGCGCTTAATTCAAGAAAACTCACCGATAGAAGTGAAGAGGAGGCTTAGGTATAGAGATCGCAACGAACAGATCGATAATCAGAGGATAATTGCTCTTGATCTTGACTTTTGGATCTTGATGAAGTTGTTGTTGTGTTCTTGATGAAAAAAGTGTAGAACCTTGATTTGATTTTTGAGAGAATTGAGAGAAAAGTTTTGATTGTTTGTGGAGATTTTTTCAAATTATGAGAGAAATTGGAGTAAAAAGAATATATAGTATGGGCTTATGTGAGTGAATTTGGTTAATGGGTCTCAAATATTCATAAATATAAATGCAGAATTTTAATTCACTTGAGTGCGATACGTTCCAGGCAAATTTGTAGGAATCTCGATGCGACTTTAGAAGTTGAAATGTGAAACTAAAATGTAGCCAACGTCGAGAACAACACCGTGTCCAAAGATGAGCTCGATTAGATAAACGGTGATTTAGTTATTATTTTTTGAAGTTTCGTCTCAGATGAAAATATTTCTCGGTTCAGGATTTTCAACCATGTTGCGCGCACTTCAGACCAAAAACGAAGGCCTTCGGGATACCGCTCGAATTGGAAAACTGAAAGAAATATTTAACCAACTCAATTTTTGAACCAATGCCACTCGAACCGGCTCGATACGATAAGAATCGACCAAGTTATGATTTTCTGAAGATGAAGCCGGTGAATATTTGTCACTATTTTCTCGTGCGAATATATTTGATAAATTTATATATTCGAAGACTCTCTGGGTAGAACTGGCTTCCGGCCGTGAGATACGAAATGTAGATGACATCAAGACGGAATTTTAGCCACCGGAACGGGTTCAAAACGATAAACGGTCTTCGAGTTATGAATTTTTTAGTATGCGAAAACTGCACTTTCAGCACCTTTTTCTTTGTATTTTTCACCATATAACTTCCAAAAGAATTGCGTATCCGGAGACTTTCCTTTGAGAATTAGCTTTTGGTACAAACACAAAAATTGAATAGAACATCGAGAAGGTTTCAAATCCTCATGAATCAACCCAAAACACCATTCCAAGCTGGAGATGCGAATTTTCAAACTCTGATCAGTAAAAACACTATTTCCAATTCGCACTATTTTAAATTCACCGAAAACAACCAAATCTTCCACAACTCAAACATGCGTTGAAAAATTACGATAGCTTTGTTGTATTGATCAAATACCTTGATCCCATGAATACGAAAACAATGAGATGCATGCATGTGTTAGATGACCTAATGAAGGTTATGTACATGAGGAAAGTGCGAGAATGCGTAAACCAGACAAAAGTAAAAGGGTAGGACAAATTTGGGGTATTACAGCTGTCCCTGTTTAATCATCTTAAACCTGAAAGTACGATTGGTGCATGCCTTTCAGAAGTTCAATGTTGAAGATGATTAAATACCAATAATTTGTTCTGGGAGATAGTGTAAGTGTTTTCTTTATTTTTTTGTGTTATCTGCTGGGGAAAAGAAATTTGTTTTTTCAATGAAGAGACAGAGAGTGGGCTTGTAACGTGGCTTGATGCTAATACAAGACAAATGGTTGGTATGAAAAGACAGCGGATGAGGTCTACGGGCGACCTACAATCCTAAAGTGACATATGAGAGTGATTTGACAGAGAACCTAGCCAAAGGGCAATCTCAGGTTCGACGACAAAGTAAATGGAAATAACCTAGCCAAGAGGCGATCTCAGGTTCGACGATGATTTGAGGGAAGAACCTAGCCAAGAGGCGATCTCAGGTTCGACTATGAAAACATGGATTATGACATGATGATTGTTTAGATAAGCGACACGGACGAGCATCAAAAAAGGTTAAACACAGACGAGTGTTTGAATCAATACGGACGAGTATTGAAAGAAGATACGGACGAGTATCAAAAGGTTAAACACGGTCGAGTATTGAAAAGAGATACGGACGAGTATCAAAGGTTAAACACGGACGAGTGTTTGAATCAATACGGACGAGTATTGAAAGAAGATACGGACGAGTATCAAAAGTTTAAACACAGACGAGTGTTTGATTCAATACAGACGCGTATTGAAAGGAGATACGGACGAGTATCAAAAGTTAAACACGAATGAGTGTTTGAATCAATACGGACGAGTATTGGAAGAAGATACAGGCGAGTATCAAAAAGTTTAAACACGGACGAGTGTTTGAATCAATACGGACGAGTATTGAAAGAAGATACGGACGAGTATCAAAGGTTAAACACGGACGAGTGTTTGATTCAATATGGACGAGTATTGAAAGAAGATACATGTGAGTATCAAAAGTTTAAACACGGACGAGTGTTTGAATCAATACGGACGAGTATTGAAAGAAGATACAGGCGAGTATCAAAAGTTTAAACACAGACGAGTGTTTGAATCAATACGGACGAGTATTGAAAGGAGATTCGGACGAGTATCAAAAGGTTAAACACGGACGAGTGTTTGAATCAATAGGGACGAGTATTGAAAGAAGATATAGGCGAGTATCAAAAAGGTTAAACACGGACGAGTGTTTGAATCAATACGGACGGGTATTGAAAGGAGATACGGACGAGTATCAAAGGTTAAACACGGACGAGTGTTTGAATCAATACGGACGAGTATTGAAAGGAGATACGGATGAGTATCAAAAGTTTAAACACAGACGAGTGTTTGAATCAATACGGACGAGTATTGAAAGAAGATACAGGAGAGTATCAAAAGTTTAAACACGGACGAATGTTTGAATCAATACGGACGAGTATTGAAAGAAGATACAGGTGAGTATCAAAAGTTTAAACACGGACGAGTGTTTGATTCAATACGGATGAGTATTGAAAGAAGATACAGGCGAGTATCAAAAGTTTAAACACGGACGAGTGTTTGAATCAATACGGACGAGTATTGAAAGAAGATACGGACGAGTATCAAAAGGTTAAACACGGACGAGTGTTTGAATCAATACGGACGAGTATTGAAAGGAGATACAGGCGAGTATCAAAAGTTTAAACACGGACGAGTGTTTGAATCAATACGGATGAGTATTGAAAGAAGATACGGACGAGTATCAAAAGGTTAAACACGGATGAGTGTTTGAATCAATACGGACGAGTATTGAAAGAAGATACAGGCGAGTATCAAAAGTTAAACACGGAAGAGTGTTTGAATAACTGACCCGGGTGGATGTTCAGGAAACTTGACACATACGAGTGTTTAGGAATGGACACGGACGAGTGTTTGGGAATGGTCACGGACGAGTGTTTAGGAATGGACACCAACGAGTGTTTAGGAATGGACACGGATGAGTGTTTGGGGAACCGACTACCAGACAAGAACTGGGTTTAGAACGGCAAAGTGTATTGATTTTGTTTGGCATTGAAAAGGTGAAGGTCACCGGCTGGGGACTTTGGGCATGATACCCTCCTGTAGGGATGTATTGTTGTCCTTGAATAATTCAGGTCTTTCATGTAAGGTACCTGATCTGGCTTATGCTTCGTATGCATGTTTGAATATCTTTAGACGCAAAGATCCACTCTGATGGATCAGCTACACGCTTTTGAGGATGAAATGTTATGCAGTGATAACTATATGCAATGCGAAGAAATACATTTCATGGGGATAATAGTAGGCTTGCTGGGAACCATTGTTCATCACTGGGGATGCCAATATACATCGACGTTGGAAGCCTGCAGTACCAAAGATCGTTGGGGATACTGATAAGAGTACACACTGGGGAGCTCTTGACGACCAAAGATTGTTGTTGACTCTGCTGAGGATTGAATTGCTGACGAAGCGAGTTTTTAGGTACACTGCTGGATTCTGAACTGTACCGTTGGGGAAGAGATAATCTGGCCAGACTTCCAAACATCCTGAACCGTTGAGAGGATGATAGAACTAAATATGCCAAAAAATGGATACTGAACACCATGTGGATCCCTTCGAATACATGCCCCAATTTTATGCACACCGGGGAATTATCTCTTGAATCACTTGGGAATAAGAGATGGGCGTGGACACTTACGAGTGCCCCGGTTGAGTTCTGTGAATGCCCCGATTTAGCTATGCAAATGCCCCGGTTTAGCCCTGCGAATGCCCCGGTTTAGATCCATTAGGGATGTTCTTGATTAACTCCACTGAGGATGCACTTGCGCATGCTGAGTTAAAAGACGATTCTAGACTTTCTGAATTCACTTGGGGAATCAGACTTGAAGTTGTCTGTAGCAGATGAAGGCAGTTTCATGTGCTGGCTGGGTCAGGGTGACCGTTATGATGCTTTTAGCTGATCGTAGTGGTTCCGTGCAACATAATTGGCTTGAGCAACTTTTCCAGTATGGATGAGGAATGCCCCTGTCTGGAGGGTCTCTGGGAAGATCTAGGTCAAATAGAAGACCAGAAGATTCGTGCCACAATACGATATGAGGTGGTCTGCCCCAATCTCTTGAGTCACGAAATAAACTGCTCTTGATTACATCTTTCTTGGAGAGATTTGTCGAATCTCGACGTAACTGCCCCAGGTTGAATGAATTTTGAGTAGATTTATCGACGTGATAGCCTCTGATTGATCGAGCTTGAAGAGATTTATCGACGTGATAGCCTCTGATTGACATCCTGAAGAGATTTATCGACGTGGTAGCCTCTGATTGACAGCTTTGAGGGAATGCCCCAGATTTGGCTGAACTTGGAGAGATCGATTCTCGACTTGATTGCCCCAGATTGGCAGGCTCTGCTAACTTCATCCCTGAATTGTACTCAGACTGTGAAGTACCAAGATGATTTCTCTTGACAGAATCTCTGGTTTAACATGCCTCTGAATTAGTCATTTCTCTTATGGCAGCTGACTCTTGCTTCAACATAGTATTCAAGCCTCTCTTCTCTGACAAGATTGAGCTCTTTACCAGTCGTTCATTGTGTAAACTTACTTGATGTCGATCAGTTGTTTTGTATGCAGAAGAATGTTTATTATGAGAATGACAATTCTAATGCAACACATATGTAAGTCTTGAAGTTTGAATTTTTTTTTGAATGAAATGATGTCACAAATCTGTTGTGAACGAGTCACTAGCTAGAGAGCAACATTTGCAAATTCCTTTTTTATGAAAGATAATGCAAGCATATGATGCCAACAACAGGTATTCAAACGTACCTCTCAGGAGTCAGTTAAACGCTATCTCGTTGTAGCACGCTTTTGAATTGACCCATGCTTCAGTTAGGACTTTTATGGGTTGTAACGTGGCCTGGTTCACGGTTTTAGAAAAAAGGATTTAAGGCTCAAAATTATTTGGTGCCCACCCATTCTCCGTGATGTTCTTCATTCCTACATTCAGTTGACCTGGTACAAGCATTCATCTCTCGAGAAGAGTTTGCGATGATTGAGGAACCACAGTGGTTTCTTGGACACGACAGTCACTTTACCTTTTCCTTTTGGTGTCTGATCACACGACTTTGTTCTTTGATGAGGATTTTCATTGGTAATCCTTTTCTCGCCTTTTAGGCTTTATTCAATTTCCTTCTTGTTTTCCCTAATTTTTGCCTGGACAAATTCTTTTGAATTTCGATTTGGAAGTCCAGCGGGATGCCCCAATTTTTGCCTAAGTGACTTGTTTTCAAGTTTCGACTTAGCGGGGATTTTTGTTTCTTTCTTATTCGTATTTTTTCATTTTGAACAAGTCGTTGATCTTTGCGTTGTTTTGATTTGTCGAAAGTGATCGTGACTGCCTGAGTCCTCAGTAGATGATGGATAGCCATTATTGTATCGTCATTTGTTGACCTTTTGACGTGCGAGAGATACCCATTGGGATATAGTCAATAGACGCATGTTGTTAGATGAGGGTTAACCATTGTGGTTTTGACTTTTCTCAACCTTTTGATGGATAACCATTGTTGTATCCTTGGATGCACACTCTTGATGAGTTCTGAATGCTTGATCAGATTAGCTGAACACTACCCGTCCCAGGGTTGAAATGAGGGTTTTTTCTGAATAGAAAGAAAACTCCTACTTCGAATGCTCAGAGGGGTTGACGAGGGTCTATCTCCCTTATATCTCCAGTGTTTAGGGATTGAAGCAAGGCCTGTACATCATCAGCATGGTCTTACTCAAAAGCGTACCAACAAGAGATTTTTGCATTTTCAGATTGTCATCACCCTCCTTTGAATCTTTACCTAAGCATAAGACTAGGAAATCTGGCATCAATATCCAAGCAAAACATTTAAAGAGTGATAACGAATGGATGAGTAAAAATGAAAGGAACACTTCAAGACAAGCATACTTATTGCATTAAGATTTTCGTTCAAAAATAGACAAGTTTCTATATACAAGCGATGTTTAAACAAACAAGCAAGAATGCAAATGAAAATGCAGTAAAGAAACCAATGATTTCCATTGTTGAGGAGACTTGACTCCGTATGGACTTCTTGATTCTGACGACTTTCTGTAGTCTTGATGCTTGAGTGTGCGAGAGAATTCCCCTTCAGATATGATGTGAACACAATAGTCTCTGAATTAATCCAGTCTTGGACTTGGCCTCTGGATGACATACCATCTTAAATCGATTGGCCAAGTGCCCCAGTATAATATGCATCACCAAGCATATTATGTCTTAAAGAAATAATTGACATCATCATCAGAGTTTCCATGACCTGGCTTATCTGAGTATTTAATCCATTATCTTCCTGCTTGAAGAAAAATTTGACCATGGGCCAAAGCTTGCGTGTACCACTCGGAGTTATTCTGCATCTGATTCCTGAACATGTGCGGTGAGAAATCAGGTTGAACCTTTGAAGAGAACCCCAGGTCTGAATAAGAATCCCCAATCTTCGAGTACCTGCTATGAATGCATGAATATGCATGGGGTGCATGAATGAATGCCATGTCATGTTCCGTCATTTCTAAGGAATTTGCGTGCTTTGATTTTGATTTTACGCAAGTAAGGGATGGAAGAGTTTTAGCACAAGACTTGCAAATATGATTTCTTGGAAATAATAGAACATGTATGCTAAGCATGTGGTTAGCCATGTTATGTATGCAAAGGCATGAGATCAAAGAGGATCAAGATTCCAACATTTCTGGATATGATTGTTGCACTGTTCTGAACCATGTGAGTATCATCAGATCAAAGGTCTGACATAACTTCTACATATAAGAACCGAGTACCATGTGGACCTCCCATTGTAAGGGATCGAGGCTTCTGGAATATCGGATACTGTTGAGCCTTTCTGAACATGCTGGGAATACCAAGATTGAAGGCTTGAATGAACCTCCAGGTAAACAAGTCAGAAAATCAGAAAATAAATCTGAGAACCATACGGTCACCAACAAGATATGGCATCTGTATAAAGTCATAACAGAAATCTAGAACATAGCCATTAGAACCAATAGCCACTGTCTGAGCATAGTCCCCATCCAAGCATGAGTAACCATCTGAACATAGTCACCATCTGTACCTGTAATAAGAATTCCCTCCCTGCTCACGAGTGAAAACTAGGTCAGGGTAAGGCAATGGTAACTCAGAATCGAGGGTACTCCTGAAAAACTATCGCCGTATCACATAAGTGAAAATGATAGCCCCTCATTTGTACCTCATCTGAGCATGGACGGCATGGTGGCGATAGTGAAACCTAAGTCAACTAGCCGTTCATGTTCCACTCTATTCCTAGGGTTCCTATGGTATACAACTCTGGCCTGGGTATTGGGCCTTTTACCTCATAGTAACACCCACCCAACAAGAAGCAGATCCAGTACAACAGTAGTATATAGAAGACAGTAAAATGCAATGCATACGTATGCTCAAGTATATACAAAATGAATGAATAAACTGAAAGCGTAAAGATAAACACCCAAATGAAAGAAAGCAAGAGCTAGGAGCGACTCCGGGATGGACCAGCATTTGGTCGACCTATCCCCAGTGAAGTCTCCAGCTGAAACAACCGGCTGAAAATCATCAAACAATGAAGTCGCCATCGAACGTCTTTTATCCCACATGTAGGGAAAGGTAAACATCGAGAAAACCTGAGAAAGGAGAAGTCACGGTCTTGCGACCGAGAGATTGGGTAAGGGAGTCTATTACGCAAGGGGAAGGTATTAGCACCCCACACGCCCGTAGTACTCTACGGTATCCACTCTTGTTATCTATCTTATGGGTGTGTTTAATCTATGCTTACTGTCTACTATACTATTGAAGGGAATGCATGCAAAAGAAAAGAGAAAAGAATGTAGGGAAAATAAAATTGTGCTCGCCTGGGCCCTACCCCGATACCTACGTATCCTTTTTGAGGAATCAGAGCTACCGTAGTTCGGCTCACATGTTTCTGTTTGTTTGTGTTGTTTTTATGGATGAAGTTAATTCCGCCTTCTGCCGCAGCTCGACCTTTGGAGACTTATGCGTTGGCACAAAAGTAAACTAATCATGTCCTTACCTGAAAAGGGTTTTAGAGAGAAGGTGCTCGAGCGCACAAAAATGGTTTGAATTTGTTTTGTATTTTTGTTACCTTGAAAAAGGGTTTAGGTATGATTAGCATGTTTTTGATTTGTTGAGAAGATAAGTTTTTGTTTTGAATGCAAGGATGCAAAAAGGGAAAGAAAAGAGTCTAAGGGGGACTAGCCTATTTCTAAACCTAATGTTATCATGCAATAGTAGTCCTACGTCAAGGATGAAAGGGGAAGTTTCTACCTAATGTCAGCATGCATGGTTTACAACCTAAGGTCTAACTTGCGTCCGAACGGAGCAAGCGCATCCTAAGGGAACATGGTATGTACAAGGATAAAGCAAACAAGCCAGCAAAAAGGAAGCACACCTAAAGGGATCCTGCCTAGGTTAGTGTCATACCCCAATTTTTGACCTAAGATCCCACTTGCATTTTTGCATTTTATACAAAAGTCAAGGTCACTAAATACGGTCGGTTTTAACCTCTCACCTTCAAGCATTGACTATGCGAAGATTGTGAAGTGTTTTGAACATTTTTAGCCTATGTATCACTAATTTCTAATCTATACAAAGGTGTATGTTCATGTTTTCTTTTGCTTCATGTGCAGAGACAGGTCTGAATCAAGAGCATCAGGTGTCGCGCCTCAATTAAGGTTTTGAGTCTCCCAAGCCCGAAGTACGGTTGATTGTGGATTCTCGAAGACTGATTCATCAAGGCACAACTGTTGCATCCTAAATTTCGCCCTAATATGTTTTAATCGCACTTTCATATCATATTTTGTTATTTGGTCACGATCATTAGTAAATATCTTCATTCATCACATTTTGCATCATTAGTCGTATTTAAGTTGATCAGAAAAAGTCAGTTTAAATCAAAGTTTGCATCGTCTTTCAGTTGTAAAATACCCGACGTTTCACATCATTCATTTTTACCTGTTTACTATTTTCTTGCATTGCTCCAAGTTGTTTATATGTCGATAATAAAATATTTCGGTTTTATAAACAGACTGTTAAAAGCGATTCGACACTATGCGGGAAAGTAGCGAGAAAATATTTCAAGTTTTCACCTTTTACCGATCATTTTATGAATCTGCGCTTCGCGTAGATTATGACGGTATGCTCGCTTTATTTTTTCGGTACAGTTCGAAGTCTCATTTTTAACCTTAAACGTCTGTTTAGTCTGATATTTTTATTATTATTTTATTTTTGATTTTGACTTCTTGAATATTTTTTCTTTAATCTTTGTGACATGCAGATTATTTTAATGTGTTCATTTTATTTTTTCGGATAAATTTTCGTCCGTTTTTTATCCTTTTCGGTCATTTTGGGTCTTTATTTTTTATTCATAAAATATTCAAAAAAAATCATTTTTAATTGAGTTAATTTTAATACATTTAGTTTTTTAGGTTATTTTTATCATTTAAGGACTATTTGATCACAAAATATATTATTTACACTATACTCTATTCCTATTGGTTGTTGGATGAAATTGAGAATCGATACAAAATTGCCAAAACAATATTAATCACTTTTTACCCTTATCTCTCTCCAACTATCTATTCCTATTTTTCTACTTACAGTAAGCCACCCTCTTTTTATCTCTTCAATCATCCATCCTCTTCTAAAAAAAAAAAAACAATTACTATCTATTTCCTCTATCCAATCTCTTCTTCTATACACAACAAAAACAACTCACCCAGTAATACTCCCTCTCTCCACACTTGCTACCGTCCCTCCTCTCTTCAATCTAAACACACAAACAATTTCCACACAATTAACAACACACCTTCAATACACGAACCTAATCTGTTCAAACCCCCACCTTCCTCCTCTCGCCACTGTCCATCACCCTCATCATCAGACAAGCCCCTCCGATTGCCCCTTCAGGATGTCTACAAGATTGGAGGAATTGGAACTGTGCCTATGGGACGTGTTGAGACTGGTGTCATCACACCTGGAATGGTGGTCACTTTTGCTCCATCTGGACTATCAACTGAAGTCAAGTCTGTTGAGATGCACCATGAAGCTCTCACGGAGGCCCTTCCCGGTGACAATGTTGGGTTTAATGTTAAGAATGTTGCTGTTAAGGATCTCAAGCGTGGTTTTGTTGCCTCTAACTCCAAGGATGACCCAGCCAAGGAGGCTGCTAACTTTACCTCTCAAGTGATCATCATGAATCACCCTGGTCAGATTGGAAATGGCTATGCCCCTGTTCTTGACTGCCATACCTCATACAACTGCCACCTTAGACCACCAGACCTCTTCTGCAGATCCACGCCGCCATGAACAACAACAACCCATTCCATCATCTCACTGTAACCCAACCTCTGTACCGTTTCCCGGCTACCGCATACTCTCTCCGCAACCTGCTATCACGCCATCATCATCAATGTTATCAACCACTACCTGTTGTTGGAAAACCTCGCACGCGTACCTCCGCCTCTGTTTCTTCCGGCAACAACATCCTCCGCTTCCATAACCCATACCATCACCACTGAGACCCCTCTGTAGCTCCCTTCGGCCACCACTAACCTCGCATACTCCCAGTCACCGAGAACATCATCCTCCCCTGCTAGCGCTCATCCCCTTGCTGTAACTTCTTCTTCACCTTTTTTAATGATTATTATTTTTTAATATGTTATTACTATATTTTTTAGGTTAGGTTATTGTTATAAAAGTTTGGGCTTTTCAATCTTTGAGCCCTTGTTTACTAACCAATATACCCTCCAATACTATCAGCATACCCCATATTTTATGTTTTAACATTATCTTTTATTCTTTTATTTGATTTAGTTTTAATCTACTTACTTTAAAGTTTTGTTTTAGATTTAATCTAGGAGATTTAAAAATATATAGTTGATTAGATTTAATATTAGGTTTATTAGTTTAATCATATAAAATTACAAAAAATTCCTTTTTAATTAGAACTAATTAGTTTAAAGTTAGAATTATTGTAGTAATTTTAATTTTAATTTAGTTAAGTAAATTTTAGAATTTTTATTTAGTTTAGATTTAACTTAGTAATTTTATAATTTTAACTTAATTTACATTTTAATTTGGTTTAGATTTAATTTAATAATCTCAGAACTATTTTTATAACCTTAGAACTTGTAATTTAGTTTAGAATTATTTTAGCAAGTGTTCTTAAATTTTTAATTTAGTTCAGATAAGTTCTTTAGATAATTTGTTACATTCTCTTTTATTTGTTTTTAAATATCTTTGTCATTTTAATTTCTCGATGCCTCTTGGTCATTAATCTGTTTCATTATATTTATTTTCTTGTGAATTTTGATTGCTTATATTTTGATGTCTATTTTATTTTGCTCGCTCGATTTAATCCAAGGGAAATGTTTTAACTCTGTTGACTTCATGTTACCAAACACATCTCATCCAATCGTGCGAATACCCTCATTCATCTTTTGTTTGTTTACTATTTTGTTAAACCTAAGATAATTTTCCCAAAAGATTCAATTTTTAAACTCACACCTTTTAAGTCAAAACTTCGACACTAGGTCGTCGCATCTTCAAAATCTCGTCCATACCCATTTTTTAGCCAAACAAACCATTTTAATCAAACAAACAATTTTAACCAAAAACAGATATTTCAAAAGGTTCCTGCGGAGTACCACAGATGCATTGGGTGCTAATACCTTCCCATTGTATAACCAACCCCCGAACTCTCGATCTCTTTCAAAAACGCATTGTATTTTTATTACTTTTAAGTATTATTTTACATTGCATACTTTAGGGTTTTATTTCGCTCTTTTCTCTTTTCTCTTGGAAATAATAAAGCGCGGTGGCGACTCTTGCTTTTTGTGAGTCAAGTTAATTAATAGCTTGATCTTCGATTTTCACCGCTACAGTTAGCATGTCGAAGAAAAGTCTAAAAAATATTCTAATGGGAGCATGCAATGAGAGTGAAGTCGTGATCTCAATTGCTAAACTGAGTGACTCATCGATCAACAAGAAAGAATGGAAAGCGATAAAGTCCTATAGGGAGCATGCACTGAGAGCGAAGTCGTGATCTCAATTGCTAAATTGAGTGACTCATCGATCAACAAGAAAGAATGGAAAGCGATAAAGTCCTATAGGGAGCATGCACTGAGAGCGAAGTCGTGATCTCAATTGCTAAATTGAGTGACTCATCGATCAACAAGAAAGTAAACAAACACAAGCACAACACATATAGCAAATGAAGTGCGGAATGCCTGCTACAGGTCTTTAAACAGCGACTTCGAGCGCACGCTCTTTATTTCCTACTTCTCATGATATCTAGAAAGCGGTAAATGTAATATTACAACAAATGGCCTGAAACCATACTAAATGGATAATAAAAATCCGCAAAAACCAAGTCAAAGCATGGCGAAAGCTCGGAGGGCGCCACAAACTAGCATCAACAACAAATAGCGTCAGAAGCGTGAACAACATATGCAAGCAAAGCGTATCCGTCACCAAAGAGAATGGTATCCCAGTTGCTTCTCAAAGTATGCACATCTCACAGAATTTGTTAGTAGATAACCACAAAATCAAATGTGATAATGGTAATTAACAATATGCACAAAAATGAAGTATGAATATGTACAACACAAAGTAAACAAGTCAAAGGGAGCATAAAATAGCATTCCGGACAGCAACCTCGTACTCATGAAAATAGGTGCAAAAACCGGTTTAGAAACATCCAAACTTGCTATCGATATCGAAGAAATGCTCAAATAAGTATAACAATGCATATTCACAAATTAAAACTCAATGCACATGCGAAATACAAGTTCCAGACAGCATTATACATTTTTTGAAATTCATCATGAATCGATTTGAAAATAAAAGTTTTAGTACATTAATCTTGAATATTAGCATGAAAGGGTTATCCGGAATTTGCACATGAACATGTAACCTCAAGATTGATCTAAAAATCAAGAATTAAAGTCTTAAAACCACATGAATTTAATGTATCGGAATTTAATCAACAAATTGCAAATTAACTCCAATTCATGAGTTTATGTATTTATGCCAAAAGTGTGATGAATAGGAATCAACTCACAATTTGCCAAACACAAAAGTTGTGAATCAAAATGTATTCCGATACGCTAAATTTACAAAGTTCTCAAACAATTAGTTAAAACCAAATGATATTACTTGACATCAAAGTAAGAGTTAACACACAAAAAGTATCACAATTCAACAATGAAATACAAGATAATGTGCAAAAAACTTGAATCGAAAAGTTAGAAAATTAATCGAAAAGCATCCGAAATCAACCGCAAAAATTAAGGCGACATAAAAACATGCCAACGGTTCCAAAAATTAACTCGGTTCAGCCAAATTCCGTTCCGAAATATGATTTTCGAAACTGCTACAGTAGCAGAAAAACAGAACGAAATTTGTCCGAATAAAAAAAATACTCGCGTGAGAGATTCTGGATGGTTCAAGAAAATCGGTTTTCATTAAAGAAAGTCGGAAAAACTCAATACGAATCAAAAGTTAGAGCAAAAACACCAATTATGTCAAACTTTGCCATTTACCAAGTATTGAGATATTTTCTATCAAACTCAATCAAACTTACTTCAAAAATGTTTAGCAATGACATTTGAGTCTATTAGAAATCATCTCAATTTATTGAAATGGAAAGCAACAAGTAATCAACCAAAAATTTGTAAAAGATTAGATTATGTCAAAAATTAGTAACTTGAGATCATATGCAAAAAATGCATTTCAAATGCAAAAAAATATCAATGATCATCAACCAAAAATAATTGGAAACATGTAGTGAATATTGAAAATCAAAGATTAGGCCTAAACTAAACTAATTGTTAGTTTATGTTACAACACCTAAATCAAAGTTAGTGTTAGAATCTACATAACCTAAACTATTAACAAATTCTACATCAAGAATTAGAAACTAATGTTAATCTAATCAAAAGTTCAAAATCTCAAACTAATGTTAGTACTAACTAGTTTTCTATAGCTAGTTCAACTTAAACACTAGTGTAACAATACCTAGGACTAAAAATCAACACAACAACACTATGTCAACTTCAAGTTACAACCAAAATCAATTTATCAAGTTTAATTAATCACTTATTTCAATAAGCAATTTAATAAAATGGTATTAAATTCTCAATTCAAATCAATTCTCAACAATTAAGCCTCAATTACACAATTAAAACATCAATCAACACAAAATCAAGAAAAAGCACTTATTCCAAAAAATCACTTATTTCAAAATGCGCTTAATTCAAGAAAACTCACCGATAGAAGTGAAGAGGAGGCTTAGGTATAGAGATCGCAACGAACGGATCGACAATCGGAGGATAATTGCTCTTGATCTTGACTTTTGGATCTTGATGAAGTTGTTGTTGTGTTCTTGATGAAAAAAGTGTAGAACCTTGATTTGATTTTTGAGAGAATTGAGAGAAAAGTTTTGATTGTTTGTGGAGATTTTTTCTAATTATGAGAGAAATTATAGTAAAAAGAATATATAGTATGGGCTTATGTGAGTGAATTTGGTTAATGGGTCTCAAATATTCATAAATATAAATGCAGAATTTTAATTCACTTGAGTGCGATACGTTCCAGGCAAATTTGTAGGAATCTCGATGCGACTTTAGAAGTTGAAATGTGAAACTAAAATGTATCCAACGTCGAGAACAACACCGTGTCCAAAGATGAGCTCGATCGGATAAACGGTGATTTAGTTATTATTTTTTGAAGTTTCGTCTCAGATGAAAATATTTCTCGGTTCAGGATTTTCAACCACGTTGCGCGCGCTTCAGACCAAAAACGAAGGCCTTCGGGATACCGCTCGAATTGGAAAACTGAAAGAAATATTTAACCAACTCAATTTGTGAACCAATGCCACTCGAACCGGCTCGATACGATAAGAATCGACCAAGTTATGATTTTCTAAAGATGAAGCCGGTGAATATTTGTCACTATTTTCTCGTGCGAATATATTTGATAAATTCATATATTCGAAGACTCTCTGGGTAGAACTGGCTTCCGGCCGTGAGATAAGAAATGTAGATGACATCAAGACGGAATTTTAGCCACCGGAACGGGTTCAAAACGATAAACGGTCTTCGAGTTATGAATTTTTTAGTATGCGAAAACTGCACTTTCAGCACCTTTTTCTTTGTATTTTTCATCATATAACTTCCAAAAGAACCGCGTATCCGGAGACTTTCCTTTGAGAATTAGCTTTTGGTACAAACACAAAAATTGAATAGAACATCGAGAAGGTTTCAAATCCTCATGAATCAACCCAAAACACCATTCCAAGCTGGAGATGCGAATTTTCAAACTCTGATCAGTAAAAACACTATTTCCAATTCGCACTGTTTTAAATTCACCAAAAACAACCAAATCTTCCACAACTCAAACATGCGTTGAAAAATTACGATAGCTTTGTTGTATTGATCAAATACCTTGATCCCATGAATATGGAAACAATGAGATGCATGCATGTGTTAGATGACCTAATGAAGGTTATGTACATGAGGAAAGTGCGAGAATGCGTAAACCAGACAAAAGTAAATTGGGTAGGACAAATTTGGGGTATTACACCTTCTTCAAGGCTGCCACCTAGCCTGCGCCTACTCTGCACCTACACTGTAACCTGTAAGTATCCTCCCATCACCTCCAATAGTGTTACATGCATTCAGGCATGGCTTCTCCAAGGCTGTCACCTAGCCTGCGCCTACTCTGCAACCCGTGCCACCTCTTATTCGCCAATGGGGATGGCGACACCTTTCATTTTTGTACTCTTTCGCCAAGTCCAATGGCGCCTCCCTTAATGTCCAATCGTGTTACATGCATGCAGAGATGCCTTCTCCGAGGCTGCCACCTAGCCTGCGCCTACTCTGCACCTACACTGTAACCTGTAAGTCTCCTCCCATCACCTCCAATAGTGTTACATGCATTCAGGCATGGCTTTTCCAAGGCTGTCACCTAGCCTGCGCCTACTCTGCAACCCGTGCCACCTCTTATTCGCCAATGGGGACGACGACACCTTTCATTTTTGTACTCTTTCGCCAAGTCCAATGACGCCTCCCTTAATGTCCAATCGTGTTACATGCATGCAGAGATGCCTTCTCCAAGGCTGCCACCTAGCCTACGCCTACTCTGCAAGAGTGACACTTATCATGCATGCATGCACCAGCTACCACATAACTTACTATATGAAATATTTTTGCCTATAAATACAGAGCATAACATACTCTTCTCGCACCCATAATCGTCTCACTCTCTGCTACAAAGTCTTTCATAATCTCTTACAATTTCTAAGTCTTTCATAATCTCAGGCATTTTCAATAATGGTTCTTCTCACAATGGGCGATTCTCACAGAGGCACAAGGGACAACATTGTAGCATTTGTAAGTTTCTTTTATAGTTATACATTTTTTATACTTCTGGTAATGCTTTGTTCATCTTACTTAATCTTACACCTTTACTTTATTAACTCAGGATACCAAAAGATTCAGAATCCGGTCTCACAACTACCTGGCTCCCGACCCATTTATCGTACCATATCTGGAATATGCAGGTTTCAGACATGTTATAAAGATCTCCAACTGCATAATTGATTCAAAGTTCATACTTGCAATGTTGGAAAAGTGGAGACCAGAGACCCATACATTTCACCTACCAATAGGTGAATGTACCGTCACGCTAGAGGATGTGTACATGTTATTGGGTCTCTCTGTCGACGGTAAGACCGTTAACGGGTCGGTTCAACAACCCAATTCCCCGTGTGAAGAATTGTTGGGCAGGGATATGGTTGAAGGTGGTGGTGCGAGAGGTCAGGGTATACTACTAACTGAGCTTAAAAATCATTATGCAACTTTGGAATTAAACGAAAATTTCTCCGAGCAAGATAGGGTAATAAACGCTAGAACTTATCTAATGATACTATTTGGAACCTTTTTATTTCCCGAAAGTACGAGAAATAGTGTAAATTTTATGTATTTAAATTTACTTAGAGATTTCGAAAAAACTAGAAAGTATAGTTGGGATTCTGCTGTTTTAGCCCACCTATACAGTTCCTTGTGCAAAAATGCAATCAAGGAAAAATGTACATTTTATGGCTACGCTTTTTTATTTCAAGCCTGGGGTTGGTGGAGGATGGAGTCCCTAAACCCCGTCAACAACAACACATTCATTTTCCCGTACGCAAAAAGTATTGTAATAGCGTAATAATCTTTAAATTTCGCAATTTATCGTTTTT
The DNA here is from genome assembly GCA_948472305.1 of Vicia faba. Taxonomy (NCBI): domain Eukaryota; kingdom Viridiplantae; phylum Streptophyta; class Magnoliopsida; order Fabales; family Fabaceae; genus Vicia; species Vicia faba. The sequence continues at coordinate 1,384,586,048 of OX451739.1, forward strand.
ATATAAAATGCTAGTAATTAGGGTTTGTATGGCAAGATAAAATCAACCAAATAGAAAACCCTAATCCAAGACAAAATCAAGCATGAAAATGACACACTTGCACACAAGCACCCTTAGGGTTACTCCACTTGGTTGCCTTATACAATATGGCCATATTATGCATGTAAAGTGTCTTAGCAAAAACAAACAAATACAAGATCATAGACCCTCGATGACGCTATTCCAAGTTGCCTTACAAAAATGATCTTAGTCCCTCAAAAATGCTAAGATACTTTGCAACATTGCTAATCATGGCTATACGATGACCCGCGTCCGTTCCGTTTACATCCAAAGATAGAGTTGTTTACCAAATCAATGGTAAGACAACATTGTCAAAGAAAAAGAAAATGAACAAGAAAGACATTTGAGTAGGTAGATTACTCCTAGTTATTTGCTCCATTGCAAAACAAATATCCTTGCTATTTTCAAAACAAACACCTACACACTTTCAAACATCTTACAAACATTGAAAACATTTTCAAAAAGACAAACATCTTTGTATACATTCTTACGAACGAGAATCATTACAAAGATTGCCTAAACAATGGCCTCTTTTACAAAATACTTTCAAAAAACCACACAAAGCACAATTTCAAACAAAAGCAAGTGATCTAGCAAGTAACTAAGAGCCCATGGAAAACCATGGATGGAAAGGGTGCTAATACCTTTCCTTTTCGTAACCTACCCCCCGAACTCAAGAAACAATCTCAAAGGTCTTTCCTGTGCTTTTTAACCTTTCCTTTTGGATAAAAGAAAGGTTGGTGGCGACTCTTGCTAACCGTAACATTTATAGTAAAACACAAAACAATCAAGTCAATTCTCCCACCGTATCACAGAACTGACGACTCTGCTGGGGAAAATTCTAAAAGTGGGGTTACCTTAGGGATTATATCACAATTACTTGCTTACATTGTTTGATTTGTATGCTTTACATTATGGTTCTTTGTTTGAGTTTGAATCCTCTACCCGGATTTGGGATACATTATAGGTAAGTAGCAATATGTTGTGGAAATTGTGCGGGGTATACCGACATGGTCTAAGCAATAACTATGTTAGTGCGACATATTTGTGGGTACCAATAGCCTTTAAGTTAATCAAAGAGAATACGGGGCCGCTGAGTGATGTCATAAAGCACTAATGAACTTCTAGAACCTTTACTTAACCAACTTGGCCTTTTAGGATGTAGTGAGATGACCGGATTTGGTGCAATCTGAAGTTGGTAGATAATCGATACTACACTCATTGTGGATTGGTTTTTTGGGATATTTCAGTCGCCATTAGAGAGGCTTGAGCTGAAACAATGACCAAGGAAACAATCTGGTGATATTGAGCTCCTTAGAACCCGGTTACTATTACTAGGACAGGTTTAAGCCAACTAAAATTCAAGAGGGTACTTACCTATAAAACTCCATGCAAGCATAAACTAAGGACTTGTTTGCTTTACTTGTATATGCATACTTGTACATAACACCATGTACATCATGAACATCATATACATCCACTAACCATTTCAAGGATTTTTGGGATTCATCTTTGTTCTTGTTTTGTAGGATATGGATTCACTTCGCAAGAAAACTATTCAAGTCAACCTTGTAAGAATTCCTCCACAACTAAAGGAGCAAGCTTCAAGAATTCCTGAGAACTCTCCATTCACCGAGAGACATGGTCGTCTACTCAACTTGGTCACCTCTAACACAGATGAGAATATGATGAAGGTGCTCTTTCAGTTCTTTGATCCTTTGCACCATTGCTTCACATTTCCCAACTATCAAGTTGTGCATACTTTGGAAGAATTCTCTCAACTCTTGAGGATTCCCATTCTCAATCAACTACCTTTCAACGGTACGAAAAGAGATCCAAAGCCAGAAGAGATTGCTCAAGCTCTACACTTGCACTCATCTGATATCACAACTCATTGGGAAACAAGGAGTGGTGTCAAAGGCTTCCTAGCAAAGTTTCTGTTTGAAAAAGCCCAAAGCTGTTGGAATTCCTTAGACTTGTGTGATACGGTGGGAGAACTGACTATGGTTTTGCGTTTGTTTTCGCAAATGTTTCGGTTGAGCAAGAGTCGCCACCGACTTTTTATTTTATCCTAAGGAAAGGTTTAAAAAGCACAGCAAAAACCTTTTAGATTTTTCTTGGGTTAGGGGAGTAGATTATAGAAAGGGAAGGTATTAGCACCCTTTCTATCCATGGTTATCCATGGGCTCTTAGGTACTTGCTTAGATCAACTTGCCTTGGTTTTCAATTGTTTGAAATGGTGCTTTGTGTGTGGTTTTGAAAATGTTTTGAAAAAGATGCCTTGACTAGGCTACCCTTGTAACAATTCTTTACTCGAATGTTTTACAAAAGGTGTTTGTCTTTTTGAAAAGGTGTTTCAAGGTTTTTTTTGAAAGTTTGTTTTGAAAGTGTTTGTGAAGTGTGGTTTGAAAATAGGCAAGTGTTTTTGTATTGCAAGTTGACAAGTACTTAAGAGCTATCTACCCAAAAGTTCTCAAATATTTTTGTTATGTTTTAACCCTTTTGACAATTTTGTTCCACCATTGCATTTGGTGGACAATCTTGTGTTAGGATGTGAAAGGGACGGGCGCGGGTCATCGTTTAGACCATAATTGCAATAGTGCTAAGTATCTTTGGGCAATTTTTCTTTGAAAGGGGCTTGATCATTTTAGGCAACTTTTCGAAAGCGTCATCGAGGGACTATGATCATTTGATTGTTTTCTTTGTTTTTGCCCAAAGAAACCTAACAAGCAATATGGCCCATTTATTGAAGGCAACAAGTGGAATACCCTAGGGGTGCAAGTGTGATATGTGCTGTCCATTTTTCATGCTTTGATTATCTTGAAATTAGGTCAAACTATTTTGTTCTTTTTATTTGCATACAAACCCTAATTCTAACATGGTATATTTAGAAAGCAATAAAGTGCGAAATTTAAATTTCCTAAACTATTACAACACAATATGGGAAGGGGGTACAAATGTTCAAATGGGGGATATTTAGACAAGGAATTTAAACCTAGCTATTACATCAATTTTGGAATATTTACAAGATAATTAATTGCATAAATTAAATGAAAAATAAAATAAAGATGCAAAATGCAGAAAAGGTTTTTTATATGTATGGAAAAAAGATATTTTTTATGTCAAATAAATAAAATGAACAAAATAAAAAAAGTAATATTTTTGGAGTTTTTGTGTTTTAAGGGTAAAACCCTAATTTCATTAAATAAATATATTAACTATTTAATATGTATAATATTTAATAATTATATGCAAAAAATAAAATAAAATGGAGTATATTCATAAAAAAGTATTTTTCATGTCAAATATTAATAAAATAAAAAAATGTATGTATTTTGGTATTTTTGTCCTAAGTATATTAATATATATATGAATATATTGATTATTTACTAAATATATTATATATACAAGAATAATAATAATTAATATTTATAAAAAAAGTATATTTTATATAAAATATTTTAAGAAGATAAAACAAAATAAAAATGAAAATAAAATGGTGTTTACATTATTTTTTTTTCTATTTATTCTAAACAATATATTTTTGTACTTATTTACATACAAATTGCAATATAACTAAATAAATGCCTAAAAAATATGAAAATGGTGTAAAAATATTTTTTATGTTTTTTTATATGATTAGCAAAAATAAATAAGTCAGGATAAAAAAGAAAAGTCAAAAAAATCATGCAAATAAATAAAATGGGCCTAGGGGGTATGAAATCAAAAATATGGTGTGAAAAGAAATACAAAAGCAGGCCCAGCCCATGTGGCTTCTTCTTCAACCTTCAGACAACTCCTTGTCCAAAAACGCGCGCCTGTACTCAAGTTCAAACATCTGGATTCCTTGATTTTTTGCACAAACTTTCAACATAAGAACTGTTAATCATCAAGCCACGATTCTAAATATGTAAAGAACTCATCCTAACTCTCAGAAATGAGAGAGAATTTTAACATTCCCAAATCTTAACCTAACTTTTCTTCCATATTCAGACCTTAAATTCTCATAGCTCAGGCAAAATAAATGAAAAGTAAAAGCATGTACAGATTCAGGGGCATGAGTAGAACACTTCTTATTCACAAACTTAGAGCTAATGATGCCTACACCAAGAGTTAGAAGTTCAAGAAGATACCTGTTCAGTTGAAGTTCTATCTGGCAATGGGGGAGCTTTCAGGGGAAGATGATGATCTGTATAGCTTGCCTGAAGTGTAGTGATGCTATTCCAATACTTACTTTGCTTTGAAACACCTTGGATCGAGCTATGGACCTTCAACTGCAAAACAAGAAAGTGAAAATGGTGGAACTGCCTAGAGGAGTTACAGGTCGTGTTTTATGTTTGGGTTAGCTTCAAGTGATGCTAGGGAATGTGTTTGATGAGCTTTTAGCAAGGAAGCATGAAAGGAATGAGAGTTGGCACTCAAACTGCAGCAAGCCCTGTTTTAGTGCAGTTCCATGGTGATTTTGAGTTTGTGGAGGTATTGGAGGTGTTGGGGTCGTGTGCTAGCTCAGTTGGGATGTCTTGAATGTGTACAAAATATTTGCTTAAGGGTTCTAATGCTGAGATGAAAGTTATGTTGTGATATGCTAGGTTTCTTAACACTTAAGCAAACAAAGGCCAAGTTGTGTTCTAGACAGGTAGAGGCCCCCTAAACATGCTGCAAAACCTTGTCTTGATCAGAGTGATTAACTCATAAACTTGTGCCAAAGAGATTTCAAATGTACTTCTTGGATTTTCATTTTGACATAAAGCTTAACTTTTCAAAAATGGCTATTTCACTTTTTCCATAAATGGATTAAACTTGCATGTAATGTTTGAACTCATAGAACAACACTTTGGCACAAATGATTAGCATTAAATTTATGAGTGTTGGATGGTTTAGAGGCCTGTAATCAAGTGGCATGCTGATTTGAAAAATTTGCACAAGTTATGAACATGTACATGGCCATGAATCAAAGTGACTTTTTGCCATATTGCAAAATTCGATTCTCTCAATTTATGTGGTTGTTTGATGAATTCTTGGACATTTTGGAAAGCTTGGAATGTGTACTACAATCCATCTTTGAAATGAAAATTGAAATTCCAAGTGGAAGTATGTGGAAAATGGCCTTGAAGTTAGGTAAAAACCTTGCCTAAAAAGGTCAAAATTTCACTAAGTTAAGAATGGTTTAGTACCCTTATTCCAAAAATTGTAACTTGAGATACAAGCCTCTTTTGAGAAAACTTTGTGAATCAAAGTTGTAGATCATGCAATAGGCTACAACTTTCATGTTTTGACTTTTGCTTGAATCCAAATGAATCTTGGTGAGAAAGTGGGGCAAAGTTGGGAAAAAATTAGGGTTTTTCATAACTTAGAAAAATTCTAAGTTATGAAAAATTCCCATTTCAAACCCTAATTTGCATTTTTTGATTTCTTGGTGAACAAGTTTCATGATTTGGAATGTTTTGATGAAAAATGAATCTTGACTCTTGATTTTGACCAAAAAGTCAAAGTTTGACTTTTCAGTATACAGTCAAAATTGATCAATTGACTGGGAAATTCAACTGTCAATCTTGTGTACTTGGGATCTTTTGAACTTGTTGAGCATGTCAAGACAATTCCATGGGGTCCTTGAGTCCATATGTGAGCTTGGTTTGCCATTGGCTAGGTCAAACAGTCAAAAATTGCCTTTGTGCAGTCAAAACCCTAAAAATGACCATTTTGCCCTTTTGGTGATCTGATCAATTTTCTTGTGGAATTGTGATCCAAACTTGATCAAATGGTCCATGTGAGTTTATAATGTTGATGTGGGTCAATTTTCATGAGGTTTGACTGTCAATTGGCCACAGTTGACTTTTTCCCCAATACAACTGATTTCTAGGTCAACTTCCAATTGACTGGGCAAACACAAACCCTAATTTGGGTCAACAGTGCAATGAGAAGTCTTGAGCAGATGAAACCCTAACTGGATCTTGATCTCCAAGGGCTTTGTGATGAGAAATAAATGAGAAATGGGAGGGAAAATTTTGGGGTACAACAGTTTCCCCTGTTCAATCTTCTTGAATCCGAAGAGTGAGATTGGCAAGTTTGCCTTTCGTGACTCGAGGGTAAAAGGAGATTGGACACTAGAGTGCCCTTAAATTTGCACTCGTCCAAGCAATGGATGCGGGAATGGGCTTAGAGATGCCATTTGGAGATGGGCTTAACGATGCCATCTGGGAGAGTGACAGACACTTGTCGGGGATGGGCTTAAAGATGCCATCTGGAAATGAGTATCAGGAAGGTGTCCATGCTTAGGACCAACTATGAACTGGGGGTCTGAATAAGCAATAGGTTGACATCCGTTGTTGGGAGGAATTCGTAAACTGTTTTCAGAGGTTGAGCAGAAACTGAACAAGTAATAGGTTAACATCCGTTACTTGGAGAACCCGTGAACTGTTTTCAGAAGTCTTGAAGTTGAATAAGCAATAGAGCAGCATCCATTGTTGGGAAGCGTCCGTAAACTGTTTTCAAAAGTTGCATCTGAACAAGCGATAGATTAGCATCCGTTGTTGGGAAGAATCCATAAACTGTTTTTAGAAGTCTTGAGAAGAAACTGAACAAGTGATAGGTTAACATCCGTTACTTGGAGAACCCATGAACTGTTTTCAGAAGTCTTGAAGTTGAATAAGCAATAGAGCAACATCCATTGTTGGGAAGCGTCCGTAAACTGTTTTCAAAAGTCTTGAGAAGAGTCTGAACAAGTGATAGGTTAACATCCGTTACTGGAGAACCCGTGAACTTTTTCAGAAGTCTTGAAGTTGAAGGAGGAACCGGTGTAGGGTTTCCTGATGATGAGCTTGTGTAAAACTGCATCTGGATGAATCTGGAATAAGCATTAGAATGTTGCCATGTCTGGGTCACATCCGAACTATTCCTGGAAAGAAATCTCGGAAGATAATGATTTTAGTCTTTCGACAGATCTTACCTGAAAAGGTAAAGAGTTAGTCATATGCAATGTCATGATGCATGATACAATGTATGTTATGTGATATGAGTGTAAATGAATGCGCATATAAGCTGGAGAGCTGTCTTGCAAAGGATAGATGAATCCGAGATGGCTGAAGATAAAAGTATCTTGACTGCTGCTGGGAAGAATAATTCCTGGTTGTTGCTGGAGAATAAAGAGCTTGGGTTGTATACCAATCTTCTGGGGAATTCCTGATGACTTTTATTGGGGAGGTAAGACTGAGAATCTTCAGTTTGGTGGGAAGTATCTCTGGCGACTTCACTGGGGAACTCAAGATTTGCCCTCCCAAAACTCTGTGGGGAGAAGGCTCATTAGTCTGGCTTCGTTGGGGATTGATAATTTGAAGTTTTAGCTCGGCTGGGGATACTGAAACTTAAATTCAGAGGGGGATTGAGTTCTGGAGGATTCTCTGGCTGGGGATAACAAAGATAAACTCCTCTGAGGATTGTATTGATAAGTCAAGTTGGGGAACTCTGATGAACTCCGCTGGGGGTAGGAAGAAACTTGCCGAGTGCGATCTTCCGTGGCAATTAGCTGAGGATAACCCAGTTATAAGTCCTTGTGAGGAATAACTTTGAATAAAACTCGGGAGAGACGTCCGTACTCTGCAGGGGATAAGCTTCCAAAATCTACTGGGGATAAGCTTCAGGACTAGCTGGGGGATATGGGTTTCAAATCTCCTGGGGGTTTCCTTTGAAAGGGTATCAAGATATCCAACTGTACCTTCAACCTATCAGTAATCCTCTTTCTTGATTCATAAGGAGATGATTATGTTCAAATGCATATGCCTATTTAACAAAACATTGGACGTTTCTCAAAATAAAACAAATAGTGCAAGAGAAAAAGTGAAAGGAAATGACACAAATTTCTGGGAAAAGTATTTGTATTAACTTTCTCTGAGTATATTTGTACAAAGGAGACAAACATCCTAGTAAGAGGATTTTGTCGTAAATATTGAAAGATTTATACAAAATAAAGATGGCTATGTGAAATAATTCCATGGGATTCTATTCCGCTATAGCCTTCACAACTCTGAACATCTGTCCATTCAATGCTTCGTTTGCCGATGACTGGATTGATCAGAAACCTGGAACTGGTTGATGAAGAGATTGTCTTTGAAGTGATCCGACGAGACATAGTCATACGCTTTAATTCCATAACTTTTTCCTGAATCTCCCTTTCGGGTTTTCGATCCACCGGGAAACCCCTTTTTGCCCAAGTCGCCCTTTCGGGTTTTCGACTTGCCGGGTGTACAGATTCTTTTTTTATTTTATTTTTATCCCTAACTTTTGCCTGAACCGCCCTTTCGGGTTTTCGGTTCACCGGGATGCCCATTTTTGCCCAAGCCGCCCTTTCGGGTTTTCGACTTGTCGGGTTATTTTATGCGTAGTATCTTTTGACTATGTCTGCGTTCGCAGGGTGCGGCAAATCGTCGCCGTCCATGGTGGTCAGAATCATTGCACCACCAGAAAATATGCTCTTGATCACAAATGGTCCTTCATATGTAGGAGTCCATTTGCCCCTGGGATCACTTTGCGGCAAGATAATCCGCTTGATTACGAGATCTCCGACTTGATACACATGACGTCTGACTTTCTTATTGAAGGCCTTGATCATCCGTTTTTGATACGTCTGACCATGGCATATAGCAGCGAGTCGCTTCTCGTCGATCAAATTGAGTTGATCAAGTCGGGTCTGCATCCAATCATCTTCATTCAAACATGCATCCTTCATAATCCTTAGAGAAGGAATCTGAACTTCCATAGGCAGGACAACTTCCATGCCATATACCAAAGAAAATAGGGTTGCCCCGGTTGAAGTACATGCCGTCGTACGGTATCCATGCAGAGAAAACGGTAACATCTCATGCCAGTCCTTGTAAGTGACTGTCATTTTCTGAATGATCTTCTTAATGTTTTTGTTCGCAGCTTCAACAGCACCGTTCATCTTCGGCCGATAGGGAGATGAATTGTGATGATAAATCTTGAACTATTCGCACAATGCGGTGATCATCGTGTTATTCAGATTTGTACCGTTGTCTGTGATGATCCTGTCTGGAACACCATACCGACATATGAGATTTTGCTTGATAAAGCGGGCAACCACATTTTTAGTAACAGAGGCGAAGGAAGCCGCTTCGACCCACTTGGTGAAATAGTCAATGGCCACCAGGATGAAGCGATGTCCGTTGGAGGCCGTGGGCTTGATCTCTCCAATCATGTCAATGCCCCACATTGCAAATGGCCACGGAGCAGTCAGAATGTTGAGAGGAACCGGAGGGATATGAACTTTGTCAGCATAGACTTGACATTTGTGGCAAGTACGGGAATGTTGATGGCAATCAGCTTCCATGGTAGACCAGTAATAGCCTGCCCTTAGGATCTTCTTAGCCATTGTATGCCCGCTCAAGTGAGTGCCAAATGTGCCACTGTGTATATCAGTCATGATCAACTCTGCTTCAGCTTTGTCTACACATCGAAGTAATACACAATCATGGCTTCGTTTGTAAAGGATGCCGTTGCTCAGGAAGAACTTAGCAGCAAATTTCCTTAAGAACTTCTTGTCATTTACGGAAGCTCCTTCGGGATAATCTCTAGTCTCGAGATACCTTTTGATTTCATGGAACCAGGGTTGTTCCACTACTTCTTCGGTATTAATCTCGTGGCAATGTGCCGATTCATCCATTCGCTTGATGGTGATTTGGGGAGCCTCGTTATCCCAGTTGAGTTTAAACATGGAGGACATTGTGGCTAGATCATCTGCTAGCTGATTCTCTTCTCGCGGGAAATGCTCGAAGGTAATTTGCTCGAAATGAGGCAACAATGTCAGGACATGTTCTTTGTATGGGATAAGATTAGGATGCTTGGTATCCCACTCTCCTTTGATTTGACTGATAACTAAAGCTGAGTCCCCAAATACGATCAAAGATTTGATCACTAAGTCTATAGCAGCCTTGAGACCAAAGATACAAGCTTCGTATTCAGCCATGTTGTTTGTGCAGCTGAAGCAAAGTCGGGCCATGAAAGGTGTGTGACAACCTTATGGAGAAATGAGTACTGCGCCGATACCGTTTCCAAGTGCATTTGAAGCACCATCAAAGTACAGGGTCCATCGGGATCCCTTTTCGGGTCCGTCATACGGTCCGTTACTTTCAATGTTGTCAAAATTCATGATGTCCTCGTCTGGGAAGTCAAATCTCATGGGTTGATAATCTTTGATAGCTTGATGAGCCAGATGGTCAGCTAGTACACTCCCTTTTATAGCTTTCTGAGTGGTGTACTGGATGTCATACTCGGTTAGGATCATTTTCCATCTAGCTATCCTTCCAGATAAAGCGGGCTTTTCGAAGATATACTTGATGGGATCCATTTTGGAAATCAACAAGGTAGTATGAGTCAACATATACTGTCTTAGTCGGCGAGCAGCCCATACCAAAGCGCAACAAGTTTTCTCGAGCAGTGAGTAGCGAGTCTCACAGTCGGTAAACTTTTTGCTAAGGTAATAAATAGCATGCTCTTTTCGACCAGACTCGTCATGCTGGCCCAAAACACACCCCATTGAGTTATCCAAGACGGTCAAATACATGATCAATGGTCTTCCTTCGACGGGTGGCATCAAAATAGGAGGTTCTAGCAAATACTCCTCGGTTTTATCAAATGCAGCTTGGCAATCGTCGTTCCATTCAACTACCTGATCTTTCTTCAAGAGTTTGAAAATTGGCTCACAGGTAGAAGTCAGATGCGAGATGAGTCTGGCAATATAGTTCAAGCGCCCCAAGAATCCTCTAACCTCCTTTTCAGTACGGTGAGCAGGCATCTCTTGTATTGCTTTCACTTTTGCTGGATCGACTTCAATGCCTTTGTTTCTTACAATGAATCCCAGGAGTTTACCAGACCTAACTCCAAAAGTGCACTTACTTGGATTCAGCCTGAGTTTGTATTCTTTCAACCCGGCAAACAGCTTTTCTAGATGTTCAAGGTGCTCCTTCTCTGTTTGTGACCGAGCTATCATATCGTCTACGTAAACTTCAATCTCATGATGTATCATATCATGAAATAAAGCTACCATGGCGCGTTGATAAGTTGCCCCTGCGTTCTTCAGCCCGAACGATATCACCTTGTAACAGAAAGTGCCCCATTGTGTGACAAAAGTTGTTTTCTCCATATCCTCGGGGGCCATTTTGATTTGATTGTAGCCCGAGAATCCATCCATGAAGGAAAACACTTTATGCTGAGCTGTATTGTCGATCAAAATGTCAATGTGTGGAAGTGAAAAATCATCTTTGGGGCTGGCCCTATTCAAATCCCGGTAGTCCACACACATCCTGACTTTGCCATCTTTCTTAGGTACTGGCACGATGTTAGCGACCCATTGAGGATAGGACGTAACAGCCAGAAAGCCAGCGTCGAATTGCTTCATCACTTCTGCTTTGATCTTTTCAGACATGTCAGGCCTCATTCGGCGGACTTTTTGCTTGATCGGTGGACAATCCTCTCTTGTGGGGAGACGGTGAACCACGATGTCTGTGTCTAAACCTGGCATGTCTTCATAAGACTAAGCGAAGATTTCAACATACTCATTCAACAACTGTATCAGGCGTTCCTTGACACTTGATTCCAGATTGGCACCCACTTGCACCTCCTTCCGGTCTTCCTCGGTCCCTAAGTTGACAGTCTCCAATGACTCTTCATGCGGTAAGATGGCCCTTTCCTCTTGCTGTAGAAGTTTGGCTAGTTCCCCTGGTACTTCACAACCTTCGTCATCTTCATACTCGGCTTGATTGACCAGATCTTTAGAGTTGTTGAAGGATATAGCAGAATTGTCACCCATGGAATCCGGAGTGGATGGGTACCTACATTTGTGAGTGTGGGTGTGTGTAAGGGATAGCCATCCTTAAACAAAAAATGAAAAAGGAAAGAAAATGAACACAAGCAGTTTATCAAATGAAAAATGTCCAATGAATCATTAAACATGGCATATGGATATGAAAAATAATCAAAACCCTTACAAATGGACCTACATGCCCCGGGCAAGGCGTGAGGTGAAAAGATAGTGTACGGATTGTTTGAAAATAAATATTACAGACCAAATAGGAAATGTTTAACAGATAAATTACTGATGAATAAAAGTGATGGGGACAAAGTATTTTGCCTCCCAGTTGCTCAATCCTCCTTTGACAGTTGGGTAAATCCACTCTTCGATGTTGCTCTCTTTGTCTTCGTCCTCCAAAGCGTTGATTCCATAGGGAGAAATTTTGACTAGCGCTCTTTCAATCTTCGCACGGCGCATAGCTTTCTGGCCTGCGGTAGTGAACCCTAATCCAAATTTGTCTGTTTTATGGGGAATGTCAGGTAACTTCCCCCATGCTGAATTCTTCCCTTCCTTTATTGCGGCCCTTGCGTCCTCCAGAGATGCCATCCTGGCCATCTGCCTCGGTGTTTCAGATACCAACTTTGCTACTGTTATTTCAGGAAGGACTTCTTCGAAATGCTGAAAAGGCGTCTCAATGAACTCTCCTTCTACCTCTACATACCGGAAAGAATTCAAGTGGCTAATCATGTACTCCTCTTCACCATGGACATTAATGATCTTTCCCTTGACAGGATACTTCAACATCTGATGTAAGGAGGAGGTGACTGCCCCAGCACGATGTATCCAAGGCCTACCCAGCAAGCAAGAGTATGACGGACGGATGTCCATCACATAGAAAGTAGACTTAAACACCTCAGTGCCTATCTTGATGGGAATTTCAACCTCCCCATGGACCATTCTCTTCGAACCATTGAAAGCTCTGACAACAATATCACTCGGCTTCAACTCCAACCCTTCACAATCTAGTTGGTCCAAGGCCTTCTTAGGCAGTACATTCAGCGACGAACCAGTGTCGACCAAGACATGCGCGAGGGTAGTTCCTCGGCACTCGACTGAAATGTGCAAAGCATCATTGTGGTTTCTACCTTTAGGAGTTAGGTCGGCATCAGAGAAACCTAATCCATTGTCCGCGGTCCGGCTAGCCACGCAATTTTGAAATTGATCCGCAGAAGTTTCCTGGGGCACATGGGCTGCCTTCAGGAATTTTATCAGGGCTTTAGCGTGCGCTTCCGAGCAAAGTAGCAGTGCCAACATGGAGATCTTTGAGGGGGTTTTCCCCAGTTGTTCTACCACATCGTAATCACTCCTTTTGATTATCTTCAAGATCTCATCCATTTCTTTCTTGGAGGTTTCCGGGATGACCAAGGGTTGAGCCCTCGTCCTGACGAGCTCATCTTGGATTCCCTTACCTTTATCAACAGCGGTAGGAGGGACAATACTAGGAACAACAACATCTTCAATCAATGGGGTTCTAGCGGAGAGTTTTGTTGGTGCAGGGATGACCTTGTCGGCAGATGAGGATCCAAAGATTGCTCTTGGAGGGGCAATCTCTGGAGAAAATATTCTCCCGCTCCTGGTGATTTTGCTCGTGCCTGCAATGTTACCAATGCTGGCTTCTTCATCATCCGAACTTTCTTCAGTTATTTCGATTTGTTTAATACCATGGTAGTAGACGTCGCCACCGTAGTTCCATGGTATCGACTTCTCAGAAACATAGGGGACAGGCCCTGGCATTGTTATCTTCAAAGGAACAGATTTCGTAGCTGGTGTAATCTTAACTGGCTTTCTGACGGCCTTGGAAAGATTGGCGTGAATGGTTATGATTGAGACGTCTTCAGTATGGGTTGGAACAGCAGAAACTTTTTCAAACAAAATTTGTCGACTATCCATAAGGCCTTGGATGCCTTTCTTCAGTAACGGACAATCAAACGGCAGAGAGTAACAACAATAGCAGTCTTCTTTACATCCCGGGAAGATCCCGGCCCTTAACAAATTCAACTTAATGGTTAACAAAGGAGTTATCAGATCATTAACATCAGCAACATACAAATCTTCTTCAATGGCATTGACATTTCGGCCGTGCTTCGGCATGGGAGCAGATATCACATTAGGCTTCTCCGGAGCGTCAAACTCCACCTCCTTCGCCTCTATCAGGTCTTGGATTTTATGCTTGAGTGCCCAACAATCATTGGTGTCGTGCCCGACACTGTCAGAATGGTAAGCGCATTTAGCATTAGGATGATAATACAGAGAGGACGTATTCACATTTTTTGGTGCCTCCTTGATAGTGGCGATATTCAACTTTAACAGATGGGGAAGCACTTGCGCTGGAGTCATATTAATGCGGGTGAACTGCCGTTGTGGCCGTTCCACCCGTTGCTGATTTGGTCTGGACTGGTTATAGCGAGGCTGCTCACTTGAAGGGTTTTGAATCATTACGGCCCCCACTGTCGGTCGGTGTTCAGTCTTCCCTGCCCTTCTCTGAGAATATACCACAGTCGTTTCCTTCTTAAAAGGTTTCTTCTCAACACTTGCAGCAACACCCTTCTGAATCTTTCTTGACTTGATGCCAGCTTCTATTCTTTCGCCCGTTAAGATCAAATCGGTAAACCCCGCGGAAGAGTTACCAATCAGATGATTGAAAAATGGCCCAGATAGGGTCCAAAGAAACATATCAACAAGTTCGCAGTCGGTTAAAGGAGGCTGCACCCTGCCAGCATAATCCCTCCATTTTTGTGCATATTCTTTGAATCCCTCGCCTGTTCCTAGTGACATACCCTGAAGTTGGGTACGAGTAAGAGCAAGGTTAGAATTATACTGGTATTGTTTGTAAAAAGCGGTGGCAAAGTCTTCCCAATTTCGGACGCTGGTTCCCTCTAGCTGATAAAACCACTCCAATTGAGCCCCAGAAAGGCTGTCTTGAAAGAAATAAATCCAAAGGTTTTTATCTGCCGTATAAGGTTGAATCTTTCTCACGTAGGACCTGAGATGCATTTTTGGACAGGACAGCCCATCATACCTCACGAACACTGGCACCTTGAACTTTGGGGGAATCACAATCCCGACAACCAAACCCAAGTCTTCAAAATCCAAACCCGGTACTCTTTGTAATTCCATGGAGGCCAACCTGTCTTCTAGCCCTTTGTATTTATCATCAGCTGGAGGGTATTGTTGATCAGAATAATCTTCATCCTCTTTGACCTCCTCTTCTTCCACATCGGACTCGGAAGGTACCGCAGCCCCACCTCCTTTGCTGGTTCCTTCATCAGAAGTAGGAGGAATTTCAAGCACTCTCCGAGCTTCTCCGTCAAATCTTCTCCCCAGAGTAGCCACCCCGAGTCTCTTTTTCTTCTTCTTCACTGGGTCTTTATTCCCCAGAAAGGTCTTGAGATCCTCCTGACCTTTAGCCAAGGTTGTCAGGAGTTGTTGAAACTGTGCATTTTGAGCTTGTAGGTCTTTGACTGTTTGCTCGAGATCCATCCTACTGAAATAAACGGCAGACAGATAAGGAAACCTGGAGTGAGACCTGCTTATGCACATGATGAATGATATGCTTATGTATGCGATGCATTCAAGGATTTAGGACATTCAAAATTGTTTCAGACAAAGAAGAACGCACGTCATATTAATAAGAAGAAATTTGTTAGTACATAAATGCCCCATGGGCCAAATATTACAAAAACTTCTCAAGGTAAAAAGACATTGCGCATCCTCTTCGGTGCGATGTAGGTATTGAGGGCCTCTTTCTCATGGGGTCGGCGGGTAAGCTCTAAAACCTTCTTCTCACTGGCGTAGAAGCTAGCTTCAAAAGTGTTCCGTTCTTCCTTGAGCTGAATCCAACTTTTCTGCATTTCCTCCCACGATGTAGGCATGTCAGGATGTAGGATGGTGTAAGGAACCTCTCCTTCATTGACGGGCTCTTTAATCACAGGGAGTACATGAGGATAAGGCATCATTAGACTTTAGGCTCGGGCTCGTACCCACTTGAGATAAGGCTCAAGAGGGATGGAGTTCTTGTGTCCCAGAGTCTTACTATCAACCTTGTTGGGCCTCCCCCAAGCACTGATGAATCTTTGGCGAAGTCCTTGCGCATCGTTGTCGAAGTCAAAAACTAGGTCAGGAATCAACATGTCGTGAGGGCCATCCCTCCGTGCATATCCAAATTGCCTCAAAGCTAGGCAAGGGTTGTAGGTGATACCTCCTCTGATTCCAAGTAAAGGAACATTAGGAAACTCTCCACAACGATCGATGATGATGACATTTTCTCTGGACCGAGAACACCAATGTACATCAGAGTGAGTAAGAGTCATCAACCGTTGGGACCACCTTGAGCCTTGGTCATTCTTTAGGACAGATTGTGGAAGGTGCGAAATAAACCACCTTGCAACGAGAGGAGTACAACACATGAGAACACCCCTCTTTCTCATTGTTCGTGTGTAAAATGAGTGAAGGATGTCCCCAAGTAATGTTGGTATTGGATTTCTGGACACGAAGATTTTGACGGCGTTGACATCTACCAATTGGTCAGGATTTGGGAACAAGTCCAACCCATAGATAAGGAGTGCCACAATCTCTTCAAAGGCTTGAAGGTCCAATGAATTCCAACATTCTTGTGCCTTCTCAACCAAGAATTTTGCTAAGAATCCTTTGACGCCGCTTCTGGTTTCCCAATGCCCCTTGATGTCGGATGGTTGTAGATGTAATGCTCGAGCAACATCTTCCGGCTTTGGTTCCTTTTCTGTACCGTTGAAGGGTAGTTGATTAAGGATAGGAATTTTCAGGAGTTGAGAAAACTCCTCCAAAGTGGGCACCAACTGGTAATCAGGGAAAGTGAAACAGTGGTGAAGAGGGTCAAAGAACTGGAATAGCACTTTCATCATGTCTTCTTCAATGTTGGTGTTGACTAAGCTGAGCAGTCTACCATGTCTTTCACTGAAGGATGAGCTTTCCGGAATTCTTGCGGTGAGCTCCTTGAGTTGAGGAGAGATTCTCACAAGGTTGACTTGAATGGTGTTTCTGCGAGGAATTTCCATGACCTACAAAACAAGAACAAAGATGAAGATCTAAACCCTTGAAATGGGTAGTGAATGCATATGATGTTTTATGATGTTTATGATGTATGCACAAAACACATGTACAAGCAAATCACACCAAACGCTAGTTTCAGGCTTGCATGGGGTCTCATAGGTAAGTACCCTCTTGAGTGTAGTTGGCTTAAAAACCTGTCCTATAAATAGTAACCGGGTTCTAAGGAGCTCAATATCACTGGATTGTTTTCATTGTTCATCGTTTTGGTTTAGCCACTTAACTAGCGACCAAAATATTCCAAGAAAACAACCCTCAATGAGTGTAGTATCGAGTATCTACCAACTTCGGACTGCACCAAAGCCGGTCATCTCACTACTCCTAATAAAAGGCCAAGATGGTCAAGTAAGGTTCTAGGTCATTAGTGCTTAGTGACATCACTCAGCGGCCCCGTACTCTCCTTGATTGAACTCAAGGGTTACCGGTACTCACAAATATGTCGCACTAATATAGTTATTGCTTCGACCGTGTCGGTATACCCCGCACAATTTTCACAACGTATTGCTATCTATGAATGTTTCCCAAAATCCGGGTGTAGGATTGCAAACCCAAACAATAGAGCCAAGATATAAAGCAAACAATTCAAACAATTAGTCATGCAAGAGGGTGATCTAAGCCCTAAGGTTACTCCACTTTTAAAATTCTCCCCAGCAGAGTCGCCAGTTCTGTGATACGGTGGGAGAACTGACTATGGTTTTGCGTTTGTTTTTGCAAATGTTTCGGTTGAGCAAGAGTCGCCACCGACTTTTTATTTTATCCTAAGGAAAGGTTTAAAAAGCACAGCAAAAACCTTTGAGATTTTTCTTGGGTTCGGGGAGTAGATTATAGAAAGGGAAGGTATTAGCACCCTTTCTATCCATGGTTATCCATGGGCTCTTAGGTACTTGCTTAGATCAACTTGCCTTGGTTTTCAATTGTTTGAAATGGTGCTTTGTGTGTGGTTTTGAAAATGTTTTGAAAAAGATGCCTTGACTAGGCTACCCTTGTAACAATTCTTTACTCGAATGTTTTACAAAAGGTGTTTGTCTTTTTGAAAAGGTGTTTCAAGGTTTTTTTTGAAAGTTTATTTTGAAAGTGTTTGTGAAGTGTGGTTTGAAAATAGGTAAGTGTTTTTGTATTGCAAGTTGACAAGTACTTAAGAGCTATCTACCCAAAAGTTCTCAAAGATTTTTGTTATGTTTTAACCCTTTTGACAATTTTGTTCCACCATTGCATTTGGTGGACAATCTTGTGTTAGGATGTGAAAGGGACGGGCGCGGGTCATCGTTTAGACCATAATTGCAATAGTGCTAAGTATCTTTGGGCAATTTTTCTTTGAAAGGGACTTGATCATTTTAGGCAATTTTTCGAAAGCGTCATCGAGGGACTATGATCATTTGATTGTTTGCTTTGTTTTTGCCCAAAGAAACCTAACAAGCAATATGGCCCATTTATTGAAGGCAACAAGTGGAATACCCTAGGGGTGCAAGTGTGATATGTGTTGTCCATTTTTCATGCTTTGATTATCTTGAAATTAGGTCAAACTATTTTGTTCTTTTTATTTGCATACAAACCCTAATTCTAACATGGTATATTTAGAAAGCAATAAAGTGCGAAATTTAAATTTCCTAAACTATTACAACACAATATGGGAAGGGGGGTACAAATGTTCAAATGGGGGATATTTAGACAAGGAATTTAACCTAGCTATTACATCAATTTTGGAATATTTACAAGATAATTAATTGCATAAATTAAATGGAAAATAAAATAAAGATGCAAAAATGCAAAAAAGGTTTTTTATATGTATGGAAAAAAGATATTTTTTATGTCAAATAAATAAAATGAACAAAATAAAAAAAGTAATATTTTTGGAGTTTTTGTGTTTTAAGGGTAAAACCCTAATTTCATTAAATAAATATATTAACTATTTAATATGTATAATATTTAATAACTATATGCAAAAAATAAAATAAAATGGAGTATATTCATAAAAAAGTATTTTTCATGTCAAATATTAATAAAATAAAAAAATGTATGTATTTTGGTATTTTTGTCCTAAGTATATTAATATATATATGAATATCTTGATTATTTACTAAATATATTATATATACAAGAATACTAATAATTAATATTTATAAAAAAAGTATATTTTATATAAAATATTTTAAGAAGATAAAACAAAATAAAAATGAAAATAAAATGGTGTTTACATTATTTTTTTCTTCTATTTATTCTAAACGATATATTTTTGTACTTATTTACATACAAATTGCAATATAACTAAATAAATGCCTAAAAAATATGAAAATGGTGTAAAAATATTTTTTATGTTTTTTTATATGATTAGCAAAAATAAATAAGTCAGGATAAAAAAGAAAAGTCAAAAAAATCATGCAAATAAACAAAATGGGCCTAGGGGGTATGAAATCAAAAATATGGTGTGAAAAGAAATACAAAAGTAGGCCCAGCCCATGTGGCTTCTTCTTCAACCTTCAGACAACTCCTTGTCCAAAAACGCGCGCCTGTACTCAAGTTCAAACATCTGGATTCCTTGATTTTTTGCACAAACTTTCAACATAAGAACTGTTAATCATCAAGCCACGATTCTAAATATGTAAAGAACTCATCCTAACTCTCAGAAATGAGAGAGAATTTTAACATTCCCAAATCTTAACCTAACTTTTCTTCCATATTCAGAGCTCAAATTCTCATAGCTCAGGCAAAATAAATGAAAAGTAAAAGCATGTACAGATTCAGGGGCATGAGTAGAACACTTCTTATTCACAAACTTAGAGCTAATGATGCCTACACTAAGAGTTAGAAGTTCAAGAAGATACCTGTTCAGTTGAAGTTCTATCTGGAAATGGGGGAGCTTTCAGGGCAAGATGATGATCTGTATAGCTTGCCTGAAGTGTAGTGATGCTATTCCAATACTTACTTTGCTTTGAAACACCTTGGATCGAGCTATGGACCTTCAACTGGAAAACAAAAAAGTGAAAATGGTGGAACTGCCTAGAGGAGTTACAGGTCGTGTTTTATGTTTGGGTTAGCTTCAAGTGATGCTAGGGAATGTGTTTGATGAGCTTTTAGCAAGGAAGCATGAAAGGAATGAGAGTTGGCACTCAAACTGCAGCAAGCCCTGTTTTAGTGCAGTTCCATGGTGATTTTGAGTTTGTGGAGGTATTGGAGGTGTTGGGGTCGTGTGCTAGCTCAGTTGGGATGTCTTGAATGTGTACAAAATATTTGCTTAAGGGTTCTAATGCTGAGATGAAAGTTATGTTGTGATATGCTAGGTTTCTTAACACTTAAGCAAGCAAAGGCCAAGTTGTGTTCTAGACAGGTAGAGGCCCCCTAAACATGCTGCAAAACCTTGTCTTGATCAGAGTGATTAACTCATAAACTTGTGCCAAAGAGATTTCAAATGTACTTCTTGGATTTTCATTTTGACATAAAGCTTAACTTTTCAAAAATGGCTATTTCACTTTTTCCATAAATGGATTAAACTTGCATGTAATGTTTGAACTCATAGAACAACACTTTGGCACAAAGGATTGGCATTAAATTTATGAGTGTTGGATGGTTTAGAGGCCTGTAATCAAGTGGCATGCTGATTTGAAAAATTTGCACAAGTTATGAACATGTACATAGCCATGAATCAAAGTGACTTTTTGCCATATTGCAAAATTCGATTCTCTCAAGTTATGAGGTTGTTTGATGAGTTCTTGGACATTTTGGAAAGCTTGGAATGTTTACTACAATCCATCTTTGTAATGCAAATTGAAATTCCAAGTGGAAGTATGTGGAAAATGGCCTTGAAGTTAGGTAAAAACCTTGCCTAAAAAGGTCAAAATTTCACTAAGTTAAGAATGGTTTAGTACCCTTATTCCAAAAATTGTAACTTGAGATACAAGCCTCTTTTGAGAAAACTTTGTGAATCAAAGTTGTAGATCATGCAATAGGCTACAACTTTCATGTTTTGACTTTTGCTTGAATCCAAATGAATCTTGGTGAGAAAGTGGGGCAAAGTTGGGAAAAAATTAGGGTTTTTCATAACTTAGAAAAATTCTAAGTTATGAAAAATTCCCATTTCAAACCCTAATTTGCATTTTTTGATTTCTTGGTGAACAAGTTTCATGATTTGGAATGTTTTGATGAAAAATGAATCTTGACTCTTGATTTTGACCAAAAAGTCAAAGTTTGACTTTTCAGTATACAGTCAAAATTGATCAATTGACTGGGAAATTCAACTGTCAATCTTGTGTACTTGGGATCTTTTGAACTTGTTGAGCATGTCAAGACAATTCCATGGGGTCCTTGAGTCCATATGTGAGCTTGGTTTGCCATTGGCTAGGTCAAACAGTCAAAAATTGCCTTTGTGCAGTCAAAACCCTAAAAATGACCATTTTGCCCTTTTGGTGATCTGATCAAATTTCTTGTGGAATTGTGATCCAAACTTGATCAAATGGTCCATGTGAGTTTATAATGTTGATGTGGGTCAATTTTCATGAGGTTTGACTGTCAATTGGCCACAGTTGACTTTTTCCCCAATACAACTGATTTCTAGGTCAACTGTCCAATTGACTGGGCAAAACTTAGAATCAAGACTTAAAACTTGGTATGGGTAAACTTGGGAGTCCAATATGAAGCATGAAAGTCATATTAGGCAATTTAGGTCAAAACATCTCTGTGCAAACACAAACCCTAATTTGGGTCAACAGTGCAATGAGAAGTCTTGAGCAGATGAAACCCTAATTGGATCTTGATCTCCAAGGGCTTTGTGATGAGAAATAAATGAGAAATGGGAGGGAAAATTTTGGGGTACAACAGTTTCCCCTGTTCAATCTTCTTGAATCCGAAGAGTGAGATTGGCAAGTTTGCCTTTCGTGACTCGAGGGTAAAAGGAGATTGGACACTAGAGTGCCCTTAAATTTGCACTCGTCCAAGCAATGGATGCGGGAATGGGCTTAGAGATGCCATTTGGAGATGGGCTTAACGATGCCATCTGGGAGAGTGACAGACACTTGTCGGGGATGGGCTTAAAGATGCCATCTGGAAATGAGTATCAGGAAGGTGTCCATGCTTAGGACCAACTATGAACTGGGGGTCTGAATAAGCAATAGGTTGACATCCGTTGTTGGGAGGAATTCGTAAACTGTTTTCAGAGGTTGAGCAGAAACTGAACAAGTAATAGGTTAACATCCGTTACTTGGAGAACCCGTGAACTGTTTTCAGAAGTCTTAAAGTTGAATAAGCAATAGAGCAGCATCCATCGTTGGGAAGCGTCCGTAAACTGTTTTCAAAAGTTGCATCTGAACAAGCGATAGATTAGCATCCGTTGTTGGGAAGAATCCATAAACTGTTTTCAGAAGTCTTGAGAAGAAACTGAACAAGTGATAGGTTAACATCCGTTACTTGGAGAACCCGTGAACTGTTTTCAGAAGTCTTGAAGTTGAATAAGCAATAAAGCAACATCCATTGTTGGGAAGCGTCCGTAAACTGTTTTCAAAAGTCTTGAGAAGAGTCTGAACAAGTGATAGGTTAACATCCGTTACTGGAGAACCCGTGAACTTTTTCAGAAGTCTTGAAGTTGAAGGAGGAACCGGTGTAGGGTTTCCTGATGATGAGCTTGTGTAAAACTGCATCTGGATGAATCTGGAATAAGCATTAGAATGTTGCCATGTCTGGGTCACATCCGAACTATTCCTGGAAAGAAATCTCGGAAGATAATGATTTTAGTCTTTCGACAGATCTTACCTGAAAAGGTAAAGAGTTAGTCATATGCAATGTCATGATGCATGATACAATGTATGTTATGTGATATGAGTGTAAATGAATGCGCATATAAGCTGGAGAGCTGTCTTGCAAAGGATAGATGAATCCGAGATGGCTGAAGATAAAAGTATCTTGACTGCTGCTGGGAAGAATAATTCCTGGTTGTTGCTGGAGAATAAAGAGCTTGCGTTGTATACCAATCTTCTGGGGAATTCCTGATGACTTTTATTGGGGAGGTAAGACTGAGAATCTTCAGTTTGGTGGGAAGTATCTCTGGCGACTTCACTGGGGAACTCAAGATTTGCCCTCCCAAAACTCTGTGGGGAGAAGGCTCATTAGTCTGGCTTCGTTGGGGATTGATAATTTGAAGTTTTAGCTCGGCTGGGGATACTGAAACTTAAATTCAGAGGGGGATTGAGTTCTGGAGGATTCTCTGGCTGGGGATAACAAAGATAAACTCCTCTGAGGATTGTATTGATAAGTCAAGTTGGGGAACTCTGATGAACTCCGCTGGGGGTAGGAAGAAACTTGCCGAGTGCGATCTTCCGTGGCAATTAGCTGAGGATAACCCAGTTATAAGTCCTTGTGAGGAATAACTTTGAATAAAACTCGGGAGAGACGTCCGTACTCTGCAGGGGATAAGCTTCCAAAATCTACTGGGGATAAGCTTCAGGACTAGCTGGGGGATATGGGTTTCAAATCTCCTGGGGGTTTCCTTTGAAAGGGTATCAAGATATCCAACTGTACCTTCAACCTATCAGTAATCCTCTTTCTTGATTCATAAGGAGATGATTATGTTCAAATGCATATGCCTATTTAACAAAACATTGGACGTTTCTCAAAATAAAACAAATAGTGCAAGAGAAAAAGTGAAAGGAAATGACACAAATTTCTGGGAAAAGTATTTGTATTAACTTTCTCTGAGTATATTTGTACAAAGGAGACAAACATCCTAGTAAGAGGATTTTTTCGTAAATATTGAAAGATTTATACAAAATAAAGATGGCTATGTGAAATAATTCCATGGGATTCCATTCCGCTATAGCCTTCACAACTCTGAACATCTGTCCATTCAATGCTTCGTTTGCCGATGACTGGATTGATCAGAAACCTGGAACTGGTTGATGAAGAGATTGTCTTTGAAGTGATCCGACGAGACATAGTCATACGCTTTAATTCCCTAACTTTTTCCTGAATCGCCCTTTCAGGTTTTCGATCCACCGGGAAACCCCTTTTTGCCCAAGCCGCCCTTTCGGGTTTTCGACTTGCCGGGTGTACAGATTCTTTTTTTATTTTATTTTTATGCCTAACTTTTTCCTGAACCGCCCTTTCGGGTTTTCGGTTCACCGGGATGCCCATTTTTGCCCAAGCCGCCCTTTCGGGTTTTCGACTTGTCGGGTTATTTTATGCGTAGTATCTTTTGACTATGTCTGCGTTCGCAGGGTGCGGCAAATCGTCGCCGTCCATGGTGGTCAGAATCATTGCACCACCAGAAAATATGCTCTTGATCACAAATGGTCCTTCATATGTAGGAGTCCATTTGCCCCTGGGATCACTTTGCGGCAAGATAATCCGCTTGATTACGAGATCTCCGACTTGATACACATGACGTCTGACTTTCTTATTGAAGGCCTTGATCATCCGTTTTTGATACGTCTGACCATGGCATATAGCAGCGAGTCGCTTCTCGTCGATCAAATTGAGTTGATCAAGTCGGGTCTGCATCCAATCATCTTCATTCAAACCTGCATCCTTCATAATCCTTAGAGAAGGAATCTGAACTTCCATAGGCAGGACAACTTCCATGCCATATACCAAAGAAAATGGGGTTGCCCCGGTTGAAGTACGTGCCGTCGTACGGTATCCATGCAGAGCAAACGGTAACATCTCATGCCAGTCCTTGTAAGTGACTTTCATTTTCTGAATGATCTTCTTAATGTTTTTGTTCGCAGCTTCAACAACACCGTTCATCTTCGGCCGATAGGGAGATGAATTGTGATGATAAATCTTGAACTATTCGCACAATGCGGTGATCATCGTGTTATTCAGATTTGTACCGTTGTCTGTGATGATCCTGTCTGGAACACCATACCGACATATGAGATTTTGCTTGATAAAGCGGGCAACCACATTTTTAGTAACAGAGGCAAAGGAAGCCGCTTCGACCCACTTGGTGAAATAGTCAATGGCCACCAGGATGAAGCGATGTCCGTTGGAGGCCGTGGGCTTGATCTCTCCAATCATGTCAATGCCCCACATTGCAAATGGCCACGGAGCAGTCAGAACATTGAGAGGAACCGGAGGGATATGAACTTTGTTAGCATAGACTTGACATTTGTGGCAAGTACGGGAATGTTGATGGCAATCAGCTTCCATGGTAGACCAGTAATAGCCTGTCCTTAGGATCTTCTTAGCCATTGTATGCCCGCTCAAGTGAGTGCCAAATGTGCCGCTGTGTATATCAGTCATGATCAACTCTGCTTCAGCTTTGTCTACACATCGGAGTAATACACAATCATGGCTTCGTTTGTAAAGGATGTCGTTGCTCAGGAAGAACTTAGCAGCAAATTTCCTTAAGAACTTCTTGTCATTTACGGAAGCTCCTTCGGGATAATCTCTAGTCTCGAGATACCTTTTGATTTCATGGAACCAGCGTTGTTCCACTACTTCTTCGGTATTAATCTCGTGGCAATGTGCCGTTTCATCCATTCGCTCGATGGTGATTTGGGGAGCCTCGTTATCCCAGTTGAGTTTAAACATGGAGGACATTGTGGCTAGAGCATCTGCTAGCTGATTCTCTTCTCGCGGGAAATGCTCGAAGGTAATTTGCTCGAAATGAGGCAACAATGTTAGGACATGTTCTTTGTATGGGATAAGATTAGGATGCTTGGTATCCCACTCTCCTTTGATTTGACTGATAACTAAAGCTGAGTCCCCAAATACGATCAAAGATTTGATCCCCAAGTGTATAGCAACCTTGAGACCAAAGATGCAAGCTTCGTATTCAACCATGTTATTTGTGCAGCTGAAGCAAAGTCGGGCCGTGAAAGGTGTGTGAAAACCTTACGGAGAAATGAGTACTGCGCCGATACCGTTTCCAAGTGCATTTGAAGCACCATCAAAGTACAGGGTCCATCGGGATCCCTTTTCGGGTTCGTCATACGGTCCGTTACTTTCAATGTTGTCCAAATTCATGATGTCCTCGTCTGGGAAGTCAAATCTCATGGGTTGATAATCTTTGATAGCTTGATGAGCCAGATGGTCAGCTAGTGCACTCCCTTTTATAGCTTTCTGAGTGGTGTACTGGATGTCATACTCGGTTAGGATCATTTTCCATCTAGCTATCCTTCCAGATAAAGCGGGCTTTTCGAAGATATACTTGATGGGATCCATTTTGGAAATCAACAAGGTAGTATGAGTCAACATATACTGTCTTAGTCGGCGAGCAGCCCATACCAAAGCGCAGCAAGTTTTATCGAGCAGTGAGTAGCGAGTCTCACAGTCGGTAAACTTTTTGCTAAGGTAATAAATAGCATGCTATTTTCGACCAGACTCGTCATGCTGGCCCAAAACACACCCCATTGAGTTATCCAAGACGGTCAAATATATGATCAATGGTCTTCCTTCGACAGGTGGCATCAGAATAGGAGGTTCTAGCAAATACTCCTTGATTTTATCAAAAGCAGCTTAGAAATCGTCGTTCCATTCAACTACCTGATCTTTCTTCAAGAGTTTGAAAATTGGCTCACAGGTAGAAGTCAGATGCGAGATGAATCTGGCAATATAGTTCAAGCGCCCCAAGAATCCTCTAACCTCCTTTTCAGTACGGGGAGCAGGCATCTCTTGTATTGCTTTCACTTTTGCTGGATCGACTTCAATGCCTTTGTTGCTTACAATGAATCCCAGGAGTTTACCAGACCTAACTCCAAAAGTGCACTTACTTGGATTCAGCCTGAGTTTGTATTCTTTCAACCTGGAAAACAGCTTTTCTAGATGTTCAAGGTGCTCCTCCTCTGTTTGTAACCGAGCTATCATATCGTCTACGTAAACTTCAATCTCATGATGTATCATATCATGAAATAAAGCTACCATGGCGCGTTGATAAGTTGCCCCTGCGTTCTTCAGCCCGAACGGCATCACCTTGTAACAGAAAGTGCCCCATTGTGTGACAAAAGTTGTTTTCTCCATATCCTCGGGGGCCATTTTGATTTGATTGTAGCCCGAGAATCCATCCATGAAGGAAAACACTTTATGCTGAGCTGTATTGTCGATCAAAATGTCAATGTGTGGAAGTGAAAAATCATCTTTGAGGCTGGCCCTATTCAAATCCCGATAGTCCACACACATCCTGACTTTGCCATCTTTCTTAGGTACTGGCACGATGTTAGCGACCCATTGAGGATAGGACGTAACAGCCAGAAAGCCAGCGTCGAATTGCTTCATCACTTCTGCTTTGATCTTTTCAGACATGTCAGGCCTCATTCGGCGGACTTTTTGCTTGATCGGTGGACAATCCTCTCTTGTGGGGAGACGGTGAACCACAAT
Source organism: Vicia faba (assembly GCA_948472305.1). Taxonomy (NCBI): domain Eukaryota; kingdom Viridiplantae; phylum Streptophyta; class Magnoliopsida; order Fabales; family Fabaceae; genus Vicia; species Vicia faba. The sequence continues at coordinate 1,384,613,355 of OX451739.1, forward strand.
GTCTGTGTCTAAACCTGGCATGTTTTCATAAGACTAAGCGAAGATTTCAACATACTCATTCAACAACTGTATCAGGCGTTCCTTGACACTTGATTCCAGATTGGCACCCACTTGCACCTCCTTCCGGTCTTCCTCGGTCCCTAAGTTGACAGTCTCCAATGACTCTTCGTGCGGTAAGATGGCCCTTTCCTCTTGCTGTAGAAGTCTGGCTAGTTCCCCTGGTACTTCACAACCTTCGTCATCTTCATACTCGGCTTGATTGACCAGATCTTTAGAGTTGTTGAAGGATATAGCAGAATTGTCACCCATGGAATCCGGAGTGGATGGGTACCTGCATTTGTGAGTGTGGGTGTGTGTAAGGGATAGCCATCCTTAAACAAAAAATGAAAAAGGAAAGAAAATGAACACAAGCAGTTTATCAAATGAAAAACGTCCAATGAATCATTAAACATGGCATATGGATATGAAAAATAATCAAAACCCTTACAAATGGACCTACATGCCCCGGGCAAGGCGTGAGGTGAAAAGATAGTGTACGAATTGTTTGAAAATAAATATTACAGACCAAATAGGAAATGTTTAACAGATAAATTACTGATGAATAAAAGTGATGGGGACAAAGTATTTTGCCTCCAAGTTGCTCAATCCTCCTTTGACAGTTGGGTAAATCCACTCTTCGATGTTGCTCTCTTTGTCTTCGTCCTCCAAAGCGTTGATTCCATAGGGAGAAATTTTGACTAGCGCTCTTTCAATCTTCGCACGGCGCATAGCTTTCTGGCCTGCGGTAGTGAACCCTAATCCAAATTTGTCTGTTTTATGGGGAATGTCAGGTAACTGCCCCCATGCTGAATTCTTCCCTTCCTTTATTGCGGCCCTTGCGTCCTCCAGAGATGCCATCCTGGCCATCTGCCTCGGTGTCTCAGCTACCAACTTTGCTACTGTTATTTCAGGAAGGACTTCTTTGAAATGCTGAAAAGGCGTCTCAATGAACTCTCCTTCTACCTCCACATACCGGAAAGAATTCAAGTGGCTAATCATGTACTCCTCTTCACCATGGACATTAATGATCTTTCCCTTGACAGGATACTTCAACATCTGATGTAAGGAGGAGGTGACTGCCCCAGCATGGTGTATCCAAGGCCTACCCAGCAAGCAAGAGTATGACGGACGGATGTCCATCACATAGAAAGTAGACTTAAACACCTCAGTGCCTATCTTGATGGGAATTTCAACCTCCCCATGGACCATTCTCTTCGAACCATCGAAAGCTCTGAAAACAATATCACTCGGCTTCAACTCCAACCCTTCACAATCTAGTTGGTCGAAGGCCTTCTTACGCAGTACATTCAGCGACGAACCAGTGTCGACCAAGACATGCGCGAGGGTAGTTCCTCGACACTCGACTGAAATGTGAAAAGCATCATTGTGGTTTCTACCTTTAGGAGTTAGGTCGGCATCAGAGAAACCTAATCCATTGTCTGCGGTCAGGCTAGCCACGCAATTTTGAAATTGATCCGCAGAAGTTTCCTGGGGCACATGGGCTTCCTTCAGGAATTTTATCAGGGCTTTAGCGTGCGCTTCCGAGCAAAGTAGCAGTGCCAACATGGAGATCTTTGAGGGGGTTTGCCCCAGTTGTTCTACCACATCGTAATCACTCCTTTTGATTATCTTCAAGATCTCATCCATTTCTTTCTTGGAGGTTTCCGGGATGACCAAGGGTTGATCCCTCGTCCTGACGAGCTCATCTTGGATTCCCTTACCTTTATCAACAACGGTAGGAGGGACAATACTAGGAACAACAACATCTTCAATCAATGGGGTTCTAGCGGAGAGTTTTGTTGGTGCAGGGATGACCTTGTCGGCAGATGAGGGTCCAAAGATTGCTCTTGGAGGGGCAATCTCTGGAGAAAATATTCTCCCGCTCCTGGTGATTTTGCTCGTGCCTGCAATGTTACCAATGCTGGCTTCTTCATCATCCTAACTTTCTTCAGTTATTTCGATTTGTTTAATACCATGGTAGTAGACGTCGCCGCCGTAGTTCCATGGTATCGACTTCTCAGAAACATAGGGGACAGGCCCTAGCATTGTTATCTTCAAAGGAACAGATTTCGTAGCTGGTGTAATCTTAACAGGATTTCTGACGGCCTTGGAAAGATTGGCGTGAATGGTTATGATTGAGACGTCTTCAATATGGGTTGGAACAGCAGAAACTTTTTCAAACAAAATTTGTCGACTATCCATAAGGCCTTGGATGCCTTTCTTCAGTAACGGACAATCAAACGGCAGAGAGTAACAACAATAGCAGTCTTCTTTACATCCCGGGAAGATCCCGGCCCTTAACAGATTCAACTTAATGGTTAACAAAGGAGTTATCAGATCATTAACATCAGCAACATACAAATCTTCTTCAATGGCATTGACATTTCGGCCGTGCTTCGGCATGGGAGCAGATATCACATTAGGCTTCTCCGGAGCGTCAAACTCCACCTCCTTCGCCTCTATCAGGTCTTGGATTTTATGCTTGAGTGCCCAACAATCATTGGTGTCGTGCCCGACACTGTCAGAATGGTAAGCGCATTTAGCATTAGGATGATAATACGGAGAGGACGTATTCACATTTTTTGGTGCCTCCTTGATAGTGGCGATATTCAACTTTAACAGATGGGGAAGCACTTGCGCTGGAGTCATATTAATGCGGGTGAACTGCCGTTGTGGCCGTTCCACCCTTTGCTGATTTGGTCTGGACTGGTTATAGCGAGGCTGCTCACTTGAAGGGTTTTGAATCATTACGGCCCCCACTGTCGGTCGGCGTTAAGTCTTCCCTGCTCTTCTCTGAGAATATACCACAGTCGTTTCCTTCTTAAAAGGTTTCTTCTCAACACTTGCAGCAACACCCTTCTGAATCTTTCCTGACTTGATGCCAACTTCTATTCTTTCGCCCGTTAAGATCAAATCGGTAAACCCCGCGGAAGAGTTACCAATCAGATGATTGAAAAATGGCCCAGATAGGGTCCCAAGAAACATATCAACAAGTTCGCGGTCGGTTAAAGGAGGCTGCACCCTGCCAGCCAAATCCCTCCATTTTTGTGCATATTCTTTGAATCCCTCGCCTGTTCCTAGTGACATACCCTGAAGTTGGGTACGAGTAAGAGCAAGGTCAGAATTATACTGGTATTGTTTGTAAAAAGCGGTGGCAAAGTCTTCCCAATTTCGGACGCTGGTTCCCTCTAGCTGATAAAACCACTCCAATTGAGCCCCAGAAAGGCTGTCTTAAAAGAAATAAATCCAAAGGTTTTTATCTGCCGTATAAGGTTGAATCTTTCTCACGTAGGACCTGAGATGCATTTTTGGACAGGACAGCCCATCATACCTCACGAACACTGGCACCTTGAACTTTGGGGGAATCACAATCCCGGCAACCAAACCCAAGTCTTCAAAATCCAAACCCGGTACTCTTTGTAATTCCATGGCGGCCAACCTGTCTTCTAGCCCTTTGTATTTATCATCAGCTGGAGGGTATTGTTGATCAGAATAATCTTCATCCTCTTCGACCTCCTCTTCTTCCACATCGGACTCGGAAGGTACCGCAGCCCCACCTCCTTTGCTGGTTCCTTCATCAGAAGTAGGAGGAAATTCAAGCACTCTCCGAGCTTCTCCGTCAAATCTTCTCCCCAGAGTTGCCACCCCGAGTCTCTTTTTCTTCTTCTTCACTGGGTCTTTATTCCCCAGCAAGGTCTTGAGATCCTCCTGACCTTTAGCCAAGGTTGTCAGGAGTTGCTGAAACTGTGCATTTTGAGCTTGTAGGTCTTTGACTGTTTGCTCGAGATCCATCCTACTGAAATAAACGGCAGACAGATAAGGAAACCTGGAGTGAGACCTGCTTATGCACATGATGAATGATATGCTTATGTATGCGATGCATTCAAGGATTTAGGACATTCAAAATTGTTTCAGACAAAGAAGAACGCACGTCATATTAATAAGAAGAAATTTGTTAGTACATAAATGCCCCATGGGCCAAATATTACAAAAACTTCTCAAGGTAAAAAGACATTGCGCATCCTCTTCGGTGCGATGTAGGTATTGAGGGCCTCTTGCTCATGGGGTCGGCGGGTAAGCTCTAAAACCTTCTTCTCACTGGCGTAGAAGCTAGCTTCAAAAGTGTTCCGTTCTTCCTTGAGCTGAATCCAACTTTTCTGCATTTCCTCCCACGATGTAGGCATGTCAGGATGTAGGATGGTGTAAGGAACCTCTCCTTCATTGACGGGCTCTTTAATCACAGGGAGTACATGAGGATAAGGCATCATTAGACTTTGGGCTCGGGCTCGTACCCACTTGAGATAAGGCTCAAGAGGGATGGAGTTCTTGTGTCCCAGAGTCTTGCTATCAACCTTGTTGGGCCTCCCCCAAGCTCTGATGAATCTTTGGCGAAGTCCTTGCGCATCGTTGTCGAAGTCAAAAACTAGGTCAGGAATCAACATGTCGTGAGGGCCATCCCTCCGTGCATATCCAAATTGCCTCAAAGCTAGGCAAGGGTTGTAGGTGATACCTCCTCTGATTCCAAGTAAAGGAACATTAGGAAACTCTCCACAACGATCGATGATGATGACATTTTCTCTGGACCGAGAACACCAATGTACATCAGAGTGAGTAAGAGTCATCAACCATTGGGACCACCTTGAGCCTTGGTCGTTCTTTAGGACAGATTGTGGAAGGTGCGAAATAAACAACCTTGCAAGGAGAGGAGTACAACACATGAGAACACCCCTCTTTCTCATTGTTCGTGTGTAAAATGAGTGAAGGATGTCCCCAAGCAATGTTGGTATTGGATTTCTGGACAAGAAGATTTTGACGGCGTTGACATCTACCAATTGGTCAGGATTTGGGAACAAGACCAACCCATAGATAAGGAGTGCCACAATCTCTTCAAAGGCTTGAAGGTCCAATGAATTCCAACATTCTTGTTCCTTCTCAACCAAGAATTTTGCTAAGAATCCTTTGACGCCACTTCTGGTTTCCCAATGCCCCTTGATGTCGGATGGTTGTAGATGTAATGCTCGAGCAACATCTTCCGGCTTTGGTTCCTTTTCCGTACCGTTGAAGGGTAGTTGATTAAGGATAGGAATTTTCAGGAGTTGAGAAAACTCCTCCAAAGTGGGAACCAACTGGTAATCAGGGAAAGTGAAACAGTGGTGAAGAGGGTCAAAGAACTGGAATAGCACTTTCATCATGTCTTCTTCAATGTTGGTGTTGACTAAGCTGAGCAGTCTACCAGTCTACCCGGTGCCTACATTGCTAGGGGATATCCTACACTCTTTTCACACTCGCACAATGAGGAAAAGAGGTGTCCTTATGTGTTGCACCCCTCTCCTGGAAAGATGGTTTATTTCTCATCTGCCCCAATCAGTCTTAAAGAATGAGCAAGGTTCAAGGTGGTCACAAAGGTTAATGATGCTCAAACATTCAGACATTCATTGGTGCTCTCGATCCAAAGAGAATGTTATCATCGTCGACCGTTGTGGGGAATTACCTAATGTCCCTCTACTTGGAATTAGGGGAAGTATCACCTACAACCCATGTTTAGCCTTAAGAGAGTTTGGTTACGCTCGAAGGGATGGCCCGTACGAGATGTTGATTCAAGTTTTGGTATTCGACTACGACAACGACGACCAAGGTCTTTGCTCGAGATTTATCCGAGCTTGGAGGAAGCTGAACAAGGTAGATAGCAAGACTTTGGGGCACAAGAATTCCATCCCTCTTGAGCCTTACCTCAAATGGGTACTAACTCGCGCTCAAAGTCTTATGATGCCTTATCCCTCCATTTTCCCGATAATTATTGAGCCTGTCATGGAGGGAGACGTTCCATACACTATCCTACATCCTGACATGCCCATATCTCTTGAAGACCTACAATGGGATTGAATACAACTCAAAGGAGAGCGAGATACTTTCGAAGCCTAATTCTACGCAAGCAAGAAGAAGGTTTTGGAACTCACTAAGCTACTTCATGAGGAGCGTACTCTAAATGCCTACATTGCACCAAAGAGGATGCACACTACCTTTTTATCTTAGAGTTTTGTATTATTTTGTCCAAAGGGGCATCGATGTACTCAAAATTTATCTTATTAATATAACGTGTATTTCTTTTTGTCTAAAACAAACTTGAATCTTTGAAATCCTTGAAAACATCGCATATACACATATCATTCATCATAGCATAAACAGGTCTTTTGCAATAATTCTCCTTATCTCTCTACTGTTTATTTCAAGTAAGATGGATCTCGAGCAAACAATGAAAGATCTCCAAGCCCAGATTACGCAGTTTCAACAATTTCTCATGACCCTAGCCAAGGGGCTAGAAGAATTGAAGACTCTGCTGGCTGAAGAGAGGAAAAAGAAAACAAAGAAGGTGACCAGAGTCTTAAACATGGGAAGAAGATTTCATGGGCAGACAAGAAGGACTTTGAATTTTGCAACAACATCCGGTAAAGGAGAAGGGAAAGGCAAGGAAACAGCTGTCCCGTCAGAATCGGAAGAAGAGGAGGAAGAAGAGGAAGACTACTCTAGGGAACAATATCCTCCAGCTGATGACAAGTACAAACATCTTGAAGAGTGTTTGAGCGCAATGGAAATACAAAAGGCGCCATGCTTAAACTTTGAGGAATTGGGACTAGTGTCGGGGATTGTGATTCCTCCGAAATTCAAAGTGCCTATGTTTGCAAAATATGATGGTGTGTCGTGCCCCAAAATGCATCTCTGGTCATATGTGAGAAAAATCCAACCCCACACCGCTGATAAAGACTTATGGGTGCACTTTTTCCAAGACAGTATGTCTGGAACACAACACGACTGGTTTTACCAACTAGAAAGAGCCAACGTCCATAATTGGGAAGATCTTGCCGCAACATTCTAAAAGCAATATCAATACAATGCTGATTTGGCGCCTACCCGTACTCAACTCCAGAGTATGGCCATGGCTTCCAATGAAGGTTTCAAGGATTACACACAAAAATGGAGACATTTGGCTGGAAGAGTTCAACCCCCTCTGTCTGAAAGGGAATTGGTAGACATGTTCTAAGGCACCTTATCTGACCCCTTCTTCAACCATTTAATCGGAAGTCATCTGCAGGCTTTACTAAACTAATATTAACTGGAGAGAGGGTGGAAGCTGGCATAAAAAGTGGAAAGATTCAGAAGGATTCATCTTCTTCTGCAGCTGTAAGGAAGCCTTTCATCAGGAAGAAAGAGGTAGCTGCTGTATATCCGCAAAGGAACCAAGATAGAGCCGAACGCCGACCAATGGTAGGGGCTGTTATGATTCCCAAGCCTACATCTGATCAACAAAGAAATAATCAACCAAGGGTAGAAAGGCCAGTCAGGCAGTTTACCAGAATTATAATGACTTTGTCTCAAGTATTACCGCATCTTCTGAAAGAAGCTCCGAAAAACCCCAATACAACATCCCCTCATTATCATCACAATTCCTGTTGCGCATATCACTCTGAAAGTCCTGGTCACGATACTAATAACTGTTGGGCCTTGAAGAACAAAATACAAGACCTTATTGAAGCACAAGAAATTGAGTTTAATGCGCCCGAGAAGCCAAATGTCATTTTTGCTCCTATGCCCAGACATGGTCACAATACCAATGCCATTGAAGAAGATTTGTTTGTTACCACAGTTGATGAACTCATGACTCCACTTCCAACCATTAAGATAAACTTGTTGAAAGCCAGTGTGTTCCCGGGCTGTAATGAAGTTTGCCATCTCTGATTGTCCTCACCAACTGATTGCCCTTTGTTGAAGGCAGGCATTCAATTCCGGATAGATAACAAAGAGATTTTGTTTAAAAAACTTCTGTTTCACCTATTCCTGTTGAAGATGTTTCTATCATTACCATTTCCGCCAATTCTTCCAGGGTCTCCACCAAAAGACCCGTTAGAATTACATCGGTTCAGAAAGCAACTCCTTTAGTAATCACAATGCCTGTGCCAGTCCCATATGAATCAGACAAAACTGTGCCGTGAAATTACGGAGGGGACATTTACTACCATGGCATCAAACAAGACTGGCAGGCCACCGAAGAGATAAACTCCGAAGAAGAAGGTCCCGACATCAGTAATATTGCCGCAACCAGCAAAATTACCCGAAGCGGTAGGATCTTTTCTCCAGAAATTGCTCCCCCTAAAGCAGTTTTTGGATTCGTGATCATCCCTATGGATGCTCCAAAGGTTACTTCCGTACCCATAATCATCTTTGCAAATGCTCCTATTGACAAAGTTGTTACAACTCCTATTATCATTCCTACCAACACTCCTGCTGCCGAGACTCGAGGAAAGAGTATTCAAGTGGAGCCTGTCCGGACAAAGGCTCAATCACTGACTATCCCTGAGGCTTCCAAGAAAGAAATGGAGGAGATCCTAAAAATTATAAAGAAGAGTGACTACGATGTAGTTGAACAATTGGGGCAAACTCCCTCCAAAATCTCCATGCTGACATTACTACTGTGTTCCAAGGCACATGCGAAAGCCTTGGTGAAGTTCCTAAAAACAACCCATGTGCCTCAAGAGACGTCTGCTGATCAATTCCAAGACTGCGTAGCCATATTTACAGCGGATAATGGCCTAGGTTTGTCAGATGTTGATATGACACCGAGGGGAAGAAATCATAATGAGGCATTACATGTCTCAGTGGAATGCAGAGGCACAACTATGGCCCATGTTTTGGTGGACACAGGCTCATCCTTGAATGTATTACCGAAAAAAGCTCTTGACAGACTTGACTGCGAGGGACTGACGTTAAAACCAAGCAACATAGTAGTAAGGGCATTTGATGGCTCGAAGAGGATGGTACAAGGGGAAGTGGATATCCCCATAAAGGTTGGGAATCAAACTTTCAATCCAACCTTTTATGTAATGGATATCCACCATTCTTACTCCTGTCTGCTAGGATGGCCATGGATCCACGACACTGTTACCTCTACATTGCACCAGATGCTAAAGTATCCGGTCCAAGGGAAGATTATCACTGTCCATGGAGAGGAAGATTACATGATCATCCATCTCAATTCCTTCAGATATGTGGAATTGGACAGTGAATTCATTGAAACTCCATTTCAACACTTCGAAGAGGTCCCCCAAAAGGTGGCAGTGACCAAGACTGTGTCCCAGATTCCTAAGATTACAAGACCTCCACTCCGGATGTCATCACTAAAGGACGCCAAAGTAGTGGTAGAGGAAGGTGGATGCACCATCTGGGGGCAACTTCCAGATATCCCGTATAAGTCTGACAAGTTTGGCCTAGGTTTCACTTCAAGTGCTCAAAAAGCTGTACGCCGTGCCCGTGCTGGAGGGCCACCCTTGAAGATTAGCAACCGTGAGGTCAACGCGGTAGAAGATGGTGAAGATGGCTGCAACCTAGAGGAATGGATCTTTCCGACTGTCAATGGAGGGCTCAACAATTGGGAGGCCAGAGATTTCATCCCAATCACTTTCATCCCTCAGTAATTTATCTTTACATTTTGTTGGATCTGTAATATTCAAAACAATTCACTCTCTTAAAACCTTGTGTCTTACCGGAGGCACAATGGTCCATTTGTAAGGGTTATTATTTCATCTTCATATGACATCAATGAATCATGGACGTTTTCGCATTCAAACTTTTGTGCTCATTATTTTTATTTTACATTTTATTTTCTTTCAAAGATAGTTATACCCTTACACACATCCACACTTACGATGCAGGTATCCATCCATTCTGGATCCCATGGGTAACGATACTGCTAGGGCCTTTCGTGACTCTGAGAATCTAATCTACCAAGACGAAGACAAAGGTGAGGAAGATTGTGAAGTACCAGGGGAACTGACCAGACTGCTACAACAAGAAGAAATAACCATTCATCCTCACGAGGAACCCATGGATACAATCAACCTGGGTACCGAAGAAGACAAAAAAGAGGTCAAAGTGGGTGCCAATCTAGAACCCAGTGTCAAGAAGCGTCCGATTCAGTTGTTGCATGATTATGTCGAAGTCTTTGCCTGGTCAAATAAAGATATTCCAGGACTTGGTGAAGATATTGTGGTACATCGTCTTCCTACGAGAGAGGATTGTCCGTCAGTAAAGCAAAAGGTACGTCCAATGAGGCCTGATATGTCAGAAAAGATTAAAGTAGAGGTCATGAAGCAATTTAACGCTGGATTCTTGGCTGTCACCTCTTACCCCCATTGGGTTGCCAATGTTGTTCCAGTGCCCAAGAAAGATGGCAAAGTGCGAATGTGTGTGGACTATAGAGACCTAAATAGGGCGAGCCCTAAAGATGATTTTCCACTCCTCCACATTGATATCCTAGTTGACAATACGGTACAACACAAAGTGTTTTCCTTCATGGACGGATTCTCAGGTTACAACCAAATCAAAATGGCACCTGAGGACATGGAGAAAACAACATTTGTCACACAGTGGGGCACATTCTGCTACAAGGTGATGCCATTCGGACTGAAGAATGCTAAGGCAACCTACCAGCGCGCCATGGTAGCTTTATTTCACGACATGATACATCATGAAATAGAAGTCTACGTGGACGATATGATAGTCAGATCGCAAATAGAAGAAGAGCACCTTGATCACTTACAAAAACTGTTTGAGAGACTGAAGAAGTACAAGCTAAGGTTGAATCCAAACAAGTGCACATTCGGGGTACGGTCTGGTAAGCTCCTGGGCTTTATTGTCAGCAACAAAGGTATTGAGGTCGATCCTGCCAAAGTTAAAGCAATACAAGAGATGCCTTCTCCTCGTACTGAGAAGGAAGTCAGAGGATTCTTGGGACGTTTGAACTATATCGCCAGATTCATTTCTCACGTGACAGCTACTTGTGAGACAATCTTCAAACTATTGAAGAAAGATCAAGTAGTCAAATGGAATGATGAATGCCAAGTTGCTTTTGATAAAATCAAATAATACTTACAAGAGCCTCCAGTGTTGATGCCACCAATCGAGGGAAGACCGTTGATTATGTATCTGACTGTTTTAGAAAACTCAATAGGGTGTGTATTGGGATAGCATGACGAGTCTGGCCGAAAAGAGCACGCTATTTATTACCTGAGCAAAAAGTTTACCGACTTTGAAACCATATATTCACTGCTCGAGAAAACTTGCTGCGCTCTGGTATGGGCTGCTCACCGGCTAAGACAGTATATGCTGACTCATACTACCTTGTTGATATCTAAGATGGATCCGATAAAATACATCTTCGAGAAGCCTGCTCTTTTTGGGAGAATAGCGAGATGGCAAATGTTTCTAACATAATATGACATACAGTATACCACCCAGAAAGCTATAAAGGGTAGTGTAATAGCCGATCACCTTGCTCACCAAGCTGTGGAAGACTACCGGTCCATGAAGTTTGAATTTTCGGATGAAGACATCATGACATTGACAACTACGGAGAAATCAGGCCATACGAAGGACCTGAACAAGGATCCCAATGGACCCTGTTCTTTGATGGGGCATCTAACGCACTTGGCAATGGTATTGGTGCTCTACTCATATCTCTAGAAGGTTGTCATACTCCCTTTACTGCCAGACTTTGCTTCAATTGTACAAACAACATGGCGGAATACGAAGCATGCATCTTTGGTCTCAGAGCTGCCATAGACTTGGGGATCAAATCATTGGATGTATTCAGAGACTCAGCCTTGGTCATCAGTCATATCAAAGGGGAATGGTACACCAAACACCCTAACCTTATCCCTTACAAAGAACATATTTTGACATTGCTACCACATTTTGAGGAGATTACCTTGGAGCACTTCTCGCGAGAAGAAAATCAGCTAGCAGACGCTCTAGCCATAATGTCATCTATGTTTAAACTTAATTGGGATAACGAGGCTCCTCAGATCACCATCAAACGAATGGATGAACCAACACACTGTCACGAGATTAATACTGAAGAAGTAGTGGACCAGTCTTGGTTTCATGGAGTCAAAAGGTATCTCGAGGCTCAAGAATATCCAGAAGGAGCTTCAATCAATGATAAGAAGTTCTTAAGGAGATTTTCTGCTAAATTCTTCCTTAGTAATGACATCCTGTATAAACGCAATCATGACTCTATATTACTTTGGTGCATATATAAGGTTGAAGCTAAAAGGATCATGGCCGAATTACACGAAGGCACTTTTGGCACCCATTCCAGTGGGTATACGATGGCAAAGGAAATCCTACGGGCAGGCTATTACTAGTCTACCATGGAAGCAGATTGTTATCAACACTCTCGAACTTGCCATAAGTGTCAAATTTATGTTGGCAAGGTGCATGTACCTCCGGTTCCTCTGAATGTCTTAACAGCTCCTTGGCTCTTTGCTATGTGGGGAATAGATATGATTGGGGAAATCAAATCGACAACCTTCAATGGACACCGCTTCATCCTAGTGGCCATTGACTATTTTACAAAATGGGTGGAGGCAGCTTCCTTCGCTTCCGTCACAAAGAACGTTGTTGCCCGCTTCATCAAGCAAAATCTCATTTGCCGGTACGATATCCCCAAAAGGATCATCATTGAAAATGGTACAAATCTGAACAACACTATGATCACTGCCTTGTGCGAGCAATTCAAGATTCAACATCACAATTCTCCCCCCTATCGGCCGAAGATGAATGGTGCTGTCGAAGCTGCGAATAAGAACATTAAAAAGATCATACAGAAAATGACAGTCTCATACAAAGACTGGCATGAGATGTTACCATTCGCTCTCCACGGATATCGTACCACATCTCACACATCAACCGGGGCAACACCCTATTCTTTGGTTTACGGCATGGAGACTGTCTTGCCTATCGAGGTTCAGATCCCCTCTTTGAGGATTATGAAGATGTAGGGATGAACGAAGACGATTGGATCCAGACTCGACTTGACCAACTGAACTTGATTGATGAAAAGAGACTTACTGCTATTTTCCATGGTCAAATGTATCAAAAACGGATGATCAAGGCTTTCAACAAGAAAGTCAGATGCCAAGTGTATCAAGTTGGGGATCTAGTGATCAAACGCATCATATTGCCACAAGGTGATCCCAGGGGAAAATGGACTCCTACCTATGAAGGACCAATTTTAATCAAAAACATATTCTCTGGTGGGGCAATGATCTTGACCACCATGTATGGCGACGACCTGCCGCACCCTGCGAACGCGGACATAGTCAAAAGATACTACGCATAAGAGACCCTCTAGGTTGACATACCTAGGCAAAACAAGGGCGTTCCGGTGAACCAATAAGGTTCGGGAAAAAGTTAGGGATAAAACAAAAAATCTGTACACCTGGAAAGTTGAAAACCCGAAAGGGAAACTTGGGAAAAAAAAGGGTTTCCTGGTGGAATGAAAACCCGAAAGGGCGGTCCAGGAAAAAGTTAGGGAATTAAAGCGTATGACTATTTTCCGTTGGATCACTTTACGGACAACCTTTGGCTTTAACTAACAAACTCATAGGTTCTGATCAATTTAATCATCTTCGGGCGAGGCAACAAATAAACATGATGCTCGAAGATACGAAGGCTATAGCAGAATGGAAACCCCATGGGATTTTTGTACACATAGATATCTTTTCTTTGTATCAAAATTTTCATTTTTTACGACATCATTCTCTTACTAGAATGATTGTCTCCTTGTACAAAAAATACTTATTCAAATTTATTGTACCCAAAAATTTGCCCTCTCATTTTTATCAACACAAGACTCTTGGAACTCAGGATCAAGCTAGGGTTTGCTCTGCTCAACACACCTCCTTGCACTGTTGACCTAAATTAGGGTTTGAGTTTGCACAGGGATTTTTGGACCTTCAATGCCCACATTGGCTTTCATACTTCATGTTGGACTCATAAGTTTGCCCATACCAAGTTTCAAGCCTTGAATCAAATTTTTGCCCAGTCAATTGGACAGTTGACCTAGAAATCAGCCGTATTGGGGAAAAGTCAACTGTGGCCAATTTACAGTCAAACCTCATGAATTTTGACCCACATCAACATTATGAACTCATATGAACCATTTGATCAAGTTTGGACCACAAATCCACAAGAAATATAATCAGATCACCAAAAGGGCAAAATGGTCATTTTTAGGGTTTTGACTGTACAAAAGCAATTTTTGACTGTTTAACCTAGACAATGGAAAATCAAGTTCAACCATGGGATCAAGGACTCAATGACATTATCTTGACCTATTCAACAAGTTCAAAAGATCTCAAATGCATAGGATTGACAGATGAATTTTTCAGTCAACTGATCAAAATTTGACTGTATACTAAAAAGTCAAACTTTGACTTTTTGGTCAAAATCAAGTGCCAAGGGTCTTTTTTCATCAAGATGTGTCAAATTATGAAACTTGTTCATCAAGAAACCCAAAATTGCAAATTAGGGTTTGAAATTGAAAAATTTTCATAACTTGGAATTTTTCTAAGTTATGAAATTTTTTTAATTTTTCCTAACTTTGTCCCACATTTTCACCAAGATGCAAATGGATTCAAACAAAACTTACAACATGAAAGTTGTAGTCCATCACAAATTCTACAATTTTTATTCACAAAGTTTTCTCAAAAGAAGCTTGGATCTCAAGTTATGATTTTTGGAACAAGGGTCCCTAAAACTTTTAACTTAGAGAAATTTTGCCCTAGTTTAGGCAGGATTTTGACCCATCTTCTTGGCCATTTTTCACATAGTTCCACTTGGAGTCTCAAGTTGCATTTCAAAGATGGATTATAGTAATTGTTAAAAGCTTTCCAAATTGTCCAAGAACTCCTCAAACACATTTGTGGTTAGGGAGAATCGAATGCTTGAAGTTGGAAAAAACTCACTTTGTAACCATGGCCAATACATGTTCATACAAGTTGCAAAATATGACCAAACTAGCTTTGTACTTGATTACAGGTCTCTAAACCAATTTACACTCAAAAATTGAATGCAAATACATTGGACATTGGTGTTATTCTGATCATTAGAGCTTGGCACAATGAATAATTCCATTTTAGGCATAAAGATGGCACTTCCATTTTCATAAAGGCAACTTTATGTCAAATTGTTTTTCTTGAGCCTTAGACTTCTTTCTTTGCAGCAAACAAGTTCCACAAACTCAGGCAAAGGTACAAGGAACTTGTGCATGCTTGGAGATAGCCTGTACATGCCTATCTCATTTCAGTTCACACTTTTCTTTCAAAACAAGTCATTGTGCCAAAAGTCCATAACTTGCATATCTGATACAATCAACTTAAGACAACATTTCAAACAAGTTTTGCACATCCTTGTGAGCCAGAAACACGAGCCATTCAGCCCTCAAACACCCTTGTACACAAAAATCACATTTTCTTGCAAAACAGGGCAGGCCCTGCAGAATCACTTCCATTTCCACACCCACTCGTGCGTTTTGCTTGCAACTTGTTCCAATACCTTCCATTCAACTCACTCAAGCTATCCGAAACCTCCATTGCCAACTGTAACTCCATTTACAGTGTTCACCATTTTTGTTTTGAAGCTTTGCAGGTTGAGTTCTGTAGAGAGATTCAGGCCATTTCAAAACAAACTAAGCATTAGGAAAGGTCAAAGGAACATCAAGCAAGCTCAAAAGAACCTCAAGCCTCACTGAAAGTTGTTGCATTGTCCAACTCGAATCCAACTAAAACAGGTTTTTCATCAACTTCTATCTCTCTATTTAGGAACATTTAGCCTTAGGTTTGTGAATGAAAGATGTAGTACTCATTGCCCTGAAACCATACATATGCTCAGTTTTCATTTATATCAATCGTGCTAGGAGAATTTCATCCATGAGCATGCTGAAAAAGTTAGGTTAGATTTTAAGGTCATAGAAATTCTATCTGGTCTTTGAGAGTTAGATTTAATGTTTTATATGGTTGAAATCGTTGTTTAATGCTCTACAAGTTTCATGTTTTGAGTTTTGGCAAAAGATCACGTTTCCAGGAGTTAGCAGTTGGTACAGGGCAAGCGCGCGTTTGTCACAAGGAAGAAGATGAAGTGGAAATGGGTTGGGCCTGTTTTGTTCTTCTTTTTGCAGCTCCCTCTTTTCTTTTTGCACCCCCCTGGCCCAATTTCTTTATACTTTGTTATTTTTGCATTTTTATTTCATTTCTGATTTTATTATTTTATCCCCAAATATAAAAAATGCTTAAAAATATTTTCACATTTTTTTTACATTTATTTGGCATTTTATTCTTTTCTTTCTAACATTAAAAACACTTTTAATACTTTTTATTATTTGTTTAAATTTAAAAATAATGTAAATAATACTCTTATTTTTATTTCTTATCTTTTATTCACACTGAAAATATTTTCTTGAATATACTTTATTTTTGTAAATATTTTTATTTTATTATATATATATATATATATAATATATATATATATATATATATATATATATATATATATATATATATATATAATTATATATATATATATATATATAATATATATATATATATATATATATATATATATATATATATATATATTAAAAATATATATATATATATTTAATATATATATATTAAAATATATATATATATATATATATATATATATATATATATATATATATATATATATATATATATATATATATATATATATATTTAATATATATATAATATATATATATATATATATATATTATATATATATATATATATATATATATATATATATATATTTAATATATATATATATATATATATATATATATATATATATATATATATATATATATATATATATATATATATATATATATATATATATATATATATATATATATATATATATATATATATATATATATATATATATATATATATATATATATATATAAACCATAGAATAAAAATACAAAAATATTACATTTTTATTTTTATTATTATTTGCACTAAAAAAAACACCTTATTTAAAATATATTTCATTTTTATACATGTTAATATATTTTTGTATATAAATAATATATAATATTATTTTCTTAAAGAAAATTAGGGTTTACCCTAAAATAAATAAAATTAACCTTTTTATTTATTTATTTCTTTTATATTTCTTTACATTGAAAATATTTTTTAAATACATAAAAACTTAATTTTTGCATAATACATTTTATTTAACATTTATTTATTTTGTTTATTTAAATAATTGTACATTTAAATATTATGCATTGTAAATTGAATTTGGTTGTAATAACCTAGGGTTTATATTTCTTGTCAAATATCCCCTATTCAAAATTGTACCCCCATCCCCATAATCATGTTGTAATAGCTTAAAATTTAATTTCTCGCACTTTTACGCTTTCAATTATGCTATGATTAGAGAATTAGGGTTTGTATACAAAATCAAAACCTACAAATAGTTTGACCGAATCAAAGACAAAAATGCATGAAAAACAAACACAATGCACACTTGCACCTCTAGGGTTACAATCCACTTGTTGCCTTAAAAAAAATGGCCATGGTATGCATGTTAAGTAATTTGGCAAAACAAAAACAAACAAAAGATCATAGTCCCTCGATGACGCTATCTGAGTTGCCTAAACAAAAATGATCAAGTCCCTCAAGAAAATTGCCAAAAATACTTGACACAAATTGCTATCATGGTCTATACGATGACCCGCGTCTGTCCCGTTTAACATCCTAACACAAGGTTGTTCACCAAATACAATGGTGAAACAACACTGTTAAAAGGGTTAAAAACATAAGAAAGATCTTTGAGTAAAATAGGATAGATAGCTCTTTGTTACTTGATCAAAAGCTTGCAAAACATCCTTGCTATTTTCAAACCCACTTCACAACACAAATTCAAAACCCTACTTTCAAACATTGAAAACCTTTCAAAAACAAAAACACTTTTGTATACATTCAAACAAGAATCATTACAAAGGTTGCCACAACGATGGCCTCTTTTCAAAACATCTTTCCAAATCACACACAAAGCACCATTTCAAATAATTAAAGAGCACCATTTCAAATAATTGAAAAGCAAAGCAAGTGATCTAAACAAGTAACTAAGAGCCCATGGATAACCATGGATGAAAAGGGTGCTCGCACCTTCCCTTTTCATAATCTACTCCCCGAACCCAAGAAAACATCTCAAAGGTCTTTCATGTGCTTTTTGACCTTTGCTTAGGATAAAATAAAAAGTCGGTGGCGAATCTTGCTAAACCGAAACATTTGCGAACACAAACGCAAAATCCCAAGTCAATTCTCCCACCGTATCACAAAAGTCAATACAAAACATTCCTTTGAAAGTGCAAAAGCTATTTGTCTTTTCTTTACGCTCATGTTTTGTTTACAAAAACGTCCAATGATTCATTGTTGAACATATGCATTTGAACATAATTACTGTTTACAGATAAACAAAATGGGAAAGATAATTACTGATAGGTTAAAAGAATAGGAAAATATCTTTAGGTTATTCCATAAGTAATCCCCTATAGGACGCTATTTAAATCCCCAATGGAATAAAGTTTCAAATTATTGATCCCTAGTAGAATTCGTCAAATTTTTCAAGATTCCCCAATAGGATTTTACAAACAGTACATGGCATGGCCCTTACAACAAAATTTATTTCTCTAAACAGAAATTTATAAACACTTCAACTTCACAACATGAAGACTTACACTCCATATCCTCAGCAGCAGTCAGGGATTTATTTTCCCTAAATCAAACAGCAATACAACAAATCAACTCACATACGCATACATCGCATTCATATATCATAAACATTGATAAACACTAATGTATACAACATAATCCCATTATGCATACATTTCATGTATCATGACTTGAAATTTTAAGCTAACATTTTACCCTTTTCAGGATAAGATTAACAACTATCATTAACAATGTTCAAAGTTTTCAGATACAGTTCAGATACGCTCCAGATGCGGATGTCATCCTGATACTCATTCAGATTCAACCTTTTGATACGGTTCAGATACGCTCCAGATACGAATGCCATCCTGATACTCATTCGAATCTCAACTCTTGATACAGTTCAGATACGCTCCAGACACGGATGCCATTCTGATACTCGTTCAGATCCCAACTTCAAGATACAATATAGATACGCTCCAGACATGGATGCCATTCTGATACTCGGACAAAAAATCAGCTTTCAGATACACCTCAGATACGCTTCAGACACGGACGCCATTCCGATGCTCATTCTTTCAGCTTACAAATTACAATTCAACAATCACTTTTAGATGGCATCTTTAAGCCCATCTCCTATAGATTTCTATCACTTCTCCAAATGGCATCTTTAAGCCCATTTCCCTACCATCACATCGCCAAAGTGAAATTTTTTGGGCACTCTAGTGTCCAATTATCTCCTACCTTCGAGTCACGAATGGCAAAACTCGTCAATCTAACTCTTCAGGCTTAAGAAGATTGAACAGGGGCAGCTGTTGTACCCCAAAATTTTCCCTCTCACTTATCAAGAATTTTCTCACAAGATCTCTTTGACTCAAGACTGCATTAGGGTTTGACCAGCTCAAGACACCTCCTCATGCACTAATGACCAAAATTAGGGTTTGAGTTTGCACAAGGATTTTTGGACTATAAATGCTTCATATGACTTTAAAGGATCATTAGGGACCCCCCAAGATTACTCATGTCAAGTTTCAAGCCTTGAATCACACTTTTGATCAGTCAATTGGACATTTGACCTAAAAATCAACTGTATTGGGGAAAAAGTCAACCATGGCCAATTTTCAGTCAAACTTCATAATTTTTGATCCACATCAAAATATTATACTCATATGTATCATTTGATCAAGTTTGGACCCCAATTCCCCAAGAAATTTGATCAAATCATCAAAAGGGTAAAATGGTCAAAATTAGGGTTTTGATTGAGAAAGGACAATTTCTGATTTTTGATCTAGCAAATGATCAATTGGTTTAAAGAATGATTTCAAGAGTTCAATTGCATCATCTTTACCTAATGACATGATTCAAAACATTACAAATTCATTGGATTGACAGATGAATTTTTCAATCAACTGATTAAAAGTCAACTGTATACTGAAAAATCAAACTTTGAGTTTTTGGTCAAATTCAAATGCCAAGGATCACAATTCATCAAAATATGTCAAAATGTGAAACTTGTTCATCAAGAAATCAAGGATTGAAGATCTTGTTTTAAAATTTGAAATTTCTTAAATTAGAAAATTTTCTAAGTATAGAAAATTTCTTATTTTTTCTCAACTTTAGGCCAAAATTTCACCATGATACAAAATGATTCAAAGGAAGTTCCCAACATGAAAGTTGTAGATCTCCATGAAATCTACAACTTTTCTTCACACAATTTCTCCTAAAGATGCTTGGATCTCAAGATATAGTTTTCTGAATACATGCTCATGAACTAAAATAACTTAGTGAAATTTTGCCCTAGTTAGGCAGGTTTTTGACCTAACTTCATGGAAACTTTTCACCTAGTTCCAAGAGGAATTTTCAAAAGCATTTCAATTATAGATTGTAGAGCACATTACAAGCTTTCGAAAATGTCCAATAACTCCTTGAGATCATTCTTGAGTAGGGAGAATCGAAGAGAGGAAACTAGGGTTTTATCACTTTGATTATAGGTCATTTTCATGAAGAACAAGTTTTCAAATTTGCAAATTGGCTGTACAATCTTCACTTTTCAGGCCTCAAACTCGTTTGTCACTCCACCATTAATGGATTGCACAAGGTTTCATGCCCTAAAGCCAAGCATTCAATGCATTGTACAAGAAAATAACCATTTTTGGAAGAAAGGCAACATTACCATTTTGGAAAAGCATGCTTTTTTCATTTCTCCATTTCTTGAGCCTTGGACTTGTTCTTTATGCACAAACCAAGTCTCTAAACCTGAACAAAACATGTTTAAAGCTTCAAGCCACCCTAAAAGATTAGAATCATGCCTTAAGAAGTCACTTCTCACACTTGCTTCAAAAACAAGAAATGTAGCAAGACATGTGATCTTGTACTTCTGAGCAAGCACAAGTCCTCTAACCTTTTGCTCTATATAAATCCATCATTTTGCAACTAAAAGGACGAATGCCCAAGCTTTGAAACACCCTAGAATCATAAGTTGCATACCAAGCCACCAAACTTGCCATTTTTGACTTGTGAACTGAATCTTCCATTTCACTCGTGCGTTTTCAGGCCTTTTGCTTTCCCAAGCTTCCTTACCTTACAAGTAAACCATCCCACACCCTGAAACATCACTGTAACTCCATCTTCCCCATTGTTGAAGTTCAAAAACAGAGCAACACAGGTGGACTTCTCCAGACCATTCCAGCCACCCTCAAGACAAGCTAAGTATTGCATTAGCTTCCTAGAGGTTCAAGGAAGCTAACCTGATCATCACAACATCCTAAAGCAAGCTCATTTTCAAAACACAATTTTCATTTTCAAGGTGAGTTTTCTGTTTTTCTAACTCTTAATACATGCATAGTTAGCTCTCCATTTGTGAATATAGAATGTAGACATCATTGCTACGAAGTTGTACATATCCATAGGTTACATTTATTTGACTTGAGTTTAGAGAATTTTAATTTTGAAGTTTATGAAAAAATTAGGTTAAGAATTAGGGCCAACAAAATTCTCTCTGATCTTGGACTTATAGTTTCAGTTATGCACATGGTTAGAATCGTGAGGTAAAATGCTATAATGTTCATGTTATCACTTTCCATTTTTGTTGAGAAATGAAAAAGTTACAGGGGGTCCGACTGGCTAGAGGTTGAAGATGAAGTACAGGGCAAGGCAATGTTTTGTGTTATGTATTTGTGTTTTCATTTAAACTAACGGATGTACAACCACCCCAGTGGTAAGGCAGCGCACAAAAATGGCCTAGGTCACGGGTTCGAGCCTTTGCGCTGCCTTTTGCAATTTTTCCATATTTTTTCACTCTTTTTTTGTTTGTTTTGCAGCATGGGCTTCAGTTCTTGGGCCTCTTGTTTTTTTTTTTGCTAATATGCTACTTCCAGTTTACTCACGACACCCCTGGCCCAAATATTTTAGTTACTTATTTTATTTTTATTTTTATTTTTATTTTATCAAATATATTTTCTTAATCATAAAAAATATAAAAATTGATAAATATTATATTTTGTTTTATTTTATTTTTATTTTCACATAAAAAAATATTTATTTATTTATTTAAGTTATATACTATTTTTTTTAAACTTGTAAATTAAAATAGAATTAGGTTAAATATTTATTTTTCTTCATATTTATTAAACATATTATTTTTAATACAAAAGACCAAAAATACCTCATAAATACCATATATTATTTTTCAAGACAAAAAATACAAAAATACATACTTTTTCTCAAAGAAATTTATTCCCTTTTGATAAAATAGAATTAGGGTTTAATCAAAATCCTTTCTAAAAATGATTTTCTTTCTTAATTAATTTGAGTTTAATCTTGATTCATTTATTAGGTTTAGGTTAAAACTTTTTCCACATAAAATACCAAACAAAATCTTCTTTGCGTTCATACATATTTACATATTTAATTTATCTTGTATATTACTTATTCCAATATTTGTACATATTCAATTTAGTTGTAATAGATTAATTAGGTTTATATTATTGCAAATCCCCATTCATAAATTGTATCCCCCTCCCACAAAGTATTGTAATAGCATAGTAATCTTTAAATTTCGCAATTTATCGCTTTTATATAAAATGCTAGTAATTAGGGTTTGTATGGCAAGATAAAATCAACCAAATAGAAAACCCTAATACAAGACAAAATCAAGCATGAAAATGACACACTTGCACACAAGAACCCTTAGGGTTACTCCACTTGGTTGCCTTATACAAAATGGCCATATTATGCATGTAAAGTGTCTTAGTAAAAACAAACAAATACAAGATCATAGACCCTCGATGACACTATTCCAAGTTGCCTTACAAAAATGATCTTAGTCCCTCAAAAATGCTAAGATACTTTGCAACATTGCTAATCATGGCTATACGATGACCCGCGCCCGTCCCGTTTACATCCAAAGATAGGTTTACTTACCAAATCAATGGTAAGACAACAATGTCAAAGAAAAATAAAATGAACAAGAAAGACATTTGAGTAGGTACATTACTCCTAGTTATTTGCTCCATTGCAAAACAAATTTCCTTGCTATTTTCAAAACAAACACCTACACACTTTCAAACATCTTACAAACATTGAAAATTTTTCAAAAAGACAAACATCTTTGTATACATTCTTACGAACGAGAATCATTACAAAGATTGCCTAAACAATGGCCTCTTTTACAAAATACTTTCAAAAAACCACACAAAGCACAATTTCAAACAAAAGCAAGTGATCTATCAAGTAACTAAGAGCCCATGGAAAACCATGGATGGAAAGGGTGCTAATACCTTCCCTTTTCATAACCCACCCCAAGAACTCAAGAAACAATCTTTAAGGTCTTTCCTGTGCTTTTTAACCTTTCCTTTTGGATAAAAGAAAAGTCGGTGGCGACTCTTGCTAACCGCAACATTTGCAATAAAATGCAAAACAACCAAGTCAGTTCTCCCACCGTATCACACTGTCGGATTGTAATTTATTTTCACTTGAGGTTTTGTATACTCTTGGCTTATTTAGCTGCATGGCTTTAAACCCAGAGGGCTGGGAACACTGTATTGACTTTATCATGTCAAGTACATGTTTCTTATTCGGCCAGATCCTCTTTACCTTATCTTTTACCCTCATGTACATAGGATACTCTTTTCATCTTCTCCCATTCTTTAATTTTCAAAACCTTCTCATCTTTTTCAAAATCTTTTTTGTTTATAAACTCGAATCGCTTTCATAATAAACCTCAACTTTGTCTAGTGCCTTTTCTTTTAAAAATTATTTTCTTTAAACAGACTTCAATTCATTTAATCATACTTCGACATCTTTCAAAATTAACAAAAACACTTCAACTCATTCAAACCTTTTGTGCCATCTCGCACATTTTATCCTTTAAAACTTTTTCCAAGATTAGACATGATTCATTTATAGTCGAGATATTATCCTCCTATCCCCATGGTTATAATGGTGTCAACTTTTCCACTTGAATACTAGAGGTGTTCTCAAGCCCTCACTCTTGCTGATGCATGGTCCATCTTTCTCATACCTTGTGGGCGTTAGTTGAGATTTCTCTCTGAAAAATGACAACTTATCTCTTCGTTTAAAATCGACCAGCAGACGAGTCTTTTCTAGCCGAACTACGATGCTATGAATTTTCCATTGCACGAGGAAGTACGTAGGAACTAAGTCTTATGACCCAAGGCGAGCAAAAATAATAAAAAAAACATTTTCTTTTGTTTACAAAACACTCATTCATTCTTTTCCTTTAGCAAGTAAGCCTTTAGATAACACACCTTTTGAAACAAAACAAACAAAGTGGATCCTGCGGAGTACCGAAGATGCTTAGGGTGCTAATACCTTCCCTATGTATAACCGACCCCCGTACCTCGATCTCTAATCTTTTATTTCATTATGGGTTTTGTTCTCTTTTTTCCCATTTTCCTTTGGAAACAATAAGTTGCGGTGGCGACTTCATTGAGTGAGATAAGTCAATTGATGACTTAATCTCAAATATTTACCACTACATTTTTCACATTTTTACACAGCGGGACACATCCTCAAACACTTCTGAATCTGTGTTTGATTTGGTTGATGCGGAGAACATGGATTTCTTTAACGAAATTTTTTATGGAAGAATAGTTGACAAGCAACATTACTACAAAATGCGTACAACGAAAGACCTTTATATTCCCGAGGTTATTAGTAGGCTAAACTATCAAGAGATAAACTACTTCCAACAATGAACTCAAGAATACAATGAGGATTTGATTCACATATTTTATGCGGAATTGCGCAAGAGGGACAAGGCTGAGTTCACCTTTGAGATTGGAGGTAAAATTTACACTTTTACAAATGATATATGGAAAATTATTTTTAGAATTAAAATAGTGAATGAACCAATGGTTATGGACTCAAGAGTTCATCATGATTTCAAGTGAAGAATGAATTCTAATGAGCAATTGGAATCTCTAAGAGATAACAACAACAATGAACCAATTACTACGGGCTTCCTCAAGAGATTGGCCCGCTTGTTGCATTGGTTTGTCACACATATTTTGCATCCTAAAGGTGGAGGCTTCTCAGGATTCGACAATGATGAGATACATCTAGTTTATCTTCTTCTCAATCAGATTAAGATAAATTGGCCTTATTATTTTGTTACTCACATGATCGCCATCAAAACATGCAACAGATGGACCATTTTTAGCTACCCATCTATGATAGCTAAAATACTTAATTTCTTCAATATTGGCTTCCCAAATCTTCCGTTAGTCTACCCAGGTGTGGTTTTGGAATTCACCAAGAGAACCATGACTAATCTGTGATACCATTGGGATCTAGAAAGGGAAGCATACTATTACCAGATTCTTCAGACAAAGCGGAAAATTTACAATTTTGATGATCCTGATGAATACTATGACGTGGTTGATGAGCAAGGAATTTATGAAGGCCCTGAAGACATAAGTGGTTCTCCTTATGGAGACATTCCCATGTTTGATGCAAATCAAGAGGAAGATGAAATCTAGATGAATGCAACTGGTGCTCAACAACATGACTATGAGCAACCTTGGGCGGAAAATTGGCAACAAAACTCTTGGACTCCGCAAGGAGAAAATTATAGAGGCTATGATGGGGGTTATTGTGACTATGCTGCTGGTTCACATGAAAATAGGTACAAATCTGATACTGGTAATAATTATGAGATCCTTATTATGCTTCAGAACATGCAAATTCAACATAATCAATGTTATGAAGAGGAAGTGCAATGGCGTGCAGCTAAAGTGAAATGGCGTACTGATTTTCAGACTACTCAAAATGAGCCATTCAGATTGGTTAATGAAAGATTGGATACTCAAGAAACCAACTTTGAATGGTTTTCCTTGATGGCTATTACATAATTTTAGTCTCTTCATGATTAGATCCACAAGTCAAGCGGAGTTATCCAAGGAAGAATCAACCATCTCCACACAATTCGTATCCAGCAAAGTGAGGAAGCGTATGAATTCTACAAAGATATGCATAGAAGTGGAAGAACTTATCAAAGGTGTTGTGGTGGCCCTAATGGACATTGATGGGTTGCATATCACTTTGATGTTGCATCTTTTCATTTCATGCATTGCATTTGGTTTCATGTATTTTAATTCTCGCTTATGTGCTTGAACAATGTATGCAACTTTGATTTATTTATGTAATGGATATCCATCTTTTTTGGTTTATCTCTTATCTATTTCTTTAAAATAATGTTATAACATACATCATGGTATGTGTGTAAGAACACTCTCTCTATGCAAAAACCGCCTCTGTATGTTATATATATATATATATATATATATATATATATATATATATATATATATATATATATATATATATATATATATATATATATATATATATATATATATATATATATATATATATATATATATATATATATATATATATATATATATATATATATATATTGTGGTGTGGTGTGAAAGATAAGATACTTCTAATAGTGTTCTTTGTCTCTTTTTGATGTTGTCAAAGGGGGAGAAGGTATATGCGATGATAAAGGGTAAAAACACATGTTCAGAGGGAGCGCCAATCAAGCACACGAAGTGCATCTTCCACATTTTTTCCATCAACAAAAAGGGGGAGTTTGTGAGTGAAATTTCCTTCTATATTTGTTTTGAATGATGTCAAAAATACGAGAACCTAGCATTTATATAATTGAACATGATCTATGAGTTTAGTATGGCATCCTGTTAATTTAGAAGTCTTAGGATGTTTTGGAATTATCTTGAACCATGTGGAATATATTCTCATGCATTAAAAAGGTTTTTTTGTGCATAAATTAAACTGCATGTGTCGACACATACTCATTTCAGGTTGACACATGAAACTCAGTAAATAAGCATTTAGCCTTTGACTTGGTTAGGTTGACACATGCATCATACATGTCGACACATACTGAAGTTTTTCTGAAATTGCAGAAAAACTTACTTTATGTGTCGACACATACGATCTTCAGATTGCCATATTCACTATTGTTTTAAAGCATGTAGCCACTGACTTGTTTCGGTTGACACATTCAACCTTCAGGTTGACACATATAGTTGAAACTTGAAGTATGTGTCGATAATACGATTTTAAGGGTGACACATACTGTTTGTTCAAGTCAATTGTTCAATTTTTTAAATTTCGAAAAACTCCTTTTTACACATAAATTTCCATAAATATAAATACAATATTCATGCATCATTACAACTTGATGATACCATAAATTAGCATATATTTGCTATTCATCTTCAACCTCCAACCTATGCATACACACTGATAAACCATTGTAACGACTCTTTGTTGGGGTGCCATCTAAATGAGGTTTGATAACATCCGATTAAGTTCTCGTGTAGCCGAGAATATTTGGGTTGAGATTTGTAGGGTTCTTCATCCAGAAAAACCGTGGGTTTGTCCTCTAAGAATATTGATTGATTTGGGGGTTTACGTGAAAGACATTTAAAAGGTGATTGCGGCCAAGTGAATCCCTTTGGAGATAAAGAACGCAAATGATCCTTTGGAGATAAAGAACACAAAGGAAGTAGCGAGAGAACGACAAATCACAATTGAAGTCTTGTGTTGCAATAAGTACAATTGATCGTTCGTGTATGAAAGCTTCAGAGATAAATAATGCAAAGGAGTAAAAATATTGACCACTCATTGGGATCTATTGTGTCTTGGTGTTTTTCAAGATCAAAGGAAGAGAAGTGGTTGAATCAACAACAAGCATTAGAGTTTGTGGAGTTGCTTTTGAACCCTTCTCTTGTATCAACTTTTTTGCATAGTAAGAATTATTCCAATTCCATTGGAATTAGGCGCAGACGTACCCACACGCAAGGACGAAAGTGGAGAACTGTGACAAAAAATCCTTATGTCTCTTTTCTGATCACTTTTACTTGCTTTAATTTTCACCAATCAATTTTTTTAATAGCAATGTGTTATCAATTGATTTGTAAGAAATTTTACGGGTTGTTTTTTATTTGATTCAAGTGTTGATATTGCTTATAATCACTTTTGGTTATAAGTGTTTTTTGTATCAACACAACTTAAGGGAAAATTCTGAAAAACTCAATTGCACAACAAGTGTTGGACAAATTGATTTTTTAGATTTTTGAATATTAACATTGGAAATAACATTACTACTAACTTAATATAAACGTTAAATAAGCTGTAAATTGATTCATGCATATTAATTCAAATTTTAATCTTCACTCCATATTCAAATTGGTTTTATTTGCATATCATAATTTCCAATTACGGTTCATATATATGACTTATTTTCAAAAAACACTTATGCTCAAACATTTTGATAAAAAAACTTTCAAAACCAGAATATTCTGGAAATTTTAATTGGGTATCTATTCACCCCCCTCTAGATATGTTGTCGTTGTCTAACAGTTTCTTTGGCTTTGACATACTTGTATCTTACTTCGGCCACTAAGCTCGCTTTTAGTTTATTTTCAGCTATGTAAGCCAAAATATTTTCCAAAAAATTGGACTCAGACATAGTCATTGTCTTCGTCCCCCTAGATAGTGGGTCGGACTCCAATTACCCCTTCGATTTCATTTTCTCCCCCCATAGTCTCTCTATCCCATTGGAATCCATGGGTTGGATGTTGGTTGAGGAAGTAAAGGGCTTTATCCGATGGCAAATACTCATAACTCGTAAGGTTACAAGGTCCAATGTTTGTAGAGTTTCGATCGAAGTGACACATATCCTTATGATTCACTTCAACCATGAAGTAACTCTGGTCAACTTCAATGTTTTCTACTATACCGTCTTCCCTCCAGATTAAGATTCTCTGGTGGAGCGAAGATGGCACTAATCCAATGTCATGAATCCATTCCCTTCCTAGAAGTAAGTCATAGTTAGCCCTTAAGGCTATAACCATAAATATAGTGGGCCTAGTGATGGTTACCAATGTTAGGTTAACCTGGATAACCCCCAAGGTATGACCAACTTTTCCTTCGTAGTTTGACATGACCATATTGTGAGGTTTCAGGTATGTGTCGAACATCCCAATTCACTTTAGTATGAGTTACGACATCAAGTTGACTACCTCTCCTCCATCCACTAAGATCTTATTAACCCCAATGTCTTCCACTTTTCCCCATAATGAACTGAGGTTTCAAGTGGTTCTTCATTCCTTTGTCAGGTCTTTCAAAGAATGCATTTTGCTCTTTGACCACCCTGTTGTTGTTCATCATATAATAGCAGACTGACCTATGCTTAGCCATTTCTGCTTTGTCTGCTTCTTCCGTTTATTTAATGTTTGTTACTTTGTCATACTCAATGGATAACACAGAAACTAAGTTGCAGTTAATTCCCAAATATGATTAAGAACCTGAATCAAAATCTTCAGTGGGCATATCTTCTTCATTGCGTGGCTATTCTGACATCTTTTCATCGGGTTTCTCCCTTTTTGGAGAGAAAATCTTTCTCCCAACTAGCCTCCCCCCTTCGAACATATTGGTGGATTGAGGTTGGATGGTACTGGACTCGGCCACGCTTCGTCACACTTTGTCACGTCCAAGGTGTATACTCTCTTAGGAAATTTGTCATTCTTTTCTTGTTCGATGGGATTCTTCCTTTTCGAAGGAGTGAGGACTTTGCAGGAATAGGGTGGCCCTTGTTTTAATTTGGCCAGATCTACTTCGCTTTCATCGAAACCTATAAGGTCACTATAAACCTCCAATTCTTCTTTATCCTTTCTCTTCTATTGTTCTTGCTTTCCCTAGCCTTTTCAACCTTAAAACGCTCCACTTATCGAAATTTGTTTACTAACTGGGCCATGTCTCTTAAGTACTTGGTGTCTAGTTTCTTTCTAATGAAATAATCTAAACCACAAACAACCATTTCAACTAATTCATGTTCAGGCACTTGTGTAAAACATCTTTTCTTCAACAAATGGTACCTATTGAGATAGTCATCTATTGGCTAGATAAATTTATGCTTGATGGCTAGTTCTTTCAAACTTATCTTCGTCTTGCCTATATAAAATTGCATATGGAACAACCTCTCTAAGCGAGTCCAATCATGGATGGAATTCACATGGAGAGTAGTGAACCAAGTAAAGGAATTCTTGGTAAGGGAACTAGGGAAATATCTTATCCTTAGGTTTTCATTGTTCGCAATGTCCCCAACTTCGGTCAAATACCTGGCTATGTGTTCGAAAATTGATTCTCTGGTAAGCCCAGAAAATTTTGTGAACTTTGGGACTTTTCATCACCCTGCGCATTGTGAATATGGTTACTTCGAGTGGTACCTTAATTTATCTCACCTTGCATCCTCGCACCCGTTGAGCTTACAAATGATGTTGTGCCTTTATATGCTAGGGGATCTACCAATGATGTGCTGCTGCCTTCACCTAATATTGATGACCAACAACGCCTGTAGATGATCACTATTATTATGGATAACCTCGTGGGTTTGGTAAACTCAGATGGTGAGGTTTTTAGCAGATTATCGCGAACAACACACATGACCCGTGGGAGACCTATTATATTTAGTTTTTTTTTTACATTTGTATTATTTGTATATTGTGTGGCTAAGATATTTATCACTATGCTTCTTATTACATAATATTTTGTCGATTACAATTTTAGAATATGAACCTAACTTAACACATTACAAATAACATAAATAAACAAAAATAAAAAACAACAAATCCTAGATACTACCAAATGACTATGGAAGTTTCAACATCTTGATAATGTCGTCGATAGATCTTGAAATTGTTCCATAAAACTCGATCAGTCCCTTAGTAAGCCTATGGTAAATTGTTTCCCCAAAAAACCTTCAAATCTTTATGGAAAAATACCCTTTTTGGTCATGTATGTTAACGTCAAGGTTCATTTTGGTCCCTTAACTTAAAAAAGGTTCATATTGGTCCCTTAACTCTTCAAAATGCTTCATTTTAGTCCTTTTGGTCTAATTAGCAATGAAAAAAAATCAAAAATTGATCGCTAAATTTATCGCTCATTAGACAAAAATGACTAAAATGAAGCATTTTGAAGAGTTAAGGGACCAATATGAACCTTTTTTAAGTTAAGGGACCAAAATGAACCTTGACGTTAACATGCGAGAACAAAAAGGGTATTTTGCCAATCTTTATCGATCTTCGACTCCATAAGGTCGTATTTCACACTTCTATCATCAATCAAATCGGCACGAAACTCGATCTTACTCAACTTTTTGTTCCCAATGTCAGGAAAAAAATCATTCAACTTAGATATCAAGACGGAGAAACATGAGTGCCCCCCGAAAGTCGAAACTCTACTGGAGGTCCTTTGCAACTCTTATTTTCCCATGATTGAAATATCATCTAACTCTTTAATGGAAACCACTACGTTGTCTCTCTGCAAGCTTTGACTTGATTCACCAATCTTGTGATTCTTGTAGTAAATTCACTAATTGTTCCTTCTCTTCCATTTGAGTTAACTCTGACTACCTCTTGTGAGTTTGTAACCTCACCACTTTTTCCTTATCAGCTCCTGCATAAGTTATCTCCAAGATTTCCCAAGCTTCATTTGAGGATGTGCAATCACCAATCTTCTCAAAATTACTAGCCTTAACATGTTAATAAATGAGATACAAAGCTTTGAAATATTTTGTTTTCTCTTTTTTGTGTGTAGTTCTTTGTGTAGTCACTGCATCTTCTACGAGTGGATTAACATCGTTCTTGATCACTTCAAGAACATCTCGATAACCAAACAAAACCTTCACCTGTTTGCACCATTTATCATAATTCTTTGCATCGATAATTAAGAGATTTGCAAGGACATGTTCATTGAAGATGGAAAGCATTTTCGCACACTAAGTGTTCAATCAAAGAATCTGATTCTTGATGCCAAATATTAGAGAAAAACTCAATCACAAGGTAAAATGATGAACAATGAAAGATGGAGAGAATGATAGAATTAATGAGAATTAGGGTGAAAATATGGTTGTTATATCATTAATGACCCAACATGAGTATTTATACAACTTTGCAAAACAAATGTAGTAAACCAATTAATGAGGAAAACAAACTTTACAACCTTGTAACCAGTTACACCAAACTTGTAATCGATTACAGAAAATTACTATCTCAACAATACAGAAAACTTGAGGGTGATAGTAGATTACACTAAACTTGTAACTTGTTACATGAAACTTATGTAAGATACCGAGCTCTACTAAAGAGGTGGTAACCGGTTACACTCCTACTATTATAAACGGTTACATCCAAAGTTGTTAAAATCTCGATTTAAAACTTAAAGTCTATAGATTCCACGTTTCTAGGTCAGTATTTCGTGTTAAAACGTAGGTTAAAATCTTTTTATGTAAAATTGTATTCTGGAATAATTTTAAATGATTTAAATCGCTCTAAAATAAGTGAAATCGTGTAAAATCGTTGGATTTTCTCTTTGACTCAGTTTTACTTTTTTTTGTCAAATTTTAAAAAACAGTTTATATTTAGTCCCTATGAAAACTTCTCTCATACTTTTTAATTTTATTCACATCCATTTCTTAGTTATAGTATTGAAGAACTTTTAT
The DNA here is from genome assembly GCA_948472305.1 of Vicia faba. Classification (NCBI taxonomy): domain Eukaryota; kingdom Viridiplantae; phylum Streptophyta; class Magnoliopsida; order Fabales; family Fabaceae; genus Vicia; species Vicia faba. The sequence continues at coordinate 1,384,646,034 of OX451739.1, forward strand.
CATCTAGATATAAATTTAATCAAGTTGAATATGAATACACTAATGAAGATGATGTTGTAAATGAATTGAACTTTTGATTAAGTTAAAGATGAAGATAAAAAAACTTGTTTCTTTGCACAATGGAGATCACTTGCCTAGGTCACGACCCTTATTGGTTTTTATTGGTTTTAAGTGATCTCTGATTGCTTTAGCCAATCTCCTTCGATATAACATAGCCTGATATCAAAACTCCACAAACTCCTCAAACATTAATTCTGGATAACCCATGTTTTCTTATGGACGGAATTGGAGTTGGCCACAATGGAAGATCAACTGAAATAATTTGCAACGATTGAAACCCATGAATCCCATAACCAACACCTTCAATCTTGTTAGTCTTCAAGTTTCCAACAAAAATTCTATGAGCACGTTGTAAGAACACAACATCACCATCATAAGGATGAAAAGCTCTCACCTGCATCCCCATATCAACAATTTCACCTCTTCTCTCCGGCATCAACATGTCATCCACAACACAATCCCTCACAAGTTGTAGAGGAAAACAAACAACATGCAACAAACGCCAACTATAATCCTTTTCCAACTCCCACGCCTTCACACACGTTCCAAAAGTGCAAAAACAAGACATTCGAATTTTTCCACAGCACACTCCAACGTGACCATTAAATAGAATATCATTAGAAGAAGAATCACTAGGAAAGCTAATGATGTCACATTGTTCATCTTTGTCGAAAGGATCATACTTTAGAAGACTAGTTCTCCCCATGAAATACAAAATCCCTTCATGCGCAACTACCGGAAGCAAAAGTGCAGATTGTGTAAAACTAAAACCATTTTTGCATGACACATTTTTCTTACTCCATTGTCCGGTTTCTGATAAGAAAATTGCCATTTCAAATTCTGACTTTGTTATACCCCAAAGAATCTCACTCGTTGTTCCTTCAAAGCAAAGAAAACGAACTACCCTAAATTTGTGATGCTTCAAAGTGACTCTCTTTGTGTTTTCTTCAACGCGATAATAAGGTTCGCAAACAAAGCCTTCGAGTACACGGTCACGTTTGTTGTGACCTCTTCGTGGCGGTGGAGGGAGTGGAAGTTTGATCCAATCTTTTGTGAGGATGTTGCAGACATGGTAGACTCTACCGCGTGTGGTTTTCTTGCACAGAAATAAGCCATTGGATAATCCAACAATTCTTGAATATGAGAGATGTTTTTTTCTTATTATATTGTCGAGTTTCGTGTCGAATTTTCGGCCTAGAAAAGACAAAGAAATTTGGTTTTGAGGAGTTGAAAGATTGAGGTTAGGGGAGAAAGAGATTAGAAGTTTACGGTTTGAGATGAAATTGAAGTACCATTTCTGGATTTCCCCATCTTTCATTTGTTGAAAGATAGTATGGTGATGAAGAATGAATCGTTCAATGAATTGAGGTTGTGAGATTAAAGCTAAGAATCGCTTTGAGATGGATTTGCCTCTCACAACTGTTTTGTATGGAACACGACTCCAAATCTCTATTAATAAATCATCTGATAAATTGTTCATGTTGATTTTAGTATATTTGCTTATGAGTAAACGTTTCTCTTTATATCCTTTTGAATCTAAACATATGTTTGAACTAGTCCATGAAATATTTAATAGGAACTGGTCCATGAATGTTTACTTGTAGTATCAACCTTGAATAAATCCTCATTTGAACTATACAACTTAAGGTCCCCCATTGTTTGAAATTTTATCGGTCAAAACAAACAATATTCTTTTTTAACACAAGTTGCTTCATCTCATTCTAATCCAATAGAGGCAAATACATCTTCAAGAAAATATCTTTTAAAAGTTGAAACTTTTTGAGTAGAAATATGGTCTAAGATGCAAATAAGGAGGTTAACATCTTAGATTTAAATATTTTGTTTATGATTTTTTTTCCAATTTTTTATGATCTTTAGATGCTATGACATTGTCTTAGATGCTATATGGTGTTGTTTTTGAATATGTAAGAGATGCTACATTTTGATGTTTTATGATTTTGAATATGAATGACTTATTTTGATGTATTTTTTTTTAGGAATTAGGTTTTTGTCCCCTCTTATATGAATGGATTTTGAAAAAAAAAACCAACAAAAAAAGGGTTTGGATCCCATCTTCAACATATGAAGATTTCTTATTTTTGGTCATTCATTAAACTCAGGAGAGTCTTTGACAATCTATAATATTTAATTATTTTTTAATTTAAATAAAATCCAGGTGGCATTTGTTTGTTGTTAAAACGTAATTTTTTGAAATAACAATAACCCTAATTGACCAATAGTAAAATCTTTAACTTTTTCAAAAATTTACTATGTGAATAAAGAAACCCTAATTGAAGCATCATCTTCATCGTTTTCTTTTAGTACCACTCGTTCATCACCTTTCACCCATCATCTTCGTCATTTTCTTCTAGTACTACTCATTCATGACCTGTGACCCAACATGGGTTTCGTGTTCCAGTTTCATCTTCCACTCTTTATCTTTGTTGCAATTTCATGAAAATAGCAACAACCTCGAACTCAAGCTTGCCTTCAAATGGAAGAATCACTCTCAAATGTTGACCTGTTCTTTCTATGAATTTGTTTATTTCAAAGTCCAGTGAAAACCGAGGGAGAAAATACTCGAAGTGCAAGTACTAGGGGGGTTAGATATCTTATATTTTACTTTTTTCTTCTCTTTGATTTCTACCTATTATCCTTTAATTTGTAGTGTAATATTATTTTCTCTGTGCAAAAAGAGGAAGATTGCAAGTTCTTTCACTGAGATGATGAATATTTTAGAATAGATGAAAGAAAAACAAATCTGAAAGATGAAGATGGATGTACTAGGTGTGACATGATGATAGGGCATTTGAAGAAATTTGGCAAGGATTTTGGGAAAGAATTCAGAAAAAGAAGTTTGGTTCTCAAATGTGCTCAAAGGAGATTTAAGAGATGAAGAAAATGTTGATAACATAAGAAAGAATATGAAGTTACTCATTGTTGTAGTTCTATGTTGGTTTTATTTTCTTCTTGGTTTTGGAATAATGTAACTGAATTTAACAATGGAAGTTTATGTGTATTGTAATTTGAATTATGATGAATGAAAAAGAAGTTTATGTTTGTTGGGTCATCACAAGGGGAAAGCATTCACATTGAGTTAAACACTCACCTAAAGATTAAAGACTCTTCCAAACAAGTGAGAAAGACATCACATATTCACCCAAAACCTTAAGGTGATAGGTGTATGGGTCCTCACACTTATAAAGTGCTAACCTCCACTTTTCTAAGCAATATGTAACTTCCAACTCACATTCGTGCACAACAATCTCATCCTTAAGTTTGAGTCTATCTACTAAGCTCCCCCTCATGCAAAATCTCTTCCATCCACGTACTTATTTCTCAATAATATTCCTCTCAAATGTGAGTCCATCTACTTATTTCTCAATGCTCCCCCTCAAGCAGAAGCTCTTTCATCCACATACTTGTATTGTCGCTGGGGAATTTCAAAGGGATACGCCTCTTAACCACAACCATGTTAGAAATATTTTCAATACAAAGAGTTGATCTCTTACTCAAACCATCGACTTTAATACCTCTATTGGGTCATCACGAGGCAGAAGCATTCAAATTGGATCAAACATTCACCTAAAGGTCAAAGACTAACCCAAACAAGTGAGAGAGACACCAGATATTCACCCAAACCTTAAGGTGATAAATGTATGGATCCCCTCACTTATAAAGTTCTCAACTTTCACTTTTTAAGTAATGCGAGACTTCTAACTCACACTTGTGCACAATAATGTTCTGGTTAAATTTTTTATGGTTAAGGATTAAATTGCTGTAAAGTTGTATAGTTGGGAATTATGCAGGTTTCATCATACAGGCCACTTGGGAAATATGTAGGTGCATCATACATGTTGTTTCCAATTTATGATGGTTCAATTTATTAGTATTATAAAGTTGTGCATCATACAGGTGGGTCATACATGCCAACTAGGCATTATGCAGGTTCATCATACAAGCCACTTGGATATTATGTAGTATACTTGACAGAAAATATGACAAAATTTTTATAGAGAGCATTAGATAATAAGCATTAATAATTAACTAGTTTAAGCATTCAATTTGTACAATACAAGTTGTTACAAAAAGGCACACTTTGACACAATACAAGATGTTCCAAAAAGGCACACTTGGTGCAATACAAGTTGTTCCAAAATAGGCACATTTGTGCATTACAACATAATAACCTAAAAAATTAACAAATAACAATTAGGACCATCACTAGGACATTTTCTTAGAAATCTCTTCCCATGACTTCATCTGGCTCACACAAGAACCTAACTCGGGGTCTTGATTCGAAGGACCAGGAGATTGATAAACTGTGTTATCAACTTCTAATGGTGTATATGCACTTGATCATAGGGAAAAATTGTTCCTATACCTCCATATTATCTTCAGCCTCTCACTAGTTCTCTTAGGGGCCATGGGTTTCTTTTTATTTTTTGCAACCTTTGTCTTCTTTGGCATTGTTTTCTTTGGTGCTATGGGTTCACAAACTGATATTGTATTGAATACATGGGACTATTGGTCTTGGGAAAGTTGATTATCATAAGAGGAAATCATTTCATCAACAATTGCATCAAATTCTGGGTCCTTTCACCATGTTCAACACTTTCATCTTCATTTTTAGCAGCATCAGTAGCCATACCTACATCATCACTTCCAGCAGCAGTTTTACCCATACCTACATCCTAAATTCCAGCAACAGTTTTACCCTAACCTACATCATTATTTCCAATAACACTTTAACCCTTGGTTCTTGGGGTTTTCCTCTAAAAAACACACAATGCAGTCAGTTAATACCTAATACAGTCAGTTAATGCACAATGCCGTCATCAAAAACATAATTATAAGTTATCTTTCTTTTTAATGAATTTGGGTCTTGTTCATTGCTCTTGCATTTCCTTGAATTATGACTAAATTGATCACACTTGATGCATCTATAAGCTACACCAGGTCTCCTCACCCTTGACCATGTTTCATCATGCTCTCTAAATCTTAACTTCTTAGGCCTATATGGTCCTTTCTTATACTTTGGTGTAACATTTCTTCAGTATCCAAATTTGGCCACATGTCCATCCCATTAATGTGACACATTATTTTCATAGCATCTTTGATATGCCTCTCTCATGTAACATGCATCCACATATAACTCTTGATTCAGACTTCGATAGTTCATAACATAAATAACATTCCTACAAGTTATTCCCACTAGATCCTAAAAATAACACGAACATGTTTTTCCCCCCTAAGATCCACTACAAACTGAAGACCATTAAATGGGCGATGAACCTGCCATATGGAACCCATATCCAAGTTGGAAGCCATTGTCCACTTGAGAAAACCTCTTTATCAAGTCTTTTTCTAGGCATAGGCATAACATTGTGTTTCCACTTGTCAAGTTTAACTAAACTACTAGCAACCCTATTCATCAAGTAGTTTCTAATCCATTCACATATGGTGAGGATTGGTTTGTCCCTATCTTGTAAAATTGTATTGTTAAATGACTCACTAAGATTGTTCATTAACACATCACACTTTGGATAAAAGCTAAAACAATGCTTACACCATAACTTTGTTGGAACTCCCATCATCCAATCCCATGCTTTCTTGTCCAACTACTTCGACTCAACATCTTTTTCTCCCAAGCTTGAAAGTAAGTTTCTTTGAAAGCTCCCATCAAGAGATCCCTTATTGAAGCACCCCTTCCATCAACTCCATACCTAACTTAAATTGGAAGTCTTTGTTCATAAAATCACCTCTAAACTTGTTATACTTGGGAAGCTTTTCATTTCCATTATCATCGGGGTCAAAGATGGTTAATTCTTCACTAGCATTATTAACATCTTCTCTTGAAAAATTATTGGGATTCCTTTTGAATTAGAACGTGATAACTTTGCAGGAACAAAAAGGTTGACCTTGGATGAGGAATTGGAGTTCTTCTTGATTTTTCTAGCCGTTACCTTGAATATGAATAACTTTTCATTCACCTCAACCCTTGAACCTTCTTTAGGTCTATCCACTACAACTTTCACAAAACCTTTATTTCTTTTAGTTGTTCTTTCTTCTTCACTGTCATCAAATCTAATGCCATCAACATCACTACTACCATATCGCTACTGCTATCATCAATTCCTTAGCTGAAATGAAAAATATTAGGTGCAAAAACCTTGCTTAGCATATCTTTAACATCGTGTACAACCCATATCTGACTATCCACATTATTAGCAAGGCAGTATGTGGCAATTTCTTCAGCTTATTTGTCATTAATGAAGTGGAAATAATCTTCATCAAATTCTAGAATTTTTCTCTACAATCTAAATCCATCATAGAACCAATCTCTAATTAAGCTAACAACATCAAAGTAACTCCACGATCAGGATTTTAGCCTTGAATGATGGTTTCATTCCAACCCCTGTAAAACATGAACTTGTAATGCCCAAAGTGGATCCCATGATTAAATATGACATTGAATAGGCTCATTTATAAAATTAAACACATAATCAATGGTTAAAACATTTAACCCACACAATGTAATCTCAGATAAATCTTAAATTTACCCCCATTAAGCAAACCTAAATTTGAAAGATGTGTAGTTGTTTATTAATAATACCTTTAACTTTGTATCATAAAACTTGTTTTTTTATCCTTTGGAATTTCCTTCCAACTATACAACATTATGGGAAAGTCTTGAAACATTCTAACAACTCTACCCAAATACCCTGCTAACAAACGGGCAACTGATCCTACCGCGAGACTATTTGAATTTCATTCAAGTATTATCCATATTCCATCAGAAGTTATTTTTCCAACCAAGACTTATGTAACACCCTCTAAAACCCCGCAGAATAATACAACATAAATTAGAGAAATATAACATGCATTTCAAAACAAGAGTGTCACACATACTCCATACATCAAAAATCCCTATTATGCTCAAATAACACTAAATTAAATTCATGTTTTTCATATCACTTCACATTAGCATGACACACCGTAATCATTTTCATTAAGAATCTCATAATATTCAAGTCTCAAATAAACTTAATTCATTTAATAAACTTAGGCGTAAAAGCCACTTCACCACATAATTCAATTAAAATTAACAAAATAGAATATAGTACATAAAGTATCTCTCTAAAAACATGAATCCAAACATTTTCCCAGTGTTACATGACCAGAGCGTAACTCAACCCAAAATAAATACGGAAATAAAATAAGCTAACTCCTTTAGCTACTCTCTCGCTAGAAGTAGCTCTAATCTTCAGTACCTGAGCAATGTCGTATAAAAAATTGTTCCAACAGAAGGGTGAGAACTCACATAATTATCGAAATCTTATAACAATATATAATACATAGCATAAATGCATACAAATATTATTTTCACACTTCATTTACTTTAAAAACATAACATCACTCAAATAATCATACTATTCATAAGTATTCATGCATCATTCACAATTTCACAAAATACAACAATTGCACATAGTTCACATAATTCCATATTGCAAACATACACACGATATGACTCAATGCAACTCAATGCAATACTCATGCATGTGGTGTCAATCACTGTTATTTTATTCGGTTTTTACTTTAAACCAGGGTTCATCCTCTATACCAATAACACACTAAAAGCCCGTCCTCTAAGCTTTCAAACTCCTCTCTAGGTTTGGGATAAGTCACTAGCTCCCTCAGAACTAACAAGAATGCATCTTGATAATAAATGATGTATGTGCAATTACAATAACCATATGCAATTAGGATCATTCTCTAATATTAACATCCATACACATCTTCAATAATTCATCACAATTGAATTACCACATAATTACACATACATGCACATATTTATGAGTCATCCACATACAATTCATATTCATTTATAAAATTCTACAGAACAACATGTTATACATTCATATTATGCATATCACACAATACATCGTCATAATATCACCATTCATTAAACATGTTATCAAATTATCGTGTAATAATCAATAACAATAATAGAATATCACCACCTTACAACAACACAACACATAAATACATACAATTTTACACAACCATGCAGTAATTAAATCATCTAATTCTAGTAATACTATCTTTATTGAAAATAATATTGCGCTAGCTTTCTAACACTTCGAACGGGGATTCAAACGAAGCTACGAATCAAAAGTTATAAATTTTTGAAGCATTACAAAAAATCAAGCATTTTTCTGTGATTTCCTTACGAGAATTTCACCCCAAAACTCATTTTAACATCAAAATTACTATGATTTCAAGCATTATAATCTAATTTAACATGTATTTTAAAATATAAACATCACAATACCATTACTCATCATATTTAAGGATTTCTCATCAAAACCTAAAAATTTCAAAACCATTGAAATTTAAGGATTTCATTCTAACCATGAATCTATCCATCATACATCATCATACAATTCCCATAATAATGTAAAAACTCATACTTACCTTAACTTGTTGATGATCTTTTGAATTCTTCCTTTGGTGTTCTTCTTCTCTTTCTCCCTTTTCCTTTTCTCTAGGTTAGCTTCTTTTCTCTTTTTCCTTTACTAACCTAGTTTTCTTTTCCTCTTATACTTTTAACAAAATAACACTAACCCAACAACTACTAGGCCCAATTACTTTTCACACTCCCACATATTAGACCAAATTATCAATATTCTATTATTTCTATATAATTCTCACTTAATAAAATAATTCCATCATAAACCGATATTATTACTAATTATAATTTTATGGTTCAACATACTTAATCCAACTAACCCATCACATATAACATATATAAAATAATTCAAATAAAACCAATTACGCACAAAATAAAACAAATAATTAATTAATATAATATATATAAATGAATAATAAATATATAACTAATTACTAAAATTGAGGTGTTACAACTTTCCCCCACTTAAAAGAATTTTTACCCTAAAAAGTTACCTCAAATGAACAGATCAGGGTAAGACTCCTTCATCTGACTCTCGAGCTCCAAAGTCACGTTTCCGCCCTCTGATCCTCCTCAAGCTACCTTCACCAAGGAAATATCTTTACCTCAAAGCTGCTTCAACTCCCGGTCCTCTATCCACATAGGTGATGTCTCCACAGTCAAGTTGTCTCTCACATGTACATCATCTAGTTAGATAACATGAGACAGATCTGCAATGTATTTCCTCAATTAAAATACTTGAAACACATCATGGAGATTAGCAAGCAATGGTGGAAAAGCAATCCAATAGGCCACATCTCCTATCTTCTCTGAAGTCTGGTATGGACCAATAAAATGCGACATCAACTTACGCGACTTCAATGCTCGACCAACACCAGTCACTGGAGTAACTCTCAAAAACATATGGTCATACTTTTGAAACTCAAGTGATTTCTGCTTCTTGTCATGATAACTCTTATGACGACTCTGAGAAATCTTCATCTTCTCTTGAATCATCTTAATCTTATCAGTAGTCTGCTGGACTAGGTCCAACCACATCACTCTCTCTTGGCTCATACCAACACAATGGCGTCTTACACCTTCTACCATACAAGGCTTCAAATGGTTCCATTCTGATACTCAGATGGAAATTGCTGTTGTAAGTAAACCCAATTAAAGGCAAGTAACTATCCCATGCACCTCCTTTTTCCAACACACAAGCTCTCAAAAGATCCTCAAGTGAATGAATCGTCCTTTCAGTCTGACCATCTGTTTATGGATGATAAGTAGAACTCAAATGCAACTTCGTACCCAAAGCACTTTGCAAACCTTCCCAAAATCTCGAAGTAAATCTCAGATCCCTATCTGACACAATACTAGACAGAATACTGTGCAAACTGAAAATCCTCTTAATGTACAATTTTGCTAGCTTCTCCAATAGATAATCCATTCTCATTGGAATAAAGTGAGAAAATTTTGTCAATCTATCCACAATAACCCAAATAGCTTCAAAATTCTTCGATGTTCTGGGTAAACCAGACACAAAATCCATTGAAATGCTATCCAATTTCTACTAAGGAATGGATAATAGCTGCATCAAACCCGACGATTTCTGATGTTCGATCTTCTACTTATGACAAGTCAAACAAGAATAGATAAAATTTTAAATTTCTTTCTTCATGCCGGACCACCAAAATATTTTCCTCAAGTCTTGATACATCTTCATCGCACCCGGATGAATACTCAATCCACTACAATGCCCTTCCTCAAGGACACTCTTATTCAGCTCAACTATATCCGAAACACAAACTTTATCACGAAATCTCATGATGCCGTTTTTATCAATTTGAAAATCACCACCCCGACCCTGATTGATCAAGGTCAACCGGTCCACCAAACTCAAATCAGATTTCTGATCTTCCTTAATCTCATCATGAATACCACTAGTAAGATTTATCATACCAAGCTTAGCTCCATAATAAGTATCTTCACAAATCAAACTCATATCTCGAAATTGTTCAATCATTTCTAACTCTCTTACCATCAACATCGATATATGCAAAGATTTCCTAATCAGTGCGTCAGCTACCATGTTTGCTTTACCTGGATGGTAATTCAAACTAAAATCACAATCCTCCAGTAATTCCAACCATCTCATTTGCCTTATATTCAACTTTTTCTGATCAAATAGATATTTCAAACTCTTATGATCACTAAACACCTCAAATCTCTATCCAAATAAATAATGCCTCCAAAGCTTCAATACAAACACAATAGTAGCCAACTCCAAGTCATGTGTCAAATAATTCCTCTCATGCACTTTAAGTTTCCTTTAAGCATAAGCTACAACTTACTGATGTTGCACTAACACAACTCCTAACCCCATCAACGAAGCATCACAGTACACCACAAAAGGTTTTTCCAGATTAGGCAAAATCAAAACAAGAGCTGTCGTCAATCTTCTCTTAAGTTCTTGAAAACTTTCCTCACATATGGAATTCCAAACAAAATCATGTCATTTCCTAGTCAATTGCGTCAACAGAAAAGCTATCTTGGAAAATCCTTCAATGAATTTCCGATAATAACCTGCCAACCCAATAAAACTTCTAATCTCAGAGACATATTTCAGAGCTTCCCACTGATAAATAACTTTAATCTTTGACGGATCAACCGTAATACCTCCACTCAAAATCACATGGCCAAGGAAACTCACTTCCTTCAACCAAAACTCACACTTAGAAAGTTTAGCATACAACTTCTTCTCTCTCAACACTGTTAACACAATCTTCATATGCTTAGCATGATCTTATTCACTCTTCGAATAGATCAAAATATCATCAATGAAAACAACAACAAACTTATCTAAATACGGGTGGAAAATCATGTTCATGTACTCCATGAATACACTCGGAGCATTAGTCACACCAAACGACATCACAAAATACTCATAGTGATCATACGTCGTCCTAAAAGCAGTCTTCTGAATATCTTCAGCCTTCACACGAATCTGATGATACCCAGATCTCAAATATATCTTTATGAACACACTTGCACCAACCAACTGATCCATCAGGTCATAAATCCTCGGATGTGGATACTTATTCTTGATCGTCACCTTGTTCAGTTATCTATAGTCCACACAAAGTCTCATATTACCTTCTTTCTTCTTAACCAACAAGACTGGTGCATTCCACGGTGACACACTAAGACAAATAAATATCTTCTCAAGAAAATCTTCAAGTTGATTCTTCAACTCTTTCAATTCTGATGTTGACATATGATATGGAGCCATCGACACCGGACTCATACCTGAAACTAAGTCAATCGCAAACTCTACTTCATGTTTCGACAGTAAATCACTTATATCTTCGGGAAATACCTCTGGAAAATCACGAACTATTGGTAAATCACCAACTTCTCAGTTTTCACTAATACTCAAATTTGCCATCAACATAAACATTTCAGCACCATCCTGCATCGACTTGTTCACTTGTTCAGTAGACATAAACAAATCTTCTTCATTCTCAGGCTCAAGAAAAATATTTGTCTTAGCAAAACAGTTGATATAAACATGGTTGAATTCCAACCAGCTCATCCCAAGGATAACATCAAGTTGATCTAATGAAAGACACACAAAAACAACTCCAAAATCTCTACCATAAATACTCAATGGACAATTCAAACACACATATGAAGTAGTCATTGATCCTATAGCAGGATTATCAATAATCATACTTCCATTCATATCAGATAACTCAAGATTCAATCTCTTAACACAATCCAAAGAAATAAAAAAATGTGCCACTCCAATATCAAGTATAGTAATCAAAGGTGTACCATTAATAAAGCACACACCTCTGATCAATCTCTCTTAAATAGTAGTCTAAGAACCTGATAGAGCAAACACCTTTCCTCTAGATTTCTCCCCCTTCGTTTTATCACACTTGGTACTAATGTGCCCTTACTCACCATATTTGTAGCAAGTCACCTCTGCCCCACTCTTGCACTCAAAAGCTTTGTGACATGGTTTGCCACACTTGAAAAATTTCAGTTCAACACTTGTGCACTATGGAGCATGATGTCATTCAAAACCATACTTATAGAACTTAACCGGAGTAGGAGCTCCTCCCTCACTAGGCTTCTTGTCATAACTAGGTTTATGTTTCCTCTTATTAGCAGGAGTTACATACGGCTTCCCTCTGAATTGAACTTTTCCCTTATTCTCATTCAAACTCTTATAATGAGTAGAATGCGCTCTACTATCTTCATTCTAGATCATACTCTTATTAACCAACTCATAAAATCATGTAATTTGCTGATAACTCATGGCTTTCTTGATCTCAGGTTTAAGGCTATTCACAAACTTAAGACATTTGGATCTCTCAGTATTAGACATGTTATAATGAGGACATAACTTAACCAGCTCTTCAAACCTTACAACATACTCTTCTACAATTCCATTACCATGCTTTAGCTCAAGGAACTCTATTTCCTTCTTCCCACGCACATCTTCTGAAAAATACTTCTCAAGAAATGTTTCTTTGAAAATAGCCCAAGTAACCTCAACTTCCTCTTCCTCAAACCTATGACTAGTGTTACCCCACTAGTTCTCATCTCCCTTTTCAATAATATGGGTGCCAAATTGCACCTTCTACGCATCTGAACAGTTCATGACTCAAAATATTTTCTCTATCGCTTTCATCAATACCTGTGCCTTATCAGGTTCATGTGCTCTCTCAAAGATTGGTGTATTGTTCATCTGAAGCTTCCCCATAGCATGAAACTTATCATGATTGTTATTCCCAAGATTCACGTTGACTTGATGATTTTGCCCAATTGCTCCAACCAGCGTTGCCAAAGCTTCAACCATTGTCTCATCATTTGATTGGAAAAATATAAAGTGAAATATTATTGCCAATGTAGTAATAGTAGGGACTTTTCCAGACATCGATCTCGAGGGCTCCGATGAAATATTGAGTTCATTCTTCAGTTCAATTAAATAAAAACTATGGTTTTTGGAACTATTGAATTTTACACAACTTCCGAAGAAAATACAAAAGTATTCGGATGAAATAAACATATATGAATAGTATGCTAGGATCGGTGTCTGATCCAATCATGCAACAAATCTGATCATACCTTGTAACAATTGGTTTGAATAATTGACTATTGATTCTTATGAGTTATTATTCCTAAGTGCTAAGGTAATAATTCTTTAATCTTTCAACCTAATTACTATGTCCATAGAAAATTACGGTTGAAATTAACTTTCTATATCAATAATATTCTGATTATCGAAGGATATCCCTAGTCTTAGGTAATATCTACTTAAATATGTTCTCCAACAAATCATGAACAATAGCTTGTCCAGCTTAATTGTATCACACGATCAATTTCTGTTTGTTTGACAGAAAAGCCATAAAAACTGTAAGAGAACACATCAATTTAAAACAAACCAAAGTGTCATTGAAAATTTATAATCTAATTCTTTACAGATTAAAATCAGGGTCACCCCCTAGCATTGGGGGGCTTAGATACTCATCAAATTAACAGAAAACATAGTGTTGATTGTAGACATTACAGATTAATGATGGAAATTAGGTCTTCAATTGCAAGAGCTCATGAAAATCTTCAATCCTAGCATAGAATATGAGTTATCCAGCCTTCTACAATGTTCTTTGTTGTTCAAAAGTAACCAACCCTAATTCAAACACGTTTTAGCCTTTTATTAATGCATTCTTTGGCCTTTCAGACTAACAAGCCCATAATACCATGTGCACACGCATTTGGGGATGCATTTGGAGTGTGAAGCGCGGGTGGGAACGCGTTTTGGCAGAGAGATGCTTTTACTGTGTGATTCTTCCTATGGACACACATGTGAGGATGCGTTTGGGTAGAAGTGGTCTTTTCTGACTTCTTGCAGGGCCTAGCACGCGTCTAGAGACGCGTCTTGGCAGGGGACTCGTTCTGGCGCGCCTATAAGGACTGACACGCGTCTGGGGACGCGCCTTGGCAGGGAGACTTGTTCTGGAACTCATATGAAGATTGGCATGTGTCTGGGGACGCGTTTTGGCAGGATATGGCATTTTTTCTCTTCCACACGCGTCTGGGGATGCATTTGACCAGTGCTTGCTCACTTCTCTGTCTTTTTACCTGCAAAACTTATAATACTTTCCCAACAAAACATGAGTATCTGACAAAATCTAATCATCAGAACAACTATAAAACCATGACATCTTAATACAACTTTCTTCACTTGGTAAGGAAATATTGCAAATATTTAATAAAAACAACTGATAAAACATTGCAAAAATGTGACTGATCACAACCCAAAACTTAGCTTGTTGTTTACTCTCAAGCAACTTGTAACAAAGTATTTTTACATACTCGCCTCATGAAATCCTACCTCTTATGCTCTACCATGATAATTACCAACTGATGTTCTTAGCTTCACAGTTTCACCACATCCAACTGATCTACCATAATCTCACGTGATATTATTGCATCAGCTGTCATCTCATAACACACTCTTACTGAATCTCCTGATTGGTTTAATGTGTTTAATCTCTCAACATTCTTAGCATGCATATTATACAATAAGCTTGAAACTTTTCTTACCAGATTCTACTATAGCGACATACACACTTTTTGAGGTCTTTAGGGTTGTAACAGGGCCTGGGTTAAGGTGGGATATGAAAAAGGGAAAACAAGTTTTTGGATTCAGAGTAAATGTCATTGTTATTTTACTGTATTCATTCCAAGATGTCACTGTAGGGACTCTTTAGAACACAACTTCTTATTGATCAACTTAACTCAGTTTTTAGAGTTTATTTCTTGAATTACACAGAGTATCCCTTGAGTGAGTGCTTTTTCTTTGTGAAGTTCTTTGTCTTTTTTTTCTTTTTCTGAGATTCTCTTTCTTTATTTTTTTTGCTTTTCCGCACTCTCTTTGTTTCAATTTATGTGTAGTACCCAAACTTAAAAGTTGATATCCCAACAATAACCCCAAACTTAGAACGAAACTCAGATCCATAAACAATAACTATCACTCTGAAAAAGGTGGGGAAGTGTTTGGGCCATGGGTTAAACGATGTCGTAATAAGAACAAAAATGGATAAGCTCAAAGGGGTTATACAATGGATAAACAGTAAACAGGGATGACTACAAGGCTATGGGTTAAAATAAACAACAAAAATTTGCCTCAGTGTATGTATCAAGTGTAGTGTCAATCATCGAAGAACAAGTGCAAGTTCTAAATAATGCGACATACTAGAATTCCCTCAAGATGACAAGTAGATTTTGGATTTTTCTAAGGCTCACCATGTTGGGTACAAATGATATGATAATTCAATTTATCTAGCTTGATGTAATATCTTAATCAAATAAGACGAACCTGTATCACTTTCAACAACATGTAATTTACCACAATATAGAAACAAAGTGTAGAAATAATTAAACGAGACAAGTGTGTGCAAGGATTTAAAATCACTAAGTTGGGGTATGAA
Organism: Vicia faba; assembly: GCA_948472305.1. NCBI lineage: Eukaryota > Viridiplantae > Streptophyta > Magnoliopsida > Fabales > Fabaceae > Vicia > Vicia faba. Next base: position 1,384,662,051 of record OX451739.1, read on the forward strand.
CACATCACACGTCGTGACTATGTTCTATAAGTACTCACAATGAGAAAAGGACAAAAGTTAACTTCATTAATTCAAATTGATATTACATGGAAAGAAACGACAAAAATAAAACTAGAAATAACAATGAAAATAAAATGACTGACACACCAAAAACAAGAATAAAATTAAAAACAAAACAACCACAAGCATGCTAATATTTATCCTTATCATCATCATTCAGGCCAAGGTCCATGTGAAGGTTACACAAGATTTGCGCATCATCTGCATTGGACTGGAAATGATCAAAGGGTTTTGTCGGAGGTGGAGGTTGACGAGGTACCTAAGGAACTATGTGTCCTCCTATCTGCATGTCATATGAGAACCCTGGAATCTGATAGCGTCCATGATAAGGAGCGGGTGGGTCACCACCAACACGTTCTTGGTAGCATTATGCAACACCCCATGCATCAGTCTGATGGGTAAGGTACCGTATGGACACATTAAACATTGCGCACATATCATGCAAGAAGCAGAACTAACATATCTCTACTCGATGTGCATGGACTCCTCGTCCATATAGTGGTGATAACGGAAAGCGGGGGTCACTTTAGGGGGAAAACCAGGAATCGGGTGGCCCCTTAGATATTCTCACCCGATTGATTTCTTTCTCCTTGTCTGATTGTATCCTCATTTTTTTCCACCACATTCATCTTAGCAATCCAAGTGGCATCAATTACTTTGGAAGGCATCAATTGAATTCCACATGTCAAAGGGTCAACTACCGCTTTCACACACAAAATGAGAATCATAGATGCATGACCCAAATCTTTCTTTGTCTTGGACTGGGCAATGGCATCCATATCATCAACAATAATTCTCCCCAAATTATCAGGTTCATTGTCCAGCAGGTAGTACACTCCCAAAGCCCTTAAAGTGGTTAACTTCGAACCTCTTATGTTGGTATCGAAGTTATGGTGATAATATGTATTGTACCCCAAAATTTTCCCTCTCATTTATCAAATATTTTCTCACAAAGATCTCTCTTGGTTCAAGACTGCACTAGGGTTGATCAACTCAAGACACCTCCTTAAGCACTAATGACTGATATTAGGGTTTGAGATTGCACAAGGATAATTTAACTTTAAATGCTTCATATGACTTTCATGGATCATTATGGACCCCCAAGATTACTCATATCAAGTTTCAAGCCTTGAATCACATTTTTGCTCAATCAATTGAGCAATTTACCTAAAAATCAGCTGTATTGGGAAAAAAGTCAACTATGGCCAATTTATAGTCAAAATTCATAATTTTTGATCCACAACAACATTATAAACTCATATGTGTCATTTGATCAAGTTCGGACCATAATTCCTCAAGAAATTTGATCAAATCATCAAAAGGGCAAAATGGTCAAAATTAGGGTTTTGACTGAGAAAGGGAAATTTCTGATTTTTGACCTAGAAAATGGTTAATTAGTTTGAGGCACGATCTCAATAGTTCAATTGCATCATTTTGACCTAATGGCATGACCCAAAACATTGCTCAAGATCAATTGGATTGATAGTGAATTTTCAGTCAACTGATCAAAAGTCAACTGTACATTGAAAACATGTCAAAATATGAAACTTATTCATCAAAAAATAAAAAAGTCAAGATTTAATTTTGAAAGTCAAAGTTTTCAAACTTAGAAAATTTTCTAAGTGTTGAAAACTTCATGTTTTTTCACAACTTTGAGCAAATTTTTCACCATGATGCAAGATGATTCAGAAGAAACTTTCAACATGAAAGTTGTAGATCTCCATGAGATCTAGAACATTGCTTTACACAACTTCTTATAAAAGTTCTTGGATATCAAGTTATTAATTCATGAAGTCATTGTCTTGAAACTAAACACTTAGTGAAATATTTCCCTAGTTTAGATAGGATTTTGACCTAACTTCATGGCACTTTTTCATATAGTTCCAAGGGAATTTTCAAAAGTGATTCAAAGAGGGGCTGTAGAAAAAATTACAAGCTTTCCAAAATGTCCAAGAACTCCTTGTGATCATTCTTGAGCAGGGAGAATCGAAGAGAGGAAGTTAGGGTTTTCAAACTTGAATTACAAGTCATTTTTGATGAACACATGAACCAAATCTATGCTAGGCTGCATAATATTTTCTTTGCAGGCCTCAAACTTGTTTATCACTCCATAATTAATGTTTTGCACAGCTGCTAGAAACTTTAATCCAAGCATTTAGTTCATTGCCCATGCTTAATACCATTTTAGGAAGAAAGGCAACATTGCCATTTTGGAAAAGTGGCTTTATGCATAAAGTCCACTCTTCTTGAGCCTCTAACTTGTTTGTTCGGCACACACTCAACATACAAAGTCAGATAAACATGTTTAAAGTTTGCAACCACTCTAGACAGCATTGTACTATGCATTGGGACAATGTGTGTCAAGCTTGTTTCAAAAACAAGAAAAAGAGCCATAACATGTGATTTTTGAATTCTGATCAAAGACAAGTCTCCAAACTTGTTGCTTATAAATAGAGTCACTATTTGTGAGCTAGAACACAAGCTGAAGCACCCTGAAATACACCAAAACTCTCTCAAATCAGAAATTGCCTAAAAACACCATTGTTGCATAGTTTCTGACCTTGAACATCAAACTCATATTTCCCTCGTGTGTTTCTTGGCCTTTTGGTTCCTAAAGCTTCCTTACATCAAGTGTAACTTATCCCCGACCCTGTTTCATTACTGTAACATCATTTACCATATCCTCCATAACCAAAAACAGAGCATTGCATATTGACTTCTCCAAGCCATTCCAGCCATCCATTGCTCAAGCAAACCATTGCGTTAGCTTCCTGGGAACTTAAGGAAGCTAACCTGATCATTGCAACACCTTGAATCAAGCTCATTTGCTTTTCACGATTTCCAGTTTTGAGGTATTTTTCTTGAACTTCTATCTCATTACTTAGGCATTATTAGGCTTGCATTTGTGAAGATAAAATGTAGACATCATTGCCCTGAAGCTGTACATGTCCATGGATTTCATTTATATTGATTGAGTTAAGAGAATTTTAGGATTGATATCTGAAAATAATTAGGTCAGAATTTGGTACTTTCAAAAATTCTCATTCATCTTTGATTTATAGTTCATGATATTTATATGGTTGGATTCGTATGAAAAAAGGGAGCAATTTTCATGTTTACATTTTTGCAAATGGTTGAGAAATGAACAAGTTGCAGGGCTTCTGGCTGGAGGTTGAAGATGAAGTATATTTAGGGCAAGATTTATGTTATATATTTATCATTTCATACAAGTTAACGGATGTATCACCACCCCAGTGGTTAAAGCGCGCGCCTGTCACCCCTTGGACCTGGGTTCGAGCCCCAACGTCCGTTTTGTGATTTTTTCATATTTTTCTGTTTCTTTTTTTTGCAACCAGGCGCCTGGGCCCCCCTTTGGGTCTTCCCCTTTTTTGCTTTCTCTAACCCCCTGTTTTGCTTTTGCACCTGGCCCAACTTTATTTCTTATTTCATTTTTATTTCATTTTCATTTTTTTATTTTATTTTCATTTCATATTTTCTTTATTATTTTTATTATTATTATTTTTATTAATAAAAAAATCCAAAAATATTTTATTTATTATTTACACTTATTTATTTTATTTTCTTATAAAAACAAAAAGACTAAAGATATTTTCTTTTAATAAATTAATTTCTTTTTTAATAATCAATATTTAAACTTAACTTTTATTATTATATTATTTACTTGTAAATTAAAATTAACTTAGAATTTAGGTTTCTCTTAATTAATTAATTTTCTCATTTTATTTTTATTAATTTAAAACCTTTTTCTAAAAAACCCTAAAAAAATCATTTTTTAACTTAATTTCTTTCTTAATTAGTTTAAACTTAATTTTGTTTAATTTTCATTAATCATTTTCTTTAATTAGGTCAAGACTAAACCCTTTCATAAAAACAACAAAAATCACTCATTTTACCATTTACATTTGTACATTATTATTTATTCAATTCTTGTACATTTAGTCAATATGGTTGTAATAGTTAATTGGGTTTAAATTCTTGCCATATTCCCCATTTGTAATTTGTATACCCCCTCCCCTAAATGATGTAATAGCGTAGTAATTTTAAATTCCGCAATTTATCGCTTTATATACAAATGCTAGTAATTAGGGTTTTGTATGGAAAGACTAAAACCAACAAATAGCAAACCCTAATCAAAGACAAATTAAGCATGAAAATAAATACACTTGCACACAAACAGCCCCTAGGTTATATCCACTTGGTTGCCTTATAAAAATGGCCATATCACGCATGTGAGGTATCTTAGCAAAAACAAGAAAAATACAAGATCATAGTCCCTCGATAATGCTATCTAGGTTGCCTTCCAAAATGATCTTAGTCCCTAAAGAAAAATGCTAAGATACCTTGAAACATTGCTAATGATGGTTATACGATTACCCTTGCCCTTCCCTTTTACATCCAAAGATAGGATTACTTACCAAATCAATGGTAAGATAACAATGTCAAAGGAAAAAGGAAATGAACATGAAAGACTTTTAAGTAGGTAGAATGTTCCTAGTTACTTGCTCAATTTCAAAACCAAAACACCCTTTCTATTTTCAAAACAAACACCAACACTTCTAAAACATCTTTTAAAACTTGAAAACATTTTCCAAAGATCAACACCTTTGTATACATTCTTACGAACGAGAATGATTACAGAAGTTTGCCTAGACAAAGGCCTCTTTACAAAATACTTTCAAAAACTATACAAAGCATATTTTAAAACAAAATCAAGTGATCTAGCAAGTAACTAAGAGCCCATGGAAAACCATGGATGAAAAGGGTGCTAATACCTTCCCTTTTCATAATCTACCCCCCCGAACTCAAGAAACAATCTCAAAGGTCTTTTCTGTGCTTTTTCACCTTTCCTTTTGGATAAAAGAAAAGTCGGTGGCGACTCTTGCTAACCGCAACATTTGCAATCAAACACAAAACACCCAAGTCAGTTCTCTCACTGTATCACAGAACTGGTGACTCTGCTGAGGATAATTTTAAAAGTGGGGTTACCTTAGGGCTAGATCACATTTACTTGCTTTCATTGTTTGATTGTATGCTTTACAATATGGTTCTTTGTTTGGGTTTGAATCCCCTACCTGGATTTGGGATACCTTATAGGTAATTAGCAATACGTTGTGGAAACTGTGCGGGGTATACCGACATGGTCTAAGTAATAGCTACATTAGTGCAACATATTTGTGGGTACCGGTAGCCCTTGAGTAGTCAAGGAGAATACAGGGGCGCTGAGTGATGTCATGAAGCACTAATGAACTTTTAGAACCTTTACTTGACCAACTTGGCCTTTAGGACATAGTGAGATGATCGGCTTTGGTGCAATCCGAAGTTGGTAGATACTCGATACTACACTCATTGAGGTTTGGTTTTTTGGGATATTATGGTCGCCATTAAAGAGGCTTGCGCTGAAACAATGCCCAAAGAAACAAACCGGTGATATTGAGCTCCTTAGAACCCGATTACTATTACTAGGACAAGTTTGAGCCAACTAAACTTCAAGAGGGTACTTAACTATGAGACTCTATGCAATCCTAAACCTAAGAACTTGTTTGTTTTGTTTGTATATATATACTTGTACATAACATCATAAACATCATAAAATCATACTCATATTCACTAACCATTTCAAGGATCTTGGGATATATCTTTGTTCTGTTTTGTAGGACATGGATTCTATTCGCAGGAAAACCATTCAAGTCAATCGTGTAAGAATCCCTCCTCAACTTAAAGAGCTAGCATCAAGGATTCCTGAAAATTCTCCATTTACTGAGAGACATGGTCGCCTACTAAACTTGGTCACCTCCAACACTGATGAGGACATGATGAAGGTGTTATTCCAGTTCTTTGATCCTTTACATCATTGCTTTACATTTCCCAATTATCAACTTGTGCCAACTTTGGAATAATTCTCCCAACTCTTGAGGATTCCCATCCTCAATCAACTACCTTTCAACGGTACAGAAATAGATCCAAAGCCAGAAGATATTGCTCAAGCTCTACACTTGCAATCATATGATATCACAACTAATTGGGAAACAAGGAGTGGTGTCAAGGGTTTCTTAGAAAATTTCTTGTTTGAGAAAGCCCAAAACTTTTGGAACTCTTTGAATTTGCAAGCTTTTGAGGAAATTGTGGCTCTCCTCATCTATGGGATGGTATTGTTTCCAAATTCTGACCAACTCATAGATGTGAACACCGTCAAAATCTTCATGTCTCGTAACCCGGTGCCTAATTTGCTAGGGCATGTTGTACCCCAAAATTTTCCCTCTCATTTTATCAAGAATTTTCTCACAAGATCTCCTTTGGCTCAAGATTGCACTAGGGTTGATCAGCTCAAGACACCTTCTTAAACACTAATGACCAAAATTAGGGTTTGAGATTGCACAAGTATTTTTCAACTTCCAATGCCCCATATGACTTAAATGGATCATTATGGACCCTCAAGGTTACTCATATCAAGTTTCAAGCTTTGGATCACATTTTTGCTCAGTCAATTGAGCAATTGACCTAAAAATCAATTGTATTGGGGAAAAAGTCAACTATGGCCAATTTACAGTCAAACTTCATAATTTTTTATCCACATAAACATTTTAAACTCATATGTATCATTTGATCAAGTTTGGACCATAATTCCTCAAGAAATTTGATCAAATCTTCAAAAAGGCAAAATGGTCAAAATTAGGGTTTTGATTAGGAAAAGGCAATTTCTGATTTTTGACCTAGCAAATGGTCAATTGGTTTGAAGAATGATTTCAAGAGTCCAATTTCATCATTTTTACCTAATTACATGGCTCAAAACATTTCAAGTCCAATGGATTGACAAATGAATTTTGCAGTCAACTAATCAAAAGTCAATTGTATACTGAAAAGTCAAACTTTGACTTTTTGGTCAAAATCCAATGTCAAAGATCACAATTCATCAAAGCATGTCAAAATATGAAAATTATTCACCAAGAAATCCAAAATTCAAATTTTCATTTTGAAAAGTGAAAATTTCTAAACTTAGAAATTTTTCTAAGTGTTGGAAATTTCTTATTTTTTCCTAACTTTGAGAAACATTTTCACCATGATGCAAGGTGATTCAAGAGAAACTTCCAACATGAAAGTTGTAGATATCCATGAAAACTACAACTTTTCTTCACACAACTTCTTCCAAAAGTGTTTGTATCTCAAGTTATAATTTTAAGAACATGTGGTCATGAAACAAAACACTTAGTGAAATTTTGCCCTAATTTGGTCAGGATTTTGACCCAACTTCATGGAACTTTTTCATATAGTTCAAATGGGAATCTTCAAAATTTATTCAAATATGGGTTGTAGAGAACCTTGCAAGCTTTCCAAAATGTCCAAGAACTCCTTGAGATCATTTTTGAGTAGGGAGAATCAAAGAGATGAAGTTAGGGTTTTATCACTTGAATTGCAAATCATTTTGTGATGAACAAATTCAAAATTCAAAGTTGTTCTGCATAAATTCTACTTTGCAGGAATCAAACTTGTTAGGCACTCCATAATTAATGGTTTGCAAGACTGTTAGAGGTCTCATTTCAAGCATTCAATGTAAGGCCATGCTTTATATCCATTTTTGGAAGAAAGTGCACATTGCCATTTTGATAAAGTGACTTTTTGCACAAAACTTGTTCTTGAGCCTTGCACTTGTTCTCTTATGATCATAAATGTCTCATAACGCAAGAGAAATATTTTAGACACTTACAATCACTGATCCCATGCTTGTACCTTCTCTTGAAACTTGTTTTCCCACTTTTCTTCAAAATCAAGTAACCTAGCAAATAGCTTGTAACTTGTACTTCTGACTTTCAAAAAAACTCCAACCCTTTTGCTTATAGATACACAAACTATTTTCCATAAAACACACGAATGCTTAATCCCTGAAAGGACCTAGAACACAGAATCACCAAAAACACTTCAAAACTTGTCATTTCTGAGTTTTGAAGCCAATCTTCAAATCTACTCGTTCGTTTCTTAGCCTTTTGCTTTCAAAAGATTCTAAACAACATACACAAACAATTCCAACCCCTGCAGCACCACTGTAACACCTCCATCATCATCCACGATTTTCAAAAACAGAGCTTTGCACTTGGACTTCTCCAGAACTCCTCAGGCACTTTCAGCTCAAGCTAAGCATCTCTTTAGCTTCCTGGCAACTTGAGGAAGCTAACCCAATCATTGGAACTCACTGAAAGTTGCTCAAACTTCAAACCTGATACCCTCTTGCAAGGTAAGTTTTCTAACTTTGGAACTTTTTATACAAACATCACCAATGATTTATTTGTGAATGAAACATGTAGATATCATTGCCCTAAAGCTAACCATGTTCATAGTTTTCATTAATTTTGTTTGAGCTTAGAGAATTTTAAGATTAGAATTTCTGAGATTTTTAGGGTTCAGATTAGGGCCAATGAAATTCATGTTTGTCTTTGATCTATAGTTTTAATGCTTTACATTTCTGAAATAGTGAGGAAATTTGCTACAAGTTTCATGTTTACAGTTTTCACTTTTGTTGAGGATTGATTGAGTTACAGAGCTTCTGGCTGGGTGTGAGGTTGAAGATGAAGTTGGCCTCAGGAATGTGTTTGCCATATATATTTATGGTTTGATTTATATAAACAGATGTATAGCCACCCCAGTGGTAGAAGCGCGCGCCTGTAACTAGAGGGACCTGGGTTCGAGCCCCAGTGGTACCCTTTTGATTTTTTCCATTTTTTTCCATACATTCTGACTCTTTTTTTGGCATGCGCTGGGCCTCCTTGGGCCTTGTTGTTTTTTGTTTTTACTTTCTAACCCCCTATTTTACTTATACAGCCCCTGGCCCATTTTATTTTCTTTTCTTATTTTTATTTATTTATTTTCTTAAATATTTTTCTAATATTAAAAAATCATAAAAAATATAAAAATAGTAGATTTATATTTTGACATAGTTTATTTATTTTTCTCATAAAAAAATATTTTATTTAATCAATACTTTATTTATTTTACTAATTATCTTTGTAAATTTAATTAAAAAATAGGTTTTATTTATTTTCTTTTACACCAATTAAAATATATTATTTTAATATAAAAAAGGCCAAAAATATTTTACAATACTATAAATTATTTTTAAAGACAAAAATACAAAAAATACTTTTCTTAAACTTAATTTCTTTTTGATCAATTAATAGATTTAGGGTTTTATTTAAAACCCTTTCTTAATAAATTTAGTTTTTAATTAATTATTTTCTTTTAATTAATTAGGTTAAAACAAATTCCCTTTTCCTAAAAAATCCAAACAAAAATATCCATTTTCTTCACATTTGCATTCTTGTATATTTATTCATTATGTACATTATTTATCTCAATTCTTGTATAAATTCAATATGGTTGTAATAGATTAATTAGGTTTATTTTCTTGCAATCCCCATTTATAATTTGTACACCCCCTCCCACAAGTATTGTAATAGCGTAGTAAATTTTAAATTTCGCAATTTATCGTTTATATACAATTGCTAGTAATTAGGGTTTGTATGGAAAGACTAAAACCAATCAAATAGAAAACCCTAATCAAAGACAAAATCAAGCATGAAAAACAATACATTTGCACACAAGCACCCCCTAGGGTAAATCCACTTGGTTGCCTTTACAAAATGGCCATATTACACATGTGAGGTATCTTAGCAAAAAGAAAGCAAAATACAAGATCATAGTCCCTCGATGACGCTATCCATGTTGCCTTTCAAATGATCTTAGTCCCTAAAAAAGAATGCTAAGATACCTTGCAACATTGCTAATCATGGATTATACGATGACCCACGCCCGTCCCGTTTACATCCAAAGATAGAGTTACTTACCAAATCGATGGTAAGATAACCATGTCAAAGGAAAAGAAAATGAACAAGAAAGACTTTTGAGTAGGTAGAATACTCCTAGTTACTTGCTCAATTTCAAAACAAAACTCATTGCTATTTTCAAAACAAACAATTACACTTTCAAAACATCTTACAAAATTGAAAACATTTCTAAAAGATCAACATCTTTGTACACATTCTTACGAACGAGAATCATTACAAAGATTTCCTAAACAATGGCCTCTTTACAAAATACTTTCAAAAAACCACACAAAGCACAAATTTCAAACAAGAGCAAGTGATCTAGAAAGTAACTAAGAGCCCATGAAAAACCATGGATGAAAATTATTTTAATACCTTCCCTTTTCATAATCTACCCCTCGAACTCAAGAAATAATCTCAAAGGTCTTTCCTATGCTTTTTCACCTTTCATTTTGGATAAAAGAAAATTCGGTGGCGACTCTTGCTAACTGCAACATTTGCAATCAAACACAAAATACTCAAGTCAGTTCTCCCACTGTATCACATGGGACATCCTACATTCTTTTCACACTCGCACTATGAGGAAAAGAGGTATCCTTATGTGCTGTACTCCTCTTTTGGAAAGATGGTTTATTTTGCATCTTCCCCAATCTGTATTGAAGAACGAGCAAGGTTCAAGGTGGTCACATAGGTTGATGACACTCAAATATTCAGACATTCATTGGTGTTCCCGATCTATAGAGAATGTTACTATTGTTGATCGTTGTGGAGAATTCCCTAATGTCCCCTTACTTGGCATTAGAGGAGGTATCACCTACAACCCCTGCTTAGCCTTAAGACAGTTTGGTTACTGTTGTACCCCAATTTTTGCCCTAAGATTCCTCTATCATATCATATCAACTCGATCATAACAAGATCACATTAGGGTTGGTTCTTCCTCTTTTTTCCTATCTTTAAGTTTGCTCTTGAGGAATCTCCAAGCACCTTGGTTGTGTATTTTGTATATGTGTTGTTGTCTAACTTCTAATCAAAATACAAAAAATATTTGTCTTTGTCTTTGTATATTTTTGTTTTGTAGGTACCAAGTCGAAGCATCTGACAAATAAGGATTTCTGGTATTATTTTCCTAAAATCTCTATTTTGCACAGAAAAAGAATTAAAAATTTTCATTTTTTTCACTGATGCAATCGATTGCTCTTAAAGTGCAATCGATTGCACATAGTGTATTTTGCGCCATTTTTGAAAAAAATACACTGCGCAATCGATTTGCACTGTAGTGCAATCGATTGCACAACATGAAAATTAAAAAAAATCAGCATTTTAAACTTGTCAAGTTTTGGCTCCAATTTTCCTTCACTTTTGAAAAATGTATCATTAATTCAAATTTTAGTGCCAATATTTCATTTTTAAAAATAATTATCATTAATTCAAATTTTGGCTCTAATATTTGAAAGAATTATCATTAATTCAAATTTTGGCTCTAATTTTTGAAAGAGTTATCATTAATTCAAATTTTAGCTCCAAGAATCAATTACCAAATTACCACTAATCCCAATCCTAAAACTCTATAAATAGAGCTCTCATTTCATTCAAATCTCAAGCTTTTGATAGCCAAATCCACCTTGCTAAAAAATCTCTCAATTCTCTCCATCTACCAAATTCACTCAAAGCTCCATTTTCAAAAAGTTAGTAAGCTTTGCATTGAAGCTTACTAATCTTTGAGCTAAACCTTCATGCAAACACTTTTTCTCCATCAATTATCTACATCCAAGCTTGGTCAATTGATTCTTGTGGTTGAATTGAAGCAAATTCTTGAAGTTGTTTTGATAATTCTCTAGATCTACCTTTGGTAAGTTGGATAATTCATCTTTCACAATGTGATCTCTTGGTGATCTTTGGGATTGATTCATTGAGCATTATTTTGTGATTCCAATGGTGTTATTTTCTCATAATTTGATGGAATTTTCGTGCTCAATTGGATCCATGATCATAAGGTGTTTGATGGAAAGTTTGAACAAGAAATTGGCCTTTTAAAATGCTGTTTTTGCTACTGTAACAGTGTGCAATCGATTGCAGTAACTGTGCAATCGATTGCACATAAGCCATTTTGCACAATTCTTTGAAAATTGTACTGTGTAAATCGATTTACACAATAGTGCAATCGATTTACACAGGGACATAATGTATTTTTTTTCCTTGTTTTGGGGAAACTTTGATCCAAAATGATTTTTCTACTCACTCCTTTTGATTGTTGGTTTGGGTTGCAATTTTAAATGTCCAATTTGTCTTTAAACTCAATGGACTTTGTGATGTAGATGAAGTTGGATAAATGTTCATAAATTCAAATCTACCTAAGAGTGAATTATTTAATTCATTTTTGGTGCTTTGGATTAATGATATGTTTAGTGCTTTAATCCATCTAGAGGAGTGGTTGAATTTAAAGAAAGAATTTTGAAATGGTGATCCAAATTAGCTTATCATTCCCCTCCCTCTTCATCTTATCCCTTTCTTTTTTAATTGTGCTACATGTTAAGGGATGGTGATCTCTATATCATTTATCCAAACATGAAGTACATAGATTGCTATTGACCGGCCTCAAAATAGGTGCGACTTCTACATAAGTCCACTTACGATTGCTTAACATAGCGCTAAATTTTGTCCCGATTCGAATAAATGATCATTCGTGGCCCAAACTTATGATTGCAAGCCCAAGTATGTTAATTTGATCTCTTTGATCCAATAAACTTGAGATTCATTGTGTGGAGGCTTTGGTTCTACCAATCCTCTAATGGATCTACAACACCTTTGGTCAACGCAGATCACTTAAACATCGTTGATCATTACATGTTGCCTTGTGAGAATTCCAAAATGGATGATATACTTGACAAAAAGCAAATGCAACTTGTTGTGTGGAGGCTTTGGTTCTACCAATACTCTAATGAGTTCCAAATGCAAGTTTCAAGATGGTCATCCAACTAGCCACTAATTACTAACAACTAACTTTACTTTACGCTTTTATTTTCATTCTTTATGTACCATTTACTTTTAGCATTTTACATTTCATGCTATTTTAATCTTTGCTCACTTGATAATTTACTTTTATGTCATTTTTATTTTGCTCACTTGAGCTTTTCTTTCTTTTTAAAGACACCTAATAATCAACATGAACCATAAAAATCATTAATGATACTTGGACTACATGGTTACTATCCTTTGCATTATGGAGTGATGGACTTCTTGGACTTAGGATTAGAGACCTTGGCCTATCTTAGAGACTTTGTGACTTTATTTGATATTTTGTCTGGAGTTCTTGAGGTTTACCTTAAGACATTGGGTTGTTTGTTTGTTTTGTATGCAGGTTATTGAGATTACGATCTTTGTTTGTAATCTGGAATTCACCCGTATACAGCCGTTACTCTGCCCAATTTTTGCGAAGACTTAAAACACTTGAAGTTTGGTTCTCTCAAGAGGTCTAGTATCTTTGGTTGCTTGGTTTCAATCCGAAGAATGGGAATTCTATATTGACTCATAATGTCAAGTATTCGCTTCTTGTTGGTTAGATGGTTCTTATCCCTAGCTTTTACCTTATGCTTTAGGATATCCTCTTCTTCTCCTCCCATCTTCTTTAATTTCAAAAATCTTCTCCCTCCTTTTAAAAAAAAAACTTTTCTTGTTTTGAAACTTGGAACATTTTCATAATAAACTTGGACTTAGGTCCATGCATCTTCGAAACATTTTCATAAATAAATTTCAATCAATTTAATAATACCTTGACCTTTTTTTGTGAGAAGACTAAAAGTCAATAAATCTCATTTCAAACCATTTTGCCACTTTGGCTTTTATCTTTAAACTTTTCTCAAAAGATTAGACTCTTGTCAATCCTTGTAGTGATGCAAACAACTATACTTCTACAATATGTAGTGAAGTGAGATATTTTCCACTTGGGTGTTGAGTGAGGCATTGTTGATTTTAAAATCCAAGCCATATCCTCCACTTTGAGATGATGCAAATTCTCCTTTCTCATGATTGTGGGTAGTAAGTATGTTTTTCACACGGACAATTGCAATGATATCTTATCTCATAAAATCAACCAACACACTTGTGTTTCAAATTTTTAAAAGAGGAACTACGTGTACCCTGATCCCCTATTGCACGAAAGGTGGTACGTAGGCACTAAAGGTTCGCAACCGCGGTGGGTGCAAAAATCATAAAAATATTTCTTTTCTCACCTCCACCATCCATTTTATATACAACACATTTTATAGCCAAAATATACAGATTTTTCAAAGAGGTTCCTGCGGAGTACCGTAGATGTTTAGGGTGCTAATACCTTCTCTTTGCATAACCAACCCCCTTACCTTGAATCTTTCCCCCTCTTTTTGGGTTATTCGCTCTTTTCCCATTCCTTTGGAAACAATAAAGCACGGTGGCGATTTTTATTTTGATTTGTATAAAGTCTAGTCAATCCAATGGCTTAGTATTGCACATTTCTACCGCCACAGAAAAATGGCGACTTCACTAAGGAAAGATTGACCTCTTGATGGTCCATCCCTAAGTGGGTTAAACCTATCTTTGTTTATATCTGTATATGTGCTATTGTTGTTTATGTGTTATATTTTGTATATATGTTTGTCTGGATTTTCCTAGTTTACAGGATGCTTGGTGATTACTCATAAGTCATATACCCAGACTTGGGCAAACTTTAAGATAGGACGGGCGGTATAGTCATGTTAACTTTGAGGGAGTAATCCCAAAAAAGGAGGCATGAGATCCCCCACTCAGTGGAGGCCCCTTTGACTGTAGTGTCGTTTACCGAGTAATCAGGAAGACGTACTACTTTTGACCTGGGTGCCTGTCGAAGCTGAGGACCGTAGATTACCTAACCCCTCTTGGCCTTTTAGGTGTAGTGCGAAAGCTATAACAGAGTAATCCAGAAGTAGTTGTCACGCGATACTACGCTCGAACGAGTCTTTCTTGAGAATATTACTAATTACCGAGTTAATCGGGAAGTTGGTAATATCCAAAGGAAGGATGTAGACTCTGAGAACCTCTAGAACCTTGTTCGGCAGGTGATAACTTTTTAGACCAATACCTTATGGGTAGTACCTTCGACCTCATGCCCGTGACGTTGAACCTATGAACCCTATGTGTGTGATCTTGTGTGTGATTGTTGCATCATGCATCCATGCACTCATAAGCATCTTTTGAAAAAACAATATTTCAAGGGATTTAAAGGTTGACTATTTGTGAATATCTCAGGTACTTTTAAACCATGGATTCTGGAAAGAGAAAGACCGGGAAATACAGTTTCAAGGATCCTAAGATAGATGAGTTGATCAGTCTAATTCCCGAGATCGAGTGTTCTGCAGACTTTCGGAAGAAGTATGGATCCATTATTCCTCTCATGAAGCTGAAGATGAAGGAGGGTTTTCTCTCAACTTTGGTCCAGTTCTATGATTCGGTGTATCACTACTTTACTTTTCCCGATTATCAGTTGATGCCAACACTGGAAGAGTATTCCTATCTATTGGATTTACCTGTTACCGATCGCGTTCCTTTTACTGGTTTGGAGGGTGAGTCAAAACCACATGAGATTGCTGCTTTGATTCATCTGGGAAAGTCTGAGGTGGAAGCTCATATGACTACCAAAGGAGGGATTAGAGGATTACCAGCTCAGTTCTTATTGGAGAAAGCTCGTTACTTTGCCAGGATGAAGAGTACAATTGCTTTTGAGGCCATCTTTGCTTTACTCGCCTATGGATTATTCTTATTTCCTAATGTGGACAAGTTTGTCGACATTAACGCTATCAAGATTTTCATGATTGGAAACCTGTTTCCTACACTGTTGGGTGATGCTTATTACTCTGTTCATCTTCAGAATTCTTATCATGGGGGAATGATTATCTGTTGCGCGCCTTTGTTGTATCGGTGGTTTACCTCTCATATACCTCAGTCTGACGCTTTTTGGGATGTCAAGAAGGAACCCCGTTGGGCTCCTAAGATCATGGCACTTACTCACTCGGATATTGATTGGTATCATCGAGCTTACCAGGATGCGGAGATTATTGACAGTTGTGGTAGTTTCCCTAATGTGCCTCTTCTTGGTACAAAGGGAGGAATTAACTATAACCCTGTTCTTGCACGGCGACAGCTTGGTTATCCGATGAGGGATAAACCGAACAATATTCATCTGAGTAGTTTCTTTCTGAAGGAAGGGGAAGACCACAGGGAAGCTAGGGAGCAGATTGCGAAGGCCTGGCGTCACATTCATAAGAAGAGTATGAAGGATTTGGGACCTAGGGGTGTTGTTTCTTTGGAGCCATATCTTCAGTGGGTCCGATCGAGAGCCATTCAGTTGAAGATGCCGTATACTCGGGAGACACCCATGCCTGATTTGTTTGTGAAGACCACTCCTCCCTTATTAGATGATCTAGAAGAGCTGCAGCTTGCTTTGGTTAGGATGCAACAGGAAAGGGATGCTTGGAAGAACAAGTTCCATATTTTAGAGAGTTCCTACAGAGCAGACCTGAAGGAGAGAGATGATTTGATCGAGATCCTTGAGAGTCGAGCAGTAGAGTCTATGGAGAGGCAAGGAGATTTATTTTCTCCTAAGCCTCAAACAGGTGTTGTTTGTTCACTTCCTGATTCAGATGATTGGAAGGAGGTTGCCATCAGACATGGGGAAGAAAACCAGAGGTTGAGAGCTCAGATTGCCAGGCTCACAGGGAAGCGCATTCGTACAGATTGATCTCTATCAGTTCCTTTTCTCAGGATTTTAGATTGTATTTTCATCTTGTACTTGGGATCATTGAAACTTGTAACCCATTTCGAAGTTATTATAATAAAAGTTTTCAGTATTTCAAATGCGTTGTTATTTTGATGTTTGCAATATGTCTGTAAATCTTAAATCCCTTGAAATATTAAATGATAAAATAATAATAATCATATACATTGCATATCATGCATCATATTTCACATGTTTTTGCATTTGTTATGCATATCCAGGTGCCTTACCCAACTTCTTTACTTCATTCAGCAAGCTGACTCATCACTACAACACTCGGGCTAATTTCAAAAAGAAGATGGACAACTTAGAACAGGAGAATCGCGAGCTGCGCGAAGAAGTTTCTGCTTTGAAGGCTGGCTTGGCCAACTTGACTACTCTGATGGAAGCTCTGGTGGTTGCTCAGAATCAGCCACCGAGTGTTCAACCTCAACCAACAAGGGCAAGTACTGAAGTTCTGACTGTTCCTGTATCTGCTACTCCGGCTGTTGTTCAAAACCGTATGCCTCAGGGTTATCCGTGGGGAATGCCAGAGAATTTTGCACCTAAAGGTTTCAATCTGGGTCCTCAAGATGCTCCAGTGCTTCCAAATGTTGTTACTCCTGCACCTTCTGTGGTGCATACTGTTCCTGCTGCACCTCCTTCGGTGAATTTAGTTCCGTTTGTTAATGAAGATGTGTGTCGTCCTTTCCCTCCGCGGAGTGAAGACTTAGGTCTTTATGACATAATGGATGATTTCCAAGAGCAGTTTGATAGAATGCAAAGAGAGATGAAGGCTCTTAGGGGAAAAGAGTTGTTCGGGCAGAATGTGAATGAGTTGTGTTTGGTCCCGAATGTTAAAGTGACTGCTAAGTTCAAGGTCCCAGAATTTGAGAAGTACAAGGGCAACACTTTCCCTCGTGCTCATTTGGTGATGTATGTGAGAAGGATGTCTGCCCATATTGATGATCAGCGTCTGCTGATTCATTTTTTCCAAGATAGTCTGACCGGTGCTGCGTTGAAATGGTACATGAGTTTAGACAATGTCAACATCCATTCTTTTAATGATTTGGGAGAAGCATTCATTAAACAATACAAGTACAATGTGGACATGGCGCCTGACCGTGACCAGATTAGGGCCATGGTTCATAAAGACAGAGAATCATTCAAAGAGTATGCGCAGAGATGGCGCGAAGTGGCTGCACAAGTGATTCCGCCCATGGAAGAGAAAGAAATGACCAAGATTTTTCTAAAGACGCTAGGAGCTATCTACTACGAAAGAATGGTAGCAAGTGCCCCAAGTGATTTTACAGAGATGGTAGGAATGGGTGTCCACCTAGAAGAGGCAGTAAGAGAAGGCCGTTTGACAAAGGGTGAAGGATCTGGAGGTGTGAAGAAGCCATCTTACGGGTTTACAAAGAAGAAAGAGGGGGATACAAATGCTGTTATGCAAGAGAGAAAGGTAAACGCTCCTAGAAGGAATTATCAGCGTCATCAGCAAGTCGCCTCAGTTACTCCTGTTATGAATGCCGCTCCAACTACCGTTGCTTATCAGAGACCATCCCAGCAGGGGAATCAAGGGTATAATCAGAGAAGGGAGAACTATGATCATATTCCCATGAGCTATGCAGAGCTATTACCAGCATTGGTTCAGAAGAAGTTGGTCCAGACACGACCATCTCCCGCTGTACCATCACCATTGCCGTGGTATTACAAAGCAGACCAGACGTGTGCCTTTCATCAGGGAGCACCAGGGCATAGTGTTGAGAATTGTTATCCTTTGAGGACTGAAGTGCAAAGGTTGGTGAAGTCTGGAATTTTATCTTTCAAAGACGTGGGACCTAATGTGAAAGACAATCCTCTACCCAAGCACGGGGGAGTGAATGCTGTGAATATGGTGGCTGGTTGTCCAGGCGACTTTCAAATTTTTGACATTAATCTGGTTAGAGGGGATTTGGTGAAGATGCACGCAGATCTCTGTGAATTCAGTTATTATACGCATGACCATACCGATTGTGCTGTTTGCAGTACAGATATACAGGGTTGCGAGAAGATAAATGTTGATTTGCAGGAGATGATGGATGAAGGTTTAATCCATATAATCAGGCCTAGGGAAGAATATGAAGAGGAAGTGAATATGGTTTCTGGATGTCCGGGTGAATTCAGAATTTTTGATGTGGATCATTTGAATGAGGATCTAGTGCAGTTACATGCTACCTTCTGCCATACTGCTGGTCAGGTGGAACACCAATATGGATCTTGCATAATTTGTTGTCGAAATCCCCGAGGATGTTCTGTTGTGAGGGAAGGTGTTCAGTTGCTGTTAGACAATGGAACCATAAAGATCACAAGTCAGAGAGATGATTATCATGAGATTGATATGGTTGAAGTCTGTTTGATGGAAGAGTCAGAGGAAGAGTATGCCTCCGCAGATGAGTATTTCTCTTCAGACGAAGATTTGTTTGCCGGAAATGAATTTTTGATGGCTGATTGTGTTGAGGAAAGGGTGAATGTCATTGTACCTTATTTTGGTGCACCCACTCATCTTGAGGTGGAGTACCATAGCAAACCAACTGTTGCCCCATTGGTAATTAGTCTGCCAAGTCCTGTTCCCTATGAATCAGATAAGGCTGTGCCTTACAAATACAACACTACGATATTAGAAGATGGGGTGGAGATTCCCATCCAGCCGATGCCAGATGTTAGAAATATAGCTGATAATAGCAGAGTGACCCGTAGTGGTCGTGTATTTGCGCCGGTCATTCGAAATGATGTTGTTGCTGGAAAGAAGATTGCTGAGAATGATGAGCCTAATAAGTCTGCAGGAGGGACTAGTGGAGCTACATTAGAGAAAGAAGTGGATGATATCTTGAAGATAATTAAGATGAGCGATTACAGAATTGTAGATCAGCTATTGCAGACTCCTTCAAAGATATCTATTCTAGCCTTATTGATGAATTCCTCTGCTCATAGAGAATCACTGATGATAGTACTAGACCAAGCTTTTGTAGAGAATGACATGCCATTAGATCAATTCAGCAGCGTAATTGGAAACATTACGTCATGTAACAATTTAAGCTTCTGTGATGATGAGTTACCAGATGAAGGGAGGAATCACAACCTGGCCCTCCACATATCCGTGAACTGTAAGAATGATTCGCTGTCCAATGTTCTAATTGATAACGGATCCGCGCTGAATGTCATACCGAGAAGTACCCTCTTGAAGTTAAAGTATCAAGGAACATCTATGCGGCCGAGTGGCATCATTGTGAAGGCTTTTGACGGGTCGAGGAAATCTGTCATCAGTGAAGTGGACCTGCCCATCCATATAGGACCACATTTGTTCTTGATAACCTTCCAGGTTATGGATATTATTCCTTCATATAGTTGTTTGCTTGGACAACCATGGATACACGAAGCAGGGGTTGTCACTTCAACTCTGCATCAGAAGCTAAAGTTTGTGCGCGAGGGGAAGGTAGTGATCATAAATGGGGAGCAGGCGTTGTTGATATCTCATCTATCCTCTTTCAGTATTGTAGAAGCGAATGAGGCTGCTATTGGAACCCAGTTCCAAGCCCTATCCATTGACAACATAAGGAGGAATGAGAATTCGGTGGTTTCCCTGAAGGACGCACAACAGGTTGTGCGCAATGGTGATACGGCAGTTTGGGGACGACTGGTGGATCCATCCGTGAACAAGAACAGAACTGGTTTGGGTTTTTTTCGAAGAATGGGAAAGGCGAAAGTTTAAAGTCAAAGTCTTCTGTGAACAGTTATCATGATGTTTTCCGCAGCGGAGGCTACCTCCATCCAATTGGTTCTGGAATCAATGCTATTGAAGAAGATGAAGCAGAGCAGGAAGTACCAAATTTTGTGACGCATGGAGTCCGAGTTCAGAATTGGGTCACCATTGATGTTCCTTCTTGCATACATATTTCAAAGTAATTTTTTTTGTCAATCTGTTTCTTTCTTTGAAAAGCTTTCACTCTGCCCAAGGTGAAAGTATTGTATGGGCTTATCTGTTTGCTTTGATTTTTAAGATCATTAATAAAAGTTGTCTTTGCTTCCAAAAATATGTCTTTATTTTCTTCTTTTTCTTGGGAAATGGTAATCAAATAAAAAACCCTTTCAAAATAAATGATAATTGAAAATTAATCTGCATGATCACTTGTTATATGTGTCAGTTTCTAAAAGCAATCATAAATCATATGTGCAGATTAATTAAAAAACCCGTTGAATACAATGACCCTGCACCCTCTCCCAACTTTGAATGTCCTGTGTTTGGGGCTGAAGAAGAATATTATGATGAGATTCCAGAAGAGGTCTCACGGTTGCTTGAGCACGAGGATAATACCATTCAGCCATATAAGGAGCCTTTGGAAGTGATTAATTTGGGTTCAGAAGAAGATCCGAAAGAGATTAAGATTGGAGCATCGTTGCATCTTGATGTGAAGAGCGGGTTGATAGAGCTGTTGAAAGAGTATGTGGATATTTTTGCTTGGTCTTATCAAGACATGCCTGGTCTAGATACAGACATTGTTGAGCATCATTTTCCATTGAAGCCAGAGTGTCCTCCAGTTAAACAAAAGTTGAGAAGAACCCACCCAGATATGGCAGTAAAGATCAAAGAGGAGGTCCTAAAGCAGATTAATGCTGGTTTTCTTGTGACATCAGTGTATCCTCAATGGATTGCCAATATTGTCCCAGTACCGAAAAAAGACGGAAAAGTCCGCATGTGCATAGATTACAGAGATCTAAATAAAGCTAGTCCAAAAGATGATTTTCCATTGCCTCACATTGATATGTTAGTGGATAGTACAACAAAATTCAAAGTATTCTCGTTCATGGACGGATTTTCCGGGTATAATCAAATAAGAATGGCTCCAGAGGACATGGAAAAAACAACGTTTGTCACACCCTGGGGAACATTTTGTTACAAAGTGATGCCCTTCGGGTTGAAGAACGTTGGTGTAATGTACCAGAGGGCTATGACAACCCTATTCCATGATCTGATGCACAAGGAAATTGAAGTATATGTTGATGATATGATTGCCAAATCCCAAACTACAGAAGGGCATATAAAAGATTTGTTGAAGTTGTTTCAGCGTTTGAGGAAGTTTCGTCTCTGCTTGAATCCAAATAAATGCACCTTCGGAGTTAGATCGGGGAAATTGTTGGGTTTTATTGTTAGCCAGAAAGGAATTGAAGTTGATCTTGATAAAGTCAGAGCAATTCAAGAAATGCCAGCACCAAGAACTGAAAAGCAAGTTAGGGGTTTCCTCGGGCGTTTGAATTATATTTCCAGATTCATTTCCCACATGACTGCAAAGTGTGAACCGATCTTTAAGTTGTTAAAGAAAGATCAAGGTTGTGTGTGGACGGATGACTGCCAAAGGGCATTTGAGAGTATTAAAGAGTATCTGCGTGAACCTCCTATCTTGCTCCCTCCCGTAGAAGGAAGGCCGCTGATTATGTATCTAACGGTGTTAGATAAATCCATGGGTTGTATTCTGGGACAACAGGATGAAACGGGAAAGAAAGAGTTTGCCATTTATTATCTCAACAAAAAGTTCACTGATTATGAGTCGCGGTATTCCACGCTAGAAAAGACATGTTGTGCTTTGGCCTGGGCGGCAAAGCGTTTGCGGTAGTATATGTTGAATCATACCACTTGGTTGATCTCCAAAATGGATCCAATCAAGTATATTTTTGAGAAGCCTGCTCTTACGGGGAGAATTTCCCGCTGGCAGATGTTGTTGTCTGAATATGATATTGAGTACCGCACTCAAAAAGCTATTAAAAGTAGTGTGTTGGCAGATTACCTTGCTCACCAACCGGTGGAAGATCATCAGTCTGCAGAATTTGAATTCCCCGATGAAGATGTGATGTTCCTGAAAGTGAAAGATTGTGATGAACCATTGCCTGAGGAAGGCCCTGACCCTGAATCTCATTGGAGTATGATTTTTGATGGAGTGGTGAATGCTTATGGTAAAGGAATTGGTGTTGTGATTGTCACTCCTCATGGATCGCACATTCCTTTTACTGCGAGGCTAACATTTGATTGCACTAATAATATGGCGGAATATGAGGCTTTCATCATGGGTCTTGAGGAAGCTATTGATCTCAGAATCAAAATTCTAGATGTGTATGGTGATTCAGCTTTGGTAATAAATCAGATTAAAAGGGAATGGGATACTCGTCACCCTGGCTTGATCCCTTACAAAGATTATGCTAGAAGATTGCTACCCTTCTTCAATAAAGTTAAATTCTATCACATCCCTAGAGATGAAAATCAAATGGCGGATGCTCTGGCAACTCTGGCTTCCATGTATCAAGTGAATTCTTGGAATGATATACCCCGTATTACAGTTCGACGACTGGATAGGCCCGCTCATGTGTTTGCGACAGAGGAGGTAGCAGATGAAAAACCTTGGTATTATGATATCAAGCATTTTCTTCAGACTCAGGAATACCCGATTGGTGCATCGAGGAAAGATAGAAAGACATTGAGAAGATTGGCAGGCAGTTTCTTCCTCAGTGAAAATGTGCTATATAAGAGAAATTATGACATGGTATTGCTCAGATGCGTGGATAGACACGAAGCAGACATGTTGATGCATGAGATTCATGAAGGTTCATTTGGAACTCATGCTAATGGACATTCGATGGCTAAAAAGATGCTAATGGCAGGTTACTATTGGTTGACAATGGAATCTGATTGTTACAAATTTGCAAAGAGGTGCCATAAATGCCAGATTTATGCAGATAAGATCCATATACCTCCGACATTGCTCAATGTGATTTCCTCCCCGTGGCCTTTCTCTATGTGGGGTATAGACATGATCGGGATGATAGAACCCAAAGCTTCGAATGGACACTGTTTCATCTTGATAGCAATTGACTACTTTACCAAATGGGTAGAGGCTGCTTCTTATGCCAATGTTACCAAACAGGTGGTCGTGCGTTTCATCAAAAACAATCTGATATGCCGGTATGGTGTGCCGAGTAGAATCATCACTGACAATGGCTCAAATTTGAACAACAAAATGATGACAGGACTGTGTGAAGAATTCAAGAATGTCCATCACAATTCGTCTCCATACAGGCCAAAGATGAATGGGGCTGTTGAGGCTGCTAATAAGAATATCAAGAGAATTATCCAGAAAATGGTTATTACTTATAAGAATTGGCATGAAATGCTCCCTTTTGCTCTGCATGGATATCGAACATTTGTCCGCACTTCAATAGGAGCAACCATGTTCTCCCTGGTATATGGAATGGAAGTTGTACTCCCTGTTAAGGTAGAGATTCCCTCGTTGCGTGTGATAATGGAAGCCAAGTTGACAGAGGCTGAATGGGTTCAGAACAGGTTTGACCAATTGAATTTGATTGAAGAGAAAAGGATGACAACTTTATGTCATGGGCAGTTATATCAGAAAAGAATGAAGAAAGCATTTGATAAAAAGGTCAAACCTCGTGAATTCAGAGAAGGCGACCTCGTGCTCAGGAAGATCATGTCTTTTAACACTGATTCTAGGGGAAAGTGGACTCCCAAATTTGAAGGCCCGTATGTTGTCAAGAAAGCCTTCTCTGGTGGTGCATTAATTCTTGAAACTATGGATGGCGAGGAGTTCCCATGTCCCATGAATGCTGACGCAGTCAAGAAATACTTCGCCTAAAGAAATAAAAGAACAACTCGCTAAGTTGAAAACTCGAAAGGGAGGCTTAGGCAAAAAGGAGCGTCTCAGTAGGCTTAAAACCCGAAAGGGCGGTCTAGGCAAAAATTAGAGACATAAACAGAATAAATTTCCCGCTAAGTTGAAAACCCGCAAGGGCAGCTTAAGCAAAAGTTGTGGATTTTTCTTGGCAAGTAACTACGTCAGACAAGACTTGATCGTTGAAGCAACAATCTTCTCGGATCCTCACCATACTTCAACAAAAGCTGCTGCTCAGGACTTCAAAAGTTGTTAGGGGAATGGTGGTCATTGTATCTCAATGTATCTTTTCCATTATATATTACCATTTCCCAAACTTTGTAATCATCCATGGAGTCTCGCCATTCGCAGACTACCATTCTATTAATAAAATTTGAGCTTTTGCCCAATTCTTTGTGTTCTTATTTTTATTTAGCTTGCAAAGACTTCATTTATTACTGATAATAACTTTCAAAGCAAAAATATTTAAAAAAAAACAAAATTGACTTTTCAAAAAGAAAGACATCTTTACAATTCAATTTACTTTGGGATTTGTGATGAAACAATGACGACAAAAATGGCGATCCCTAGAATGAACAAACTCCGGTTGTTTTAAGAATATTTACTTCCTTCGTGAAGGTTTTTCTCAGGTCATCTTGTTGGTATATGCGCAATCTTTGTGTGTTTCTCAGATAATTAAAGACGATACCAGTTGGCGTAAGGTACAGTATTAGGTTTGTGATCCCATGATCCTTGGCCAAGTCTTGGTTTGCTTTTGATTTTGGGTTTGCATGGTCAGAAGCATGTGTCTCAGATTCCCCAGCGAAGTTTTCCCTCATATGATGAAAGGTTTTATTCCCTTGGTGTGCTAAGATATCGCTCTTTTTGCATTATTGGCATTAGTGTTGACTTCTTGATTTCCCAGGAAGACTACACCAAGGCATCTTTTGTTGGAATAGGTTTGGTTGATATGAAGACTCAATCCAGTATTTTCCAGCGAAGGCCTTGTTTATTTGATATAAGTCCTTTTTCCCCAGTGAAGAACGTATCTTGGTTTCCCCTTGATGATGTGGTGTCGACCTCCCCAATGAAGTCAGCATGAAGTCCCTGGTAGAGGTCTCGATGATGAAGTATTGTCTCCCTTAGTGAAGTCCGTATGTTTTTCTTCCTTCAAAGTGGGCCTGATTTCCCCAGTGAATGTTTTGACAATTTGGTTTCCATTTGCCTTATTCACAATCAGTATCGAAATCCCCAGTAGGAGTACGGATTGTGAAACATTTGTTTTACCCATGGAAGTTTGTGTTTTATTTCCTGGGAAGGTTATCCCAGGGCATCTCTTGTTGGAATGAGTATTCATGATGAAAAGTTTTCAATCCTCAGTTTTTTTTCTCCAGGAAAGTGGGTTTGAATTCCTCAGTGAGGTTTGGTTGTCTCGACGTTAGTCTGCTTTATTTGAGACTAGTTTTGCAATCTTCAGTAGGCACGTTGTTTTTGGAAAACTAGTTTCTCCGATGAAAACGGAAGAAAGATGTTCTATCCCAGTATCTGTTTGATTTAACTATATCCAGATTATGTTTCTCCTCAGTGAAGTTAGGACAAACAATAGGTTTGGTTTCCACAGTTGCTTTTACCTTTCTTGGATTGATCTTTCTAGTTGAAGTTTAGCCCAATGTTGTTGGTACCTGGGGCAGTTTTGTTTGATTATGTATCCTTTAACCAGCATATGCACGATATCACTCATACATTCATACATGCATCATGCATTGCTACAAACCATTTTTCATTGACATTGTGTTCTAACCTTCCTGCAGCACTCCTTGCTTAGGTGGATTTGGTTTTCCCTCTTGAGTTTATTTCTCAAAGGATGTATCTTCGTTGGCCGTCTTGCTCCAGTGTGTTTCTAATTGGATTCGTGGTTGCATGACAATATTATTTACTCTAGATTTCTGAGGACTTTGAGCTTTGATTTGTGCATTTATTTTGCACGAGAAGACTTTATCTCTTTAGCAGGAATAATGTGGCATTTCCCCAGGAAGTCATATCTCATTTCCCCGGGAAGTCATATCTCATTTCCCCAGGAAGTCATATCTCTTTCCCCGGGAAGCCACATTTCTATCCCCAGAAAGTCGTTTCTTTTTGCAATCCTCCATGATAACAAGCAACATGTATCTTTATTTGAGCAACTCGTGCTTCCCTGTACAAGTCGACGTAACTTTTTTTTGCTATATCCTCTATGAGTGGTTAGCTTGCAGTCTGTCGTCAGTTTACGCCAGTGGATGGCAAGACTTTCAAATTCACAGAAATTGCTCGTTGTGAAATCTTTGCAAGTGGAAGTCTCTTTATTTGAGACAGCTTACATATTACCCTTTCCAGGAGGAATTCCTTGGTTAAGGAAGAAGTTGAGACCCGTTCTAGGTGAAACACCAGAAGTTTGGGAAACATATGATATTTTCAAAATCTACCTTCAGTGAACGTTGGTAGTGCATCGGCAGTGAACGTCGGTGTTTCTTATCTTTTTGCTATCATCAGTGAACGGTGGTGGTTCCTCGTCAGTGAACGGCGATGGTATGATATTTTCAAAATCTACCTTCAGTGAATGTTGGTAATGCATCGGCAGTGAACGTCAGTGTTTCTTATCTTTTTGCTATCATCAGTGAACGGTGGTAGTTCCTCGTCAGTGAACGGCGATGGTATGATATTTTCAAAATCTACCTTCAGTGAATGTTGGTAGTGCATCGGCAGTGAACGTCGGTGTTTCTTATCTTTTTGCTATCATCAGTGAACGGTGGTGGTTCCTCGTCAGTGAACGGCGATGGTATGATATTTTCAAAATCTACCTTCAGTGAACGTTGGTAGTGCATCAGCAGTGAACGTCGGTGTTTCTTATCTTTTTTCTATCATCAGTGAACAATGGTGGTTCCTCGTCAGTGAACGACGATGGTATGATATTTTCAAAATCTACCTTCAGTGAATGTTGGTAGTGCATCGGCAGTGAACGTCAGTGTTTCTTATCTTTTTGCTATCATCAGTGAACGGTGGTGGTTCCTCGTCAGTGAACGGCGATGGTATGATATTTTCAAAATCTACCTTCAGTGAACGTTGGTAGTGCATCGGCAGTGAACGTCGGTGTTTCTTATCTTTTTGCTATCATTAGTGAGCGGTGATAGTTCCTCGTCAGTGAACGACGATGGCATGATATATTTTCTCTTCTACCTTCAACTATTGAGTTGGTAGTTTACCGTCATATGTGAGTCGATATATCTTCTTCTCTCTACCTTCAATGAACGTTGGTAGACATCAGCAGTGAACGTCGATACTTGTTATCCTCCTCTCTGGTTCTATTCTTTTGGTCCACCAATGATTTATTTTCCTGGTGGGGTTGCTCCTTTGTTTCTTCATTTTTGTGGCATCCCCAGTGTTACTTTGTGTCTCTTTTGTTCTATTCATATGCATCCATAATCATAAGCATTGCATGGCATCTTAGAGACAAAAATAGGGCTTGTTTTATATTTAAGTATCTTCAATCGTGTCGACACGAAGATTTGTAACCTTCGTATCTACGGATAGAAGACACTTAAATAAGGGCAGCTGTTGTACCTAAATTTTTGCCCTAAGATTCCTCTATCATATCATATCAACTCGATCATAACAAGATCACATTACGGTTGGTTCTTCCTCTTTTTTCCTATCTTTAAGTTTGCTCTTGAGGAATCTCCAAGCACCTTGGTTGTGTATTTTGTATATGTGTTGTTGACTAACTTCTAATAAAAATACAAAAAATATTTGTCTTTGTCTTTGTATATTTTTGTTTTGTAGGTACCAAGTCGAAGCATATGACAAATAAGGATTTTTGGTATTATTTTCCTAAAATCTCTATTTTGCAAAGAAAAAGAATTAAAATTTTTCATTTTTTTCACTGATGCAATCGATTGCTCTTAAAGTGCAATCGATTGCACATAGTGTATTTTGCGCCATTTTTGAAAAAAATACACTGTGCAATCGATTTGCACTGTAGTGCAATCGATTGCACAGCGTGAAAATTAAAAAAAAATCAGCATTTTAAACTTGTCACATTTTGGCTCCAATTTTCCTTCACTTTTGAAAGATGTATCATTAATTCAAATTTTAGTGCCAATCTTTCATTTTTAAAAAGAATTATCATTAATTCAAATTTTGGCTCTAATATTTGAAAGAATTATCATTAATTCAAATTTTGGCTCTAATTTTTGAAAGAGTTATCATTAATTCAAATTTTGGCTCCAAGAATCAATTACCAAATTACCACTAATCCCAATCCTAAAACTCTATAAATAGAGCTCTCATTTCATTCAAATCTCAAGTTTTTGATAGCCAAATCCACCTTGTTAAAAAATCTCTCAATTCTCTCCATCTACCAAATTCACTCAAAGCTCCATTTTCAAAAAGTTAGTAAGCTTTGCATTGAAGCTTACTAATCTTTGAGCTAAACCTTCACCCAAACACTTTTTCTCCATCAATTCTCTACATCCAAGCTTGGTCAATTGATTCTTGTGGTTGAATTGAAGCAAATTATTGAAGTTGTTTTGATAATTCTCTAGATCTACCTTTGGTAAGTTGGATAATTCATCTTTCACAATGTGATCTCTTGGTGATCTTTGGGATTGATTCATTGAGCATTATTTTGTGATTCCAATGGTGTTATTTTCTCATAATTTGATGGAATTTTCATGCTCAATTGGATCCATGATCATAAGGTGTTTGATGGAAAGTTTGAACAAGAAATTGGCCTTTTAAAATGCTGTTTTTGCTACTGTAACAGTGTGCAATCGATTGCAGTAACTGTGCAATCGATTGCACAGAAGCAATTTTGCACAATTCTTTGAAAATTGTACTGTGTAAATCTATTTACACAATAGTGCAATCGATTTACACAGGGAAAAAATGTATTTTTTTGCCTTGTTTTGGGGCAGCTTTGATCCAAAATGATTTTTCTACTCACTCCTTTTGATTGTTGGTTTGGATTGCAATTTTAAATGTCCAATTTGTCTTTAAACTCAATGGACTTTGTGATGTAGATGAAGTTGGATAAATGTTCATAAATTCAAATCTACCTAAGAGTGAATTATTTAATTCATTTTTGGTGCTTTGGATTAATGATATGTTTAGTGCTTTAATCCAT
Source organism: Vicia faba (assembly GCA_948472305.1). Taxonomy (NCBI): domain Eukaryota; kingdom Viridiplantae; phylum Streptophyta; class Magnoliopsida; order Fabales; family Fabaceae; genus Vicia; species Vicia faba. Next base: position 1,384,691,559 of record OX451739.1, read on the forward strand.
CTAGAGGAGTGGTTGAATTTAAAGATGAAAGAATTTTGAAATGGTGATCCAAATTAGCTTATCATTCCCCTCCCTCTTCATCTTATCCCTTTCTTTTTTAATTGTGCTACATGTTAAGGGATGGTGATCTCTATATCATTTATCCAAACATGAAGTACATAGATTGCTATTGACCGGCCTCAAAATAGGTGCGACTTCTACATAAGTCCACTTACGATTGCTTAACATAGCGCTAAATTTTGTCCCGATTCGAATAAATGATCATTCGTGGCCCAAACTTATGATTGCAAGCCCAAGTATGTTAATTTGATCTCTTTGATCCAATAAACTTGAGATTCATTGTGTGGAGGCTTTGGTTCTACCAATCCTCTAATGGATCTACAACACCTTTGGTCAACGCGGATCACTTAAACATCGTTGATCATTACATGTTGCCTTGTGAGAATTCCAAAATGGATGATATACTTGACAAAAAGCAAATGCAACTTGTTGTGTGGAGGCTTTGGTTCTACCAATCCTCTAATGAGTTCTAAATGCAAGTTTCAAGATGGTCATCCAACTAACCACTAATTACTAACAACTAACTTTACTTTACGCTTTTATTTTCATGCTTTATGTACCATTTACTTTTAGCATTTTACATTTCATGCTATTTTCATCTTTGCTCACTTGAGCATTTACTTTTATGTCATTTTTATTTTGCTCACTTGAGCTTTTCTTTCTTTTTAAAGACACCTAATAATCAACATGAACCATAAAAATCATTAATGATACTTGGACTACATGGTTACTATCCTTTGCATTATGGAGTGATGGACTTCTTGGACTTAGGATTAGAGACCTTGGCCTATCTTGGAGACTTTGTGACTTTATTTGATATTTTTCTGGATTTCTTGAGGTTTACCTCAAGACATTGGGTTGTTTGTTTGTTTTGTGTGCAGGTTTTTGAGATTACGATCTTTGTTTGTAATGTGGAATTCACCCGTATACAGCCGTTACTCTGCCCAATTTTTGCGAAGACTTAAAACACTTGAAGTTTGGTTCTCTCAAGAGGTCTAGTATCTTTGCTTGCTTGGTTTCAATCCGAAGAATGGGAATTCTATATTGACTCATAATGTTAAGTATTGGCTTCTTGTTGGTTAGATGGTTCTTATCCCTAGCTTTTACCTTATGCTTTAGGATAGCCTCTTCTTCTCCTCCCATCTTCTTTAATTTCAAAAATCTTCTCCCTCCTTTTAAAAAAAACTCTTCTTGTTTTGAAACTTGAAACATTTTCATAATAAACTTGGACTTAGGTCCATGCATCTTCGAAACATTTTCATAAATAAATTTCAATCAATTTAATAATACCTTGACCTTTTTTTGTGAGAAGACTAAAAGTCAATCAATCTCATTTCAAACCATTTTTCCACTTTGGCTTTTATCTTTAAACTTTTCTCAAAAGATTAGACTCTTGTCAATCCTTGTAGTGATGCAAACAACTATACTTCTACAATATGTAGTGAAGTGAGATATTTTCCACTTGGGTGTTGAGTGAGGCATTGTTGATTTTAAAATCCAAGCCATATCCTCCATTTTGAGATGATGCAAATTCTCCTTTCTCATGATTGTGGGTAGTAAGTATGTTTTTCACACGGACAATTGCGATGATGTCTTATCTCATAAAATCAACCAACACACTTGTGTTTCAAATTTTTAAAAAAGGAACTACGTGGACCCTGATCACCTATTACACGAAAGGTGGTGCGTAGGCACTAAAGGTTCGCAACCGCGGCGGGTGCAAAAATCATAAAAATATTTCTTTTCTCACCTCCACCATCCATTTTATATACAACACATTTTATAGCCAAAATATACAGATTTTTCAAAGAGGTTCCTGCGGAGTACCGTAGATGTTTAGGGTGCTAATACCTTCCCTTTGCATAACCAACCCCCTTAACTTGAATCTTTCCCACTCTTTTTGGGTTATTCGCTCTTTTCCCATTCCTTTGGAAACAATAAAGCGCGGTGGCGATTTTTATTTTGATTTATATAAAGTCTAGTCAATCCAATGGCTTAGTCTTGCACATTTCTACCGCCACAGTTACGCCCGAAGGGATGGCCCATATGAGATGCTCATTCAAGGTTTTCTATTTGACTACAAGAACGATGATCAAGGTCATCGCCAGAGATTTATCTGAGCTTGGAGGATGTTGAACAAGGTAGATAGCAAGATATTTGGGCATAAGAATTCCATCCCTCTTGAGCCTTACCTCAAATGGGTACAAATTCGTGCTCAAAGTATTATAATGCCTTACCCCTCCAAGTCTTATAATGCCTTACCCCTCCATTCTCCCAGTAATCATAAAGCCTGTTGTGGAAGGAGATATTCTATACACTATCCAGCATCCTGACATGCCCACCTCTCTTAAAGACTTACAAAGGGATTGGATACAGCTTAAGGGGGAGCGAGACACTTTCGAGGCCCAATTCTACACCAGCGAGAAGAAGGTTTTGAAACTCACTAAGCAACTTCATGAGGAGCGGAGCCTGAACGCCTACATCGCACCAAAGAGGATGCGTTCAACTTTTTTATCTTAGAGTTTTAGTATTTTCTTTGTAAGCCCAAAAGAGGCATGATGTACTCAAGCTTTAATTTATTAATATAACGTGTGTTCTTTTTTGGTCTAAAGAAAATTTAAATCTCTAATTTCCTTGAAATCATTGCATATGCATTTACCATTCATCATAACATAAGCAGGTTTCTTACAACAAGTCTCCTCATCTTTTCTACTATTTATTTCAGTAAGAAGGATCTCGAGTAGACAGTAAAAGACCTCCAGGTGTAGAATTCTCAGTTTCAACAGATGTTCTTGACTCTAGCCAAAGGACAAGAGGATGAAAAAACTTTGTTGGTTGAAGAAAAGAAGAAGAAAGCAAAGAAAATAACCAGAGTTTTGTGTTGTACCCCAAATTTTGACCTAAGATACCATCTCCCATCTGCATCATTACATTACAAGTGTTTTGATCTATTGATCTTAAAAATTCATAACTGTTTCGAGTCGAGAGCTATTTATTTGTTGAACGTTAAATTTATCAACTGATCAAGACTTAAATGACGTTTATTAATTATTTATAGTCTTAAATTTAAATAATTGAAATCTATTTTCAATTGTTATAAAATTTAAAGACTTATGAATAATGAAATAAACATTTTGAGAATGGGTTTATTAATTGGTCAATAATGATTATTTAATTCTTTATCATTCTAGGTTAAATAATTAAATTCTATTTTTTAATTATTATAATTTAGAATATTATGAATAATGAATTAAATAATTAAAATTGTTAATTGGCCAATGATGTTTATTTATTTGTTTATCATTCTGAATTTAAATGATTGGATTTGATTTTCAGTTATTATATAATTTAAAGAATTATAAACAATAGATAAATAATTGGAAAGAAAAAAGAATTAATTTTTAAATAATAGAATTTTATTCACTTTATTCTATTTATTACAATTATCATTTAAATATTGTGTTATTACAAAATATTTATAATGGCAATTACATAAATGCTTAAAGTAAAATAAAAAAAAACGATTTTCCTAAATTCTAAATCTTCATCTTCTATCCAATGCCTCTTGTCTGCTCATTTAAATTTACCTGCAAAAACAATTAAAAGAGAAGTCAGATTTGAATAAATAATTAAAAGCGGAAAATAAATTTAATGTTCATCATTAAAGGCAAACGGCTGGAATCAATTTACCCTTTTGGGTAAAACTGCATCTGAACCGATAAGGAACCTGGGTAAGGTTGCTTTATGAGGAGTTTGGGTAAAACTGCATCTGAACCAAGAAGGAACCTGGGTAACGTTGCTTTGTAAGGAGTTTGGGTAAAACTGCATCTGAACCAAGAAGGAACCTGGGTAAGGTTGCTTTGTAAGGAGTTTGGGTAAAACTGCATCTGAACCGAGAAAGAACCTGGGTAAGGTTGCTTTGTGAGGAGTTTGGATAAAACTGCATCTGAACTGAGAAGGAACCTGTGTAAGGTTGCTTTGGGATAAGTTCGTGTAAAACTTCAGAATGAACCGGGGTACGGCTATAAGTTTGTGTAAAACTTCAGGAGGAACCTGGGTAAGGTTATAAGTTTGTGTAAAACTTCAAGAGGAACTTGGGTAAGGTGACTTTGAGATAAGTTTGTGTAAAACTTCAGGAGGAACCTGGGTAAGGTTACTTTGCGATAAGTTCGTGTAAAACTTCAGAATGAACCTGGGTAAGGTTACTTTGCGATAAGTTCGTGTAAAACTTCAGGATGAACCTGGGTAAGGTTACTTTAGGATAAGTCTATGTAAAAATTCAAGAGGAACCTGGGTAAGGTTACTTTGTGATAAATTCGTGTAAAACTTCAGAATGAACCGGGGTAAGGTTACTTTGGGATAAGTCTATGTAAAACTTCAAGAGGAACCTGGGTAAGGTTACTTTGTGATAAGTTCGTGTAAAACTTCAGAATGAACCGGGGTAAGGTTACTTTGTGATAAGTTCGTGTGAAACTTCAGAAGGAAATGTATGAGAAAGGACCCATGTAAGATTTTTCAGGATAAACCCGTGTGAAGCTGCATTTAGGAGAAACTCGTGTAAGATTGCTTCGTGACGAACCCATGTAAAGCTGCATTTGATCATGAAGATAATTACTCTGTTTAGTTTCAGGAGCTAATCTTAAACTTGCTGGAAGTTGTTGATGATAACCATCCTTCCTGAAAAGGTACATGATTAATCATATATGAAGCATGAAATACATTGTATGATGACGTTCTCAAAATAAATGAGATTATGCTGTATGCAATATGTATGCGCACGTCATGATTTATGAACATGAAATGCTATTGTGGCACGTCCGAGTTTGGGAAAATAAATCCCTGACCGCTGCTGGAGAGTAAGGAAATTGAGTTCCTGACCTTCATAGAAATATTGGTTCTTCTACTTCCGCTGGGGATGGTGAACAAAGATGACTATGGTAGAGATTTGCTCCTTGTTTACAGATATTCCGCTGAGGAGAGACTCTGCTTGAGAACAAATCTACGGGGGAATAACTCTGTTTGAGAGAGGAGATGCTTTGCTGGAAGATCTTGCCGATTCGGAGAGATAAGCTCTGCTGAGGGATGAACTTCTGTAGCCGGAGGAATAAACTCTGTTAGGGATTAAGCTTCTATATTCAGAGAAATAAACTCTGCTTGGGAGATAACATTACGAACTGCTTGCGATTATGAAATTCGATCGGGGAATATAGATGTCGATTCTCTGAAGGAACTTTGGTGGGGAACGTAGCTTCTGTTTCGGGAAGCCAATGTCAAAGCTTTAGTTGCCTCTACTCTAGGGAGTGTAGATGTCACAGGGTCGTATGCTAAGGATACGACAATGAATTTGCATCAGGACTTTTCTGCCCCTGTACTTGCTGGAGAAAGTACCCACGAAGGCTTTATGGATGATGGTCGAGATGATAAGTCTTCTATTGATAAGCAAATGATAAGATGACGGGACATAGTCATACGCTTTAAATCCCTAACTTTTGCCTGGACCGCCCTTTCGGGTTTTCAGTCCACCGGGATACCCTTTTTTGCTCAAGTCGCCTTTTCAAGTTTTTGACTTGCCGGGTGTACATATCTTTTTTGTTTTTATCCCTAATTTTTGCCCGAAACTTTTTGGTTCTCCGGGATGCCCTTATTTTTTCCTAGGCCAGTTAACCTAGCGGGTCTTTGTTCATGCGTAGTATTTTCCGACTATGTCCACGTTCACCGGGTACAGAGAATTGTCACTGTCTATAGTAGTAAGTGTTGCCACCCTACCAGAAGATGTTTGTTTGGTCGTACAAGATTCGTTGTTGGAATTCATGCCCAATGCCCCCAAGTGATTCAGATGGAGATCTGCCCCTGGCTATTTGGCATCTTTGAGAGATTCCTTGAATCTTGACTTGACTGCCCCAGATGATGGACAATGATCATGCCGTGCCCCTTGGTTGGAAGTGTTTTTCCACTTGAGGTAATCCTTTTTATTGAGAAGGTTTTTGTTCACTAGATATTCGTCATGCGAATTTCTCTGCTGTTGAACCAATAGTCATATGCAAACAATGTTATTTTAAGAATGCAAAGCTTATGTCTGTCTGAAGTTTGAAAATTCATTTTTTAGTAAAACAAGTTTTTCTGTTTGTAAAAGTGTGATGTCAACTCAGGATTTATAGCAAACCTTATAGGAGTCAGGATACCTTTTGTAACAATATGCTTTCGAAATAACCCATGCTTCAGCTAGGACTTTTAAGGGTTATAACGTGGCCTGGTTCACAGTTCAAGAAACAAAGGATAAAGGCTCAAATTTTATTTGTATCCAACCCGCTCTTCGTGATGTTCTTCAGTCCTATGCTCAGTTAATTGCGCGTTTAGATCCCGATTGAGTCTGGAATCTTTGCTTTGATACTTAGTGATGATTCAGAAATTGAACCTTTGTTTTGAAAAGGCAGTCATTTTTATAATCTTCTTTTTTTCGAGGATTTATAGTCACCTCTTTTTTTTTCGTTATCCCTAATTTTTGCATGAACTGTTTCTTTTGTGATTACAGTCAGCGGGATGCCCCAATTTTTCTCTTAAGTCTCCTTCATAGGTTTTGACTTAATGGGCTTTTATTTAGAGAGATAATGACTGTCTGTCTTGACGATTATACGGAACCATCACCGTCTTTTGTATTGGAAGGACGTCTTTGATGCCATTCATTATGTATGAAGTAGAATATTGCGACTGAATGCACATCTAAATTAACTGAGAAACTACCCTGCCCCAGGTTATGATTAAGGGTTTTAATTTGTGTGAAAAGAAAACTCCTACTTCTTTGGCTCGAAGTGGTTGACTAGGGAGTATCTTCCTTATAACTCCATTATTTTGGATTTGAAACAACGCCTGTACATCGTTAGCGGGGTCTGTTGAAAAGCATACTATAGAGATTGTTGTATCATTTTCATCATCCTCCCTCTAAGGCTTAGAGTTTTTAATCGAGAGTTGAATATCACAAAAGGAAATAAGAACTCATTTTTAAAATAGTGAATACGAATGAATTGATTCAAGACAAACATGTGCAATGCATTAATGAAATAACGAGGTTTGATATAAATAAATGTTCAAACAAATCAAAAGAAAATTCCACATTGAAAATTCTAATGAAGGAAAAGTCTTCTTTTGAGAACTTGTCACTTCAGATGGTATGCCTTGGAGGGATGGCAGAAGAACTCAGCCTGACCGTCTTGTGCGAATTCTAGCACTCCTTCATCAATCAGGTCTTGAATTTTATTTTTCAATGCCCAAACAGTCATCAGTATCATGCCCCGGGCTGTTGGAAGGGTATGCACACCTTACATCAGGATTGTAGTTAGGGGAAGAAGTCTTGGGATTCAGACGAGGTCCTATCAACGTAATCAGATTCATCCTTAATAGGTGTTGCAAAGCTTGAGACAACAACATGTTAAGTTTGGTAAAATGCCTTTTAGGCATATCCGGCTTACTCTGATTAACCCGTTGTTTTTGGCGAGGTTGTTGTTGGAGCCGTGATGTAGTAGAAACTTGGAAAGGTCCACTCTTCACCAAACCAACCTTTTGTCTTCTTGGAGGTTGATCAATGACTTGGTCCCCGACCTCGACTTCTTGCTTCATACTGTTGTATCCATCTTGATGAAGTTGGTTGATGATGGCTTGCAGCTCTTCTTGTCTTCGGGCTAGGCCTTGGATAAGAGCCATCCGCCCAGCATCTGGGTTCTCATTGCACCTACCTTAGCTTGCAGTTGTTCCAGCCATTCGTCCTTATTGTCTTCAGGACCTTTCTTGACCAAGTTCCCAACGAGGAGTGTTTTCAACTCTTCCTGCTCCTTGGATAGGTTTAGGAATATTTCTCTGAACTGAGCTTCTTGAGTTTGAAGATCTCTGTTGGCTTGTTTGAGAGCCATTACTGAAATAAACAACGAGAACATGAGAGACCTGTACTGGAAGACCTGTTATGCAATGATATGTATGATATATGTATGCAATGTTTTCAAGGATCACGCGGGGTAAACAAGAAACTATTAGAATTTGATTGCAGCTTGATTGAAGAAACTTCGTGTAATTAAGAGTCCTTCTTCAAGAGTCAAGCTCACCATATCGAGTGGGCCATAGCCACTAACTCAAGTTATCATGTTTTGATCTCTAAACGACATTGGCTAGAGGAAAATAAATCCCCTTGCCCCTTGCTAGACGTCTGATTTACCATAACCTGCATCACAAACCCTTGAGATCCTTGAAATGGTTAAGGAAATGTTAAGGCATGAGGTTATGATGTGTATGCTATGCGTTTAAGCAAAAGTGAGAGTTGATGTAAGCAAGTAAACTCGGCAATAAATCCAAGTTATCGAATAAGGACTGTAAACAAAACCTGCAAGGAACTCATGTTGTCAGATAATAAAACTGTGCAAGTAGTTCAAGTTGAAAGCAAGAAAGTCACACAAACAACCTTAGGTTTAGGCTTGCATGGGTTTTAAGGTAGTCCCCTCTTAAAGTTTAGTTGGTTCAACCTGCCCTATAAATAGTAACCGGGCTCTAAAAGGGATCTCAATATCACTGATCTTTCCCCCAGCCTCGTTCAATAGGCGATGGACTCGCAACCAAACAAAACTCAAGAGTCAAACCTCAATGAGTGTAGCATCGAGTATCTGTCGACCTTGGGCATACACCAAAGCCGGCCATCTCGTTACATCCTACTGGCCAAGTTGTGCAATTAAAGATTCTAAGGTCAGTTGATGCTTCACGACACTACGCAACAGCCCCGTACTCTCCCTAATTGACTCAAGGGTTACCAGTACCAACCAAAGTGCCACATCAACGTAGCTACTGCTTCAACCGTGCTGGTATACCCCGACATAGTTCCCTCACAGTTTATTGCTACTTACCTAAAAGGTGTTCCCCAGATCCGGGTGTAGGATCCATAGTAACCCCAAACAAACCCTCGAAAGTAAACAATCAAGACAATCAAGAGAAGAAAATTAATGACCTAGATCCTAAGGTATACCCCATTTCATATAATTCCCCAGTAGAGTCTCCAGTTCTATGATACAGTGGCAGAACCGACTGTTTTTACTGGTTTGCGTTTTTTTTTTTGCAAAATGTCGTGGTAAGCAAGAGTCGCCACCGACTTTTATTTCATCCAACAAAGGGAAAGGAAAAAGAACATAAAAAACCTTTTTCGAGATGTTTCTGAGTACGAGGGGTAGATTATAGAAAGGGAAGGTGTTAGCACCATTTCTATCTGTAGTTATCTACGGGCTCTTAGGTACTTGCTCATTTTTCAAATTGCTTGTGTGTGCTTTGTTTTGAAAAGTTTTGTTTTACTTCGTTTTAACCCTTGTTTCTGTCCTCATGAGTGTTACGAAGTTGTTTTTGAAAACTTTGTTTGAAAAGTGTTTGTGTGAAAAATATTTGTTTGTTTGAGTAAGTACCTAGGAACTAATCTCAGCTCTTCTTGTTCCCGGTCTAAGCCTTGGATAAGGGCCATCTGCCCCAGCATCTGGGTTCTTATTGCATCTACCTCAGCTTGCAGTTGTTCCAGCCGTTCGTCCTTATCGTCTTCAGGACTTTTCTTGACCAAATTCCCAACGATGAGTGTTTTCAACTCTTCCCGCCCCTTGGATAGGTTTAGGAAGATTTCTCTGAACTGTGCTTCTTGAAGATCTCTGTTATCATGTTTGAGAGCCATTATTGAAATAAATAGCGAGGATATGAGAGACATGTATTGGAAGACCTGTTATGCAATGATATGTATGATGTATGCAATGTTTTCAAGGATCTCGCGGGGTAAACAAGAAACTGTTAAAATTTGAATTTTGCAGCTTCGATTGAAGAAACTTCGTGTCGTCAAGAGTCATTCTTCAAGAGTCAAGCTCACCATATCAAGTGGGTCATAGCCCCTGACTCAAGTTATCGTGTTTTGATCTGTAGACGACATTGGCTAGAGGAAAATAAATCCCCTTTGCCCCTTGCTAGACGTTTGATTTACCATAACCTGCATCACACACACTTGAGATCCTTGAAATGATTAAGGAAATGTTAAGGCATGATGTTATGATGTGTATGCTATGCATTTAAGCAAAAGTGCAGGGTGATGTAAACGAGTAAATCCGGCAAGAAATCCAAGTTATTGGATAAGAACTGTAAACAAAACCTGCAAGGAACTCATGTTGTCGAATAATAGAACTGTGCAAGTAGTTCAAGTTGAAAGCACACAAGTCACACAAACAGCCTTAGGTTTAGGCTTGCATGGGGTCTAGGTATTACCCTCTTGAAGTTAAGTTGGTTCAACCTGTCCTAATAATAGTAATCGGGTTCTAGAGATTCTCAATATCACTGACCATCCTCCATCGGTCATGATTCCAGTCATGCAATCCTTTCTTGCAGCCAGAACCATCTCAAGAGTATGGTCTCAATGAGTGTAGCATACTGCTACTTTCTATAGCCAAGTTGGTCAATTATAGGTTCTAAGGTCATTTGATGCTTAATGACCCATTAGCAGCCCCATACTCTCCTTGTTGCTCCACAAGGGATATCAGTACCAACTAATGTCTCACACCAACGTAGCTACTGCTTCAACCGTATCGGTCTACGCCGTACAGTTCCCTCACAGTCTATTGCTACTTACCTAAAAGGTATCCCCAGATCCGGTTTAGGATCTATAGTAACTCCGATACAAAGCCCACAAAGATAAAGCAATCAAATCAGACAATAGAAAACAATATGATGAATTAATCCTAAGGTACACCCCACTTATTGATTCCCCAACAGAGTCGCCAGTTCTGTGATACGGTGGCCAGAACCGGGACGTGTTTCCCCTTTTTTAAGGAATTGTTGGTTTGTGTTTTGCGTCTGTGTTTGCAAAATGTCGCGGTAAGCAAGAGTCGACACCGACTTTTATTTTATCCAACAAGGAAAGGAAAAAAGCACAAAAAAATTCCTTTTTCGAGATATTTCTGAGTACGGGGGTAGATTATAGAAAGGGAAGGTATTAGCACCCTTTCTATCCGTAGTTATCTACGGGCTCTTAGGTACTTGCTCATCATTTTCAAAATTGTTTTCTTTGTGTTTGTGTGATTTGAAAAGCTTTTGTTTTGACTTTGATTTAACTCTTGCTTCTGTCTTCAAGAGTGTAATGAAGTGTTTTTGAAAACTTTGTTTGTAAAGGAGTGTAAGTGTGAAAAAAGTTTGTTTTGATTGAGCAAGTACTTAAGAACTAATCTACCTACTCGAAAAAAGAATCGTTCAATGTTTTTTTTCCTTTAGACAGCGTTATCCCACTATTAGTGAGTTGGTAGCACCGTTGTTGGAGTTTTGAGGGTCAATTCAAAAGGGACGTACGGTCACTAAAGCAATGCTAGGACGTCTTAGTAATAACCCTAATGTCTTAGATCAATTATTCGAGGCAACAATTTCGAGGCAACCATTCCGAGGCAACTTTGATCTTTGGATAAAAGGACGACCACTAAAGCATCCTATACTCAATGACCGTTTACCGAAGACAACTAAGTGGGAGTGTACCCTAGGAGTGCGCATGTGTGAGTGATTCAATTTCAAATTATTATCTTTGCACATTTTAGGGTTATCTAACTGTTTTAAAGCTTTACATACATTCTTGTCATGCATCCTAATATCATACATCTAACAGTTTAATATTTTGCGGAATTTAAAGTGCGGAAATTAAACTACGCTATTACAAGGCTTCGAGTATTTACATAGCCAAAAACAAACCCTTTGGAAAATAAAGCGATAAATGAATAAAAACGTCCTAATTAAACTATTACAAACTGTAGGCAGTTACATCAATATGATAAATAATAAAAATAAAGCGCGCCAGAAAAATTAAGATCGGGAAGAATTAGGGTTTTGACCCTTCTAACCTAATCAAAAGAAAAATGTTTTTGTTGTTTTTAATATTTTTTAAAGAAAAAAATTTAGGTTTTAAAATTAAATATAAATAATTAGCTTAATTAAATTAATTAATAAAAATAATTACATGACCTATTTTTGGGTTTTTGTTATTTTTAAGAAAAAGAAAATATAATTAAATTAGAAATAAAACCTATTTGTTCTAATTAATTTTAAATATGTACAAAAAACAAATTAAAGTTATCTAAATTAACAAACCTAATTAAATTAATTAATGTTTTAATAAAAATAAAATCTAGACCTAATTTATGAAAAGTAATATTTTTTTGTGATTTTTGATAAAAAAGAAAATAGATGATTGGTTAGTAAATAAATAAATATAAATTAAATTAAATAAAATAAAATATAAAAGAAAATAGAAAGAGAGAATGGGCCTGAAAAGTATTTGGAGGGTGCAAAAATCAAATTCTGGGCCCAAAAGATTGAAGTCCATGCTGACTTCCCTGATCACATGCTCTGCGTTTGACTTGGCTTATGATGCTCCTCCATTACTGGCCATCAGATCTGGATCTCAAAACATGTGGCAAACTGGATGAGAAAGTCCCATGGTGGACCTTGGTCTTTAGTGCGCACCTGAACCTAAAGAGAAAAATAATATGCAAGCAAAGGGGGGACCTGGGACTCGAACCCAGGCCCCAATGTACTTTTCCACGTTCCACTTACCAACTGAGCCAGCTGCTTATGTTGTTATAATAATACAAAACAAAAATTATATCATAAACAAGCGTTATATGGAAAACTCACGCGGAAATTCAAATGGGCGAGTGAGAAGTTGCCACGTTGGTTGTCTTCTTCCTTGCACCGTTGGTAAAAGTGAAACACTTTTACCTACGGACGTTTGTCCGTAGCTATAGCCCCTGTAATTCTTAAAACCAAACACAAACATGATAAATAAAAACCAAGGCCATGGATGGATTCGTTTTGCCTTGCTGAACACAATGATGGCCCTTTCATGGCCCAATTTTTCCTGTAAACAAAAATCCCAATTTGAAGCAAGGAACCCTAATAATGGTGAAATCCACTACAGGTCATATAAATGCAATTAAACAATATAGAAAGCTTGCAAATGTTCCAAGGATCAAGCATATATGGTTAATTCATTCTAACAATGTCTAAATCATGCAAACCGAATTCAAGAAACAAGCAAGGTCGTGATGGACTTACAACGCGATATAGGGCCTGGAAACACTTGCTTTGGATTGCTTTGGCTTGCTGATGACCTCAGGAAACGATTGGAATGGTCCAAGGGTCTTGAATTGGCCTGTAGCTAGGAATTCTTGTTTTCACTTTTTCTTGATTTTACAAGTTTGTGTTCTTGATGCTGCGCCTCCCTCTAACCTAGTTTTGGGTCTGCACGCACTCTATATGTATGGAGGAATAGATTAGGGTTGATAACTGATCTCAATCTTCCTCCATCAATGAATTGGATCTTGATTTGATACACCTTAAAAATCTTTCCAAAAATGGCCTAATTCAATCTTTTTGTACACACCATGCCTTGATACGAACTTGACCTGATGCTAGCTGGACATTAAGACCCGAATCATGTAAAAAACCTTTAGTTTTCAATACTTTGGATTTTATATGATTTATTTTGATTAAAATTGATTTAAATCAAATAAAAATCAAAATAAATAATAAAAAAATGATAATGACAAGTGGCAAGGGCTAGACCTCGTGGACTATGTTGCCAACTTAAAACAAGTGAAAAAGATTGGGCGCATTTGGCAAAAATTGAAGTTTTAGGCATAGTTGACTTTTGGCAATTTTGCAAAAAAGGTCAACTTCACCAATGCATAACTTCCTCAATTTTGACTCTTTGAAGGTGTTCGTGGACTTTTTAGAAAGCTATAGATGTCCTCTAATAAACCCTTATGGTCTCATCTCAATTTTATATTTCATGCTCATGTATGAAGCTTTGAAAAAAAGGTGTTTTTCTTGACTTTTCAAAATGACCTATAATGTCCAAATTCATAACTTCTTATGAGTGCATATTTTGAACTTGGGAGATGAATATGGATTGTAGAGCATGGCATCCTCTTCAAAATGAGCTTTGGATGGTTCATTTCTCATAAAGTATGAGAAAGTTATGCTTGGTCAAAGTTGAGTTGACTTTTCCTACAAAACCCTAATTTAACAACTTTTGATTCTTGATGAATTATGAGAAATCCTTGATGAATCATGATCAACCCTTGATCAAATTATGAAATATACTTCAAAATGAGAATGTTGACTAAAAATATTGAAGTTTGACTGTATGTGGGCCATAGTTGACTTTTGCCCTAGCACAATCGATTTTCAGGCCTTTGAGATATTGACTGAGCAAATTTTCTCTGTAGGGCCTGAAACTTGGCATGGATGTTCTTGAAAACATATTGGGACAATGTTGAGCATTTGGGGTCTTTTGGAATCAAGTATCTTGATGCAACATGAAACCCTAATTTGAGGTAGACTGCCTTAGGAGAGAGCTTGTCTGGCCAACCATTGGACTATCTTGAGCAACTTGGGGATCTTTCTTGAAATGTTTTGAGGAATATGGGAGGGCAAATTTTGGGGTACAAAAGCTGCCCATGTTCAATTTTCTTAAACCTGAAGATTTAGATTGGCTTGTCCGCCTTTCGTGATTTAAAGGTGGAAGAGGATTAAACACTAGAGTGCCTAGAAATTTGCACTCTTATGAAGTGGTAATTGTCTTATGATGTCGGGAATGGGTTTAATGATGCTATTTGGAGACTTATGGGGGATATGGGCTTAAAGATGCCATCCGAAGGAGTGTCGATCGCACAAGAGATTCCTTAGCGAGAGCTTGTATACCTGTCATTGAGGAAGATTCCGCTGGGGAAGACTGATCTTTGTTGAGAGAAGTAGAATTTTAGGAGCTTTGGTCGTCCGTTATTCTGCTGGTGATTCGTCTCTGTTTGAATTTTAGGAACTTCGGTCGTCCGTATTCTACCGAGAAAACATCTCTGTTGAATTTTAGGAACTTCAGTCGTCCGTATTCGACTGAGAAATCATCTCTGTTGAATTTTAGGAACTTCGGTCATCCGTATTCTACTGAGGAATCATCTCTGTTGAATTTTAGGAACTTTGGTCGTCCGTATTCTACTGAGGAATCATCTCTGTTGAATTTTAGGAACTTCGGTCGTCCGTATTCTACTGAGGAAACATCTCTGTTGAATTTTAGGAACTTCGGTCGTCCGTATTCTACTTAGGAAACATCTCTATTGAATTTTAGGAACTTCGGTCATCTGTATTCGACTAAGGAATCATCTCTGTTGAATTTTAGGAACTTCGGTCATCCGTATTCTACTGAGGAAACATCTCTGTTGAATTTTAGGAACTTCGGTCGTCCGTATTCGACTGAGGAATCATCTCTGTTGAATTTTAGGAACTTCGGTCGTCCGTATTCTACTGAGGAATCATCTCTGTTGAATTTTAGGAACTTCGGTCGTCCATATTATACTGAGGAATCATCTCTGTTGTATTTTAGGAACTTTGGTTGTCTGTATTCGACTGAGGAATCATCTCTGTTGAATTTTAGGAACTTCGGTCATCCGTATTCGACTGAGGAATCATCTCTATTGAATTTTAGGAACTTCGGTCGTTCGTATTCTACTGAGGAAACATCTCTGTTGAATTTTAGGAACTTCGGTCATTCGTATTCTACTGAGGAAACATCTCTGTTGAATTTTAGGAACTTCGGTCGTCCGTATTCTACTGAGGAAACATCTCTGTTGAATTTTAGGAACTTCGGTCGTCCGTATTCTACTGAGGAATCATCTCTGTTGAATTTTAGGAACTTCGGTCGTCCGTATTCTAAAGAGGAATCATCTCTGTTGAATTTTAGGAACTTTGATCGTCCGTATTCGACTGAGGAATCATCTCTGTTGAAGAGGAAAGTTGAGAATGAACTACTATCTGGTCGTGGTCCAGGCTTCATAACAATAAATCTGACTGCTATCTGATTATAATCCAGGCTTTACAGCGACTTACTAGGGATTAAACTATTATCCAGTCGTGCCTGGGCTTCACAGCTTAAATTTTGTGAGAATTTGATTGTATCTTTCCTGAAAGGTAAAGGTTAGTTGTATGTAATGCGTGATATGTATCAAGCAATGATGTTCTCAAAATAAATGAGATTGTGTTTGTATGATGCGTATATGCATGTGTCATGATGTATGGAAATGTGATGTTTTTAGCTGGGGAAAATAAATCCCGGATTGCTGCTGGAGAAAAAGAGTTGAATTCTTCATTTCCACTGGGGATGGTGAATGAAGATGATTGTGAGAATGATCCTGTAGGAGAGAATAACTCCGCTGGGGAATAAACTGACGAGGAAATGTCTCCGTGGGGAGGACAAACTCTGCTAGAGGACCTGTTGTTGGAGAAATAACCTCGGCTGGGGATGAATCATCATTGCCGATGATGATAAACTCTGTTGGGGATTGAATTTCTGTTTGTGAAAGGAATGAACTCCACTGGGGATGATTTTCCAGTTGCGATTTCACTGGGAATAACCTTTTAGACTCTATTGGGGATAATCTTCCAGTACTGGTGATAGATAAACTCTGCTTGGGGAGAATATTGTCGACTCATTCGTGGTTGCGAGCCTCAGATAGGGAGAATTGTGTCCTGTTTAGGATAGCTAACATCATTGTCTTTGTCTTACTCTGCGGGGAGTGAATGTTACTGGGACGCATGCTGAGGATATGACGATGACTTTGCATCGAGACTTTTCTTCCCCTGTTTCTGCTGGAGAAGGTGTCTGCGGAGGCCTTGTGGATCGAGTGTTATCCCAACTTATGAGGTGTTTGGTAACTTTCGATCGAAATGATCAACCTTCTTCTGGTAGGCAAATGACAAGATGACGGGGCATAGTCGTACGCTTTTATCCCTAATTTTTTGCCTAGACCGCCCTTTCGGGTTTTCAGTCCACCGGGATACATTTTTTTGCCCAAGCCACCTTTTCAGGTTTTTGACTTGCCAGGTGTACAGTTTTTTCATTTTCATCCCTTATTTTTGCCCGAACCCTTTTGGTTCGCTGGGAAGCCCTTATTTTTGCCTAGGCCAGTCGACCTAGCGGGTCTTTGATTATGCACAGTATTTTTTGACTATGTCCATGCTCTCAGGGTGTATGGGGTTGTCACTGTTGGTAGTGTTATGTCGCCATACTACCAGAAGATGTCCAATGCCCCAAGTGATTCAGATGGAGATTTTCCCCTGGCTATTTGACATCTTTGAGAGATTCTTTGAATTTGACTTGACTGCCCCAGATGATGGACAATGATCATGCCGTGCCCCTTGGTTGGAAGTGTTTTTCCACTTGAGGTGATCCTTTTTATTGAGAAGGTTTTTGTTCACTAGATATTCGTCGTGCGAATTTCTCTGCTGTTTGAACAAATAGTCATATGCAAATAATGTTATTTTAAGAATGTAAAGCTTACTTCTGTCTTGAAGTTTTTGAAAATGCATTTCTCAGTAAAACAGGAAAATTTTGTAAAATGTGAAGTCAACTCAGGATTTACAGCAAGTCCTACAGGAGTCAGGATACCTTTTGCGACAATATGCTTTCGAACTAACCCATGCTTCAGCTAGGACTTTTAAGGGTTATAACATGGCCTGGTTCACAGTTTAAGAAACAAAGGATAAAGGCTCAAAATTTATTTGTGTAATTCCAAGCTTCTCAAGTCATATTTAAAGCATGTGTTTTGATGAAGACAACATGGACATCAACATTCAAAGGATGTGCAAAAAGCTTATCAACATCATATAAAAGTCTTGAAGATTATTGAAGAATTATTGAAGAATCATCAAATGTCAAATGGTATAAATAATTCTTAAAATCTTGAATATAGATGTTCACAATATGCATTCATCAACATATACATATTCCATAATTTTAACATCAAGAAAAACTTTGTTTGAAATATTTTTCAAAAAGTATTTTTGAAAATAACCCTTTAGGAACCGGTTCCTCCCTAACAGGGAACCGGGTTCCATACTTACTCAAAAAACATGTCCCTGGTTTTTGTACCAGGAACCGGGTTGTACCAATAGGGGAACCGGTTCCTGCGTGATATTTTTGAATTCTAAGTTATAACGTTCACTAAGAACCGGGTTCTGTCAGTGTCGGAACCGGTTCCTAGCGAACCAGTGCAGCTTTTCTTTTGTTTTTTAAACATTATTCAAGTGGTATCTTTTCATGAATGCATTGCAACTTTTCATATGAATTGGCATGAATGAAGAGGTTCTTATGACTTTATAAAATGCAGATTTTTTCAGATTTTAAACAAGAACACATATAACATTTTCAAACAACAAAAAACCTTCTTCATATTAACAATTTTCTCATTCATTCAAATTTGCACATAAACTTTCATGTGTTCATAATTTTGTGAAACTTGGCATATACACTTTCATTATCATTACAAGTTTCATACATACATTGTGAACATTTATATACATTGTTGAGAATTGTTTTTATCTTGAAGAAGAAGATCAATTGAAGATTGATAAAGCTCTCCATATACTTCAAACTAAATCATTGTATTACTTAAAGAAATTATTCCCTTACTATCCAGGATTGTTGGAAGTAAGTGTTGTGATTTGAAGAGGATTGTTCTTCATTCACATTAGTGTTTGTTTGGTCTTAAAGGTGTTAAGAACCTTTGATCACCCTATAGGTTAGATAGTAAGCATAGGCTGTACAATTATTCTAACTATAGTGAAATCTCTTTCGTGTTGGAAAGGGGACTGGAGTACTCTCGGATTGTGAGGGGAACCAGGATATATCACCGTGTTCTTTACTTTTCCGCATTTATCGCTTTCATCACCATAATCAGGAAAAGATAAAGATATAATCAAAATCTTCAGACACTTAATCAAAAATTACTACCAAGCATTCTCATAAAACCGAATAAATTTTTATAAGACCTAATTCACCCCCCCCCCCCCTCTTAGGCACTCTGAGACTTACAATTGGCATCAGAGCAAGTTATAGGTAACTTGTTCCTAAAGATCCAGAATGGCTTCCGCAAATCATCAACCAGTTTTCAGAGATGGTGGTAGTAACAACAAGCCTCCTCTATTCTGTGGTGAATATTTTGACTTCTGGAAAATACGCATGAAGGCACATTTAGAAGCGCAAGGAGAGGAAGTATGGGATGCTATTGAAAATGGTCCATTTATCCCGATATCAGTAATCAATGGCATTGGTTCTGCAAAGCCCAAAACTGCATGGGACAACGATGATAAAAAGAAAGTTCTCTATGACAAAAAGGCAATAAACCTTCTTCAAGGTGCACTCAGTATGGACGAATTTTTCCGTGTCTCGAACTGCAAGACAGCAAAAGAAATATGGGATACCCTGGTTCAAACTCATGAAGGAACGGATGAGGTAAAAAGATCAAGGCTAAATACCTTGAGTCAAGAATATGAACTATTTCGAATGCAGCCCGGAGAATCCATTCTTGACTTACAAAAGAGATTTGTGCATTTGAAAAATCACTTAAATGCTCTTGGTAAAACCTTGACAAATGATGAACTCAACTTGAAAATCCTTAGATCATTGACTAGGGAATGGCAACCAAAGGTAACGACAATCTCGGAAAAGAAGAGTCTCTCCGCAATGACTTCCACTACATTATTTGGCAAACTTTAAGAATAAGAAACGGAACTCGGTAGAATTGAAAAACATGAAAATTTAGAGAAGAAATCCAAAGGCATTGCTTTGAAAGTTGATTCAAAAGAAAGTCAAGATAAAGATGCATCGGAGGAAGATGAAAACTTCTTGCTTCTTGTAAAAAGGTTAGGAAAATATTTTGGTCATAAAAATAATCTTCATAATGCTAACTTTGTCAAAAGGAAGAAATTTTATAATCATAAAGATAAAGAAGCCTCCACATCAACACAAGATGTCACATGTTATCAATGTGGAAAGCAAGGTCACATAAAGCCGGATTGTCCAAAACTCTCCAAGAAAAATGGATTCAAAGGCAAAAAGGAGTTCAAGAACAAAAAGGCTTATGTTGCATGGGGAGATAATGAGATAAGTTCTTCATCCGATTCGGAAAGCGACGAATGTGCAAATCTAGCATTGATGGCTTCACATCACTCCGACGATGAAGAAGAGGTTAGTAATGAATTTAATCTTTTTGATGATGATGTTCAAGATTCTATTGATGAACTCTTGAAAGAATGCAAAAGTTTATACAAAAAGGTGTCAAATCAAGAAAAAGAACTTCTAAGTTGTTTAGAAAAAATTGACACCATGACTAAAGATTTTGATCTTCAAAAACAAAATTTTATTAAAGAAAAAGAAAACTTTGCATGCTCCAAGTGTGAATCAAATGTCTTTCAAATTGTTCAATTGAAAAGAGTCATTGAACGATATGAAAAAGGACAAATAGGATTGGAAGGATTACTAAGCCAACAACGCTATCCAAATGATAAAAGGGGTCTTGGTTATGTGAATTCTAAGAAACCAAGTAACAATCCCACTGTTTTTGTAAAGGCTAGTAATAGTTCCAATCCCAATAAAGTAGAAAAAAAGCAAGTTGTTCATAATCATCAAAAGAAAAAGGCTAATGTATCGAAAAAGAAAACATTTTCTAAGAAGAAATTTTATCCTTCTAGATATAGAAGTAACTTTGAACCTACTTGTTTTTATTGTGGTATTAAAGGCCATACACCTAATGCTTGCTATGTTAGAAACTTTAGTATAGCAAGTGGGCATTATGTGTGGGTGAAAAAGGGAACTAACTATGAAGGACCCAAGGCAACTTGGGTACCCAACAAAGAATAATTTGTTTGTGTAGGTATGCTTGAAATCCACATCAAATGTTTGGTATCTTGATAGTGGATGTTCAAAGCATATGACAGGAGATGTACACCAATTTTCATATCTAGTACATAAAGCCAAAGGGTATGTCACCTATGGAGACAACACCAAAGGAAATATTCTTGGCGTTGGAATAGTTGGCACACCTCCATCCATTCAAATTGAGGATGTTCTCTATGTTGAAGGATTAAAGCACAATCTTCTTAGCATAAGTCAACTTTGCGATAGAGGGTTCAAGATCAAATTCAACAAAGAAGAATGTCTCATTATGGATGAGGCAACCAATGAGGTGAAACTCAAAGGTATAAGAACTAACAATATTTTTATGATTACTTTAGATGATTTGTCTTGAAGGTACAATGTCTTATGGTAAACAACAATGACGCTTGGTTATGGCACAAGAGGATTGCTCACATTCACATGGAGCACTTGAACAAATTGGTTAAGCATGACTTAGTTATTGGTCTACCAAAGATGAAGTTCATCAAAGACAAATTATGTAATGCATGCCAAAAGGGCAAACAGACCAAAACAACTTTCAAATCTAAGAATGTGGTGTCTACTACAAGGCCACTACAATTTTTACACATGGATCTCTTTGGTCCTTCAAGAACAAAAAGCTTCGGAGGTAATGTATACGCTTGAGTCATTATTGATGATTTTTCTAGATATTCTTGGACTTTGTTTCTTGTGCAGAAAAGTGATGATTTTAAAGCCTTTAAGAAGTATGCTAAGCAAATCCAAAATGAAAAATCACTAAAGATTGTATCCATAAGAAGTGATCATGGTGGAGAATTCCAAAATGCACAATTTGAAGAATTTTGTGAAGAACATGGTATCTCTCATAATTTTTCAGCACCAAGAACTCCATAACAAAATGGAGTAGTTGAAAGAAAGAATAGGTTTCTAGTGGAACTTGCAAGAACAATGCTTAGTGATACAAATCTTCCTAAATATTTTTGGGTGGATGCGGTTAGTACGGTATGTTATGTTAGAAATCGAGTTATCATTAGACCTATAATAAAGAAGACTCCATATGAACTCTTCAAAGGAAGAAAGCCAAATATTGCTCACTTTCACATTTTTGGATGCAAGTGCTTTGTTCTTAATAATGACAAAGATAATCTCAGTAAGTTTGACGAGAAATCCGACGAAGCTTTTTCAAATGGACGTCAAAAGCACATTCTTGAATGGATACATCAATGAAGAAGTCTATGTCAAAAAACCCCCGTTTGATATGGACAATTGTAAAGCAATGAATACTCCAATGGGCTCCGGTACATATGTTGATCAAGATGAATCCGGTACTCCAATTGATATTACAAAGTACAGAGGTATGATTGGTTCTTTATTGTATTTGACGGCAAGCCGTCCTGATATCATGTTTAGTGTTTGTCTTTGCGCTCGCTTTCAAGAAAATCCAAAGGAATCACACCTCATGGCTGTTAAAAGGATCATGAAGTATCTTAAAGGAACAATCAATGTCGGCCTATGGTATCCGAAAGGTAGTATTTGCACTTTAATTGGTTATTCTGATGCGGATTATGCAGGTTGTAAAACTGATCGTAAAAGCACAAGTGGTACTTGTCACATTATTGGAAATGCATTAGTATCATGGGCTTGTAAAAAGCAAGCATGTGTTGCTCTTAGCACAGCCGAAGCAGAATACATAGCAGCGGGTAGTTGTTGTGCACAAATTCTTTGGCTCAAGCAACAACTCCGTGATTACGGACTTGATCTCGGATGTATTCCTCTTCGATGCGACAATACAAGTGCTATCAATATTACAAAGAATCCGGTCATGCATTCAAGAACCAAACATATAGATATTCGACATCATTTTCTCCGTGATCATGTTCTTAAAGGAGATGTCGAAGTCACTTTTGTGGATACTCATAACCAACTCGCAGATATCTTCACTAAACCGCTTGCTCGAGAACCTTTCTTCAAAATCTGAAGAGAACTTGGTATTTTGGATGAAGGTGATATCTAATATTTCTCTTAAGATGCACGTCTTAATTCTTTTATATGTTTTTATCGTCTTAATTCTTTTATATGTATTTATTTCACTCTTTTCCCCATCCTTTTTTATGTTAACAAAGGGGGAGAAGAATATGCATATGTGTTGTTTTGTTTCAAAGAAATTGCAGGCCCAAATAAATATCAAACTCACTCCAAAATTCAAAGAATCATGGACTTAGGGGGAGCATACAATTTAGGGGGAGCCTTGCATTTGCTCAACATGTTCCCTACACAAAACAACATAAAACATTTCAAGAAATCGTTTTCAAGACTTGGTTGTCATCATCAAAAAGGGGGAGAATGTAATTGCAAGCTTCTCAAGTCATATTTAAAGCATGTGTTTTGATGAAGACAACATGGACATCAACATTCAAAGGATGTGCAAAAAGCTTATCAAAATCATATAAAAGTCTTGAAGATTATTGAAGAATTATTGAAGAATCATCAAATGTCAAATGGTATAAATAATTCTTAAAATCTTGAATATAGATGTTCACAATATGCATTCATCAACATATACATATTCCATAATTTTAACATCAAGAAAAACTTCGTTTGAAATATTTTTCAAAAAGTATTTTTGAAAATAACCCTTTAGGAACCGGTTCCTCCCTAACAGGGAACCGGGTTCCAGACATACTCAAAAAACATGTCCTTGGTTTTTGTACCAGGAACCGGGTTGTACCAATAGGGGAACCGGTTCCTGCGTGATATTTTTGAATTCTAACTTATAACGTTCACTAAGAACCGGGTTCTGTCAGTGTCGGAACCGGTTCCTAGCGAACCAGTGCAGCTTTTCTTTTGTTTTTTAAACATTATTCAAGTGGTATCTTTTCATGAATGCATTGCAACTTTTCATATGAATTGGCATGAATGAAGAGGTTCTTATGACTTTATAAAATGCAGATTTTTTCAGATTTTAAACAAGAACACATATAACATTTTCAAACAACAAAAAACCTTCTTCATATTAACAATTTTCTCATTCATTCAAATTTGTACATAAACTTTCATGTGTTCATAATTTTGTGAAACTTGGCATATACACTTTCATTATCATTACAAGTTTCATACATACATTGTGAAAATTTATATACATTGTTGAGAATTGTTTTTATCTTGAAGAAGAAGATCAATTGAAGATTGATAAAGCTCTCTATATACTTCAAACTAAATCATTGTATTACTTAAAGAAATTATTCCCTTACTATCCAGGATTGTTGGAAGTAAGTGTTGTGATTTGAAGAGGATTGTTCTTCATTCACATTAGTGTTTGTTTGGTCTTAAAGGTGTTAAGAACCTTTGATCACCCTATAGGTTAGATAGTAAGCATAGGCTGTACAATTATTCTAACTATAGTGAAATCTCTTTCGTGTTGGAAAGGGGACTGGAGTACTCTCGGATTGTGAGGGGAACCAGGATATATCACCGTGTTCTTTACTTTTCTGCATTTATCGCTTTCATCACCATAATTAGGAAAAGATAAAGATATAATCAAAACCTTCAGACACTTAATCAAAAATTACTACCAAGCATTCTCATAAAACCGAATAAATTTTTATAAGACCTAATTCACCCCCCCCCTCTTAGGAACTTTGAGACTTACAATTTGTACCCAGCATTTCTTCATGATGTTCTTCGATCCTATACTCAGTTAATTGTGCATTTAGATCCCGTTTGAGTCTCTGCTCTGACATTCCGGTGATGGTTCAGATACTGACAATTTATTTTGAATAGGCAATCATTTCTTTTGAGTTGAGGGTTTGTAGGACCTCTTTTTTTTGGTTTTATTATCCCTGTATTTTGCCTGAACTGTTTCTTTTTGCGATTACAGTCAGCGGGATGCCCCAGTTTTTTCTTAAGTCTCCTTCATAGGTTTTGACTTAATGGGCTTTTATTTTTTGAGAGATAATGACTGCCTGTCTTGACGATTATAAGGAACCATCACTGTCTTTTGTTTTAGGAGAACATCTTTGATGCCATTCATTGTGCACCTGGATTAACTGAGAAAACTACCCTGCCCCAGGTTGTGATTAAGGGTTTTAATTTGTGTAAAAAGAAAAAAGCACATAAAAATTCCTTTTTCGAGATATTTCTGAGTACGGGGGGTAGATTATAGAAAGGGAAGGTATTAGCACCCTTTCTATCTGTAGTTATCTACGGGCTCTTAGGTACTTTCTCATCATTTTCAAAATTGTTTTATTTGTGTTTGTGTGATTTGAAAAGCTTTTGTTTTGACTTTGATTTAACTCTTGCTTCTGTCTTCAAGAGTGTAATGAAGTGTTTTTGAAAACTTTGTTTGTAAAGGAGTGTAAGTGTGAAAAAAGTTTGTTTTTATTGAGCAAGTACTTAAGAACTAATCTACCTACTCGAAAAAAGAATCGTTCTATGTTCGTTTCCTTTAGACAGCGCTATCCCACTATTAGTGAGTAGGTAGCACTATCGTTGGAGTTTTGAGGGTCAATTCGAAAGGGACGTACGGTCACTAAAGAAATGCTAGGACGTCTTAGTAATAACCCTAATGTCTTAGATCAACTATTCGAGGCAACAATTTCTAGGCAACCATTCCGAGGCAACTTTGATCTTTGGACAAAAGGACGACCACTAAAGCATCCTATACTCAATGACCGTTTACCGAAGGCAACCAAGTGGGAGTGTACCCTAGGAGTGCGCATGTGCGAGTGATTGAATTTCAGATTATTATCTTTGCACATTTTAGGGTTATCTAACTATTTTAAAGCTTTACATACATTCTTGTCATGCATCCTAATATCATACATCTAACAGTTTAATATTTTGTGGAATTTAAAGTGCGGAAATTAAACTACGCTATTACAAGGCTTCGAGTATTTACATAGCCAAAAACAAACCCTTTGGAAAATAAAGCGATAAATGAAAATAAACATCATAATTAAACTATTACAAACTGTAGGCAGTTACATCAATATGATAAATAATAAAAATAAAGCGCGCGAGAAAAATTAAGATCGGGAAGAAATTAGGGTTTTGACCCTTCTAACCTAATCAAAAGAAAAATGTTTTTGTTGTTTTTAATATTTTTTAAAGAAAAAAATTTTGGTTTTAAAATTAAATATAAATAAGTAGCTTAATTAAATTAATTAATAAAAATAATTACATGACCTATTTTTGGGTTTTTGTTATTTTTAAGAAAAGGAAAATATAATTAAATTAGAAATAAAACCTATTTGTTCTAATTAATTTTAATTATGTACAAAAAAGAAATTAAAGTTATCTAAATTAACAAACCTAATTAAATTAATTAATTTTTTAATAAAAATAAAATCTAGACCTAATTTATGAAAAGTAATATTTTTTTGTGATTTTCGATAAAAAAGAAAATAGTTGATTGGTTAGTAAATAAATAAATATAAATTAAATGAAATAAAATAAAATATAAAAGAAAATAGAAAGAGAGAATGGGCCTGAAAAGTATTTGGAGGGTGCAAAAATCAAATTTTGGGCCCAAAAGATGGAAGTCCACATTGACTTCCATGATCACACGCTCTGCGTTTGACTTGGCTTATGATGCTCCTCCATTGCTGGCCATCAGATCAGGATCTCAAGACATGTGGCAGACTGGATGAGAAATTCCCATGGTCGACCTTGGTCTTTAGTGCGCACCTGAACCTAAAGAGAAAAATAATATGCAAGCAAATGGGGGACCTGGGATTCGAACCCAGGCCCCAATGTACTTTTCCATGTTCCACTTACCAACTGAAGTAGCTGCTTATGTTGTTATAATAATACAAAACAAAAATTATATCATAAACAAGCGTTATATGGAAAACTCGCGCGGAAATTCAAATGGGCGAGTGGGAAGCTGCCACGTTGGTTGTCTTCTTCCTTGCACTGTTGGTAAAAGTGAAACACTTTTACCTACGGACGTTTGTCCGTAGCTATAGCCCCTGTCATTCTTAAAACCAAACACAAACATGATAAATAAAAACCAAGGCCATGGATGATTTCGTTTGGCCTTGCTGAACACAATAATGGCCCTTTCATGGCCCAATTTTTTCTGTAAACGAAAATCCCAATTTGAAGCAAGGAACCCTAATAATGGTGAAATCTACTACAGGTCATATAAATGCAATTAAACAATATATAAAGCTTGCAAATGTTCCAAGGATCAAGCATATATGGTTAATTCATGCTAACAATGTCTAAATCATGCAAACCGAATTCAAGAAACAAGCAAGGTCGTGATGGACTTACAACGCGATATAGGGCCTGGAAACACTTGCTTTGGATTGCTTTGGCTTCCTAATGACCTCAGGAAACGATTGGAATGGTCCAAGGATCTTGAATTGGCCTTTAGTTAGGAATTCGTGTTTGCACATTTTCTTGATTTTTCAAGTTTGTGTTCTTGATGTTGCGCCTCCCTCTAACCTAGTTTTGGGTCTGCACGTACTCTATATGTATGGAGGAATAGATTAGGGTTGATAACTGATCTCAACCTTCCTCCATCAATGAATTGGATCTTGATTTGATACACCTTAAAAATCTTTCCAAAAATGGCCTAATTCAATCTTTTTGAACACACCATGCCTTGATACGAATTTGACCTTATGCTAGCTGGACATTAAGACCTGAATCATGTAAAAAATCTTTAGTTTTCAATACTTTGGATTTTATATGATTTATTTTGATTAAAATTGATTTAAATCAAATAAAAATCAAAATAAATAATAAAAATATGATAATGACAAGTGGCAAGGGCTAGAACTCGTGGACTATGTTGCCAACTCAAAACAAGTGAAAACGATTGGGCCCATTTGGCAAAAATTGAAGTTTTAGGCATTGTTGACTTTTGGCAATTTTACAAAAAAGGTAAACTTCACCAATGCATAACTTCCTCAATTTTGACTCTTTGGAGGTGTTCTTTGACTTTTTAGAAAGCTTGAGAAGTCCTATAATCAACCCTTTTGATCTCATCTCAATTTGATATTCCATGCTCATGTATGAAGCTTTGACAAAAAAGGTGATTTTGGTGACTTTTCAAAATGACCTATAATGTCCAAATTCATAACTTCTTGTGAGTGCATATTTTGAACTTGGGAGATGAAGATGTATTGTATATCATGGCATCATATTCAAAATTAGATTTGGATGGGTCATTTCTCATAAAGTATGAGAAAGTTATGCTTGGTCAAAGTTGAGTTAACTTTTCCTGCAAAACCCTAATTTAGCAACTTTTGATTCTTGACGAATTATGAGCAATCCTTGATGAATCATGATCAACCCTTGATCAAATGATGAAATAAACTTAAAAATGAGAATGTTGACTAAAAATCTTGAAGTTTGACTGTATGTGGGCCACAGTTGACTTTTTCCCTAACACAGACGATTTTCAGGCCTTTGAGCAATTGACTGAGCAAATTTCCTTTGTAGGGCTTGAAAATTGGCATGGATGTTCTTGAAAACATATTGGGACAATGTTGAGCATTTGGGGTCTCTTGGACTCAAGTATCTTGATGCAACATAAAACCCTAATTTGAGGTAGACTGCCTTAGTAGAGAGCTTGTCTAGCCAACCCTTGGACAACCTTGAGCAACTTGGGGATCTTTCTTGAAATGTTTTGAGGAATATGGGAGGGAAAATTTTGGGGTACAACAATTAATAAATAAAAAAAAGCCAAAAATTCAGTTACTAACTAAAAAAAAACCTAATACTAATTTGTTAAAAAAAAGGTTAATTAAAGGGTTAATTACAAAAGAAAACCTAAAACCTAATTGTTTTCCTAATTTCCAGAAAAAAGTTAATTAATTAAATTAAATAGTTAATAAAAAAAAGAGTTAATAATAATAAAAATTTTAAAACCTAAATTAATTAGGGTTTGTAAAAAAGGTTAAGTTTGCCAATTAATAGGGTTTTTGATTTAAATAAAATTAGACTTTATATGAGTTTAGGGTTTTTAAGGAAGATATTAAAGAGAAAGAAATGATGCACAAAGGGTTAAAAGTAAGCAAAATTATACATATTGTTAGGGGTGGTTGTTGACCCAAAAATTAATTTAAAACCTAAAATTAAAAAAAAAACCTAAAATTAATTATTCAAGTTTATTATGAAAAATCAAAGGTTTCTGAAAAATGTTAAGTTTTATGAAAAAGATTTTAAACAGAAAGAATAAAAATAGGTAAAAGGATAAATAGAAAGGAAGAAAACCAAAACCAATAGGGGTGATTGTTGAACCCACACCCTTAACCTCCTCAGGGTGTCTGTCTTGCCATGAGTCATGCATTGGTGGTTGTTTTACTTTGGCCACAGTGTTTTGTAATAACCCTGCATAGGACCCTATCTAAATCTGCAGTGTTGAATCTCATGAACACATTAAATAAATTACTATATCATGAAATACAAATAAAGAAAATACATGAAATTTTGTAATGTTAAAACCGATATGGCATGTATGAATGCTTATATATCCTTTTGATCATGGAGATCAAACCAGCCTTACCCTTACTGGAGAAGTAGTGAGATGTGGATATGTAACAAGGATGGCTTGTTTGTAGTGAGATGGGGGTTTGTAATAAGGATTTCAAGGTTTTATGGTTCTTGAAGGAATTTGATATTTTGACAGGGTTGTGGAAAATGTTTTTTTCCGTCTTGTTCTTTGTGTGAAAAGAATGAGATTATATAATGGAAATTAGAGCAAAGATATGGGCTTTGAATGTGCAATTGGGCCTCCAATTTTCACTCGAGTCCGTCACGTTCCAGGCTAAATAGCAGAGGCTTAAGTGCAATTTTTGAAGTTGAAATGTGAAAACAAAATGCAGCAGACATAGGGAACTAACTCCTGTCCGAAAATGGGCTCAATCAGATAAATGGTGAATTATTTATGAACTTTTGAAGTTTTGGTTTAGACAAACTTATTTTGGGCTCCAGTGTCAACTCTGACAAGTTCTTCAATAAAAAACTGGTATTGGTCGAAGCATAACCCGGTCTCGACTTTGGAAGTAAAGTTGTAGATATCTGAGTCAGTGACCTTGTGTAAACATATGGGCCCGATCCGATAAAAATTGACCGAGTTATGAATTTTCGAAGTTTTGACCCAAATAAAATAATATTCAGCATTCAGGATTTTCGGCGCGTCACGTGCACTTTGAGAAAAAACCGAAGGCCTTTTGGATACTGTTCGAACTTGATACCTCCTGTGAAAACGTAGTCAACTCAATTTTTGAAATTTTGGCGCTAGAACCAGCTCGATACGATGAAATTTGACCAAATTATGATTTTCTAAACATGACGCAAATAAACTTCTATCACAAATTTTCTGAACGAAAATACTTGATAAATCCACATTTTTGAAGACCTTCTGATCGAAGTTGGCTTCCAGCCGTGAGAGATGAATACGTAGATGACGTCAAGACGGAATTTTGGCCACCAGAACAGATTCAAAACAAGCCACGATCTTCAAGTTATGAATTTTTTGTGTGCGTAAAAACTGCATTTTCAGCACACTTTTTCACCACATTTCTTCGAGAAAACTCACACATTCGGAGACCTTCTTTAAAGAATTGACTCTTGAGACGATCCTGAATTTGAGAATACGTTATCAGAGATATCTTGGTGAAATAACACCTGAATATGACGCGCCGGTTTGGACTTGTGAATCTTTGAACCCTTTATTCCATAACCATAAAACCTATAATATGCGTGTATGAAAAGAGGGTAAATTTTGGGGTACAATAGCTGCTCTCCGGCTAAGACAGTATATGCTGACCCATACTACCTTATTGATATCCAAGATGGATCCAATAAAATACATATTCAAGAAGCCTGCCCTCTCTTGGAGAATAGCAAGATGGCAGATGATATTGACAAAATATGACATTCAATACACTACCTAGAAAGCAATAAAGGGCAGTGTACTATCCTATCACCTTGCTCATCAAGCTGTGGATGACTACCAGTCCATGAAGTTTGAATTCCCATATGAAGACATCATGATGGTAAACAACTGTGAAGAACTCAGACCATATGACTGACCTAAACAAGGATCCCGATGGACCCTGGTTTTTGATGGGGCATCTAACACACTCAGCAATGGCATTAATGTTGTACTCATATCCCCTGAAGGATGTCACACTCCCTTTACAACAAGACTTTGCTTCAATTGTACAAATAACATGGCAGAATACGAAGCGTGCATTTTTGGTCTCAAAGCTTCCATAGATTTGGGGATCAAGTCCTTAAGTGTATTCGGAGATTCAGCCTTGGTCATCAGTCAGATCAAGGGAGAATGGGACATTAAACACCCTAACCTTATCCCCTACAAAGAACATGTGTTGACATTAATCCCACATTTCGAGAAGATTACCTTCGAGCATTTCCCGCGAGAAGAAAATCAACTAGTGGATGCGCTAGCCACAATGTCATCCATGTTTAAACTCAAATGGGATGACGAGGCTCCCCAGATCACCATTGAACGAATGGATGAACCAGCTCACTGTCATGAGATCAATACTGAAGAAGTAGTGGATTGGCCTTGGTTCCACGAAGTCAAGAGGTATCTTGAGGCTCAAGAGTATCTGGAAGGAGCTTCAGTCAATGATAAGAAGTTCTTAAGGAGATTCTCTGCTAAGTTCTTCATCAGTAATGGTATTCTCTACAAACGCAACCACGAATCTGTATTACTTTGTTGCGTAGCCAAGGTTGAGGTAGGGAAGATCATGGCTGATCTACATGAAGGAACTTTTGGAACCCATTCCAGTGGGCATACGATGGCAAAGAAGATCCTACGGGCAGGTTATTACTGGTCTACCATTGAAGCAGATTGCTACCAACATTCACGAACCTGTCATAAGTGTCAGATCTGTGCTGACAAGGTGCACGTACCTCCGGTTCCTTTGAATGTCTTGACGGCTCCTTGGCCCTTTGTTATGTGGGGCATAGATATGATTGGGGAAATCAAACCTACAACCTCTAATGGACACCGCTTCATCTTGGTGGCCATTGACTATTTCATGAAGTGGGTTGAGGCAGCTTCTTCACTTCCGTTACCAAGAATGTTGTCGCCAGGTTCATCAAACAGAATCTCATCTGTCGGTACGGTATCCCGGAGAGGATCATCACAAACAATGGTACAAATCTCAACAATACTATGATCACCGCACTGTGTGCGCAATTCAACATCCAGCACCATATTTCTTCTCCTTACCAGCCAAAGATGAATGGTGTTGTCGAAGCCGCAAATTAGAACATCAAAAAGATCATACAGAAAATGACAGTCACATACAAAGACTGGCATGAGATGCTACCATTTGCTCTCCACAGTTACCGGACCACAGGACGCACATCAACTGGGGAAACACCTTACTCTCTGGTATACGTCATGGAGGTTGTCTTGCCTATTGAGATCCAAATCCCCTCTCTAAGAATTATGAAGGATACAGGGCTGAATGAAGAAGATTGGATCCAAACTCGTCTTGATCAACTGAGCTTGATTGATGAGAAAAGGCTTAATGTTGTCTGTCATGGTCAAATGTATCAAAAACGGATGATCAAGGCTTTCAACAAAAGGGTCAGACGCTAAGTGTATCAAGTCGGGGATCTGGTAATCAAGCGCATCATATTGCCACAGGGTGATCCCAGGGGCAAATGGACTCCTACATACGAAGGACCATTTATGATCGAAAGCATATTCTCTGGTGGAGCAATGATCTGACCATTATGGATGGTGACGACCTTCCACACCATGTGAACGCAGACATAGTCAAAAGACACTATGAATAAGAGACCCGCTAGGTTGACAAACTTGGGCAAAACAAGGGAATCCCGGTAAACCAAAAAGGTTCAGGGAAAAATTAGGGATAAAACAAAAAAAAATATATACACCCGGCAAGTCGAAAACCCGAAAGGGTAACTTGGGCAAAAAAGGGTATCCGGTGGACTGAAAACCTGAAAGGGCGGTCCAGGAAAAAGTTAGGGAATTAAAGCGTATGACTATGTCCCATTGATCAACTTCCAGAAAACCTTTGGCTTTAACTGACAAACTCAGCGGTTCTGATCAATCCAATTAAATTCGGACAAGGCAACAAATGGACAAGACGCTCAGAGACATGAAGGTTGTAGCAGAATGGGAACCCCACGAGATTATGGAACATAACTATCTTTTCTTTGTATCAAATTTTAATTTTTCTACGACGACATTCTCTTACTAGAATGTTCGTCTCATTGTACAAAAATATTTATTCAAGTTAATACAAAGATACCCCTTTGAAAGTACAAAACTATCTGTTTTTTCTTTATTTCTGTGTTTTGTTTACAAAAACGTCCAATGATTTATTTTTGAACATATGCATTTGAATGTAACTACTATTTACAAATAAAAAAATAGAAAGACAATCATTAATGGCTTTAAGAAATAGGTTAATACCTTTAGACTACTCCATAAAATCCCCCACAGTGCGCAGCTTAATGACATCAAGCTCTCTTACATCTCCGGTGGAACAAAACTTCCAGTTATCACTCCCCAATGAAGGTCGCCCAATTTATCAGGATTCCCCAACAGGAATTCACAGGCAGTACACGGTGTTTCCCTTACAACAAAGTTTATTTCTCCACCAAATAGAAGCTCATCAACTCATCGGCACTTTAAAACAGGAAAATTTACACTCCACGTCCCAACAACAATCAAGGATTTATTTTCCCTAATCCAACAGTATTACAGCAACATAGCTCACATACCCATACATCGCATCCATACGTCATAAACATCTGTGACACAAATGCATACAACATGATTTCATTCATTTGTAAGAACATCATTGAACAATGCATTTCATACGTCATGACATTGCATACAACTAATATTTCAGGAAAGATCAATAAATAGATGACTATCATTAACAATTTACAAAAGGGTCAGATATTAATACCTGCAACAAGCCAGGACAATTATCTATACGACCAACTGAAGCGATCATGTGCGGGTTTCTTCTAATTCAACTCTCATATACGGTTCAGATACACTCCAGATACGAATGCCATTCTGATACTCATTCAGATTCAGCTCTCAGATACAGTTCAGATACACTCCAGATACGGATGCCATTCTGATACTCATTCAGATTTAGCTTTCAGATACAGTTCAGATACACTCCAGATACGGATGCCATTCTGATACTCATTCACATTCAGCTCTCAGATACAGTTCAGATACGCTCCAGATACGGATGCCATTCTGATACTCATTCAGACTCAGCTTTCAGATACAGTTCAGATACGCTCCAGACATGAATGCCATTCTGATACTCATTCAGATTCATCTTTCAGATACAGTTCAGATACGCTCCAGATACGGATACCATTTTGATACTCATTCAGATTCAGCTTTCAGATACAATTCAGATACACTCCAAACACGGACGCCTTTCTAATACTCATTCAGATACAACTTTCAGATACAGTTCATATACGCTCCAGATACGGATTACATTCTGATACTCATTCAGATTCAGCTTTCAAATACAATTCAGATACGCTCTAGACACAGACGCCATCCTGATACTCATTCAGATTCAGCTTTCAGATACAGTTCAGATACGCTCTAGACACGGACGCCATTCTGATACTCATTCAGATTCAGATTTCAGATACAATTCAGATACACTCCAGATACGGATGCCATTCTGATACTCATTCAGATTCATCTTTCAGATACATTTCAGATACGCTCTAGACACGGACGTCTTTCTGATACTCTTTCAGATTCAGCTTTTGGATACAGTTTAGATACGCTCCAGATACAGACGCCATTCTGATACTCGTTCAAATTCAACTTTCAGATACGAGTCAAATACAATCCATTTATGGATTTTATTCTAGTACTCAACCCAACACATCCACTATTCCAGTGTAAATCAACCAGAGATTTATTCTGACACTTCTTCTATTCCTACCAGTAATCATTTTAGATGGAATCTACAAGCCCATCTCCAAGCAAATCTCCATCACCTCTCCAAATGGTATCTTTAAGCACATTCCCTACACCATCAACTTCCACATCATCGAGTGCAAATTTTTGGGCACTCTAGTGTCCAATCATCTTTCACCTTCAAGTCACGAATGGAAAATCCGCCAATCTAACTCTTCAGTTTTAAGAAGATTGAACAGGGGAAGATGTTGTACCCCAAAATTTTCCCTCTCATTTATCAAATATTTTCTCACAAATATCTCTCTTGGTTCAAGACTGCACTAGGGTTGATCAACTCAAGATACCTCCTTAAGCACTAATGACTGAAATTAGGGTTTGAGATTGCACAAGGATAATTGAACTTTCAATGCTTCATATGACTTTCATGGATCATTATGGACCCCCAAGATTACTCATATAAAATTTCAAGCCTTGAATCACATTTTTGCTCAGTCAATTAAGTAGTTGACCTAAAAATCAACTGTATTGGGGGAAAAGTCAACTATGGCCAATTTACAGTCAAAATTCATAATTTTTTTATCCAAATCAACATTATAAACTCATATGTATCATTTTATCAAGTTTGGACCATAATTCCTCAAGAAATTTGATCAAATCATCAAAAGGGCAAAATGGTCAAAATTAGGGTTTTGATTGAGAAAAGGGCAATTTCTGATTTTTGACCTA
Source organism: Vicia faba (assembly GCA_948472305.1). Taxonomy (NCBI): domain Eukaryota; kingdom Viridiplantae; phylum Streptophyta; class Magnoliopsida; order Fabales; family Fabaceae; genus Vicia; species Vicia faba. Next base: position 1,384,727,027 of record OX451739.1, read on the forward strand.
GCAAATGGTTAATTGGTTTGAGGAATGATCTCAAGAGTTCAATTGCATCATTTTGACCTAATGGCATGACCCAAAACATTTCTCAAGATGAATTGGATTGATAGTGAATTTTCAGTTAACTGATCAAAAGTCAACTGTACACTGAAAAGTCAAACTTTGACTTTTTGGTCAAAATCAAGTGTCAAAGATCACAATTCATCAAAAAATGTCAAAATATGAAACTTATTCATCAATAAATCAAAAATTCAAGATTTCATTTTGAAAAGTCAAAGTTTTCAAACTTAGAAATTTTTCTAAATGTTGAAAACTTCATGTTTTTTCACAACTTTGAGCAAATTTTTCACCATGATGCAAGATGATTCAAAAGAAACTTTCATCATGAAAGTTGTATATCTCTATGATATATACAACATTTATTTACACAAATTCTTATAAAAGTGCTTGGATCTCAAGTTATTAATTCATGAAGTCATAGTCTTGAAACTAAACACTTAGTGAAATTTTGCCCTAGTTTAGGCAGGATTTTGACCTAACTTCATGGCACTTTTTCATATAGTTCCAAGGGAAAATTTCAAAAGTGATTCAAAGAGGGGTTTTAGAGCACATTACAAGCTTTCCAAAATGTCCAAGAACTTCTTGAGATCATTCTTGAGCATGGAGAATCGAAGAGAGGAAGTTAGGGTTTTCAAACTTGAATTACAAGTCATTTTTTATGAACACATAAACCAAATCCATGCTAGGATGCATAATATTTGCTTTGCAGGCCTCAAAATTGTTTTTCACTCCATAATTAATGTTTTGCAAAGCTTCTAGAAGCTTTAATCCAAGCATTCAATGCATTGCCCATGCTTAATACCATTTTAGGAAGAAAGGCAACGTTGCCATTTTTGAAAAGTGGTTTTATGCACAAAGTCCACTCTTCTTGAGCCTCTAACTTGTTTGTTCAGCACACACTCAACATACAAAGTAAGATAAACATATTTAAAGTTTGCAACCACTCTAGACAACCTTGTACTTTGCATTGGGACAATGTGTGTCAAGCTTGCTTCAAAAACAAGAAAAAGAGCCATAACATGTGATTTTTGAATTCTGATCAAGGACAAGTCTCCAAACTTGTTACTTATAAATAGAGTCACTATTTGTGAGCTAGAACACGAGCTGAAGCACCCTGAAATACACCAAAACTCTATCAAATCAGAAATTTCCCAAAAACACCATTGTTGCACAATTTCTGACCTTGAACATCAAACTCATATTTCCCTCGTGCGTTTCTTGGCCTTTTGGTTCCTAAAGCTTCCTTACATAAAGTGTAACCTATCCCTGACCCTGTTTCATTAATGTAACATCATTTACCATATCCTCCATAACCAAAAATAGAGCATTGCACATTGACTTCTCCAAGCCATTTCAACCATCCATTGCTCAAGCAAACCATTGCATTAGCTTCCTGGGAACTTGTACATTATTATTTATTCAATTCTTGTATATTTATTCAATATGGTTTTAATAGTTAATTAGGTTTAAATTCTTGCAATATTCCCCATTTGTAATTTGTATACCCCCTCCCCTAAATGATGTAATAGCGTAGTAATTTTAAATTCCGCAATTTATTGCTTTATATAAAATGCTAGTAATTAGGGTTTTGTATGGAAAGACTAAAACCAACAAATAGCAAATCCTAATTAAAGACAAATAAAACATGAAAATCAACACATTTGTACACAAACACCCCCTAGGGTAAATCCACTTGGTTGCCTTATAAAAATGGCCATATTACGCATGTGAGGTATCTTAGCAAAAACAAGCCAAAATACAAGATCATAGTCCCTCGATGACGCTATCTAGGTTGCCTTTCAAAATGATCTTAGTACCTAAAGAAAAATGCTAATATACCTTGCAACATTGCTAATCATGGTTATACGATGACCTTTGCCTGTCCCTTTTACATCCAAAGATAGGGTTACTTACCAAATCAATGGTAAGATAACAATGTCAAAGGAAAAAGGAAATGAACATGAAAGACTTTTGAGTAGGTAGAATGTTCCTAGTTACTTGCTCAATTTCAAAACCAAAACATCCTTTCTATTTTCAAAACAAACACCAACACTTCCAAAACATCTTTCAAAACTTTAAAATATTTTCAAAAGATTAACACCTTTGCATACATTCTTACGAACGAGAATCATTACAAAAGTTTTCCTAGACAAAGGCCTCTTTACAAAATACTTTCAAAAACCACACAAAGCATATTTTCAAACAAAAGCAAGTGATCTAGCAAGTAACTAAGAGCCCATGGAAAGCCATGGATGAAAAGGGTGCTAATAACTTGCCTTTTCATAATCTACCCCCCGAAATCAAGAAACAATCTCAAAGGTATTTCCTGTGCTTTTTCACCTTTCCTTTTGGATAAAAGAAAAGTCGGTGGCGACTCTTGCTAACCACAACATTTGTGATCAAACGTAAAACACCCAAGTCAGTTCTCCCGCCGTATCACAATATGTTACCCATGATTTTGGGACAAGTGCAAGACACCGATACATAATTTTCCTCGGTATGTTATCAGGATCAGTGTTGGGTGTGAAGCCATGCCATCCTTGTCCTGGAATGGCCAATTTGCTCAACATCTCAATGTATGGACAACTTCTCAATAATTATCCCTTTTTTTCAGCATACTTGTATTGAGGCTCTTTGAATTTAAGTTTCAACACTTTGTCTATAACCTTTCAACCAAACTCATATGTTTTTTCTCTCACATAACTAATGAACTTTGGTGCATCTGGGGAAATCTTGTAGGGATTTTCATAGAATTCTTTCACTAACTCAGAAGATACCGATTGAATGGAGTTGTTGAAGGTAGTCAATTTTTATTTCTTGAGTGTGGCATGGATATCAATGTATTCCCCCCTCTGTAACTCGAACTTCCTTTCCTCAATAAAATTCCGCTCACCCAAACTGTCAAATCTTTGTTGGTGGGAAGCACATGAAAACCTGATACTGTTAAAGCCAACAGAGGAGGATGGTATAAATTCCTTACCCTTGTTGGACTTTTTGGACATTTAAGATATGTGGGTGAGTAGAAGGAAAGAGAAAATTGAAAATAGCTAAACAAAAATTTCATAGTAAAGAAAAACGCAGGGTTAAATTCGGAAACGTGTGAGTGGATGTGCGAAAGAGTATATATTGCAGTAGAGAGCCCAAAATGCGTGTGGGAACCCCAAACGCGTGTTTGTGTGCGTCTGACTGACCAAACACCAGCTTCATCCTCTTGCCGCTAGGATTGCGTCCCAGAACGTGTTTTCTTCAAAAATCATCGTTAGGCATGCGTCTGGGCACACATTTGAGTACTACAAGGCCACTCCCATGCGTTTCAACATGCATTTCAGCAGAAGGCCAGAATTTCATGCTCATTTGCCACAGGCACGCGTCTAGGGTTGCGTTTTTCCAGAATTTCCCCCATATTTTTGCCTTCTTGATTCATTGCAAAGGAAAATCACACATAACTGAGAATAAAAACAAAAATTTCTAGAAATAGAAACTGAAAATATCAATTAAAATAAAAATAAAATAAATGAACATCACTCAAAAATAAACTAGTACCTCCCTTGGGTTGCCTCCCAAGAAGCTCTTTGTTTAACATCACATGGTTCGATGGTCGTCCAGCTTACCTTGTAACTTGAACATCATTTATTAGACCCCTCTCTTGACCTTGATATTATGGTTTTAGACGTTGTCTATTCACCTTTAAAATATCCCCGTTTGATTGATTTTTTAGCTCAGTGGCCCCATGCGGGAACACTTTGTGAATCACAAATGGTCTGGACCATCTGGACCTTAGTTTTCTAGGAAAAAACTTCAACCTAGAATTAAATAGCAAGATCAACTGACCTTTTTAGAATTCATTCTTTTGGATTTTTTATCATGCCATTTGTGATATGGTGGCAGAACCGACTGTTTTGAAATGTTGGTTTGCGTTTTGAGTTTTGTGTTCGCAAAAAGTCGCGGTAAGCAAGAGTCTCCACCGACTTTTATTTCATCCAAACGGAAAGGAAAAAATTACAGAAAAAATCCTTTTTCGAGATGTTTCTGAGTACGGGGGGTAGATTATAGAAAGGGAAGGTGTTAGCACCCTTTCTATCCATGGTTTTCCATGGGCTCTTAGGTACTTGCTCATCTTTTTAAAACTGCTTGTGTGTGCTTGTTCTGAAAAGTTTTGTTTTACTTCGTTTTAACCCTTGTTTCTGTCCTCAAGAGTGTTACAAAGTATTTTGAAAAAAAACTTTAGTTTGAAAAGTTTGTTTGAAAGTGTATGGTTAAAAAAAGTTTGTCTGTTTTGAGCAAGTACCTACTAGCATCTACCTACTCGAAAAAAAGATCGTTTCTATTCTCGTTTCCTTTAGACAGCGAAAGTAGCACCGTCGTTGGAATTGTAAGGGTCAATTCGAAAGGGACGTACAATCACTAAAGCAATATTAGGATACCTTAGTAATAAACCTAAATTCTTAAGATCATATTTAAGGCAACATTTCTGAGGCGATGTTTCCGAGGAAACATTTCCGAACGGGACTTTTGATCTTGGTTACACTGGAGGGAAACCACTAATACACCCTATACTTAATGATCGTTTACCGAAGGCAACCGAAGTGAGAGTATACCCTAGGAGTGCGCATGTGCGAGTGATTTGATTTCATTTATTATCTTTGCACATTAGGGTTTGCTAGCCGTTTTAAATTATCATGCAATCTTGTCATACAATCCTATCACCATACATCTAAACAGTTAATATTTGCGAGAATTAAAATGCGAGGAAATAAAACCTACGCTATTACAAGGCTTCGGGGTAGGGATTAATTACATAGCCAAAAAACCCGTAAAAGACGATAAAAGAAAACCCTAGATTAAACTATTACATACCGTGGACAGTTACATCAATATTGCAAAAATAATAAAAACACGCGATGAATCGAATGCAAAATAATTAGGGTTTTGACCCCAACTATACCTAATTGTAATTTAAAGGGAAAATCATTTTTTTGTCATTTTTGATTATTTAAGAAAATAAAGCTCAATTGAATAATAATAAAAAATACAAAACCTAATTGCTAATTAATTTTAATTTAAGGAAAATAATTAAATTAACCTATTTTTGTATTTTTTATTTTTGAGAAGGAAATAAAAATTAAATCAAGAGTTGAACCCTAATTTTTCTAATTTGTTTTAATTAAAAGAAAATTTAGAAATACCCTAAATTAAATCAATCTAAATTATATTAACAAAATTAATTTTTGATAAAATTAAAATCTAATTCTAATTTTTTTGTGAAACTCTTGATTTTATGATTTTGTGAAAAAAGAAATTAATTGTGTTTAAAAAAATAATTAAGAAAATTAAATTAAATTAAAGATATAAATTAAAGAAAAGAAAAAAGAATGGGCCTGATAGCATTAGCAAGAGGGGGTGTAGCTTGGAATTTCTTGGCCCAACAAGCTCCTGGCCCTGTTGACTTTGTCCAATCCTGTGTGCGTGCTTGACTCAGGCGCATGGTGGACCTTCAAGGGATAGCCTTGGATCTGGGGCGTTGATGGATGGGACGGACAGATCTTGAGTTGCTTGGTGGACGTTTGATCTTATGGGGGAACAGAATCCTGCAAGAAAGCCTTAGAAAAAATGGAAAATGCAAGAGGCAGGGATCGAACCCCTGCCCTTGCACACTGTAGCGCCTTAACTTCCCTCACTCTTGCCACTGGAGCAAATTACTCAATCATTAATATAATACAACAAAAATAATATGATAGTGAATCAGGCTGATGCCCAACCGTCACGCACGCGCCCCAAGTGGGTCCCTTGGAATTTGAATGAATTAATCAGCAAACTCCCTTCAGCCACACCAGCGGATCCTTCATTGATCTGTTGTTTTGACCTGATACTTTTACCTACGGTCATATTCGTCGCTATAGGCTATAGCGACGGGTTTTGTCTGTAGCAACAAACCTGCAAATCCTTAAAACGTAATCCAGGCAAAACAAATTCCAATCAAGGGCACAAATCAACTGTATTTCCTCCCCTGTACATGAAAATGCCTTTAATTTGGCCCAATTTTGCCTCTAGCTAGGGTTCCCCAATTTGGAGCTTACGAACCCTAACTATGGCAAATGGCCATTCCTGCATTGAAACTCAAATCCAGGCTATCAAGAAGATTCTCAGCATGATTATGAACATGTCCATGCAAGCAAATTAGATTCAAAATACGTAAAACTGAAGAAACAAGTTTGAGTTCAGAGGGTGCAAACCTTGAGGTGTAGCTGACGATTCTGCAGGTTTTCTGCCTTGATAGCAATTGTAATGGCTTCACTCCACACCCAGGAATAGATTGCTGGCTTTAGATTGCCTTGAATCGTCCTCTAAAACGCAATTCGAAACCCACTTTTTTTGCAAAAACTCACTTTTGTTTTTTGACTTTCACGGCCTCTAACCTCACCCTCTTGGTTTGCTTTTGTTCCTTATGTATACTAGAATGTATTAGGGTTAATATTTGCATCAAATCTTTTCCAATTATGAAGATTGATCGATGATTTCATCCTTGTACCAAATCTTTCCAAAACAAGCAAATTCAATCTTTTTGTGTCCATATGAAGCCTTTCACGATTTGATCTTGTCTCCAGCTGTATAATGGACCTAATCATGCACAAAATCTCAAGGTTTTAATGATTTTTGATATTTTCACTATTTTATATTGATTTTATTTGATTTAAATGAAATAAAATCAAAATAAATAACAAAAATAAAAGAATGACAAGTGGAAGGGCTCATGGGTCGTGGGTCACATTACAAACTAAGTGCAAGCATAAAAAGTTGGGCCCATTTAGCAAAAAATGTCATTTTGGACACATTTGACTTTTGGCAATTTTGCAAAAAGGGTCAACTTGGCCAATGCATAACTCCCTCAATTTTGATCCTAGAGAGGTATTCTTTGACTTTTTAGAAATCTTATGATGTACTCTAAGCAACCCTTTTGGTCTCATCTCAATTGAGTCTTCCATGTTCATGTATGAAGCTTTGACCCAAAAGGTGTTTTTGTTGACTTTTCAAAATGACCTATAATGTCCAAATACATATCTTCTTGTGAGTGCATATTTTTAACTTGGGAGCTTAATATGGATTGTAGGGAATTAAATCCTCTTCAAAATGAGCTTTGTATGGGTCATTTTTGATAAAGTATGAGAAAGTTATGCTTGGTCAAAGTTGAGTTGACTTTTCCTGTAAAACCCTAATTTAGCAACTTTTGGGTTTTGATGAATTGTGAGTAATCCTTGAGGAATCATGATCAACCCTTGACCAAATGATGAGTAACACTTCAAAATGAGAATGTTGACCAAAAATCTTGAAGTTTGACAGTATGTCGGCCACAGTTGACTTTTGCCCTAGCATAGTCGATTTTTAGGTCTTTGAGCAATTGACTGAGCAAATCTTCTCTGTAAGGCTTGAAACTTGACATGGATGATCTTGAGAACATATTAGGACAATGGTGAGCATTTGGTATCCTTTGGACTCAAGCATCTTGATGCAAAATGAAACCCTAATTTGAGGTACACTGCCTTAGGAGAGGGTTTGTCTGGTCAACTCTTGGACTTCCTTGAGCAATTTGAAGACCTTGCTTGACATGTATTGAGAAATATGGGAGAGAAAATTTTGGGGTACAATAGCTGCCCCTGTTCAATCTTCTTAAACCTGAGGATGTAGATTGGCTTGTCTGCCTTTCGTGATCTGAAGGTGGAAGATGATTGAACACTAGAGTGCCTAAAAATTTGCACTCGCATGAAGTGGTACTTGTCTTGCGATATCGGGAATGGGCTTATAGATTCCATTTGGAAGTTAATGACGGAAGATGGGCTTAAATATGCCATCTGAAGAAGTGTTGATCGCATAAGAGATTCCTTTGCGAGAACCCGTATACCTGTTGTTGAGGAGGATTTCGCTGGGGACACACTGGTCTCTGTCTTGGGAGAAATATAATTTTAGGAGCTTCAGTTATCCATTACTCTACTGGGGAATCATATCTTAGTTGAGGAGGTGACAATGAACTACTATCTGGTCGTGCTCCAGGCATTGCAGTGATTTTCTGAGGAAAATGAGACTGACTGCTATCTGGTCGTGCTCTAGGTTTTACAATGACTTACTGGGGAGATGAGATTAAACTTGCTATCTGGTCGTCCTCCAGGATTTGCGATTTCTCAATTCTTATTTGGCCGTGCTCCAGGCTTCAGAAGGAATTAAGTGGTTATCCGGTCGCATCCGAGTTTCAACTTGAATTTAAGGCATACTAACATCCGGTCGATTTCCGAGCTTCATAGTAATTGGCCAAATAAACTGCTATTTGGTCGAATTCCAAGCTTCGCAGTACCTTATACTGTTATATGGTTGTGTCCCAAGTTTCAGTGTCCTTTGTCGCTATCTGGTCACGATCCAGTCTTCACAGCGTCTTATACCATTATCTGGTTGTGCGCCAGGCTTCACGGTGTCTAATACCACTGTCTGGTCGATTCCAGGCTTCATGGTATCTTGTATTGCTAACTGGTCGATTTCTAGGCTTCACAAAAACTTGCTTGGGGGGGGGGGGGGTTAAGCTGTTTTCCGATCGATTTCCGGGCTTCGAAGCTTGAACTGGAATAGAAATCTTAGTATCGATTTGACTGAACCATGGGAAAACTTGTGGGAACTTCAACTGGGAGAGAAATCTTAGTGTCGATTTGAATGATCCCGGGAGAAGTCTCGGATTAATTTTGACTGGCATATAAATCAGGGGAATCTTAGCGGCGATTCGGCTGACCCAGACGAAAGTCTTAAAATGTCTTTAACTAGAATAGAAACCTTAGTGTCGGTTTGATTGAACTAGAGAAAACTTGTCAGAACTTCATTGTATCTTTCCCTGAAAGGTAAAGAGTTAGTCGTATGTAATGTCATGATGTATGAAATGCATTGAGTGATGATGTTCTCAAAATAAATGAGATAATGTTGTATGATGCGTATGCGCATGCCACGATGTATGGATATGCAATGTTCTTGTGATATTCTCCAGTTGGGGAGAATAAATCCTGGACTGCTGTTGGAGAGTATAAGGAGTTGAGTTCTTCATTCTCGCTGGGGATAGTGACCGAAGATGATTAGCTGGAGACTTGTGTCTGTTCTGCTCGAGAATATTCCGCCGGGAGAGACTCTGTTTGAGAACAATCTTGTGGGAAAATGACTTTGTGGGGAAGAGAGATACTCTTGTTGGACGATCTGCTGATTTGGAGAAATAAACTCAATTGGTGGTGAGCTTCTATTGCTGGTGATAGATAAACTCTGCTCAGGGAGAATTTTGTCGACTCATTCACAATTATGAACCTCAACTGGGGAGAGCTAACACCACTGTCTTTGGATACTTCCTGCTCTGCGGGGAGTGTATGTACCTTTAGTCATATTCTCAAGATGGCCCTATCCCTGTACCTGGTGGGTAGAGAAACTGTAAGGTTTGGATACTTCTTGTTTGCCCCTGTTCCTGGAATTACGAGTAATTGTCTTTTGTTTCTTATGTAAATATTAATGAGCAGCAATTATTTTCAAATACATATATCAAAAATTCATCATTGGATGTTCTTGCAAAACAAAACAGAAAAAGAAAAACAATTTGAAATTTCTTGTGAAAATGAATTGTATTGATCTTTGAAGTTGGTCGGTAATGGGCGTTTTGTACAAGAGGCTGACGTCCTAGTAAGAGAATGCCGCCGAAAGATAGAAATTATACAATTTGTGAAAAATAAAGAAAAACATCTATGTGAAACAATCCCATTGGGTTCCAACTCTGCTATTGCCCTTATATCTTCGAGCGTCTCATCACTTTGCTATTTGGTCGAAGGTGGATCAGATTGATTAGTGTCGTTTGAGCTTGATAGTCGATACTGAAGTCTGGTCGCAAGATGATCCAATGAGACATAGTGTTACGCTTCAATCCCTAATTTTTTCCCGGACCTCCCTTTCGGGTTTTCAATCCACCGGGATACCCTTTTTGCCCAAGCCGCATTTTCAAGTTTTCGACTTGTCGGGTGTACAGTTTTTTCATTTTCATCCCTTACTTTTGCCCGAACCCTTTTGGTTCGCTTGGAAGCCCTTATTTTTGCCTAGGCCAGTCGACCTAGCGGGTCTTTTATTATGCGTAGTATCTTTTCACTATGTCTGCATTGACGGGGTGAGGGAGGTCGTCACCATCCATGGTGGTTAGAATCATAACTCCTCTTGAGAAAATGTTCTTAACCATAAATGGCCCTCCGTATGTGGGGGTCCATTTGCCCCTGGGATCACCTTGCAGCAGTATGATGCGTTTGATCACCAGATCCCCGACTTGATATTCTTGGCGTTTGACTTTCTTGTTAAATGCCTTAATCATTCGCTTTTGATACGTCTGACCATGACAAATGGCAGTAAGCTTCTTTTCATCAATTAGATTCAGCTGATCAAATCGGGTCTGAATCCAGTCGTCTTCGCTCAAACCCGCATCCTTCATAATCCTGAGAGAAGGTATCTGGACTTCGATGGGTAGGACCGCCTCCATGCTGTATACCAAAGAGTAGGGTGTTACCCCAGTCGACGTCCGTGCTGAGGTACGGTACCCATGAAGAGCGAATGGTAACATCTCATGCCAGTCTTTGTACGTCACCGTCATCTTCTGCACAATCTTCTTGATATTCTTGTTAGCTGCTTCAACAGCCCCATTCATCTTCGGCCGGTAGGGGGAAGAGTTATGATGCTGAATCTTAAACTGCTTGCAGAGCTCGTTGATCATTGTATTGTTGAGATTTGTACCATTGTCCGTAATGATCCTCTCCGGTACACCGTATCGACATATCAAATTGTGTCGGATAAACTGCGCCATTACGTTCTTGGTTACTGTAGCAAAGGAAGCTTCCTCAACCCACTTTGTGAAATAATCAATTGCTACCAGAATGAAGCGATGCTCGTTAGACGCAGTATGTCTGATCTCGCTGATCATGTCAATGTCCCACATTGCGAAAGGCCAAAGAGCTGTTAAAACATTCAGAGGAACTAGAGGTACATGCACCTTATCAACATAGACTTGGCACTTATGACAGGTTCGAGAATGCTGATAACAATCGGCTTCCAAAGTAGACAAGTAATATCCTGCACATAGGATTTTCCTCGCCATGGTATATCCACTGGAATGAGTTCCGAAGGTACCTTCATGTAATTCTGCCATGATCCTTTCTGCCTCGCTTTTGTCCACACATCGCAGTAAGGTTGAATCATGGTTACACTTATAGAGGATTCCATTACTGATGAAGAACTTCGCAGCGAACCTTCTCAGAAACTTCTTATCATTAACAGATGCCCCCTCGGGGTATTCTTGAGCCTCGAGATACCTCTTCACCTCGTGAAACCAGGGTTTATCTGCTACCTCTTCAACCTCAATGTCACAGCAATGTGCGGGTTCATCCAACCTCTCGATGGTAATCTGGGGAGCTTCATTGTCCCACCTGACTTTGAACATAGAAGACATGGTAGCTAGCGCATCTTCCAACTGGTTCTCTTCTCTCGGGAAGTGTTCAAAGGTTATCTCCTCAAAATGTGGGAGCAATGTCAGTACATATTCTTTTGTAAGGAATAAGATTTGGGTGCTTCGTATCCCACTCGCCTTTGATCTAAATGATCACTAGAGTAGAATCTCCGAATACACTCAAGAACTTAATCCTCGGGTCAATATCAGCTCGAAGACCCATGATGCATGCTTCATACTCCGCCATATTGTTGGTGCAGTTAAAACATAACCGGGCGGTGAATGGAGTATGACAGCCCTCAGGAAATATAATTATAGCGCCAATGCCATTACCCAATGCGTTTGATGCTCCATCAAAATACACAGACCTCCGAGATCCTTCCTCAGGTCCTTCATCTGGTCCAAGTTCTTCACAGTCGGTCACCAACATGATGTTCTCATCCGAGAACTCGAAATTCATGGATTGGTAGTCATCCACGGCCTGATGCGCCAAATGATCTGCCAATATACTCCCCTTGATCGCTTTTTGGGTGGTGTATTGGATGTCGTACTCGGTTAGGATCATCTGCCATCTTGCTATTCTTCCGGATAAGGCGGGCTTTTTGAAGATATACTTGATTGGATCCATTTTTGATATCAATAAGGTGGTGTGAGTCAACATATACTGTCTCAGCCGGCGAGAAGCCCATGCCAAACGCAACAAGTTTTCTCGTGCAATGAGTATCGGGTCTCACAGTCGGTAAACTTTTTGCTAAGGTAATAAATAGCGTGCTCTTTTCGGCCAGACTCGTCATGCTGCCCCAGTACACATCCCATTGAACTATCCAGTATTGTCAAGTATAAGATCAAAGGTCTTCCTTCAACTGGAGGCATCCGAATTGGTGGCTCTTGGAGGTATTCCTTGATTCTTTCAAAAGCGGTCTGACATTCATCATTCCATTTTACCACTTGATCTTTCTTCAGTAGCTTGAAGATTGGATCACAAGTAGCATTCAGGTGTAAAATGAACCTGACGATGTAATTTAGACGTCCCAAAAAGCCTCTAACTTCCTTTTCTGTGCGGGGAGCCAACATCTCCTGTATGGCTTTCACCTTTGCAGGATCCACCTGAATACCTTTATCATTGACGATGAAACCCAGCAGATTACCAGACCTTACCCCGAAGGTGCACTTGTTCGGGTTCAACCTCAACTTGTATGTCTTCAACCTGTCGAACAGTTTCTGGAGATGGTCAAGGTGCTCTTCCTCAGTCTGGGACCTTGCTATCATGTCATCAACATAAACTTAAATCTCATGGTGAATCATGTTGTGGAGCAAAGGGACCATGGCGCGCTGATAAGTCGCCCCAGCATTCTTCAACCTGAAAGGCATTACCTTGTAACAGAAGGTGCCCCACCGTGTAATGAAGGTTGTCTTCTCCATGTCTTCAGGATCCATCTTGATCTGGTTGTAGCCAGAAAAACCATCCATGAAGGAGAAGATCTTATGTTGCATGGTGTTGTCGACCAGGACATCGATGTGAGGAAGTGGGAAATCATCCTTGGGGCTTGCCCTGTTCAGATCTCTATAGTCCACACACATTTGTACCTTCCAATCCTTCTTAGGCACCAGAACAACGTTGGCGACCCACTGCGGATAAGAAGTGACAGCTAAAAATCCCACGTCGAACTATTTCATGACCTCAGCTTTGATTTTCTCAAACATTTCAGGGCGCATACGATGGACCATCTGTTTTACTGGAGGAAAGTCTTCTTTAGTTGGCAAGCGATGAACCAAAATATCAGTGTCCAATCCAAGCATATCTTCATAAGAACAGGCGAAGATCTCAACATAGTCGTGTAGCATTTGTATCAACTGTTGCTTGACACTAGGCTCCAGATTCGCCCATATCTTAACCTCTTTCCTGTCTTCCTCTGTACCTAAGTTCACTGACTCAACTGGCTCTTCATGAGGCTGTATGGCCCTCTCTTCCTGCAGTAATAGCCTGGAAAGCTCTCCGAGCACCTCACAATCGTCTTCGCTTTCGTCCTCAGCTCGGTTGATCGGATTTTCGAAGTCATAACTGGTAGTAGTAGAACTGTTATCAATGGGATCCAGAGTGGATATGGATCTGCATTATGATACGTGAGTGTGTGTGAGAGAATAGTTGTTTTGATAGAGAGGGGGACAGAAAGAAAAACAAAGAGCGCAAGATTTGTAATGCAAGAAAACGTCTAATGTTTTATTAATGATATATGAAATGACAAATAATAATCGCTCACAAGCAAAGCCAAGGTGCCTCGGGCAAGGCACCGGGCCATAAAGTTTCAAACTGTCTATTACAAATCTTAAAACAAAAAGTCAATTACTGCGGAATAAAAGAAACAGGTACGAAGTCCTTCGCCGTCCAGTTGTTTAGTCCACCGTTGGTTGTAGGGTATATCCAGCTGTCGATATCTGAATCTTCTTCACTGTCCTCAATTGTATTAACTCCTTGATTGCTGATGTGCAGAGGAGGTCTTCCAATCCACGCGAGCCTAACAGCCCTTTGAGCCTCTGTAGTAAAGCCCAAACCAAATTTGTCATATTTGTGCGTGAAATCAGGGAGCTGACCCAAATTTGTACACCCACCTTCTTCGATTACAGCCCTGGCATCCTTGATAGAAGCCATCTTCATCGGAGGTTTGTCGGTAGTAACTTCGGTTGACGCCAAAGTCTGAGGGACCTCTTCAAAGTTCTGACAAGGGGTTTCGATGAATTCCCTGTCCATCTCCACGTAGTGGAAATAATTGAGATGACTCACCATATACTCCTCCTCACCTTGTACTGTGACAATCTTCCCCTTCACCGGATATTTCAGCATTTGATGGAGTGTGGAAGTCACTGCCCCAGCCTTATGAATCCAAGGGCGACCCAGCAAGCAAGAATATGATGGTATGATATCCATCACGTAAAAGGTGGATGCAAAAGTCAGAGAGTAAACTTTAACAGGGATTTCCACCTCCCTGTGCACCATCCTTTTTGACCCTTCGAAAGCTCTAACCACAACATTGCTCGACTTTAGAATCAAACCTTCACAGTCTAGATGTTCTAATGCTTTCTTTGGCAGAACATTCAATGAGGACCCGATATCCACCAGTACATGGGCCATAGTAGTGCCCCTACACTCGACCGAGATGTGCAGAGCATCATTATTATTTCTTCCTTTAGCAGTCAGATCCGCATCTGAAAATCCCAACCCATTGTCAGCAGTTAGGCTAGCCACACAATCTTTGAACTGATCGACTGAAGTTTCCTGCGGCACATGCGTAGTCTTGAGGAATGCAATTAGAGCCTTTGCATGGGCTTCAGAACACAACAACAAGGACAACATGGAGATTTTGACGGGTTTTTCCCCAGCTGCTCGACTACGTTATAGTCGCTCTTCTTGATTATTTTCAAAATTTCCTCTATCTCCTGTTTCGAGGTTTCTACAATGATCTTCTTAGGTGCCTCCGTCCGGGCAGGCTCACCTATGATTTCTTTGCCCCGAGTCCCAGATGACTCGGCAAAAGGGGTGATGACTGGAATATGAACTTGGATAGTAGTTGGTGTAATAGCAGACGAAATGACAACAGGTTTGTGAATGGTCAGAGGGGAAATCTCGGAAGAAAAGAGTCTTCCGCTTCTGGTGACCTTGCTAGCCCCGACAATATTGGTGACATCAACATCAACTTCCTCACTTTTTAAGTCTTGCTTAACTCCATGGTAATACACATCAGCACCATAGTGCCAAGGGACAGCCTTATCCGAAGTGTATCGGATAGGACTAGGGACAATAATTATTAACGGAGCAATTCTTGGGACGGGTGTAATCCTAACAGGTTTTCTCGAGGAAACCTTGGAAGGATTGGCAGAGATGGTTATGGTGGAAACATCTTGAATTGTAACCAACGGAATCATAGTCTTTTCGAACAAGATCTCTTTATTATCCATCAGGCGCTAAACACCTGATTTCAATAAGTGGCAATCAGCAGGCAGAATTGAACACATGTGGCAACCTTCACCACAGCCCGGAAATAAACTGGATAACAACAAATTCTTCTTAATTGTCGTCAAAGGAGTAGAAATTTCTTCCACGGAGGTCACAAATAAATCATCATCTATAACATTTACTCAATGACCATGTTTGGGCATGGGAGCAGTTATGACGTTGGGCTTCTCCGGAGCGTCAAACTCAATCTCTTTGGCTTCGATCAAGTCTTGCACTTTGTTTTTCAAAGCCTAACAGTTGTTCGTATCATGACCTGGACTTTCGAAGTGATAGGCGCAGTGGGCATTCGAGTTATAATGAGGAGAAGTGATGTTGGGGTTCTTCGGGGCTTCCCTCAGAGTTACCAGATTGGTCTTCAAAAATTATGGTAGAATTTGAGACAAGGTCATATTGAGCCGAGTGAACTGCCTCTGTGGTCTTTCCCCCCTTTGTTGATTGTTGCATTATGGAGCAACTGTGGGTCTTGATATCACTACCGCATTTACTGCTTGACGATGTTCAGGTCTGCTTTGGCCTCTCGAGCCATAGACTGCACTAGCTTCCTTCTTACCAGTGAAAGGCTTCTTCACTGCACTTGATGAAGTATCTTTCTATATTTTCCCACTTCGAATGCAAGCTTCTACTCTCTCTCCCGTCAATATCAACTCAGTAAACCCAGATGACGAACTGCCGATCAGATGATTGAAATATGGACCAGATAGCGTCCCTAGAAACATGTCAACCAACTCCCTATCAGACAAAGGGGGTTGGACTCTTCTAGCCCAGTCTCTCCACTTTTGAGCATAGTTCTTAAAACCTTCACTTGCACCCATAGACATACCTTGAAGCTAAGTACGAGTGGGAGCAAGGTCGGAGTTATACTGATACTGCTTGTAAAAAGCAGCAGCAAGGTCTTCCTAGTTTCGGACACTGGCTCCTTCCAATTGATAAAACCATTCAAGCTGAGTCCCTGACAGACTATCTTGAAATAAGTGTATCCACAAATTTCTATCAGCAGTGTGGGGTTGGATTTTCCTGACATACGAGCGGAGATGGAGTTTTGGACAGGATACTCCATCGTACTTGGCAAAAACCGGATCTTTGAACTTATGAGGGATCACCACTCCCGATACCAGTCCGAGCTCTCCGAAATCCAAACCAGGGATCTTCTGAATCTGCATAGCACTCAGACGGTCTTCTTGCTGCTTGTACCTATCCTCAGCAGGAGGATATTACTCATCATCGTAATCTGTATCGTTATCAGAAACTGTTGGACTAGGGTCCTTTGTCCTTTCTTGGTTCTCCCCGTCTTTGGATGAGGAGGTCAGATCAGCTGATTGTCTTATCCTTTCTCCGAATCTTCTACCCATGTTCAGAATACCGACCTTCTTCTTCTTCTTCTCTTTCAGAATCAGGGTATTCAAATCCTTTTGCCCTTTAGCCAAACTTAAGAACATCTGTTGGAATTGGGCGTTTTGTGCCTGAAGATCTTTGATGGCTTGATCAGAAGACATCCCTGTTGAAATAAACAGCGAAGAAGATGAGAAACCTATAATGGTACCTGTAATTGCGTGCATGATAATGGGATGCGCATGTAATGATTTCAAAGACTTTGGGAGATTTAAATTTGCAAACCAAAAATAAACAAACTTTATTAGATTAACTTGTAAAAGGTTCAACAATGCCCTTAAGGCGTTACAAAGAAGTAAAATAGAAAACACATCTAAAAACTAGAAAAAGCAAAATCAAAAGTCCCATGGATGCTTCCTCTTTGTGCCGATGTAGTCATTGATCACTCTTTCTTCCTTGAGCTTCCTGGTGAGCTTCGAAATCTTCCTTTCTTGCTCATGGTACTTTTCCCGGTAAGTATCCCTCTCCTCTTTCAGTTGAATCCAAGACCTCTGCAACTCCCCAGGATCAGTGGGCATGTAAGGATAAATAACTGTGTAAGGAACACCCTCTTCATTAGTGGGCTCCATAATTACTGGAAATATGGCTTCATAGGGCATCCCAAGCTTCTGGGCTCGAGCTCGGACCAACTAGAGATAAGGCTGCGTAGGAAGGGAAGTCCTTGGTCCTAGCTCTTGGGGGTCAGATCTGTTCACCATGCCCCAAGCTCGTATAAACCTTCGGCGGTGCTCGTCAACGTCCTCCTTGTAGTCAAATGCAATATTCTCAAGAAGTAGCTCATGGGGGCCATCTCTCCGAGCACGACCAAATTGTCGCAAAGCTAGACAAGGATTGTAAGTTATACCCCCTATGATTCCAAGCAACGGGACATTAGGGTATCCTCCACAACGATCAATAACTGCAATTTCTTCCATAGCCCGGGAGCTCCAAAGAATATTTGTATGGGCAAGTGACATTGTCCTGTATGACCAACCCAAACCTTATTCGTTCTTCAGCACAAACTTGGGGAGGTGCGAAATAAAGCACCTCGACAGCAAAGGCATGCAACACATAAGAGTTCCTCTTCTTCGCACAGTACAAGTGTAAAGGGCGTGCAAGATATCACCCAGTAGAGTAGGCACAGGATTGCGAAAAAGGAAAATCTTGACAGCATTTACATCTACAAAGCAATCCGGATTTGGGAAGAGAACCAAGCCATAGATAAGGAGAGCCAAGATATCGTCAAAAGTCTGAAAATCCAAACTATCCCAGAATAGTTGAGCCTGGTCCATCATAAATTTGGCTAAGAAACCTTTGACCCCGCTTCGTGTTTCCCAATTGGATACTACATCAGCCCGTTTCAGATGCAGAGCTGAGGAAATGTCCTCTGGTCTAGGAACCTCTCCATACCTGTGAAGGGTACCTGCTTAAGGATGGATATCCCCAATAAGTGAGAGAACTCTTCCAAGGTGGGAACCAGCTGGTAATCTGGAAAGGTGAAGCAATGATGCACAGGATCGAAGAACTGGAAAAGTACACTCATTATCTGCTCATCAAGATTTGAAGTAACCAGGCTAAGAAGATGACCGTGCCTCTTAATGAACATAGAAGTATCAGAAACTCTTGAGGCTAACTCTTTAAGTTGAGAAGGTATTTGCACAAAGTTAACTCGAATGGTGTTTCTGTGCACGGAAGCCATAATCTGCAAAACAGAACAAAGATAAATTCCCCCGGTCTTTGAAATGGTTAGTACAATAAAGTATGAATGCCATGTTATGATGCATGATTTCATGATAAAAAAACAACAGGTATAGCAGATAACAGGCATGGCAAAGGCAAACAAGTCACACAAAGCCCTTAAGTTTAAGGTTTGCATGAGGTCAAAGGTAGTACCCTCTTGAAGTTCAGTTGGTTTCAACCTGTCCTAGCAAAAGTAACCGGGTTCTAGAGGATCTCAATATCACTGACCATCCTCCATCGGTCATGGTTTCAGCTCACGCAATCTTTTCTTGCAGCCGGAACTATCTCGAGAGTATCATCTCAATGAGTGTAGCATCGAGTATCAACCAGTTCTCAGCTCTACACCGAGGCCGACTATCTCACTACTTTCTAATGGCCAAGTTGGTCGATTAAAGGTTCTAAGGCCAGCTGATGCTTAACGACACCACACAGCGGCCCGTATTCTCCTCGTTTCTCCACAAGGGATACCAGTACCAACCAATGTGCCACATCAACGTAGCTACTACTTCAACCGTATCGGTCTACACCATACAGTTCCCTCACAGTTTATTGCTACTTACCTAAAAGGTGTCCCCAGATTTGAGTTAGGATCTATAGTAAGTCCCAAACAAAAACCCTTAAAAGTAAATCAACCAAAACAAACAAGAGAAGCAATTATGATGACCTAGATCCTAAGGTATACCCCACTTATTTTTTTCCCCAACAGAGTCGCCAGTTCTGTGATACGGTGGCATAACCGACTATTTTGAAATGCTTGTTTGTGTTTTGCATTTTGTGTTCGCAATATGTCGCAGTAAGAAAGAGTCGCCACCGACTTTTATTTCATCCAATCGGAAAGGAAAAAAGTACATAAAAAAATCCTTTTTTGAGATGTTTCTGAGTACGGGGGGTAGATTATAGAAAGGGAAGGTATTAGCACCCTTTCTATACATGGTTTTCCATGGGCTCTTAGGTACTTTCTCATCTTTTTAAAATTTCTTGCGTGTGCTTGTTTTGAAAATTTTTGTTTTACTTTGTTTTAACCCTTGTTTATGTCCTTAAGAGTGTTACGAAGTATTTTGAAAAAAAACTTTAGTTTGAAAAGTTTGTTTGAAAGTGTATGGTGTAAAAAAGTTTGTCTGTTTTGAGCAAGTACCTACTAGCATCTACCTACTCGAAAAAAAGATCGTTTCTATTCTCGTTTCCTTTAGACAACGCTATCCTACTATTGAGAAATAAGTAGCACCATCGTTGGAATTGTAAGGGTCAACTCGAAAGGGACGTACGATCACTAAAGCAATATTAGGATACCTTAGTAATAACCCTAAAGTCTTAAGATCATATTCGAGGCAACATTTCTGAACGGGACTTTTGATCATGGTTAGACTGGAGGGCAACCACTAAGACACCCTATACTTAATGATCGTTTACCGAAGGCAAACGAAGTGGGAGTATACCCTAGGAGTGCGCATGTGCGAGTGATTTGATTTCAGTTATTACCTTTGCACATTAGGGTTTTCTAGCCGTTTTAAATTATCATGCAATCTTGTCATACAATCCTATCACCATACACCTAAACAGTTAATATTTACGATAATTCAAATGCGAGGAAATAAAACCTACGCTATTACAAGGCTTTGGGGTAGGGATTAATTACATAGCCAAAAAACCCGTAAAAGACGATAAAAGAAAACCCTAGATTAAACTATTACATATCGTGGACAGTTACATCAATATTGCAAAAATAATAAAAATGCGCGATGAATCGAATGCAAAATAATTAGGGTTTTGACCCCAACTATACCTAATTGCAATTTAAAAGGGAAAATCATTTTTTTTTTGTTTTTGATTATTTAAGAAAATAAAGCTCAATTGAATAATAATAAAAAAAACAAAACCTAATTGCTAATTAATTTTAATTTAAGAAAAATAATTAAATTAACCTATTTTTGTATTTTTTTATTTTTGAGAAGGAAATAAAAATTAAATCAAGAGTTGAACCCTAATTTTTCTAATTTGTTTTAATTAAAAGAAAAGTTAGAATTTCCCTAAATTAAATTAAACTAAATTATATTAAAAAAATTTAATTTTTGATAAAATTAAAATCTAATTCTAATTTTTTTGTGAAACTCTTGATTTTATGATTTTGTGAAAAAAATAAATTAATTGTGGTTAAAAAAATAATTAAGCAAATTAAATTAAATAAAAGAAATAAATTAAAGAAAAGAAAAAAGAATGGGCCTGATAGCATTAGAAAGAGGGGGTGTAGCTTGGAATTTCTTGGCCCAACAAGCTCTTGGCCCTGTTGACTTTGTCCAATCCTGTGTGCATGCTTGACTCAGGTGCACGGTGGACCTTCAAGGGATAGCCTTGGATCTGGGGCGTTGATGGATGGGAAGGCCAAATCTTGAGTTGCTTGGTGGACGTTTGGTCTTATGGGGGTACAGAATCCTGCAAGAAAACCTTAGAAAAAATGGAAAATGCAAGAGGAAGGGATCGAACCCCTGCCCTTGCACACTGTAGTGCCTTAACTTCCCTCAATCTTGCCACTAGACCAAATTACTCAATCGTTAATATAATACAACAAAAATAATATGATAGTGAATCAGGCCCATGCCCAGCTGTCATGCGCGCGCCCCAAGTGGGGCCCTGGGAATTTGAATGAACTAATCAGAAAACCCCTTTTAGCCACGCCAGCGTCTCCTTCGTTGATCCGTTGCTTTTGACCTGATACTTTTACCTACGATCATATTCATCGCTATAGGCTATAGCAACGGCTTTTGTCTGTAGCTACAAACCTACAAATCTTTAAAACATAATCCAGGCAAAACAAATTCCAATCAAGGGCACATATCAACTATATTTCCTCCCCTGTACCTGAAAATGCCTTTAATTTGGCCAAATTTTGCCTCTAGCTAGGGTTCCCCAATTTAGAGCTTACGAACCCTAACTATGGCAAATGCCCATTCCTGCATCGAAACTCAAATCCAGGCTATCAAGAAGATTCTCAGCATGATTATGAACATGTCTATGCAAGCGAATTAGATTTAAAATACGTAAAACAGAAGAAACAACTTTGAGTTCAGAGGGTGCAAACCTTGAGGTGTAGTTAACGATTCTGCAGGTTTTCTTCCTTGATAGCGATTGGAATGGCTTCACTCCACGCCCAAAAATAGATTGTTGGCTTTAGATTGCCTTGAATCATCCTCTAAACCGAAATTCGAAACCCACTTTTTTTGCAAAAACTCACTTTTGTTTTTTGACTTTCACGACCTCTAACCTCACCCTCTTGGTCTGCTTTTGTTCCTTATGTATACTAGAACGTATTAGGGTTAATATTTGCATCAAATCTTTTCAAATTATGAAGATTGATCATTGATTTCATCCTTGTACCAAATCTTTCCAAAACAAGCAAATTCAATCTTTTTGTGTTCATATGAAGCCTTACATGATTTGATCTTGTCTCCAGCTGTATAATGGACCTAATCATGCATAAAATCTCAAGGTTTTAATGATTTTTGATACTTTCACTATTTTATATTGATTTTATTTGATTTAAATGAAATAAAATCAAAATAAATAACAAAAATAAAATAATGACAAGTGGAAGGGCTCATGGGTCGTGGGTCACATTACAAACTCAGTGCAATCATAAAAAGTTGGGCCCATTTAGCAGAAAATGCCATTTTTGACACATTTAACTTTTGGCAATTTTGCAAAAAGGGTCAACTTGGCCAATGCATAACTCCCTCAATTTTGACCCTAGAGAGGTATTATTGGGTTTTTTAGAAAGCTTAGTATGTCCTCTAAGAAACCCTTTTGGTAGCATCTCAATTGAGTCTTCCATGTTCATGTATGAAGCTTTGACCCAAAAGGTATTTTTGTTGACTTTTCAAAATGACCTATAATGTCCAAATTTATATCTTCTTGTGAGTGCATATTTTGAACTTGGGAGATGAGGATGGATTGTAGGGAATTACATCCTCTTCAAAATGAGATTTGGATGGGTCATTTTTGATAAAGTATGCGAAAGTTATTCTTGGTCAAAGTTGAGTTGACTTTTCCTACAAAACCCTAATTTAGCAACTTTTGGGTTTTGATGAATTGTGAGCAATCCTTGAGGAATCATGATCAACCCTTGATAAAATGATGAATAACACTTCAAAATGAGAATGTTGACCAAAAATCTTGAAGTTTGACTGTATGTGGGCCACAGTTGACTTTTGCCCTAGCATTGTCGATTTCTAGGTCTTTGAGCAATTGACTGAGCAAATCTTCTCTTTAAGGCTTGAAACTTGACATGGATGATCTTGAGAACATATTAGAACAATGGAGAGCATTTGGGATCCTTTAGACTCAAGCATCTTGATGCAAAATGAAACCCTAATTTGAAGTACACTGCCTTAGGAGAGGGTTTGTCTGGTCAACTCTTGGACTTCCTTGAGCAATTTGAAGATCTTGCTTGACATGTATTGAGAAATATGGGAGAGAAAAATTTGGGGTACAACACCATTTATTTGTTTTTTCCTTATAAATCTTGGCATTCTCATAAGCCTGATTCCTAAATTCTTCTAACTCATGGAGTTGAAGAATTCGAGATTCGCCCACTTTCAAAAGATCACAGTTCAGGAATTTGGAAGCCCAAAATGCTTTATGCTCGAGTTCAAGCGGAAAATGACATGATTTACCATAAACCAACTGATAAGGAGACATACCTATTGGGGTTTTGAACGCGTTTATGTACGCCCACAAGGCATCATCCATCTTTATCGACCAATCTTTCCAAGAAGCGCTAATAGTTTTTTCAAGGACCTACTTTATCTGCCTGTTAGACACTTCCACATGCCCACTCATCTGAGGATGATATGGAGTTACAATCTTGTGCTTCACATCACACTTCTTCAACAGATTCTCCATCAACTTGTTTAGAAAATGGGTACCCTTATCACTGATAAGTGCCCTTGGTATCCCAAACCTAGAGAAAGTGTTGTTTCTGAGGAAGTTGACCACCACCTTAGAATCATTTGTAGGAAATGCTACAACTTCTACCCACTTAGAGACATAATAAGTCACAACCAAGAAGTAATTATTTCCAAGTGAGGGTGGAAACGGTCCTATGAAGTCTATTCCCCACACATCAAACAGTTCTACCTCCAACATGGCATTCTGAGGCATCTAATTTCTCTTTGAAATGTTACCTGTCCTCTGACATCTATCACATTCCTTCATGATGCCTTGAGTGTCCTTGAAAAGAGTGTGCCAGTACATCCCAGATTGGAGGACTTTTGCTATTGTTCTATCCCCATTAAAGTATCCTCTATAGTCTGAGTCATAGCAAGCTTTTAGGACACCCCTTTGTTCTTCCTCTAGGACACATCTTTGAACCAACCCGTCTATGCCCTTTTGTACAGGAATGGTTCGTCCCACAAATAAAACCTCCAATCATGCAAAAACTTTTTTTTTGTTAGAATCAAGATCGTCAAGTATTATTCCACCTACCAAATAATTTACATAGTCTGCGAACCATGGAACACCGATCACATCTAGGATTCATTCACTGATAAACTCATCCTAGATTGGGTGTTTCTTCTCTGTTTCTTCTATCGAGGACATCCGAGATAAGTGATTAGAAACAATATTTTCACATCCCTTTTTGTCCCGGATTTCCAGATCAAATTCTTGCAGAAGTAGAATCCATCTCAACAACCTTGGTTTAGATTCATGTTTAGCAAAAAGATATTTCAAAGCAGCATGGTCAATACGAAAAATTACCTTCGACCGCAACAAGTAAGACCTGAATTTGTCAAAAGCATATGCCACTTCCAATAATTCTTTTTTAGTGGTTGCGTAATTCATCTGAGCATAATTCACAACACATGGCTTACATAATAGATCACATGCAAGAGATTTTCTCTTCTCTGTCCTAACACTACCCCTATTACTATATCACTTGCATCATACATGATCTCAAAAGGGAGAGACCAATTAGGATAAATTACTATAGGGGCATACTATTGTACCCCAAAATTTGCCCTCCCATATTCTTCAAAGTTTGTCAAGAGTCATCCTCAAATGGCTCAAGATTTCTCAAAGGGTTGCACAGTCCAAATGCCTCCTAAGCCAGTCAAAATTAGGGTTTTGTTTCTTACAAGGAATTTGAGGTTTTTAATGGCTCAATCAAGTCCCATAGGCCTATACATATTCTCAAGCATCTACATGTCAAGTCTCAAGACTCACAATGTCAGTTTGCACAGTCAAAAGCCCTATTTGATCCACAATCAACTATAGGGGCAAAATGGTCATTTGGCAGTAAAAAGTCAGAATTTCTGGTCAACATATTATTTTGAGTTCACAATCATCATTTGATCAAGTCTTGATCATGATTCCACAAGCATGGCTCAAAAATCATCAAGATGCCAAAAGTTGCTATTTTTGGATAGTAGAAAAGTCAACTGTATCTTGACCAAGGCATAACTTTTTCATGGTTCATCAGAAAAATCCCATCCAATGCTCATTTTGAAGGGGATGACATTTACTACAACTCATCTTCACATTCCAAATCCAAGAAATGCTCTCATAAAAAGTTATCAATTTCTACATTATAGGTCAATTTCAAAAGTCAACAAAAATGAATTTTAAGTCAAAGACCATAACTTTATATTGGTAAATCCAAATGACATGGGACCAAAGGCATTGGTTAGAGGACTTCAAGACCTTTCCAAAATGTCCAATAACATGTTCATATGATCAAAATTGAGCAAGATATGCATTGGAGAAGTTGGGAAATTTTTGTGAATTTGCAAAAGTCAACTTTGCTCAAAACATCTCATTTTTGCTAATGGGCCTCAAATTTCTTCTTGAAACTTTATCCATGGCCTATGCACGACCCATCAAGCTTAATTAAATTTATTTTCTTATTTTTTATTAATTAATTGAATTTTTAATCAATTTAATTAATTTAAATTGTAGGAAAATACAAAGATTTGATTTTTCAATCTTTTGTGAAGCAAACATGGTCAAGATATGCTGGCAATTTCGTGTGCAAATCAAAGGGACAAGAATCTCCAAATTTAGCAAGTTTTTCCAATCAAAAAGATTAAAAAATATTTGATTTTCAATCAAATATTCAAACCATCATTCCATGGATTTCTTTGCAAGATTTTGACCTAATTCTCTTCCTCTATAAATACACAAACTAATCCTAATCATGCATACGTGAAATTGCTACAAAAAAGCCATAGCCATTCAAGAAAATTCATAGAAAACTTAAAACTGTTTTCCAGGTTCCAGCACGATTCAAAGCAATTGGTGGATTCTAATACATTGCTGGAACTCTCAGGGACGTTTTGCAATCAAAACCAAGCCTTAAGGCTCAAGAAATCACTCTAAATAGTCGCACGGTTTGCATACTTTTTTCAGAATCGAAACTCATATTTCATGCATAATTAACATGCTTTAATCATTGTTTTGCATTGCTTGAATCTATACAAAGCTAATGGTATTGGTTAATTGGATTAAAATGCCCAGAATTACAAGTTACCATTGAAGAAATTTAGGGTTCTTGAGCTTCCAGATTGGGGCTTTTCAGCATAGGAAAAATTAAGCCTCAAGAGACCTATGGTTGAAACCGTCAGAACAAGACGAATCAAAATCCATACTCGCGAAATATTTATGTTAATCGTACGCCTAATCGCTATTATTCGTGGTTGCAGGTTGTGGGGGTTAAAAAGCCCCGCTATCTAACTCTGTTTTTACAGGCAAACGAAGAAGACGAAGGACGTGTAAGCTTCTGGTTGGATGATTCAAAATAACACGCGTTTTTATGTTTGTGTACAGCATATTTAATTGTTTCATATATTATATTTGGTCATTATCATAATAAAAAATGCAGCGTAATGGCCTAGTGGATAGTGCGTTGTCCAATAATCATTGGGACCTGGGTTTGATTCCCAGGTCCACCCAAAATGTTTCTATTGGTTTTCATAACGTGATTGCATGCAGGCTTTTCAACGTATTCCACCATATACCTCCAGTGATCCAAGCGCCAAGTGGCCACAGTCATTAATCCAATGGTCAGGATGGGTAGAGCACCATGTTCCCAGTCAACTATGCCATAGGGGATCTCCAAAGTCAAACGTGGCTTGGTAGTTTAATGGGCTTCAGATTGCTAATACACCTCCTAATGGGCCCAACATCCCCTGGGTTTTGTTCTTATTTTTTCTCTTTTTTTATATTTTTATCTTTAATTATTTCACTTTTAATTATTATTATTATTAGTATTTAATTAACAAATTACTTATTTTCATAATAAATTCAGAAACTTAAAATATTATTTATTTTTATTATTTATTAATTTCACTATTAATTATTTTTTGTAAATAAATTCTAAATATAATTAATTTAGTAAAATTAGGTTAACTTTAATCTTTTTCACAATAAATAAAATCAATCTAGAATTATGGTTTTTTTCTTTTGACAATTTTAATCCTTTTTATTTTATTTTCATTAAAACCCTAAAAAACTAAAAAAAATACTTTTTTCTTTTAATTAATTAATTAATTAATTAGTAAATTAGGTTTAATATTAATTAATCACAAAAAGGACCAAAATTCCATTCTTTTCTCAAAAAGGGTCAAAACCCTAAGACTTTTCCCGATTCAATTTTTCTCGCGCATGTTTATTCTTGATTCCTATTTTGATCATTGTGTAATTGCTCCGAGGATGTAATAGATAATTAGCACTTTTATCGCTTTCTTTATTTTCTCGCAATTTTATTTTCAAGGGTTATGTTTTTGGCGATGTAAATATCCGACGCCTTGTAATAGCGTAGATTTACTTTCCGCAATTTATTTTCCGCACAATTATTAACTGTTAACTATGCATGACAAGACTTGCTTGAAAATTAAAACCAACTGGTAGCTCACCATAATACATGTGCAAAGATAATCTTAAACTGAATCCTGACACACGTGCACATGCCACTCCTAGGGTACGCCTCACTTGGTTGCCTCGAGGTGGTCATTAAGTATAGGGTGTTTTAGAGGTCGCCCTCCTGTCTAAAGATCCAGTTGCCTCGAAACGGTTGCCTTGGATAAAAAGGATCTAGGACATCAGGGTTACCGCTAAGGCGTCCTACTATTGCTTTGGTGACCACACATGTCCCTATAATCGAATTGACCCGAATAACTCCAACGACGGTACTACCTACTTCTCAATAGTGGGATAGTACTGTCTAAAGGACATTTACACAGCTTAATTCCTTAGAGTAGGTAGATTTCTCCTGGGTACTTGCTCTTTCAAAACAAAAAAACAAATAACTTTTCGCACTTACACTTTTCAAACAAAGTTTTCAAACAAACACTTCATGACACTCTTGAGGACTGATACAAGAGTTAAACGAAATTTTCAAATAAACTTTTTCAAAACCCACAAACACAAGAAAAGCAAACATTTTTGAAAACATAGTGAGCAAGTACCTAAGAGCCCGTGGATAACCACGGATAGAAAGGGTGCTAACACCTTCCCTTTCTATAATCTACCTCCCGAACCCGAGAAACATCTCGAAAAGGAATTTTTCTGTGCTTTTGTCCTTTCCTTGTTGGAGAAAATAAAAGACGGTGGCGACTCTTGCTTACCGCGACATTTTGCGAAACGCAAACGCGAACCAGCATTCCAAAACAGTCAGTTCTACTTCCACCGATCACAGAACTGGCGACTCTGCTGGGGATATCTTATAAGTGAGGTGTACCTTAGGATTAGATCACTCTTCTTTTCAATTGTATGCTTTGTTTGCTTTTATATTTGTGGGCTTGCATCGGAGTTTCATAGATCCTAACCCGGATCAGGGGAATACCTTTTTAGGTAGCAATAAGCTGTGAGGGACCTGTCCGGCGTAGACCGACACGGGTGAAGTAGTAGCTACATTGATGTGACACCTTGGTCTGTACCGATATCTCTTGTGTTGGAACGAGGAGAATATGGGTCTTCTGAGGAGTCATTAAGCACCAACCGACCTTAGAACCTTAAATTGACCCAACTTGGCCATAGAACAGTAGCAGTATGCTACACTCATTAAGGCTAAACTCTCGCGATGGTCCTGGCCGCAAGAAAAGATTGCGAAGCTGGAGTTATGACCGATTGAGGGTAGTCAGTGATATTGAGATCCTCTAGAACCCGGTTACTATTTTCTAGGACAGGTCTTAACCAACTGAAACTGAAAGAGGGTAGTACCTGAACTTCATGCCGGCCTGAAATCTAAGGGCTCTTTTGTGTGACTTGTGTGCCTTCAAACTTGAACTACTTGCACATTCTTGTTATCTGACAACATGAGTTCCTTGCAGGTTTTGTTTACAGTCCTTAATCTGGGCTCATAACAGGGTTTACTTACATCACTCCATGCATAGCATAACATCATGCCATCATAACATCGCATGCATCCTGCATAAGGACTAACCCATTTCAAGGATCTCAAGGGCTTGTGATGCAGGTCATGATGAACCAAATGTCTAGCAAGGGGCAAAGGGGATTTATTTTCCTGTAGCCAAGGTTGTCCAGAAATCCAAATATGATGACTTGAGTCAGGGGCTATGACCCACTCGATATGGTGAGCTTTGACTCTTGAAGAAGGACTCTCTGCAACATGAAGTTCCTTCAATCAAGCTACCAGATTCAAATTCTAGCAAGTTTCTTTGTTTACCCCGCGAGATCCTTGAAAACATTGCATACATACATATCATTGCATTACATGTACCATTTTTACAGGTCACTTATCACCTTCGCTGTTTATTTCAGCAATGGCTCTCCAACAAGATAACCAGGATCTCCATACTCAAGAGGCTCAATTCAGGGAGATCTTCCTAAACCTATCCAAGGGGCAGGAAGAATTGAGAACACTCCTCCTGGGGAATTTGGTCGAGAAAAGTCCTGAAGACAATAGGGATGAACGACTGAAACGTCTGCAAGCTGAGGTAGATACAATGAGGACCCAGATGTTGGGACAGATGGCTCTCATCCAAGGCTTAGCTCGGGAGCAAGAAGAGCTGAGAACCATTGTCAACCAGCTTCGTCAAGACAATGACATAAAGCAAATGGTCAAGGCTGAGGATCAAGTCATTAATCAACTTCCAAGAAGTCAAAGGTTTGGTTCGATGAATAGACCTCTTCAAGCTGCTACTACTTCACAGGTCCAACAACGACCTCGCCAAGAACAACGGGTTGATCAGAGCAAGCCAAACAAGCCTAGGAGGCAATTCACCAAGCTCAACGTGTCGCTGTCTCAAGCTTTACAACGCCTGTTGAGACTGAATCTGGTAATGTTAAGGTACCCTCCTAAGAATCCCAACACTTCCGCTTAACGGTATAACCCGAGTGTGAGATGTGCCTACCATTCTGACAGTTCTGGACATGACACCGACGATTGTTGGAGTTTGAAGAACAAGATCCAAGACTTGATTGATGCCAAGGAGATCAAGTTTGATCACTGATCCGTCACCAAATCATTGAAAATGTCTTTTGTTCATTGGAATTTTCAAGTTGTAATTTTCTTTTGAGTGTTCGAACATTTATTCATGTCAAACTTTGTTGCTATATCAATGCATTGCATATGTCTGTTTTGAATCAATCCATTCGTATTCACTATATTCAAATTGCTCTCATTTTTTGTGATGTTCAACTCTCGATTAAAAAAATTCTAAGCCTCTTGAGGGAGGATGACGAAAACGATACCACGATCTTTACAGTATGCTTTTGAACAGACCCCACTGATGAAGTACAAACATTGTTTCAAATCCTAAACAGTGGAGTTATAAGGAGGATAATCCCTAGTCAACCCCTTTGAGCCAAAGAAGTTGGAGTTTTTCTTTTCAAAAATTAAAACCCTTAATCATAACCTGGGGCAGGGTAGTTCTCTCAGTTGATCTAGGTGCACAAAACAGCATCAAAGAAGTCCTTCCGAGACAAAAGACAGTGATGGTTCTGAATAATCATAAAGACAGGCAGTCGTTATCTCTCAAAATAAAAGCCCAATAAGTCAAAACCTATGAAGGAGACTTACAAAACTGGGGCATCCCGCTGACTGTAATCACAAAAGAAACAGTTCAGGCAAAAAGACAGGGATAATAAAATCGAAAATAAAGAGGTCCTACAAACCCTCAACAAAAAGAAAAGACTGCCTATTCAAAATAAATTATCAGTATCCGAACCATCACCGGAATATCAGAGCAAAGACTCAAACAAGGTCTAACGCACGATTAGCTGAGTTTAGGATTGAAGAACATCACGAAGAATGGGTGGGTACAAATATACTTTGAGCCTTTATCCTTTGTTTCTTAAACCGTGAACCAAGCCACGTTATAACCCTTAAAAGTCCTAGCTGAAGCATGGGTTAGTTCGAAAGCATACTGTTACAAAAGGTATCCTGACACCTGTAGGGCTCGCTGTAAAATCTTGAGTTGACATTACGTTTTACAAAAATTCACTTTTTTTATTGAAAACTGCATTTTCAAAAAAAAAAAAAAACTTCAAGACAGACATAAGCTTTGCATTCTTAAAATAACATTGTTTGCATATGACTATTTGTTCAAACAACAGAGAAATTCGCACGACGAATATCTAGTGAACAAACGCCTTCTCAACAAAAAGAGTCACCTCAAGTGGAAAAAACACTTCTAACCAAGGGGCAGACATGATCATTTTCCATCATCTGGGGCAGTCAAGTCAAGATTCAAGGAATCTCTCAAGATGCCAAATAGCCAGGGGCAAATTTCCGCCTGAATCACTTGGGGCATTGGATATGAATTCCCGCAACGAATCTTGCATGATCAAACGAAGATCTTCTGGTAGTATGGCAACACAACACTATTGACAGTGACAACTCCCTACATTCTGAGAGCGTGGACAAGTCGAAAAAATACTACGCATAATCAAAGACCCGCTAGGTCGACTGGCCTAGGCAAAAATAAGGGCTTCCCGGTGAACCAAAAGGGTTCGGGCAAAATAAGGGATGAAAATGAAAAATTTGTACACCCGGCAAGTCGAAAACCTGAAAAGGCGGCTTGGGCAAAAAAGGGTATCCTGGTGGACTGAAAACCCGAAAGGGCGGTCTAGGCAAAAGTTAGGGATCACAGCGTACGACTATGTCCCTTCATCTCGTCACTTGCCTACCAGAAGAAGATTCGTCAATCAGCAGTTATCAGGCATCTCCACAGGTACCTTCTCCCACAGAAACTGGGGCAATAAGAGTGGTCCAAACTATATAGCTGCTTTTCTCACCAGGTACCAAGGTAGGTTCAGTTGAAGAATTTGACCAGGATACCTTCATTCCCTGCCGAGTAAGGCAAGATTCAGCAATACTCTCCCCAAGCAGAGTTGATCTCCCATCAGCCCTAAAAAGGCACAATATCTCCAGCAAGAGTCAGTAATACTCTCCCCCAAGCGGTGTTGGTCTACCATCAGTCCTGAAGAGGTTGGGTATCCCCAGAAGATCTCAATATTCTCCAGCAGAGTATACAGACATTCCTCAGCAAGCATCCCCGACAGTCTTAATATTCCTCAACAGAAATATAAGATTGTTCCCTGGCGGAATACAGACACCCCAGTGGAGCCATTTCCCCAGTGTAGTCAAAAGTTTCCCCAGGAGAGTTGAATCATCTCCCCAGTAGATTCTGGAAGCTTATCCCCCGTAGAGTATAAATGCATCTCTCTCCAACCATATTCAGAGGTTATTCCCCACCAGAGTCTAACTGGGTTATCCTCAGCAAATTATAACGGAAAGATCGTCCTCAGCGAAGTTCTTTCTATCCCAGCGGAGTTCATCATCGAAATCCCCAACAGAGTTTATCAACGGAATCCCCAGCGAAGTCATCGTTAAAATCTCAGTGAAGCGTCTCTTCCCACAGAATAATTCCCCGCAGAGTAATCTCTTCACCAGGTTTATTCCCCAACAGAGTCATCTTCTCCTACTGGTTTATTCTGGCAAACATCTTTGTGCATCATCCCCAGAGGAAGCGAAGAACTCTATCAGCCCAGGATTTAACAAGCTCCCGACATTCGTCAAGGATTTATTTTCCCAGACGAAAATACATTCATAAACATCACATCCTCATACATTATGACATGCATACGCATCATACAACCCAAATCTCATTTATTCCTGAGAACATCGTGACATCATGCATTTCATACATCATGACATTGCATACAGCTAACGTTTTGCCTTTTCAGGAAAAGGTCAATCAAAGGATGATTACCATCTACCTTTGCGGTTCCAGATCAACACCTGTAACAAGCCAGGAAAATTCTGTGAATGACTGATCGTGGGTTAATACCCGAAACCAGACAGGACAATTATCTACTTGACCAACATGAAGCAACCCTACACCGGTTCCTTCTCTTTCAGATGAATTTTTACACGGACTCATCCTTAGGCAACCCTACACCGGTTCCTTCTCTTTCAGATGAAGTTTTACACTGACTCATCATCAGGCAACCCTACACCGGTTCCTTCTCTACACAGATGAAGTTTCACGCTGACTCATCAACAGGAAACCCTACACCGGTTTCCTTCCTTTCAGACGAAGTTTTACATGGACTCGTCCTCGGGCAACCCTACACCGGTTCCTCCTCAGTTCCAAGACGAAGTTTTACACAAACTCATCGTCAAAGTAACCTCACCCCGGTTCATCCAGAAGTTTTACACGAACTTATCTCAAAGTAACCTTACCCCGGTTCATCCAAAAGTTTTACACGAACTTATCTCACAGTAACCTTACCCCGGTTCCTCCAGAAGTTTTACACGAACTTATTCCAAAGTAACCTTACCCCGGTTCATCCAGAAGTTTTACACGAACTTATCACAGTAACCTTACCCCGGTTCATTCAGAAGTTTTACACGAACTCATCATGAGGCGACCCTACACTAGTTCCCTTTCTCTTTCCAGATGCAGTTTTACATGGGCTCATCATCACAGTAACCCCACAAAGGTTCCTTCTCCATTTCAGATGCAGTTTTACACGGACTCATCATCAGTCAACCCTACACAGGTTTCCTTCCTTCAAAGATGCAGTTTTACACTGACTCGTCATCAAAAAAACCCTAGACAGGTTCTCTCTTTCCAAAGATGCAGTTTTACACGAGCTCAGCATCAAGCAACCCTACACAGCTTCCCTCTTTCAACCTACCAAGTTACAATTCAACAAACATCTCCAGATGGCATCTATAAGCCCATCCTCCTATCCATTATCACTCCAAATGGCATCTGTAAGCCCATTCCCGACATCACATTGCTGATATTACACCATGTGAGTGCAAATTTCTGGGCACTCTAGTGTTCAATCATCTTCCACCTTCGGATCATGAAAGGCACGCAAGCCAATCTACATCCTCAGGTCTAAGAAGATTGAACAGGGGCAACTGTTGTACCCCAAAATTTTCCCTCCCATATTCTTCAAAGTTTGTCAAGAGTCATCCTCAAATGGCTCAAGATTTCTCAAAGGGTTGCGCAGTCCAAATGCCTCCTAAGCCAGTCAAAATTAGGGTTTTGTTTCTTACAAGGAATTTGAGGTTTTTAATGGCTCAATCAAGTCCCATAGGCCTATACATATTCTCAAGCATCTACATGTCAAGTCTCAAGACTCACAATGTCAGTTTGCACAGTCAAAATCCCTATTTGATCCACAATCAACTATAGGGGCAAAATGGTCATTTGGCAGTCAAAAGTCAGAATTTCTGGTCAACATCTTATTTTGAGTTCACAATCATCATTTGATCAAGTCTTGATCATGATTCCACAAGCATGGCTCAAAAATCATCAAGATGCCAAAAGTTGCTATTTTTGGATAGTAGAAAAGTCAACTGTATCTTGACCAAGGCATAACGTTTTCATGGTTCATCAGAAAAATCCCATCCAATGCTCATTTTGAAGGGGATGACATTTACTACAACTCATCTTCACATTCCAAATCCAAGAAATGCTCATAAAAAGTTATCAATTTCTACATTATAGGTCAATTTCAAAAGTCAACAAAAATGAATTTTAAGTCAAAGACCATAACTTTATATTGGTAAATCCAAATGACATGGGACTAAAGGCATTGGTTAGAGGACTTCAAGACCTTTCCAAAATGTCCAAGAACATATTCATATGATCAAAATTGAGCAAGATATGCATTGGAGAAGTTGGGAAAGTTTTGTGAATTTGCAAAAGTCAACTTTGCTCAAAACATCTCATTTTTGCTAATGGGCCTCAAATTTCTTCTTGAAACTTTATCCATGGCCTATGCACGACCCATCAAGCTTAATTAAATTTATTTTCTTATTTTTTATTAATTAATTGGATTTTTAATCAATTTAATTAATTTAAATTGTAGGAAAATACAAAGATTTGATTTTTCAATCTTTTGTGAAGCAAACATGGTCAAGATATGCTGGCAATTTCGTGTGCAAATCAAAGGGACAAGAATCTCCAAATTTAGCAAGTTTTTCCAATCAAAAAGATTAAAAAATATTTGATTTTCAATCAAATATTCAAACCATCATTCCATGGATTTCTTTGCAAGATTTTGACCTAATTCTCTTCCTCTATAAATACACAAACTAATCCTAATCATGCATACGTGAAATTGCTGCAAAAAAGCCATAGCCATTCAAGAAAATTCATAGAAAACTTAGAACTGTTTTCCAGGTTCCAGCACGATTCAAAGCAATTGGTGGATTCTAATACATTGCTGGAACTCTCAGGGACGTTTTGCAATCAAAACCAAGCCTTAAGGCTCAAGAAATCACTCTAAATAGTCGCACGGTTTGCATACTTTTTTCAGAATCGAAACTCATATTTCATGCATAATTAACATGCTTTAATCATTGTTTTGCATTGCTTGAATCTATACAAAGATAATGGTATTGGTTAATTGGATTAAAATGCCCAGAATCACAAGTTACCATTGAAGAAATTTAGGGTTCTTGAGCTTCCAGATTGGGGCTTTTCAGCATAGGAAAAATTAAGCCTCAAGAGACCTATGGTTAAAACCGTCAGAACAAGACGAATCAAAAGCCATACTCGCGAAATATTTATGTTAATTGTACGCCTAATCGCTATTATTCGTGGTTGCAGGTTGTGGGGGTTAAAAACCCCTGCTATCTAACTCTGTTTTTACAGGCAAACAAAGAAGACGAAGGACGTGTAAGCTTCTGGTTGGATGATTCAAAAGAACGCGTGTTTTTATGTTTGTGTACAACATATTTAATTGTTTCATATATTATATTTGTTCATTATCATAATAACAAATGCAGCATAATGGCCTAGTGGATAGTGCGTTGTCCAAGAATCATTGGGACCTGGGTTCGATTCCCAGGTCCACCCAAAATGTTTCTATTGTTTTTCATAACGTGATTGCATGCAGGCTTTTCAACATATTCCACCATATACCTCCAGTGATCCAAGCGCCAAGTGGCCACAGTCATTAATCCAATGGTCAGGATGGGTAGACCACCATGTTCCCAGTCAACTATGCCATAGGGGATCTCCAAAGTCAAACGTGGCTTGGTAGCTTAATGGGCTTCAGATTGCTAATACACCTCCTAATGGGCCCAACACGCCCTGGGTTTTGTTCTTATTTTTTCTCTTCTTTTATATTTTTATCTTTAATTATTTCACTTTTAATTATTATTATTATTAGTATTTAATTAACAAATTACTTATTTTTATAATAAATTCAGAAACTTAAAATATTATTTATTTTTATTATTTATTAATTTCACTATTAATTATTTTTTGTAAATAAATTCTAAATATAATTAATTTAGTAAAATTAGGTTAACTTTAATCTTTTTCACAATAAATAAAATCAATCTAGAATTAGGGTTTTTTTTTCTTTTGACAATTTTAATCCTTTTTATTTTATTTTCATTAAAGACCTAAAAAACTAAAAAAATACTTTTTTCTTTTAATTAATTAATTAATTAGTAAATTAGGTTTAATATTAATTAATCACAAAAGGACCAAAATTCCATTCTTTTCTCAAAAAGGGTCAAAACCCTAAGACTTTTCCCGATTCAATTTTTCTCGCGCATGTTTATTCTTGATTCCTATTTTGATCATTGTGTAATTGCTCCGAGGATGTAATAGATAATTAGGACTTTTATCGCTTTCTTTATTTTCTCGCAATTTTATTTTCAAGGGTTATGTTTTTGGTGATGTAAATACCCGACGCCTTGTAATAGCGTAGATTTACTTTCCGTAATTTATTTTACGCATAATTATTAACTGTTAACTATGCATGACAAGACTTGCTTGAAAATTAAAACCAACTCGTAGCTCACCATAATACATGTGCAAAGATAATCTTAAACTGAATCCTGACACACGTGCACATGCCACTCCTAGGGTACGCCTCACTTGGTTGCCTCGAGATGGTCATTAAGTATAGGGTGTTTTAGAGGTCGCCCTTCTGTCTAAAGATCCAGTTGCCTCAAAACGGTTGCCTCGGATAAAAAGGATCTAGGACATCAGGGTTACCGCTAAGGCGTCCTACTATTGCTTTGGTGACCACACATGTCCCTATAATCGAATTGACCCGAATAAATCCAACGACGGTACTACCTACTTCTCAATAGTGGGATAGTACTGTCTAAAGGACATTTACACAGCTTAATTCCTTATAGTAGGTAGATTTCTCCTGGGTACTTGCTCTTTCAAAACAAAAAAACAAATAACTTTTTACACTTACACTTTTCAAACAATGTTTTCAAACAAACACTTCATGACACTCTTGAGGACTGATACAAGAGTTAAACGAAATTTACGAATAAACTTTTTCAAAACCCACAAACACAAGAAAAGCAAAAAAATTTGAAAACATAGTGAGCAAGTACCTAAGAGCCCGTGGATAACCACGGATAGAAGGGGTGCTAACACCTTCCCTTTCTATAATCTACCTCCCGAACCCGAGAAACATCTCGAAAAGGAATTTTGATATGCTTTTGTCCTTTCCTTGTTGGAGAAAATAAAAGACGGTGGTGACTCTTGCTTACCGCGACATTTTGTGAAACGCAAACGCGAACCAGCATTCCAAAACAGTCAGTTCTATTTCCACCGATCACACATACACTAGCTTACTCTTTAAAATTTAAAAGGCCTCAATGCACTTTTATAAAAATTAAACGGCGTATCCTTCACAAACATACTAGTCAATGGCTTCGCAATCATGGAAAAATCTCTTATAAACCTGCGGTAGAAACCCGCATGTCTTAAGAAACTTCTTATAACTTTCTCATTCATCGGTGGGGGTAAATTTGCTATTACCTCCACTTTAGCTTTGTCAAATTCAATTCCCTTATAGGAAATTTTGTGCCCTAACAATGTACCTTCTCGTACCATAAAATGGAACTTCTCCCAATTGAGAATCAAATTGGTCTGGTGACATCTTTCTAGCACAAGAGATAAGTTAGTCAAACAATTATCAAAGACTCAAAAATAGAAAAATCATCGACAAACACTTCCATATGCTTTTTAAGCATGTCAACGAATATGGATGTCATACATCTCTGAAATGTTGCAGGTGCATTACACAACCCAAATGGCATCCTTCTGTAGGCAAATATACCATATGGACATGTGAATCCTGTCTTCTCTTGGTCTTTAGGGGCTACTCCAATCTGATTATATCCCGAGTACACATCAAGGAAACAATAGTAATCATAACCAACCAACCTTTCCAAAATTTGGTCAATGAAATGTAAAGGAAAGTGGTCCTTTCTTTTAGCAGTGTTCAACCTTCTATAGTCAATGCAAACTCTCCAAAAGGTAACTGTCCTGGTAGGAATCAACTCATTTTTCTCATTCATGATGACAATTGTTCCTCCCTTCTTTGGTACCACATGAACAAGACTCACCCATGAGCTATCGGATATAGGGTAAATGAGACCCGCATCCAACAAATTTATAAATTCTTTGCAAACAACTTCCTTCATGGCTGGATTAAGTCTTCTTTGAGGTTGAACAACCAGTTTCTAGTCATCTTCCATCAGGATCTTATGCATGCAAATTGTGGGACTAACACCTTTCAAGTCTTCAATGGCCCATCCAATAGCACCCTTGTATTTCTTGAGTACTTTGATAAGCTTTTCTTTTTGGACGTCTTTTAACCTAGAGTTGATGATAGTTGGACATTTCTCTTCAGAATCAAGAAAAATGTATTTGAGATTTTTAGGCAGTTGTTTCAACTCTGTCCCCTTTTTAGCTTCTTGCTTCTCTTTGAGGGATGGTTGTGGTCTTAAATCTTCCCACTGGTATGGTTTATATTTATGCTAATGAGATCATGCTTCCATCATGGCTAGCACTTCTGAATCTTTCTCATTTGTCTCTTCATTACTTTCAAAAATTGATAAACTATGAACTCTTTCAAGCGACAATTTGGGAACCTGGCTATTCATTGATTTAATGAACATTGTGTCCAAAACTTCGATGTTCTTGCTTGTAACAATCTCTTCTTTAAATTTCATGGTTTCTATGACATTAATTTTCAGCTCTTCATCATAAACTTTGAGTGTCATAGTACCTTCCTCAATATCTATCACGCATCTTCCTGTCTCTAAAAATGGTCTTCGCAAGATTATAGGAATCTCATCATCTTCTGGAATCTCAAGAACCACAAAGTCAACAGGGAACACAAACTTATTAATTTTTACCAGAACATCAGTTGTTATACCCTGAGGTTCTTTCATCGAGTGATCTGCAAACTGAAGTGTCATCCGGGTATCTTGCACCTCACCAAGTCCCGACTTCTTATAAATTAATAACAGCATAAGACTCACACTGACGCCTAGATTAATAAGTTCATTTTTGAATGATCTATCCCCATGGTACAAGGAATGATGACCGCACCTCTGCCTTTCTTCTTCAGAGGAATTTTAAGACCCTGCAAAATTGCACTACATCTTTCAGTTAGCATTACCGACTCAGCTTCAATAAAACGCTTCTTGGATATGATGTCTTTCACGAACTTGGCATAAACCGGCATTTGTTCCGAAGCTTCAGAAAATGGAATGTTAATCTCAAGTTTCTTGAATAATTCCAAGAATTTTTCAAAACATTTCTCATTAAGATCCTTCTTCCTTTTTCTTGGGGGATAAGGGAGAATAATCTTTGGCTTTGGATCTTTCTGTTTCTCCTTCTCTTTCACAGGTGGTATCACAACTTCTTCGGCTTGTTTCTGATCATCTCTGATTTCTAACTTCACCTCTAAAAAACATTCCTCTTCAATGATTTCTTCTTCATCATTCCCCACTAACTTTCCACTCCTGGTCACAATAGTATTCACAATATGAATGTCTCTGGGATTCGTAACAGTTTCACTAGGCATAGAGCCTGGTGACTGAGCGTTTTCCAATTGTTGTGATATTTTCCCCATCTGAACCTCTAGATTTTTTATAGAAGCTGAAGTGTTCTTTTGATTGTTTTGAGTCTCTTCTTGAAACTGAATATTGTAAGACACTATCTTTTTAATGGAAATCTCCCAATCTTCTTTCTTCGGAGGCTGTTGTTGGTACTGTTGTTGATTCTGATCTTTCTAGGAGATGTTTGAATGCTTCTTCCATCCTAGATTATAAGTGTTTGAGTAAGGATTATTCTTCTTCAGAAATCTTATTTCTTCAATTTGTTTGGCAGTCACAACACAGTGTGCAGTAAAATATGGTCTACCACAAATCTCATACATCAAAGCTTAACTAGGTTGAACTTGAGCTACCCATTGCGTGCTTATATTCATAGCTTTCAATTTTTTCTCTACTTATGCCGCAATTGTGTCCTACAACCTTATCTTGCTAGTCTCTAGCTTTATATCAATAACTCCCTAGGATTTACTTGCACACCAATCTTACAACTCTAAATGCTCATTTGTAGATATAGCTTCAATGATTTTCTTGATACCAGTGGCTATTGAGAATTTGGATGAGAAACTGGATGTTGTAGCAATCAACCGTTTAGTCTTGATTCGAAGACCGGTCACTAACATTTGCATCTATTCAGTTGGATCCATATTGTGTGTAAGACACGCCGC
Source organism: Vicia faba (assembly GCA_948472305.1). Taxonomy (NCBI): domain Eukaryota; kingdom Viridiplantae; phylum Streptophyta; class Magnoliopsida; order Fabales; family Fabaceae; genus Vicia; species Vicia faba. Next base: position 1,384,767,724 of record OX451739.1, read on the forward strand.
TAGGATCCTTTTGAATCTTTTATAGGCATCTCCTAAGGACTCACCCTCTTTCTGCTTGAAATTTAGGATCTCATATCTTTTCCTCAGAAGTACAAATGCTGGAAAATACTCCTCTAGAAACACAATTTCCATTCCCCTCCAAGTAGTGATACTACCAAGAGAATAGAAACACTCTTCTATTTCATCATCTAATGTAAACAGAAATATTTGTAACTTCTTCGCTTCATCAGTATGCCTATGAATCTTAAGATTAGTGCTCATTGTCAGAAATCTTTGCAGATGTTTGTTGGCATCTTCATTAACGTTTCTAGTGAAAGGTCTTCTCTCAAGTTGAGTGATGGTACTCTGATGCAACTGGAACTTAAGCATATTCACTAGTTCATTTACAATCGTTAACTGACCACCCGGTGCATCTTTCCTACCGTAATCACCAAGGAGTCTCTCAACTGGTGATGGTGGATCTGCAGCCATAACTTTAATTTCTTTGTCTGTATCCGAGTCTGAAGTGATACTCTGGTTTGTACTTCAGTGTTCTGAGTTTGGCTTGTCGGAGTCTCGTGTGCAAAGTCCTTACCTCGCATAAACAGATTAGACAAACATTAGTAAAAATATAAAAATAACAGAAAAATAAAATTTTAATTGCAGAGCACCAAAATTTCAATTAAACTACAATAATACTCTATACTTTGGCAGTCCATGTCAACGACGCCAAAAACTTGATTGGAAAAATAGAAAGTGTACTCTTTTTTCCAATGTAGTAATAATAGGGACTTTTCCAAATATCGATCTCGAGGACTACGATGAAATACTGAGTTCGTTTTTCAGTTCAATTAAACAAAAACTATTGTTTTTGTAATCTTTGAATTTTACACAACTTTCGAAGAAAATACTAAAGTATTCAGATGAAATAAATATATATAAGTAGTATGCTAGGGTCGATGTCTGATCCAATCATGCAACAAATCCGATCATACCTTGGAACAACTGGTTTGAATAATTGACTATCGGTTCTTATGAGTTATTATTCATAAGTCCTCAGGTAATAATTCTTAAATCATTCAACCCAATTACTATGTCCATAGAAAATTACGGTTGGAATTAATCTTTCTAAAATCAAGAATATTTTGATTATTGAAGGATATCCCTAGTCTTAGGTAATATCTACTTGAATATGTTCTCCAATAAATCATGAACAATAGCTTATTCAGCTTTATTTTATCACACGAATCAATTTCCATTTGTCCGACAGAAAAGCTATAAAAACTGTAAGAGAAGAAATCAATTTAAAACAAACCAAATTGTCATTGCAAAAGTATAATTTGATTCTTTACATATCAAAATCAGGGCCACCCCGTAGCATTGGGGGGCTTAGCTACTCATAAAATTAACAGAAACATAGTGTTGATTGTAGCCATTACATATTAATGATGGAAATTAGGTCTTCAATTGCAACAACTCATGAAAATATTCAATCCTAGCATATAATATGAGTTCTCCAGCCTTCTATAGTGTTATTTTTCGTCCAAAAGCAACCAATCCTCATCCAAATGCACTTCAGCCTCTTATTTTCGCTTTCTTGGGCCTTTCAGACCAACAAGCCCATAACACCACGTGCACACGCGCTTGGGGATGTGTTTGGAGTGTGAAACAAATCTGGGGATGCGTTCTGGCAGAGAGATGTTTTTACTGTGAGATTCTTCCTTTAGACACGTGTGTGAGGATGCGTTTGGGAAGAAGGGGTCTTTTTCTGAATTCATGCAGGGTCTGGCACACGTCTAGGGACGCGTCTTGGCAAGGGGACTCGTTCTGGCGCGCCTATGAGGACGGACACGCGTATGGGGATGTGTCTTGGTAGGGAGACTCGTTCTGGCATGCATATGAAGACTGACACATGTATGGGGATGCATTTTGGCAGGAAACAGAATTTTTTCTCTTCCACACGTGTTTGAGGACGCACTTGACCAGTGCTTGGTCACTTCTCTAATCAACAAGATCATGACTATCTGACACAATCTAATCAACAAGAAAACTATAAAACCATGACATCTTAATATAACTTTCTTCACTTAGTAAGGAAATATTGGAAAAATATAACAAAAACAACTAACAAAACATAGCAAAAATGTGACTGATCATCATTCCTTCCTCCAACCATTGTTCTTAGAATTTCAACCAACAAATCCTCGTTAGAACAAAAAGTACCGATAGTGTCACATACACAAATCGAGTATAAAAGGGAATAAACCCATTAACAACTTGGTCAACTGACTGATTATGCTATGATACCACTAATATAACACCCTCTAAAACTCCGCGAAATAATACATCATAAATCAGAGTAATATAACATGTGTTTCAAAACAAGGGTGTCACACATACTCCATACATCAAAAATCCCTATAATGGTCAAATAACACTAAATTAAATCCATGCTTTTCATATCACTTCACATAAGTATGTCACAGCAGAATCACTTTCATTAAGAATCTCATAATTTCAAGTCTCAAATAAACTTCATTCATTTAATCAAATTAGGCATAAAAGCAATTTTACCACATCATTCAATTAAAATTAATAAAATAGAATAGAGTACATAAAGTATCTCTCCAAAAATATGAATCCAAACGTTTCCCCAGTGTTACATGACCAGAGCATGACTCAACCAAAAATAAATACGAAAACAAAATCTGCTAACTCCTTCAGCTACTCTCTCGCTAGAAGCAGTTTAAATCTTCAGTACTTGAGCGATGTCGTATAAAAAATTATTCCAACAAAAGGGTGGGAATTCACATAATTATCAAAATCTTATAACAATGTATAATACATAGCATAAATGCATACAGATAATACTATCACACTTCATATACTTTAAAGACATAACATCACTCAAATAGTCATACTATTCATAAGTATTCATGCATCATTCACAATTTCACAAAATACAACAATTCCACATAGTTCACATAATTCCATATTACAAACATCCACACGATATGAATTAATGAAACTCAATACAATACTCGTGCATGTGGAACCAATCACTGTTATTTTTATTCGTTTTTTACTTTAAACTAGGTCCGTCCTCTAGACCAATAACACACAAAAGTTTGTCCTCTAAGCTTTCAAACTCCTATATAGGTTTAGGACAAGTCACTAGCTTCCTCAGAACTAACAAGCATGCCTTTTAGCAACAAATGATATATGTGCAATTATAATAACCATATGCAATTAAGACCATTCTCTAATATTAATATTCATGCATATCTTTAATAATTCATCACAATTGAATTACCATACAATTACACATACATGCACATATTTATGAGTCATCCACATAAAATTCATATTCCTTTACAATATTCTACAAAACAACATATTATGCACATATATTTTGCATACCACACAACACAACATCACAGTATCACCATTCACCAAACATGTTATCAACTCATCATGTTATAATCAATAACAATAACATAACATCACCATATTTTAACAACACACACAAATACATGTCATTTTACCCAACTACGTAGTAATTAAATCACCTACTTCCAGTAAGACCATTTTTATTGAAAATAAAATTGCGCTATCTTTCTAACGCTCCGAACAAGGACTCAAATAGAGCTACGATTCAAATTAGGAAATTTTGAAGTTTTACAAAAAAATCCTGCATTTCCTGCAATTTCTTTATGATAATTTCACCCCAAAACTCATTTTAACATCAAAATTACAAATAAATAAGGTAGTATAATCTATATATAACATGTATTTTCAAATAGAAACATCACAACACCATTACTCATCATATTCAAGGTTTTCTCACCAAAAACCTAACAATTTCAAAACCATAGAAATTTATGGATTTCATCCTAACCATGAATCTACCTATCATACATCATCATACAATTCTCATAACAAGGTAAATACCCGTCCTTACCTTAATTTCTTTATGAAATTTTGAATTCTTCCTTAGGTGTTCTTCTCCTCTTTCTCCTCTTTCTCCCTTTTCTTTTTCTCTAAGTTAGCCTATTTTCTCTTTTTCCTTTACTAACCTAGTTTTCTTTTCCTCTTATACTCTTAACAAAATAACACAAACCTAACAACTACTAGGCCCAATTATTCTTCACACTCTCACATGTTAGACCCAATTACCAATATTCTATTATTTTTATATATTTCCCACTTAATAAAATAATTCAATCATAAATCAACATTATTACTAATTATAATTCTTCGATTTAACATATTTAACCCGACTAACCCATCACATAAAACATATATCAAATAATTCAAATAAAACCAATTACGCACAAAATCACGCAAATAATTAATAAATATAATATATATAACTAGATAATAAAATAAATAACTAATTACTAAAATTGGAGTGTTACAACTTGCACACATAGATGTGTCCTTGAAATATGACTCGCCTCCTCTATCACATAAAAAAGCAAACAAAATAATGGCATAACTCAAATATGTAAAAAAATTAAATTATTTAAAGATAATTTAACCTTAAATTACTTTCTAATAACATTTACATCCTATATTATGAACTAGCCACTTGAAATCATTTTTAGTTTCATCTTTTACCACAACATATTTAGTCTCATATTCTACCACAACATCTTCAGTCTCATCTTCTATCACAACATCTTTAGAGTGAGGGGGTGAAATTTCATGGTGAGGAAATGTCTCTGGAAAAAATGATGGTTATGTAGTTTGGATTAGCGGAGGGGTTATTTTAATTTGGATTGGCGGATGAGTTATTTTAGTTTGGATTGGCTGATGGGTTATTATAGTTTTGTTTGGCAGAGGGATCATTGATTATTTTGGATTAACATTGAACTTAGGCGTTTCTTATATACTTCAAGCTCTCCAGGTTGTACATACCTCAGACGATCCTTCAAAATAAACAATCAAAACAACTAATTTGTATAGAGTAGTATTTAGAATTTATTACTAACCAATGATGGTATTGAAGAAGACGAAGATGATTTGTAAAGGGGTTGAGAGAGTTTAGTAAGATTGAGAGCCTTTTTGATTATTCTCTTGTATTGATTTGCAACAAATATCCTTATATGATAAAGTCATTTTTTTAAAAAAAGGCTTAAACTGCAAGTAGAGATGATAAACAAGTCAGTGCACTAAAAGTAGTAAAAATCAAAATTTTATATTATCAACTACAAATTTAATAAATATAACATAAAAACAATAAATTAAAAGAAAAATTATGAAAATATGACTTTAATGTCTTTAACTTGTTTAAAAACTTGATGTTCAGATAATGTTCTCGATGGACTTCACATATCTTATTCACCATTAATGAAGATCATGTTCAATCTAAACTTGTGTCTGCAATCAAGGAAACAAGGATAACCCATAAAACACCATTTACAGATAGCTTTAATACAAAGATAAGTACTTTCATAGTTACATGATGGCCAAGAAAAACACAACCTTAAGAAAATAGTTTTATGATATTTTATTGAGTGTAAATAATTTAAAAATATATGAATGTTTTGAGCCTATATGTTAGAGGTGTAAATAATGTTTTGACCAGTGCTTGCACACTTCTCTGTCTTTTTACCTGCAAAACATATAATACTTTCCCAAGAAGAACATGAGTATCTGACAAAATCTAACCAACAAGACAACTATAAAACCATGACATCTTAATATAACTTTCTTCACTTGGTAAAGAAATATTGCAAAAATTAAATAAAAACAACTGATTAAACATAGCAAAAATGTGACTGATCACAACCCATTTCAATAACATAACATCACCACATTTCAACAACACACACAAATACATGTAATTTTACACAACTAAGTAGTAATTAAATCACCTACTTCCAGTAAGACCATTTTTATTGAAAATAATATTGCGCTATCTTTCTAATGCTTCGAACGGGGACTTAAATGGAGCTATAATTCAAATTATGAATTTTTGAAGTTTTACAAAAAGTTATGCATTTCCTGCAATTTCTTTATGATAATTTCACCCCAAAACTCATTTTAACATCGAAATTACTAAGATTTAAGGTATTATAATCTATATATAACATGTATTTTCAAATAGAAACATCACAACACCATTACTCATTGTAATACGGTGGGAGAACTAACTTGAGGTTTTTGTGTTCACAAATGTTGCGGTTTAGCAAGAGTCGCCACCGACTTTTCTTTTATCCAAAAGGAAAGGTGAAAAAGCACAGGAAAGACCTTTAGAGATGTTCTTGAGTTCGAATGGTAGATTATGAAAAGGGGAGGTATTAGCACCCTTTATGTCCATGGTTTTCCATGGGCTCTTAGTTACTTGCTAAATCACATGCTTTTGTTGTTTGAAAATGTGTTTGGTATGGTTTTGAAAGTATTTTGTAAAAGAGGTCATTGTTTAGGCAATCTTTGTAATGATTCTCGTTCGTAAGAATGTATACAAAGTGTTGAGCTTTTGAAAATATTTCAAGTTTGGAAAGATGTTTGGAAAGTGTTTGTGATTGTTTTTGAAAATAGCAAGGATATTTGTTTTGAAATTGAGCAAGCAACTAAAAGTAATCTACCTACTCAAAAGGTCTTAGATGTGTTTTTCCTCTTCCTTTAGACGTTTCTATCTTACCATTGATTTGATAAGAAGCCCCATCGTTGGATGTGAAGGGACGGGCATTGGGTCATCGTATGACCATAATAGCAATGTTGTGAGATGACTTAGCACTTTTCTTTAGGGACTAAGATCATTTTGAAAGGCAACTTTGATAGCATCATCGAGGGACTATGATCTTGTATTTTTCGATTTGTTTCTGCTAAGACATCCCACATGCATAACATGGCCAATTTTGTAAAGAAACAAGTGAGATTACCCTAGGGGTGCATGTGTGCAAGTGTTTTTGATTGCATGCATTTGTCTTTGATTTTTGGTGGTCTACTTGTTGATTTTTATTTCTTGCCATACACGCCTAATTACTATACAGTATAAGGAAAATAATAAATTGCAGAAGTGTAAAGTCCTACGCTATTACAATATTTAGGGGATGGGGGTACATATTTACAAATGGGGATTGCAAGGAATTTAAGTCCTAATTATCTATTACAACCATATTGAAATGCATAATATAAGAAAGAAATGGACTTGTTTTAAAAGAATGTTTTTGTCTTAAGGAAATAAATTAAAAGGAAAATATTTCTATGTTTTTATGTTAATATATAAAAAAGATGAAAAGGAAAAATAAATGCAAGGTAGAGACAGCGTGTTGCTGCAAACAAAGAAACAAGGATCATAAGTTCTGAATCTAGGCGCGTGACTCAGAAGGAAGTGTCAGAATCAGAAGTTCTGATTTGTTACACCCTAAGGTCCTACAAGAAATGTTAGAGGACAAACACAAAAGTTCTGGGTGGTGTTCAGCCAGTGAGCCAAAAGTCAGAAGTTCTGTATTACACTAAAATAGTGAGCAAATGTCAGCAGTTCAGTGCGTTATCAGCATGTAAAAATCAGAAACTCTGAGTGTGTAAAAACAGCGAATGAAAACATCAGAAGTTCAGTGTATTTGACATGCAAGGAGAACTCAGAAGTTTTGTGTTATGTTAACAGTGCAAGAATCAGAGGTTCAGTGTGTTAAAACTATGAATGAACATCAGAAGTTCAGTGTTGTGAAAATGGTGAGTGAAAAACAGAAGTTTTGTTTTACATTTCAACTCTTAATCAACACAACAATTTATTCAGTTCTTGTTAAACAACAAATCAGAATGATAACAGCACAACAATTCATAGAAGTTCTAATCCTGATTCTGAGCCTAGCATTATCCTAGAAGTTCTGATCCATAGTTTTTTTTATTCATGCAATGATATGTACAGCATTAATACTATGATATTTACATGTTAATGATGTTTAGAATGAAAAAACAAGCAAATTCAGAAAAGACTTACCTTGAACCTGGAGCGTGCTTGGAGCTTTGAGTGGCTGCCTTTGGATGTTCTGAGTCAGCAAGAGAGATAGAACAATGGTTGTGTTCTTTGATTCAAAGAGAAGAACAAAGGTTTATATTTGTGTATGAGAAATCTGGATTTTTATGAAGGTTTCACAACTTCCTTTTCTCTCTTTTTGATAGTTCTTTCTTTCCAAAAGCTAGCCCCTTGAACGTGTGATGGAGCCAAGTATTTATAGATGAATTTGTTGTGATTTTGGGGAAAAAAACAAATGGCGTTTGAACCTGTTTTGGAATCCTGTTCTTTTTATTTTTCATCATAGTTTTCGTATGCTATTTTGGTGTAATCCTGGGATACAGGCGTAGGATGAACCAGTTGTTGGTCATAGGTCTATAGTAAGTTGTATAAGCAAGGTTTTGGGATTTGGTCAAGTTCTGACCAAAGCGTTAAAAATAGCCTTCATGTGCTGAAGCGCTGCCTTGTCTTTGAAGCAAGCATGGTGGCTGTCAGCAAGAATTAAGGAAAAGCAAAAAGCAAAGCATGGGCTTAGTAGCAAAGTTTCTATCCCAAGACAGTAGAGGTACACGTGGGGAAAATCCTTTGGATAAAGACTCAGAAGGTAGTTGTGAGCATTAAATGATGATGAGACTTATCACAACCAGAAATCTTGCAACGTGAAACTCTACATCAAGGCTTAGTTCTGGATCAGAAGTTCTACTTCAGCGTAGCATCCCATCTTCTGATCCTCTCATCTTCTGGCTCCAGCGTGTTCTGAAGGAGCTTTCAGACTTTCTAGAAAGCTTGCAGCATGCTCCTTAACCTTCTTTGAATTACCTTGGCAAACTCTGACTGAGCTTTTGTGAAAGCTTGCCCAGAAGTTCTGACCAAACTTTGTCTTGAGAATATCCAGAATTTGCTGAGCGTTATGGTGATAACCTGGTCAGAAGTTCTGAATTTGTCATATTTTCTTAAACACTTAGAAAAATTCTAAGTATTTAGAATTTTGATCTCTTGGATTTTGATGAAACAAAATTTAATATTTCAACGTGTCTTGATGAAATATGATTCTTGAAACTTGAGTTTGATCCAAAAGTCAAAGTTTGACTTTTCAGCGTGCAAATGACCATTTTTCCCTTGTGAATGGTTTGCTTGGAAAAATTGATAACTCAAAGCTTGAAACTTGATAGAAGCAAACCTGGGGACCCAGGGTGATCCCTTGTGAAATGAGAGGGCAGATTTTGGGGTACAACACTCATCATATTCAAGGATTTCTCATCAAAAACCTATCAATTTCAAAATCATGGAAATTTATATATTTCATCCTAACCATGAATCTACCCATCATACATCATCATACAATTCTCATAACAATGTAAAAACCCATCCTTACCTTAATTTCTTTATGAAATTTTGAATTCTTCCTTAGGGGTTCTTCTCTTCTTTCTCCATTTTCTTTTTCTCTAAGTTAGCCTCTTATCTTTTTTTCCTTTACTAACTTAGTTTTCTTTTCCTCTTATACTCTTAACAAAATAACAATAACCCAACAACTACTAGGCCTAATTATTCTTCACACTCCCATATGTTAGATCTAATTACCAATATTCTATTATTTTTATATAATTCCCACTTAATAAAATAATTCAATCATAAACCGACATTATTACTAATTATAATTCTACGGTTCAACATATTTAACCCGACTAACCCATCAATACAACATATATCAAATAATTCAAATAAAACCAATTACGCACAAAATCATGCAAATATTTAATTAATAATATATATATATATATATATATATATATATATATATATATATATATATATATATATATATATATATATATATATATATATATATATATATATATATATATATATATATATATATATATATATATATATATATATATATATATATATATATATATATATATATATATATATATATATATATATATATATATATATAATTAAATAATAAAATAAATAACTAACTATTAAAATTGGAGTGATACAACTTGCACACATAGATGTGTCTTTGAAATATGACTCGCCTCCTCTATCACATAAAAAAGAAAAAAAATGTTATAACTCAAATATGTAAAACATTTAAATTATTTAAAGATAATTTAACCTTAAATTACTTTCTAATAACATTTACATCCTAATATTAGGAACTAACCACTTGAACAACATCTTTAGTTTCATCTTCTATCACAACATATTTAGTCTCATCTTCTACCACAACATCTTCAGTCTCATCTTCTACCACAACATCTTTAGAGTGAGGGGGGTGAAATGTCATGGTGAGGAAATGTCTCGGAAGAAAATGATGGTTATGCAGTTTGGATTAGCGGAGGGGTTATTTTCATTTGGATTGGCAGACGAGTTATTGTAGTTTGGATTGGATGATGGGTTATTGTATATTTAATTAGCAGAGGGATCATTGATTATTTTGGAGTTGCCATTTAACTTAGGCGCTTCTTAGATGCTTCAAACTCTCCAGGTTATACATACCTCATACGACACTTCACAATAAACAATCAAAACAACTAATTTGTATAGAGTATTTAGAATTCATTACTAACAAATGATGGTATTTAAGAAGACGAAGATGATTTGTAAAGGGGTTGAGAGAGTTTAGTAAGATTGAGAGCCTTTTTTCTTATTCTCTTGTATTGTTTTGCAACAAATATCCTCATATGATAAAGTTATTTTTTTCACAACAGGCTTAAACTGCAAGTATAGGTGATAAAAAAGTCAGTGCACTAAAAGTAGTAAAAATCAAATTTTCATATTATTAACTACAAATTTAATAAATATAACATAAACACAATAAATTAAAAGACATATTATGCAAATATGACTTTAATGTCTTTAACTTGTTTAAAAACTTGATGTTCAGATAATGTTCTCGATGGACTTCACATATCTTGTTCACCATTAATGAAGATCTTGTTCTATCTAAACTTGTGTATGCAATCAAGGAAACAAGGATAACCTATAAAACACCATTTACGACTAGCTTTAATACGAAGATAAGTACTTTCATAGTTACATGATGGCCAAGAAAAACAAAACCTTAAGAAAATAGTTTTATGATATTTTATTGAGTGTAAATAATTTAAAAATATATGAGCTTTTTGAGCCTATATGTTAGAGGTGTAAATAATGTTTTGACCAGCGCTTGTTCACTTCTATGTCTTTTTACCTGCAAAACATATAACATTTTCCCAACCAGAACATGAGTATCTGACAAAATCTAATCAACTGGACAATTATAAAACCATGACATCTTAATATAACTTTCTTCACTTGGTAAGGAAATATTGCAAAAATATAATAAAAACAACTGATAATTCATAGAAAAAATGTGACTGATCACAACACATTTCAATAACATAACATCACCATATTTCAACAACAAACACAAATACATGTCATTTTACACAACTATGTAGTAATTAAATCACCTACTTCCAGCAAGACCATTTTTATTGAAAATAATATTGCGCTATCTTTCTAACGCTTCGAACGGGGACTTAAATGGAGCTACGATTAAAATTATGAATTTTTGAAGTTTTACAAAAAATCTTGCATTTCCTGCAATTTCTTTATGATAATTTCGCCCCAAAACTTATTTTAACATCAAAATTACTAATATTTAAGGTATTATAATCTATATATAACATGTATTTTCAAATAGAAACATTACAATACCATTACTCATCATATTCAAGGATTTATCATCAAAATCCTAACAATTTCAAAACCATGGAAATTTATGGATTTCATCCTAACCATGAATCTACCCATCATACATCATCATACAATTCTCATAACAATGTAAAAACCCATCTTTACCTATATTTCTTTATGAAATTTTGAATTCTTTCTTAGGTGTTCTTCTCCTCTTTTTCCCTTTTCTTTTTCTCTAAGTTAGCCTCTTTTCTATTTTTCCTTTACTAACCTAGTTTTCTTTTCCTCTTATACTCTTAACAAAATAACACTAACTCAATAACTACTAGGCCAAATTATTCTTCACACTCCCACATGTTAGACCCAATTACCAATATTCTATTATTTTTATATAATTCCCTCTTATTAAAATAATTCAATCATAAACCGACATTATTACTAATTATAATTCTACGGTTCAACATATTTAACCCGACTAACCCATCACATAAAACATATATCAAATAATTTAAATAAAACCAATTACGCACAAAATCATGAAAATAATTAATTAATATAATATATATAACTAAATAATAAAATAATAATTACTAAAATTGGAGTGTTAAACCTTCCACACATAGATGTGTCCTTGAAATATGACTCGCCTCCTCTATCACATAAAAAAGCAAACAAAATAATGTCATGACTCAAATATGCAAAACATTTAAATTATTTAAAGATAATTTAACTTTAAATTACTTTCTAATAATATTTACATCCTAATATTATGAACTAGCCACTTGAACAGCATCTTTAGTCTCATCTTCTACAACAACATCTTCAGTCTCATCTTCTACCACAACATCTTCAGAGTGAGGGGGTGAAATGTTATGGTGAGGAAATGTCTCTAAAGAAAATGATGGTTATGCAGTATAGATTAGCGGAGGGGTTATTTTCATTTGGATTGGCGGATGAGTTATTGTAGTTTGGATTGGCTGATGGGTTATTGTAGTTTTGATTGGCAGGGGGATCATTGATTATTTTGGAGTTGCCATTGAACTTAGGGGCTTCTTAGATACTTCAAGCTCTCCAGGTTGTACATACCTCAGATGACCCTTCATAATAAACAATCAAAACAACTAATTTGTATAGAGTAGTATTTAGAATTTATTACTAACCAATGATGGTATTGAAGAAGACGAAGATGATTTGTAAAAGGGTTGAGAGAGTTTAGTAAGATTAAGAGCCTTTTTGCTTATTCTCTTGTATTGTTTGCAACTAATATCCTCATATGATGAAGTCATTTTTTCACAATAGGCTTAAATTACAAGTATAGGTGATAAACAAGTCAGTGCACTAAAAGTAGTAAAAATCAAATTTTTATATTATCAACTTCAAATTTAATAAATATAACATAAACACAATAATTTAAAAGACAAATTATGCAAATATGACTTTAATGTCTTTAACTTGTTTAAAAACTTGATGTTCAGACAATGTTCTGGATGGACTTCACATATCTTGTTTACCATTAATGAAGATCTTGTTCAATTTAAACTTGTGTCTGTAATCAAGGAAACAAGGATAACCCATAAAACACCATTTACGGCTAGATTTAATATGAAGATAAGTACTTTCATAGTTACATGATGGCCAAGAAAAACACAACCTTAAGAAAATAGTATTATGATATTTTATTGAGTGTAAATAATTTAAAAATATATGAATGTTATGAGCCTATATGTTAGATGTGTAAATAAATTTTTAGGTGTCATGGAATCATGACTGAGTTAAGTTTGGGTAACTTCTCATCCCACCCCCCTTGAACATGATTTCTTAATGAGATCAGATGCACAAATTATATGATGTCATATACCTTATGATGATTAAATTCAAAGATAAAGTGTTTAAAAAATTTGTCTTAATCTTCTCATCAGATTCAACAATTGTGGAAGATTTGGTTTCAGAATTGCAGGAAAACTTTGCATAAAGTGAAGTCCCTAAAAGAAGCCATAAATCGTTAGTGCCACACACAAACTAGATTGTGCTTTATGTTCATTAGGAATAGAAGTTACATACCACAATCTCTGTCTATTCTATTTTCAGCATTACAACATTGGTGTATACGTAGTTTAAATTAATATTGATCACATTAAATATTGACAGTCAATGATCACACTACTATTTCATTTTCAACATTAAACTTCATAGTTAATAATCAGCCATTTAACCGACATTCTAAAAAAAAGCAAGCTTATGTAAAAATCTAAAAAGGGGGCAGAGGGAACTCAATGTTACTCATGAAGTAGTAACAAAGAAGTGGGGAGAACTCATCATCTCCAATATGGCATGATGACATGATGTATTAGGAATTTGAGTCTCCTTATTAATATTACTTTTTTCCTCTTCTATGCCAAATCATTTAAACCAAACTAAACGAATCAAATCGTTCCATTAATTGTGAATTTCCAAGAGTTACAAAAGATCAGATAGACGGGTCAGTTAATTAAGCAAGAATAGTGATTTTCGCAACCGTTGGCGACATGCGCTTTTATGGCAGATCTAAAACCGCCGCACCACTGCTAATGAGGTAGTTCTAACTGCCGTAAATTTCCTAAATAATCTCTATAACTTGTCTTTTCTTGTAGTGTAAAGTACTATGTGGCCTCAAATAGACCCAAGGAAGCGGTATGAGAAACTTCACCAGATCTTCTTTATAATAATCAAATATTACTATAAAATCACTCGTTAAATAAATTTTACCCTAAATCTAACTTATATGTAGCTGAGCCAAACTCATATGCTTCATTCTTGTGGGATGAATTATCAGACAAAAATATCTTTAATGTCATATGTTCTTCTATCTTGAACAAAATATTTTTTCCGCCCTTGCAATCTATATCACATAATGGTGTTGATGTTGTTGTTGTATTTTTAAAATAAATTTCCTATATTGTCAATCAAAGAAAACAGCATGGATTTCCTTGGCTGGCAACATTGAGAAATTTATTTCTAACACATGTTGTAAATTGCACACACAAAATGGTGACTGATAAAAAATCAAAATGGAAACATGATATGTTATTTTTAATTTTTTATCATTTACCATTTTTTTGGTACAAACATATTACCCTGGTTTACTATTTATTTTATTTTTATATTTGAAAATGAAAATACGTTTCCCCTCAGTTTTTTTAACAAAACCGAGAGAATATGTTACACAACTACAACAACAAATCTCTACCCTACATTCATAAAGTGACAACACTCAAGATATTACCAATATATCAATCCATAACAAATTATCTACATCCACCACTATATATCTTTCTTGTGAAAGCATTTTCCATAAAAAACATTTGCTCAAGATAATGAAATCTTGGAACTTAAAGAAGCTTGGAAAATTTCTCTATGATGGAATGCAAATGCAGAAAAAACATTTCCAATGATCGGAAAAAATAACTACAAAGTTGGAACATATAACTCCTTAGAAGTTGATTGCATGCAATTCATAGAACTTTAAAATAATGAGCATAAAATGTATCCAACAAAATCTGGATTACAACAGAGATGTGTTGTTTTCCAAGAATAACAACTACTATGATATGACTATATTTGTTATAATAATGTAATTTAATATTTTGTGTAAATAATGTAATGTTAAAAAAAAGGTTATTAACCTCGGTGTTTGTCATAAACTGAGGGTATAATTTTGGTGTGATTATTGAAGATATTGATCACCTTCCTTAAGCAAATCTTTATTGTCTATTTTATGAGTATCAACGCTCAAGACACTTCCATTAGTGATATGCATGAAACCTAATAGAAATCCATTATAAAAGAATTTTAAATATCAATAATTGTTAATTGAACAAATAAAATGAAAACTTTGAAGCGTAAAAAACTTGGTAAAGTTCTCTACGATGGATTGCAAGAGCAAAAAATAAATTGGGTTAAAGCACTACAAAAAAGATGCTTCTTATGAAAAAGCTTACACCTCGAACAATAGAAAATCGAGGTTATTTGTCCTAGGAGCGTCATGTTTTATTTTTTATATTTAAAATAAAAAACTTTTCCCCTAATTAGAAAACCGGGGGAACATATCTATAAGGGATTTCGCTTCGATAACAAGTGGCAGCATTTTATTTTAATTTTTTTCAATTTTTCAACAAGTATCTCTCACTTGGCGCATTTTCAAATTCCATTTAAATCTTTGTTAATATTTTTAATATTTTTTATTAGTATTTAACTCGGCTGCATGATCCAACAAAGAGGTATTATATTTTGCATTAGCAATTTCAAAATACTATTTTCAAAAGTCTTATTTTAATTTTTTATTTGTATAATTTATTCCCTCGGTGATTTACACAAAACGACGTGATATATATTTTAAATGAATTCCAAAAATATGGTGCTAGTTTGTTTTTTTATATTTTTATATTTTTTATTAATATTATCACGTCAAATTTTGTGTAAATCCGACGTGACACTTAATTTGAATGAAATACTTCAGACTACTACTATCTAGTTTCTAACTTTTAATTTGTCTATCAACACTCAAACGTCATTCCATCACTCTCATTTTGCAAAAAACCCTAGGCGATTTTCATAAAAACTCTTCCAACAAATTTTCATCAAACGTCATTTTTGCAACATGCTTGTTCATTTTCGCAACAGGTTTGTTCATCAAACATTTTTATTTCACTTTGTCTCTCGATCATTTCATTTAGTGTTTCTATGTTAGTTTATCTATTGATTATTTCGTTTAGGGTTACTGAAACGTTACTGTATGATTCAGGTCAGTCTCTTGATAGTCATGTCCAATTCAACAAGTACCTCCATACAACATCTTACGCAGGGCCATTCCCGACTTTTTAGAGGCCTTGGGGCAAATAAAAAAATGGACCCCTAATAAAAAATTGACTTTTTACTTGCCTCCAAAATGAAAAAGAATCATGGAGACAAGATTTAAAATATGAAGTCTTGGTTATTTTTAAAAACAAAAAGAATTTCAATGGATAAAAAACCATATGCAAATTATTAAAAAATTCAATATAGTAATATGATTAACATAATAAAGAATGAAAATCTTTTAAGGATTTAATTGCTCCAATTTCTTGGTAACAACCACCATCTCAAATAAATGAAAGTGGTGTTTTCTCTTACTTCAATTACAGAAAACTAAGTCATATGGAAAAAAATGTAGGAGTAGGACTAAACCATGTTTCGGCCCTAATACGCGAGTTTACCTGATTGGTAAAAAATTTATTCAAAAAAATAATCAAAGTACAAATGATTGTGAGTTTGATTTAATCATAAAAATTTAATAATAAATAAGTTAATTGTAAGATAAATTTTTAAATATTTAATTATAACATAAAATAGTCTCTAAAAGTTATAATAAAATAAATTAAAATGACAAGAGTTATAATAAATAACCATCGAGAATAAAATTTTATTTAAATATTATTATATATTTTAATTGATTATATAAAAATTGTTTTATAATTATTATTGGAGAAACTGTTTTATAATTGAAAATTTGGTATAAGCAAGGTATCAAACCGCCACCATTAAGCAAGGAAAATGCACACCGCTAGACCAGGAACAACGTATTGTCAATAAATTTCGCCAATAAATATATATTTTATTATTTTAGTATTATAATTTTTTAACTACCTTCCAAATTGAGGCTCCCATTTTATGAGGCCCTTGGCGGAGGGCCTGCTTGCCCGGGCCCAGGGCCGGCCCTGATCTTTCCGCAACCTCTGTTAATACAAAGCTTAAAAGAAAAACTAGAGGTACCACAATGTATATAAAGGTGAAAAAAGCCCATTCAACTGGTGTTCGCTACCTGGTTAGAGTTGATGTAGAAACCTGTAGGGTTTCTGGTGAACATGCTGATGATTTTTTGGGTTACATTGGGTTACAACATAGAAGTAAAGTGATTATTTTGATAGATAAATGGCATGACGTTGACGATGATTTGAAATACGACATATGGAACAATATCATCGTATTTATTTTGAATTTTATGCAATTAATAAAGTGATTTTTTTATTTAATACTAATTACATATCTATTGTGTAAACATATGAAGTGTTTTATGTTAGTCAAGATGATAAATATGTGAAAAAGAAAATGCTTGCATATTATGGTGAGTGTTGGAGGGACTTTAAGACATAACTCACCCATAATTATATTAAACATGGAGAAGATAAAGAAAAGACTCCATATGAGGTGTATTCATTTATTAATCAAGATGTTTGAGAGAAGTTCGTAGCGTATTGCATCACTTCCGCATTCTTGGCAAAGAGCCAAAAAGGAAAGGAAAATGGAGCTATAAATATCTATCCATATAGGTTTTCTCGTGGAGGATACCAAAGAATTGAAAAAATTTGATTGAAGAAAAAAGAAAACAAAAGGGAAGAAGAGATGAGAAGTTCTATAAGTTTTGATCACACTCAATCTCCACCATCATGCCACGATAAATGGAAGAGGATACATAAAAGAAAATACGATGAGTTCACATCAGATGCTACGTGTGAAGTATCTCAAAGGATTATAAGTATATACTTTTTTCAACAATATACATTTTAGTTAAATCAATTTGGTAAATATGAAATTTCATATGTGTTTGTAGGATGATCTGGTTGAACAACCCAAACTCAGCCTCTTCACTTTATAAGATCGTTACGACATCTTGGTAGAAGTGATTGGAATCAAGGAGCATCCTGGATGTGTTCATGGTTTTGGTAGAGGCGTTGGGTTCAAGGTACATTTTTGACACTCTAAATCATCTAGAGAGAAAATCAGTAAGAGAGAGGTTGAAGAGATTGTTTCTATTGAGTTAGGGAAGGAAAGGGAGAAGTGGAAGGAGGAGCATGATAGGATCTTAGAGGAGGAGAGAGCTGGTTGGAGATGGTATGGAAGAAATTATTGGAGCAGGAGAGGAAGAGGTTGTTACAGATGGTGTGGGAGAAGTTCTTGGAGGAGGAGATGGAAAGGTTGTTGCAGACGGTGCAGGAGAGTGTTCATAAGGAGCAAGAAGAGTGAGAGAGGATAAATGAGGAGAATGTGTCTGAGAAGTGTACCCGTAATGTGCTTAAGGATAAGCTATATGTTGTTGTTACTATTTTTTGCGTATTTTAGTTTTGGATTGTATTTATGTTGTTTTTATGATTGAGAAATTGAGTTTGTTGGATCTATTCAGCCATACAAATTCAAACTAGTTAGAAATTCAAGAGAATGTTTCAGTAGGTACTAGCGTGACACGTAGTTTTTCTGCCAACCAGGGCAGTGTTAAACCCTCACCACCAGAACAAGATTTCCTTAAAAGACTAGAGATGATGATGGCGAGTATTCCAGACCCAATTTTGAGTATTATATTAAGTCATGATCCATGGCAGTTATTCGTACTTGATAAGCTTATTATATATGAATTTTTGAAGGGAGATGAGGACCTAGACAATTCCATATTACAACTTTGGAGCCCGTAAGTATAGTGTTATGTTGATTTCCATTTATATTTATACGTTCTTATAATTTAACATAAATATTTGACTTTTCAGGTACATCCATGAGGTTTGTGCTAAAAGAAAGCTTCGAAACAAGTATTGTATCTTATATGCTTCAAAAATTACTCTTACTCACGATTCTCCAGGACACAATATCAAAAAGTATGTACAAGACAAGTTGAATAAGGATAAAGGGAACATCAAAGATTGTTATTTGGCCATGTTTTAGCACAATTAAGTATATATTAATTTGTGTTTTAATTTATAAATCAATTTTACCATATTTTTAATTATTCTGAATTGTTATGTAGTCGACATTGGCAACTATTTATTATATGTTCTAAGAGAAATACTATAGTTGTGTTTTGCTCGTTGCACTCTAGACTGCCCTAAAATTTTGAATGGATAAGTGGTGTTAATTTTAATACTCGAATTTTAACTTTATAATTGAATATTTTTTATTCATGTTTAATTTTAACTGACGTGCATGTGTAGAGTGATGGGGGAATAAAATACACTCACACAAAATTTACTTGGTAAAAATCCAACATATGTTTACCCAAAAGTAAGCATAAATTAGTTATTATTTTTTGTGTGTATTAGAGTGATTTAAATATATGAAAATTATTTGTAGTGGCGAAAATAACCTGACAATCATTCTTGTGGATTCTATGTTATGAGATACATGCTTCATATTGTCTCCGAAGGCATTACACAAGGATGGATGAAGAATAAGGTATTAGCTTAATCCATGGCCATATACTTCTTAAATTAATGTTGTTGTTTTTAACTTATCAGAATTTAAATTTTATTCTAATTATAGGAGTTTCGCAACCAAACTCCATACTTAAAAGAAGATATGTATAACATTCGATCACATTGGGCCAGTGTCTTCTTAAATTGTTATGATCCTCGACGACAATGATAGTTTTTATTAGTTTGTTGTAATCTTAATTTGTATATGAACAGAGATTTTGTCATTTTGATGTGCAAATATGTAAATGTCAGATGTGTCTGTCTTGACAATAATAATGTAAATTTGTACATTTGGTTTAAAATGATATGATATATTCCGATTTTATTTTATATTTTGTAGTTTCTATGTAAAAAATGATATAGGTTAATAGATTTATAACGACATGATACATGTCAGTGAAAATGATACATGCCAGTGAAAATGATATAGGCAAAAAAAATTATATAGGCCAGAGAAAATGATACAGACCATTCAAAATGATACATGAAAAAAATTATTTACCTTGGTTATTAAATAAAACCGAGGTATGCCAATACCTTATTACCTCAGATTTTAAATAAAATCGAGAAATATACGACACGTGCAACAAAATTTAGAAAATAAAAATATGCAGTTGTTGGGGATCAAACCTATGACCTTTTGAATTATAACCTCAGTTTTAAAAACACCGAGGTGTTAAGTGATAGTTTTTCATGTCACCTTTCGTTACGTCGCCTTGGTAGCCGAGGTTAAACATATTTCACAATCGACGTGACATACATTATTTATAGTAGCTAGGTGTGTATTCTTTAATAATTATTTTTTTACAGTGTTCTTCAATAATCATATATTTATTTTATTTAACTAACCCTTCAATAATCAAATAAATGCAAAAGGAATCTGGAATATATTGCACCCAACATTTTATCTTCTTTGGCATTTCAATGAAACGAGGATCCAACAACTAATCTTAACTAACAATGATGATGATGAATCAAATTCAATTTTTTTTATATATATTTACAAAAATATTATGTCTAAACAATGTAATATTCTGGATAAACAAGTAATTTATTAATATTCTGTAGTTTGTAATGAATTTAAAAAAACAATTTATCTTACCCCTCGATTCTATTGATAAATTGAGAGGTGTGACGCGTTAGTTTTAAAAATATTAAAAGTCCAGAAGTTGGGGTTCAAACCCATGTGCATAAGCATTTTCCCCTTGGTGATATAAAAATCGAGGGTTAATGTGGAAACTTTTCATGATGCCCTTCGTGACCTCCTTTATGTAACCGAGGTTAGATGTATTTCGCGTCCGAGGTGAAATGTGTTTTTTGTAGTAGTGGCTCTATGTGATTTACTCTAACATATGATGAACTCGTTTTCAATCTTCAAGTGTTGCTTTTATAGATGTATGAGCTAGGGATTTTTCATTTCTTGGATCATGAGCTTGAAAATATATCAAATCAGGCCCAAGGTTAAAATTAACAAAGTTCCTTCCTTTTCCTCCTCCTTCGTACAATATGAGAATCAGGTACAAGCATTGGTGGGGGAAAAAGTGTAGTATGGAATACTACAGTAATAGAGGATCAGGAGACACTTGTCCTTTTGTTGCATGGTGCATGCTTAGTAGGTGTACTACGAACAATTTTTTGTTTTCTAGCTCATTTTATCTTATTCGTTTAAATCAATTCTTTTTCCAGTGAATCTTTCTTCCATGTATGCCCTAAGAATCTAATTGTTTGTTTCTCTTTTCCTCTTAGCTGATTCCAACCTTCTACTTTATTTTTGACTCCCAATTGTTGCATCCGACTGTCTTGCCTGTGCTCATCATAACTAACCTTGCAACAAGCAACAAAAACATAAAAACTACAAAAGAGAGAACCTATTGTGCTCTTTGTAAAATACTGTAAAAACAATAAAAAATATAGTAAATTAAACTACCAAATGATAAATCAATAAGCTATAATCAAGAATTAGAACTTGTAATAACTCACAAAATATGGGTTATCAAGTATGTCTATAATGAATTCATTCTTAGCTCTTAATTTTGGCGATGCTTGGGTGGAAGGGGTGTTTGAGATTCGTCAGAAGGTGGTTAATCATTTGTCCAATCATTCTAGAGAACCTCTTCTTGATCAACCTAGGTTAGATAGGCATTTTACCATCTATCTTGGAGGAGGACTTAGTCTTAATGCCCATTTTATACTTTCTCAGATTGATAAGGTTGTTGGTTTGTATAATGTGAACAAGAGTCAGTGTCCTGATAGGTTCAATTTATCATTCTTTAGAAGGTTATGGCCCCTTCTTAAGGATGAAATTTGGATTATGTTCCATCAATTCCATCACTTTTCTCCTCTTTCGCCTGTTTTTTCTTCTTTCTTGTGACCTTGATCCCTAGGGTCGATTTTCCTTCCTACTTAGGAGATTTTAGGGCTATTTCTTTAGTAGGTACACTTTAAATTTTTAGAGGGGAGGCTCATTGGTTTTTTGGATAAACTTATCTCATTTAACCCGTCAACCTTCCTTAAGGGGAGGTTTCTAGTTGATGGGATTGTTGTTGTGAATGAGTTTGTGCATCTATTTAAGAAGAGCAAAAAGTCTTGTTTATTTTATAAAGTGGACTTTGAGAAAGCATATGACTTAGTTATTTGGTGGTCCTTTATGGATTATATACTCTCTAGTTTTTTTTAATGATAAGTGGAGAAGTTGGATTCGTGCTTGTGTTTTCTCTAATAATATTGAAGTATTGGCTAATGGTTGTCTTACCTAAGAAATTAGCATCCAATGAGGCTTGAAGAAAGGTCACCCCTAACTCCTTTCCTTTTTATCTTAGTAGCTGGAGGTCTAAGTGGGTTGTTTTCTAGGGATGTGGACTAGCATTTATTCATTGGTCTCTGAGTGGGTTCCTCAGAACTGGTGGTCTCTCCTCCTTAGTATGCAGATGACACGATTATTCTGGAGTATGCCTTCTTTGAGAACCTTTGGTACATCAAGGATATCCTTTATGTGTTTAATCTTGCCTTAGGCCTTCAGGTGAATTTTGCCAAGAGTATTCTCATCGGGGTGAACTTAGATTCTAGTTTCATTGACCTAGATTATGACTTCCTTTATTGTTATAAAGAATTTCTTCCTTTTAAGTACCATGGTATCCCGGTTGGGGATAATCCTTATTTGTCTTCTACGTGGTAACCCTTAGTTAGTCTCATTTCTATACGTCTTCACTCGTGGAGGCACATTGTAATACGGTGGGAGAATTGACTTGGTTGTTTTGTGTTTTATCGCAATTGTTGCAGATAGAAAGATCTGACATTGACTTTCCTTTTATCCAATAAAGGAAAGAGTGAACAGAATAGGAAAGACCTTTAAGAGAATTTTCTTGATTTCAGGGGGTAGGTTATGAAAAGGAAAGGTGTTAGCACCCTTTTCATCCGTAGTTATCTACGGGCTCTTAGTTGCTATCCCACTTTGAAAATGCTTTGTTTGAAATGTGTTTGTGATTTTTTGTAAGTATTTTTGAAAAGTTCCTTCTGTTGTACCCCAAAATCTGCCCTCTCATTTCTCAAGGAATCACCCTGGATCCTCAAGTTTGCTTCCATCCAATTCCAAGCCTTGAACTGTAATTTTTCAAGGAAATCATCCATAAGGGCAAAATCGTCAAAAGCACACTGAAAAGTCAAACTTTGACTTTCAGATCAAATTAAGTTTCAACAATTTTATTTCATCAAGACATGAGATTGATTCATCAAAAAATCAGGAGTCAGAAGTTACTTTGGAAAAAATCAAATTTTCTAAACATTTAGAAAATTTTCTGTGTTAAGAGTATGTGATACCTCAGAACTTCTGAGTTAGCCTCTATGCAAGTGCATTCAGAAGTTGCAAACACGGTCCAGAACATGACGCTTCAATCAGAACATGCAGAAGCGCTGCTCTTTGGTCAGAACATGACGCTTCAATCAGAACACGCAAAAGCAATGCTCTTTGGTCAGAACATGATGCTTCAACCAGAACATAAATCTTCAGCATATGGAGGCTATGTTCAACGCTCTGGTCAGAAGATGCCCCTTCAGCGTTTGGAGGTTACGTTTCTGATCTTCTGCAATCAGAACATCACCAAATCCCAAGACCTCGTTTAAACAACCTGTCGCACTGCTACAGTACAATACTCTAACCATCAGTTAATCCAGTCCACGCCTGCATTTTTCCAAATCTTGTGTTTGCACCAAATACAAAAAGCTGTGATAAAAAAGAAATGGAACAGTGTGCCAAAAGTTCAAACCCCATTTGTTTTCCCCCCCAAAACCACAACAAATTCATCTATAAATAATTTGCTCCGTCACACTTGCAAGGGGCTGGGCTTGGAGAGAGATAATCGTCAAAAAGAGAGAAAAAGAAAGTTGTGATACTGTTGGCTCCTAAATTTGACACTCTTGTTTTATCAATGTCAACCATTAAAAGCTGAAAGATGCTTTCGACTGGCTAAGTCTGTCGAAGTGCCCGTCGAAAGATGGCAAAATACTTAGAAGATTTCTTCCAAGGAAGAAGGCTGGTTGCCTTCGATGTCGAAGGAGTTTCTCGTCGAAGATGTCTCTTGACGAAAGTGTTCGATGGTTCAGGGTGGAGCCGTTTGAAATTCAAAGCTTTTGGAGGGAAAACGGTTTCAAGCAGTTACTACGTGCAAACGTGCAAGGATCTGGAGCGTCGAACGTGGAGAACGTGCCAAGTGGATTGATCTCGAAGCAGTGTAACTGCCCGGTGGTTACTTGGGATGTTTTAGTATAAATAATAGTAGTCATGTAGTTTCTCGCGGGTGTTCACAATTCTATACAAAGTCACTCATATAGATTCGAGTACCCAGCGTGTGAGAAAGAATTGTTGAGAAATGTATGTGTGAAACACCAATTTTATCAATTAAAGTCATTTACTTTTCCAGAAATTTACTTGCTTTCCTCTTTACATTCCTGTCGAAGCCTTTTACTTTAAGCCTTCTTTATTTTACCAAGCCTTTCCTTCATGCAATTTATTTAAAGCCTCTTTATGTTATTTAAAGCCAATTTATTTAAAGCCTTATCCAATTTAATCAAACTTCAAAATCAACCTATGTCATAGGATCAATCTGATCGATCCTGCGAGTAACCAAATAAGTAACCATTTGGAGGATCAGCGGTTGTTTACCAAAACCCGAGGTAAACAAATTGGCACACCCGGTGGGACCGTGTGTTGATTGTTGAAAATAATCTCATCTTTTCGAGTTGTATGTTATTGAGAAGTGGTAGAATATACACTAACGATAACAACACTGCCATAAGAAGGGAAGAGATGGCGAATCCGCCAAACAATAACGAAATCCCACAAACGAGTGTGGGAGCAACGGTTAGTATGACCGTAAGTGAAGCGACAAATGTTGGTTCGACACCAGCAGTATCGGTCACAACCACGGGGCCAATACCTTCGTTAACAGGCCCCAGGATACCTTTGGGAACCCCCCCACCAAGGGGAAATTTAGGCACAAGGCCTTTGGTTCCCCCAGGATTTATTCCATTCTATGGTATGCCAACTTCTGAAGTGGCAAGCCTGACGAATGCTGCGTCCACTTTTTCAGACCCTTTCGTGAGTGCCTCTTCGCCACTCCAAGGCTCTGGAGTAGGCATGGCGAATAGAAATAGGACCCAACTCTTAGGAGGAACGTCCCAAGTAGCCCATGGCCTTACAAATGCCTCGACAGCAGTCTTGAGGCAACAAATGGACGAAAGCAACCATGATATGGTGCAAATGTTGGCACAAACCTTGAGTACAGTGCTAAACCCTCTAATACAGAACACTACTCAATCGAATCAGCAAGTGACAGCGCAAATGACGCGTTTGGCTGACTTCTTTGGAGTACCCCAACCTATTCGACAGCCTCAAAGGGCGCAAATAAGGGGAAATCAGGGGATATTTTTAGAGGAAGAAACCACCATTAACCAGGCTCAACAGCCTGTCGAAGAAAACCTTAGGGCACGATTGGAACAACCTGTCGAAGAACCTAGGGTAATAACCCCAGAGGTAAGGTTAGTTAACAGAAACCAAAATGCTGACGAAGTGGTTCAGCATATCCAATACCAAAACATGGGTTTGGAAAACAATCTGGCAACCATGATCGAAAGGATCATGACTCAGAATGGGATGAACATGGGCTTTCGAAGGCCCAACTTTACATCTCCATTATCAGAATACGTGTTACAAACGGACTTACCTCCTAGATGCAAAGTCCCCAAATTTACTAAGTTCTCTGGGGACACGACAGAATCTACTGTCGAGCATGTGGCGAGGTATTTGATCGAAGCGGGTGACATTTCGAATAACGAAAACCTAAGGATCAAGTACTTCCCAAGTTCTTTAACAAAGAACGCTTTTACTTGGTTTACAACTCTCCCCCCCAATTCGATCCATCATTGGACCCAGTTGGAAAGATTGTTCCATGAACAATTCTACATGGGGCAAACCAAGATAAGCCTGAAAGAACTGGCCAGTGTGAAGAGACGTTTCACTGAACCTATAGACGAATATCTAAATAGGTTTAGGTTGCTCAAGGCGAGATGTTTTACACAAGTGCCAGAACATGAGTTGGTCGAAATAGCCGCAGGCGGTTTAGATTATTCCATTAGGAAGAAGCTAGACACCCAGTACCTAAGAGACATGGCCCAACTGGCCGATAGAGTTCGACAGGTAGAACGCCTCAAAGCTGAAAAAGCTAAGGCAACGAAAACTCACAAGAGAGAGAGGATAGCGTACGTTGAGATGGATGACGAAGATCTAGAATCCTTCGACAATACTTTAACTGTCGAAGAAGGAGAAGTTGACTTAGCAGAACTGAAACAAGGGCCACCATACTCTTGTAAACTATTAGTCCCCTCAAATGGGAAAAATCCCATTGGTCCAGAAAGGACCAACGATAGGTTCCCAAAAAAGACTTATAGTTTTGACATCACAAAATGTGATGAAATATTCGACTTGCTAGTTAAAGATGGCCAAATGATAGTACCCCCAGGGGTAAAAGTGCCTCCTCTTGATCAAAGAAAGAAGAGAGGTTTTTGCAAATATCATAATTTTTTGGGCCATAAAACTTCTCAATGTTTTCTTTTCAGGAATCTTGTGCAAGACGCTATCGAAGAAGGGAGATTGAAGTTTGCTGACAAATCCCCCATGGCTGTCGACTCAAATCCATTGCAGGCTGAAGCCCACTATGCTGAACCCTCTGAGGTGAACATGATAGAGGCAACCAGGATCCAGTCGAAGAAGCCAGGAATTACCATGGTCGAAGTCTCAAAGGACCACATCAACATGCCAATCTTTGGCAGTTTTTCTGGAAATTTATCCAGGAAGACAATTGAAGCTGTCCAGAAAGCGGTCGAAAACCCGAAGTCGGAGACCGCTGAAGCACAAAAAACTGGATCAAAACCCAGTTCCCACTTGGCCACTGTTCAAGGCCAGACGGAGAATCTGGAGGTACAAATGAAGCAGTTAACTCTTGCTAACAAAGATACAATGAATATCAACATGGTCGAACTTTCTGACCCAAAAGCATCAGAAGAGGCCATGAGGCAAGAACAAGCTAATAAGACTGCTTTCCCTCGGGAAAATGAAAACTTGGCAGATTTTTTACAAAGATGCCAGAAAAAGAAATCAGAGGTGATGCTGTGTCCAAGATGCAGTTCGATCTTTGATAAAAAAGCTGCTGAGCACATTCAAGGCGTAAGAGCAGCGAATAAGAGAAGGGAGAATGCTGACCTTCGACATGATCCCAGAAGAGGTTCTAACCAAGAAAAGAGGCCATTGACTTTTAGGCCTCCAACAAATGTGCCAGTAGACACTTGGTACAAAACCTCTGGCCGGAAAAGGCCAAGTGAGGAGAAATGGCATTCTTTCGATGTGCCAAGAGGTTCCTCTTTGACTCAAAAGAAAGAGCCTCAAGTTGCTGCACCTAAGGTTACACAAGTGTCCAGCAACTACAAAGGTAAAAATCCTATGTCTCGATCTCAATGGAGGAGATATCAAAGGAGACGAAAAGCTGAAAGGGAGGCTGCCAACGAACCTAAGGCAGAAACTAGTTCGAATGTCCCTCAAAGGAAACAAAGGAAGCCTCTAGAGAGAGAGCCAGTTACCAACAAGCTAGTTTGGCCTAACCAAAGTGAAGTCGAAGACGAAGACGATGCTGAGTCTGATGATACTTTGGACATAATGGTGAATATCGTTTCGGTGCTGCCCAGAGAATTCAATCGACAGGTAGAAGTCGAAGCAAGCGACTGGGAAGTGGAACAAGAAATGGCCAAACATAGGCCAGTGTGCTATTTTGTCATGGACAATGGCACTACTGAGGAACAAAATGGCTTCTTCGAGCCACCTACAGAGGCGATGAAAAATCACCTCAAGCCTTTATTCGTAAGGGCTAAACTCGAAGAAACTACTGTGAATAAAATATTGGTCGATTGTGGGGCAACCATCAATATTATCCCTCACTCTATGCTAAGGAAAATTGGCAAAAGAGATGAGGACATTAAGCCTCACAACATGGTCTTGTCGAACTATGAGGGCGGCATAGGGACCACCATGGGAGTGATCCAGCTAGATATCAAAGTAGGGTCGATCCTTCGACCAATGATGTTTATGGTCATATCGGCCAAACCTAACTACAACCTTTTGTTGGGCCGTGAATGGATTCATGGTGTTGGCGCTGTGCCTTCATCAATGCACCAAAGGCTGCTGCTATGGCGTCCAGATGGGATGGTCGAAAACATAGAGGCAGATCAAAGCTACTACCTTGGCGAAGTGAATCACCTGGGTTTGGCAGATTTCGACAAGAACTTGGCTCACATAGTGCCATGTCTAACACCTGACTTCGACATGGCGCCAGCGCCAAACACCTTTTGTTCCCTATACCTGCATCCTGAGCATGGTTTCAAATGGGACAGAGAAGACTTGTCCTACATAGACTTCAGTGGGTTGACTGATATCCAACCAACTGGTTGGGGAAGTGAATTCAGTGATAATGACTGAGTCACAATCTTTGAAGCGAATTTCGGCTTATGTAGCCGAAACCAAGATGATAACGGCTCTCGAAGCCGAAGTAAAGTACATGGCCACACAGGCCAATGATCAACAATTATCTGCTATAGGCCCAGGAAAGGATTTCGATCCAAAACCTCCTGATATCATGCCAGAAGAAATGCAGGAACAGAGGCTCGACGCCATCTATGACGATGAGCCTTTGGGCTTCGAAAAGGACCCCTTGGCGAACAACATTAAAATGTTAGCGCAAGACCCTTTAGAAGAAATCAACTTAGGCGAAGGATCAGAGAAAAGGCCAACTTACATCAGCGCCAAAATCGATCCAGAACTTAGGTTGGAAATAATCCAATTGCTGAAAGAGTTTAAAGACTGTTTTGCATGGGATTATGACGAAATGCCTGGTCTCGACAGAGGATTGGTAGAACTTCAGTTGCCAATCAAACCTGGGAAGAAGCCAATCAAGCAAAATCCAAGGCGCTTCGCTCCAGAAATACTGTCGAAGATCAAAACGGAGGTCGAAAGACTTCTGAAATGCAAATTCATCCGTGTTACAAGGTATGTCGAATGGATTGCAAATATTGTGCCAGTAATTAAGAAAAATGGTATGTTAAGGGTGTGCATAGATTTCAGAGATTTGAATGCTGCCACCCCCAAAGATGAATATCCTATGCCTGTGGCGGAAATGCTAGTCGATTCTGCCGCTGGTTATGAATACCTGAGTATGCTCGATGGTTATTCAGGATATAATCAAATATTCATTGCTGAAGAGGATGTGTCGAAAACAGCTTTTCGATGCCCTGGGGCCTTAGGCACTTACGAATGGGTAGTGATGCCTTTTGGTCTAAAGAACGCTGGGGCAACGTACCAGCGAGCAATGAATACTATCTTCCATGATTTTATTAACACTTTTATGCAAGTATATATTGATGATATTGTTATAAAATCTGTTTCCAGGAAGAATCATATTGACCACCTTCGACAATCATTCGAAAGAATGAGAGAACATGGTCTGAAGATGAACCCTTTGAAGTGTGCGTTCTGTGTGAAAGCTGGAGATTTCTTGGGCTTCGTTGTCCACAAGAAAGGAATCGAAATCAACCAGAACAAGACGAAGGCAATTCTGGAAGCGAAAGCGCCATCGAATAAGAAGGAATTGCAATCTCTCTTAGGCAAGATAAATTTCTTGAGGAGGTTTATATCTAATCTAAGTGGGAAAGCTCAGGCCTTTTCACCCTTACTTCGACTGAATAAAGAGGGGTTCGAATGGGGGCAAGAGCAACAAGAAGCCTTCGACAAAATCAAAGGGTACCTCACTAAGCCACCTATTTTGGTGCCTCCTTGTAGCAATAGGAGTATGAGATTGTACATAGCTGCATCCGACAAAACTCTGGGAAGCATGTTAGCCCAAGAGGATGAGAATGGAGTCGAAAGACCCATTTATTATCTCAGTAGAGTTTTGAATGATGCAGAAACTAGATATAGCGAAGTTGAAAAATTGTGTCTATGTCTGTATTTCTCTTGTACAAAACTCAAGCAATATATAAAACCAGTTGATGTTTATGTTTCGTCTCATTTTGATGTTTTCAAATATATGTTGTCGAAACCTATCTTGCATAGTCGAATTGGCAAATGGGCATTAGCATTAACTGAATACTCCTTGACCTTTATGCCTCTTAAGGCAGTAAAAGGACAAGTGGTTGCAGATTTCATAGTCGACCACTCAATTCAAGTCGAGGATATTAATTATGTGGAGATAGAGCCTTGGAAATTCTACTTCGATGGTTCCAGCCATAAAGATGGAACAGGGGTAGGAATCTTGATTATTTCTCCAGATAAAATTCCAACAACATTCAAGTACAAAATATCAGGTTCTTGTTCGAACAATGAGGCTGAGTATGAAGCTCTAATTACTGGCCTTGAGATATTGTTGGAATTGGGGGCAACTCGAGTCGAAATAATGGGAGACTCAGAGTTAGTCATTAAGCAAGTCACAAAGGAATATAAATGCATAAGGGATAATCTCATTATGTACTTTGTGATAGCAAATCGTTTATTGAAACAATTCGAAACGATCAATATTCGACACATACCCAGAGTCGAAAATCAAATAGCCAATGACTTGGCACAAATTGCATCTGGGTATAAGATTTCAAAAACGAAATTACAAAGAGCAATCGAAGTTCGAGAAAAGATAAAAGCAACTTGTCTATCACCATCAGACTTGGAAACGACGAGACTAGGATATGCTGATCACAGTAACTTCGAGATTTCGTTCATTGATAATTTGTCAGAGCAAGATTGGAGGAAACCCATTGTGGATTATCTTCAAAATCCAGGAGCTTCGATAGAACGAAGAACAAAGTATAGGGCGTTGAGTTTTGTACTCATGGGTAATGAGTTATTCAAGAAGACGCCTGAAGGGGTGTTGCTGAAATGTTTAAGTGAGACTGAAGCATACATAGCCCTTTCGACTACGCACGCTGGGGCATGTGGGGCTCACCAAGTAGGCCATAAGATGAAATGGTTGTTGTTTCGACAAGGACTATATTGGCCCACTATGCTGAAAGATTGTGTTGAGTTCGCCAAGGGTTGTCAAGAGTGTCAAGTCCATACAGGCATCCAACATGTACCAGCAAGCGAACTTCACTCGATAGTGAAGCCTTGGCCCTTTAGAGGATGGGCGTTGGATCTCATTGGAGAGATTCGACCAGCATCATCAAAGAGTCAGAAATACATATTGGTAGGCATTGATTATTTTACTAAGTGGATCGAAGCTGTCCCTTTAGTCAATGTAGACCAAGAAAATGTCATTGAATTTATTCAAAAGAACATTATCTATAGGTATGGGATCCCTGAGACGATAACAACTGATCAAGGGTCAGTTTTCACTGGTCGAAAGATGCAGGAATTTGCTCAGGAAACAGGTTTCAAACTCCTAACATCAACGCCTTATTATGCACAGGCGAATGGTCAAGTCGAAGCAGCTAACAAAGTGGTGATTGGCTTGATAAAGAAACATGTTGGGAAGAAACCAAAGAATTGGCACAAGACGTTAGACCAGATTTTATGGGCTTGTCGAACGTCCCCAAAAGAAGCCACTGGTACAACACCGTATAGGCTAACTTTTGGCCATGATGCAGTGTTACCAGCAGAAATCTGTCTTCAATCTGCAAGGGTTCAGAGGCATTATGATATTCCTTCTGAAGTTTATTGGAACATGATGTTGGACGAACTGGTGGATTTAGACGAAGAGAGATTACGCGCTCTCGACCTACTCAGGCTTCAGAAGAAAAGAGTAGAAGACTCTTATAATAAAAAGGTAAAACCTAAGGTATTTTTGCCTGAAGAACTAGTTTGGAAGGTAATTCTTCCCATGGATCGGAGAGATCGAAGCATGGGGAAATGGTCACCCAAATGGGAAGGACCCTTCAGAGTTATCCAAACTTTTTCTGGTGGAGCCTATGAAGTCGAAGAGTTAAGTGGAGATAAAAGGCTCTTGAGAGTAAATGGTAAATATTTGAAAAAATACAAACCTATACTTCAAGAGATAAAAATAAAATAATAAAAGAACAAGACTAAATTAACCATAAAAATGCCAAAATGGAAATTTTATAAATTTTAGCCAAGATGGCAATTGTTGTCGAATATGGATTACAAAATATGGTTACAAAAGAGAATCAATCAAAAGGGAAGAGAGTCCTTGAGTCGAAGATACTTGGCTTGCTGCAGCTCCAACCTCTTCTTGCACCAGGCGTTCTCCTGCACTAGTTTGGCAATCTGAGCGTCGAGGCTTTGGGCCCTCTCAGCGAATTCCAGGCCTTGTTTGATCTCAGTTTGGCTCTCGGTGTCTGAGATGGTCGAAAGAAGTTCCTCCTTGCGTACAGTGTTGGCGTTTATCTTCGCCTCTATTTCTTCGATTTGTGCCCGGAAGGAAGCGTTCTCTCGATCAATGGCATCGACTTCTTCCTGCGTAGATGCTCTTTGCTTCGACAACTCCGCAATTCGAGAAGTCGAATACGATACAGCAGTCCACGCAGAGGAGCTTTTGCCATACAACACCTCAAGCTGACTGTTAAACCCCCTTTGGCGCCTGTAATCTGCTGAGACTTGATCAATCATAGAGTGTAACTCCATGATCAAGCCTGAGACTTCTGGGGCTACAGCTTCAAAGTCGACAGCATTCAAGACCTCTTTCAAGCATGATGGAGCAGTGGGGTCCCCCTCTAAAGCCTTCATCAAGTCCCTCTTGAAGAACTGGGCCTTAACCTTCGCCAAAGCATCATCAAGGGGAGAAGTTTCAGTAGACTTCCCCGACAGGGTAGGAACTTCCTGACTAGCGTCAGACGAACTCTTGCTCTCGATGATTGCGTTGAGGTAGCTAACAGGGTCAGTTTGTTTCAAGAGTTCCAAGTCCTCTTTCGACCTGTGCTTCGTTGAGGTAACCCTTGCAACAACATTGTCTTGGGTTTGAGGTTCTTGAGTGTTAGGTGCCTCGACTTGTTGCTCTTCGACTCGGATTGGGGCAGTACCAGCGTCGACTTGTGGCTCTTCGCTAGCATCATCCTGGTGCCCTTCGCCAGCGTCATCTTGGTGCTCTTCGCTAGCGTCACCCTGGTGTCCTTCGCCAGTACCACCTTGGTTATCTTCGTCAGAAGCATCTTGATTTTCTTCGCCAGCATTGCCTTGGTCCCTTTCTTCATGATTCTCTTCTGACAGATCCACCACCTGGACCGCTTCTGGCTGTTGTTCCTCCACCAGAGGTTCCTCTGTTGGTTTTTCTACCGTTTCAGCATTGGCCTCATTCTCAGTATGGGCTTCGTCATTTCCCAAGCCTTTTTCCTAAGGCCTGCTAAGTTCAGCAGATTCCAGCGTTTCTGAGGTCCTTGGCGGAGAACTTTCAGTAGTGTCCTGAAAAAGAAAAGAAGACAAATCTTCAGAGATCGAAAGAGACACAATCGAATATGGGTATCTATACCTAAATTATAAAAAGGTCTAAGGGATTACCTGTGGATTAGCTTCAGCCTCAGGGCTGGAATTGTCGCTTTCGAAAGGCTTGTTAAGAAGAATGTTTAGTTCCTCCTCAGTTGGCTCCTCGATGATCACTGG
This sequence comes from Vicia faba, assembly GCA_948472305.1. Taxonomy (NCBI): domain Eukaryota; kingdom Viridiplantae; phylum Streptophyta; class Magnoliopsida; order Fabales; family Fabaceae; genus Vicia; species Vicia faba. The sequence goes on from OX451739.1 coordinate 1,384,801,754, forward strand.
AGGTGGCCTAGGCTTTCTCACAGCAACCTTTATTCTGACGGTTCGACCTTCAGGAGCAGGAGCAGGAACAGGAGCATCCTTCGTCAACTTTCGCCTTTTTAAGGGGGCAGGAGGAGAATCGCTTTCTTCATCGCTCCCAGATTCGACCACCAGTGCTGGCCGTTTCTTGGGCGAAGGTGCCTAGAAAACCAATAGGAATTCGATTGAATAATTTCATCGAAAGTGAAAAGTCGAAAGCCAGGAAAAAATGATGAAAGTCTGGTTACCGATATAGAAGGCTTCTTCGAAGAGCCTTCCCCCTGTTGGTTGCTTATGGTCTTCGCCGGCGCTGTAGTCTTCACCGGCGGTGGAGGTTTTGTTGAAGGGCCTCCTCCCTGTTGGCCTTCTGTAGCCTTCTTGGCTACAGGCTTTCGAACAACTGAAAACAAATAAAAAGTTAACAGGCTAGCAGTCGAAAGAAAGACAAAAAGTAATGTGAGAGCATGAACTTACATTTCTTTATTTTGTCCAACACAAGGACAAAAGACTTCTGCAGCTCATCCATGAAGTCCTTCTCGTCGAAGAAGTACTCAGCATAATAGCTTTTCCACCACTCCTCGAAGGATGGTGAACAAAGAAAATTGAGCTGGTAGTCAAACAACGAGAGGACTGTTCGACCAGCATATCTTCTGATATGCTTGATGGCAGCTTCTTCTGTGTAATCATTGCAGAAGTACAGCATGGACTTCTCTCTTTGAAAAATCGGAGAAGGTAGGGTTTGGATAATACCAAACTGGCGAGATACCAGGTTTGGTTGATATGCAATCAGACTCAAATGAGTCTTTGAGCTCTTGAATCGAAGAGGCATGATCCTTGGTGTAAGGAACGCCTCCCAAAGTATTGTATGTTCATCGACATTAGGACCACTCAACGTCCTTGGATGTGGCCTTGTGAACCATGCTGGGCCTACCTGCCGTCGAGCAAATGGAGCCATAGTTGAAACAAACTCCTTCCTTCGAGCAAACATTAGAACGAAGTTGGTGAAGGTTTGCTGAAACTCCAGTCCATCGTCCATAGGTGTCAGCAGAGCCAGCTTGGTTCCTTCGACGCGGCTATTCGCTATCGCTGGAGCCTGTTCATTTATCTGAACCTTCTTGGGCAAGAAAGATTCTAAAGTGGCGTTGAGCCACAGTTGGAGCAGCCAAAAAGGCCCAGCAAGTAGCAAACTGGCCCTGTCCTCGATATGTTTCAGAAGAGTTGCCCCATTGCTGATTGAATCATAGAGGCTAGCCAGAATCAGTTCTGCCAAACAGATGTTTTGGCGATGATGCAGTTGAGTAGCAAGAGTGACCATCTTTTTGGTCACCTGTAAAGACTTCGAGCAAAATACAAAGCGAGTCAGCCATAAGGCTAGAAACGCTATGTGTTCGACATCCGACACAGCATATGTCGACCTGTCATGATAATGGTTGATGAAAGTGGTGTATGTTGGTTTGGTCTCAGAGAAGCCAATTTGGTCCTCCGACATCTCCTCCGGATCGAAGTAATCCCCGGTGGGTCGAAGGCCAGTAATAGCGGCCACATCGAAGAGTGTGGGGGTTAGCATCCCACAGGGGAGATGGAAGGTAAAGTGGGAGTAGTCCCAGAACAGCAGAGAAGCTATCAGCATCTCCGGGGAATAGTTCAAACCTGTCTTCGACAGCATCACTAGGTCGAAGATCCCCATATCCTTCCAGATCGAAGTTTGGTGCTTCTCCATCTTTACTAGCCAAGCAACGTAATCTGGGGTAAGGTTAGGGCAAGACCTGAAGACCCTAACACCTCTGTTGAAGAAGCGGAGGTCGATTTTTTCACGTGCAGGGTCTTCATTGTCTTCTGCGTCTTTCTTGGCGCATGCGACTGGTTTGAGTTTCTCGACTATCGGGAAATAGCTCTTGATCTTCAGAGCCTCAGAGATACTTGGATTCATGGGGCCAGACATTGCAAAGATCTGGTTGGAGTATCCAACCGGGATCATCAAGTGGCGTGAGTAGGCATCGCGAACGGCGATATCCGAGGGTTCAGGAACTCTTCGTTTGCCTGTAGAATTTACTACCGGAGCAGTGACGAAAACCTTGGGTTTAGCATTTTCAGTTGCTACAGTAGCGCCAGGAGCATTGGAAGCAGATGCCATTGTTAGAGTTGAGGTTGAAGACGAAGTGAAAGAGGAAGAGTTTCTGCAAAGATAACAGGCTTGTATGAAAACAGAGAAGTTTGAAAGGCTAGATGGCGTAAAAAGTCCCACAATGGGGTACTTGCTGCTATTTATAGTAGTGTGGAAAAATCCCCAATAACGAGGACATTAAATGCCATTTAATTATTGCAGGAGTTAGTGGGACGCGTGGCAGCCCCCTGTTGATTTAGCCGTTTCTGCAGAAATAGAGGGACGCATCGTGCGTCCTCGTTTTTGAGAATTGTCATGATGACAAATTCTGAAATGACGTTTGGTACTGCACGCCGTACTGAATGTGACGTCCTAGGTACGGAACAATGATGGTTTTCTTGGGATTGACAATAGTTGGTAGAAAACAACAAAAAGTGCACAAGTTAATTTGTGACTAAGCATAAAAAGACAAGTGTCGAATGGCGTTTTCAAAGAATGCCTTTTTCTGTCAGAGTCGAAATAAGGCATTCTTGGGGGGCAATTTGTTGGCTCCTAAATTCGACACTCTTGTTTTATCAATGTCAACCATTAAAAGCTGAAAGATGCTTTCGACTGGCTAAGTCTGTCGAAGTGCCCGTCGAAAGATGGCAAAATACTTAGAAGATTTCTTCCAAGGAAGAAGGCTGGTTGCCTTCGATGTCGAAGGAGTTTCTCGTCGAAGATGTCTCTTGACGAAAGTGTTCGATGGTTCAGGGTGGAGCCGTTTGAAATTCAAAGCTTTTGGAGGGAAAATGGTTTCAAGCAGTTACTACGTGCAAACGTGCAAGGATCTGGAGCGTCGAACGTGGAGAACGTGCCAAGTGGATTGATCTCGAAGCAGTGTAACTGCCCGGCGGTTACTTGGGATGTTTTAGTATAAATAATAGTAGTCATGTAGTTTCTCGCGGGTGTTCACAATTCTATACAAAGTCACTCATATAGATTCGAGTACCCAGCGTGTGAGAAAGAATTGTTGAGAAATGTATGTGTGAAACACCAATTTTATCAATTAAAGTCATTTACTTTTCCAGAAATTTACTTGCTTTCCTCTTTACATTCCTGTCGAAGCCTTTTACTTTAAGCCTTCTTTATTTTACCAAGCCTTTCCTTCATGCAATTTATTTAAAGCCTCTTTATGTTATTTAAAGCCAATTTATTTAAAGCCTTATCCAATTTAATCAAACTTCAAAATCAACCTATGTCCTAGGATCAATCTGATCGATCCTGCGAGTAACCAAATAAGTAACCATTTGGAGGATCAGCGGTTGTTTACTAAAACCCGAGGTAAACAGATACCTCCATAAAAAAAACCCAGAATTCCTAAGCAGAAAACCAAAACCTTTGTTCTTCCCTTGAAGTAAAAGAACTTGGCATTTCCTCCTTCGTTGCTCTTGCTGACTCCAGAATATCTGAGGGTAGCAGCTCAAGTCCCAGACACACACTCTAGGTTCAAGGTAAGTCTCCCTGACTTTGCATCTTCTCACTCAGAACATCATTAAACATGTCAATATCATAGTGTTAATATTGTCCATACCACTGCGTAAGTAGAAAGACTCAGGATCAGAACTTTCTGATCATGGCTAGACTCAGGATCAGGATCAGAACTTCCATAAACTGTTATGCTTTTATCCTTCTGATTTGTTGTTTGATGAAAACTGAATAACTTATCATTGTGCTAATTGATGTAAGGAAAGAGTTGAAATGTAACACAGAACTTCTATTTTTCACTCACCATTCTAACACATAGAACTTCTAGGATTTTCTCACTGTTTAAGCACACATAACTTTTTAGTTCTCTTCACTGCTTTAACACCTAGAACTTCTAATTCTTACATGCTGATAATGCACTAAACTGCTAATGTTTATTCACTGTTTTTAGCATAGCACATAACTTCTGACTTTTGGGCTCTCTGTCTGAATACCACCCAGAATTTTTGTGTTTTCCCTCTAACGTTTCTTGTAGGACCTCATAGTTTACCAACTCAGAACTTCTGATGCCCATTGACATTTCCCATTGAGTCACAACGCTCCTGACTCCAGAACTTCTGATCCCTGTGGTTTCGCTCACAACAACACGCTTTTTTTCAATTCTTTCATTTATTTTCCTTTTTATCATTTTTTATATTAACCTTTTTTTTATTAAAATAAAAAGGCATAAAAATATTTTATTTTATTATTTAATTAACTTAAGACTAAAAACCATTTTCTAAAACAAGTCCTTTTTCTTTCTTATATTGTACATTTCAATATGGTTGTAAGAGTAACTTAGGATTTAATTTTATTTTCAACCCCCATTAATAAATATGTACCCCATCCCCCTAATGATTGTAATAGTGTAGGATATTTACTTTCCGCACTTTTATCGCTTTAAAATATATTGCTAGTAAATAAGATGTATGGCAAGATAAAATCAACAAATAGATGTCTTTCAAATACAAGACAAAATACATGCAAACTAACACACTTGCACACTAGCACCCTTAAGGTTAACTCCACTTGTTGCTTAAAAATGGACATGTTATGCATGTGGGATGTCTTAGCACAAACAAAAATATAAGATCATAGTCCCTCAATGACGCTATCAAAGTTGCCTTTCGAAATGATCTTAGTCCCTAAAGAAAAGTGCTAAGTCATCTCACAACATTGCTATCATGGTTATACGATGACCCAACGCCCGTCCCTTCACATCCAACGATGGGGCTTCTTACCAAATAAATGGTAAGATAGCAACATCTAAAGGAGGAGGAAAAGCACATCTAAGACCTTTTGACTAGATAGGTCCGCTCTCAGTTACTCGCTTTATCACAACAAAAAAACACTTTTTACACCAACACTTTCATCTTGAAACATTTTCAAAAGACAAACACTTTGTATGCGTTCTTATAGAAACGAGAGCCGTTACAAAGAAAACACCTTTTCAAAATCACTTTCAAAAACATGTCCCACAAACACCTCTTTGAACTATTTTGAAAACAATACTTTGTACGCGTTCTTATAGAAACGAGAGCCATTACAAAGTTACATTTTCAAAATACTTCCAAAACCCACATCACAAGCACACATTCAAACAAAAGCAAGTGATCTAGCGAATAACTAAGAGCCCATGGAAAACCATGAATGAAAAGGGTACTAATACCTTCCCTTTTCATAATCTACCCCATGAACTCAAAAACATCTCTAAAGGTCTTTCCTGTGCTTTTTCACCTTTCCTTTTGGATAAAAGAAAAGTCGGTGGCAACTCTTGCTAAACCGCAACATTTGCGAACATAAAACGCAAAACAATCAAGTTAGTTCTCCCACCGTATCATAGAACTGGCGACTCTGATGGGGACTATTCTTAAAAGTGGGGTTACCTTAGGGTTAGATCACATGTACTTGCCTTCATTTGTCTGAATTTCTTGCTTTACATTATTGGTTCCTTGTTTGGGTTTATTTTGATCCTCTACCCGGATCTGGGGCACCTTTTTAGGTAAGTAGCAATAGATTATGGAAACTGTATGGCATAGACCGACATGTTTGAAACAATGGCTACGTTAGTGTGACGCATTTGTAGGTACCGGTAACCCTTGTGGTGAATCGAGGAGAATACGGGGCCACTGAGTGGCGTCATGAAGCACTAACTGACTTTAGAACCCTAATTGAACAACTTGGCCGTTAGGACGTAGTGAGATAACCGATTTTGGTGTAGAGCTAAAAATTGGTTGATACTCGATACTACACTCATTGAGGCTGGACTTTTGGGATATCTCGGCTGCAAGAAAAGATTGATTGTGCTGAGACAATGCCTAAGAGAAAGGTCGGTGATATTGAGATCCTTTAGAACCCAATCACTATTACTAGGACAGGTTGAGCTAACTAAACTTCAAGAGGGTACTTACCTACAAACTCCATGCAAGCCTAAACCTAAGGACTTGTCTGCTTTGTGTGTATATATATCTACTTGTACATAACATCATAAACATCATGAGCATCCTACGCATGCTCACTAACCATTTTAAGGATTTAGAAATTTATCTTTGTTTTTGTCTTGTAGGTCATGGATTCTGTCCGAAGAAACACCATCCGAATCAGCTTTGTAAAAGCACACCCGCAACTTCAAGAGTTAGCCTCAAGAGTTCCCGGGGATTCTCCTTTTACCAATAAATAAGGTCGACTCCTCAGTTTGGCTACATCCAGTTTCCAAGAAGAAATGATGTGTGTACGTTCCAATTCTTTGATCCCGTACATCATTGTTTCACCTTCCCGGACTTTCAGTTGGTACCTACATTGGAAGAGTTCTCTCTAATCTTAGGGGTTCTCGTGCTTGATCAGATACCGTTAACCGAACTAGAAGGGATTCCAAAACCTGAAGTTATCACTGAAGCTTTGCATATGAAGAGAGCCGGTGTCATAGCCAATTGGGAGACAAGAAGTGGGGTTAAAGGTTTCTTAGCTAAGTTTCTATTGGAAAAGGCTCGTTCACTCTGGGATGACATGGATTTCCAAGCTTTTGAAGACATCCTGGCTCTTCTCATTTATGGTTTGGTTCTGTTCCCCAACTCGGACCAATTCATAGATGTTAACATCGTCAAAGTCTTTCTCTCTCGCAACCTCGTACCTACCTTATTGGGAGACATCTTACATTGTCTTCATACCCGCACCATGAAGAAGAGAGGCACTCTTTTGTGTTGTGTTCCCCTACTCGCCAAGTGGTTCACTTCACACCTACCTCAATCCGTATTGAAGAACGAGCGAAGACTGGCATAGTCTCAAAGGATGATATCCCTTGCCCACTCTGATATCCATTGGTGCTCGAAATCCTTGGAAGATGTCTCTATCATTGACCGCTGTGGGGAATTCCCTAACGTCCCTTTGCTTGGTATTAGGGGAGGTATCACCTACAATCCCTGCTTAGCTCTTCGACAGTTTGGGTATGCCCTAAGAGACGACCCTCATGAGATGCTCATTCAAGGTCTTGTGTTCGACTACGACAAGGAAGACCAAGGTTATCGCCAGAGGTTTACACGAGCATGGAAAATGGTGAACAAGGTGGATAGTAGGATTTTGGGACGCAAAAACTCTATCCCACTCGATCCTTACCTTAGGTGGGTACGGGCTCGTGCTCAAAGTCTCTTAATGCCTTACCCTTCTATCCTCCCTGTTATCATAGAGCCTGTTGTTGTAGGAGATGTCTCATACACTGTCCTTCATCCTGACATGCCCACCTCCCTCGAAGAATTACAGAAATCCTGGGTTCAGTTGAAGGAAGAGCGAGACACCTTTGAAGCCTAATTTTATGCCAGTGAGAAGAAGGTTCTAGAACTCACCAAGCAACTTCATGAAGAACGGAATCTAAACGCCTACATTGCGCCAAAGAGGATGCGTTCAACCTTTTTGTCTTAGGAGTTTTGTTGCATCTTTGTTTCTTTCATTGTAAGCCCAAAGAGGCATAATGTACTCAAACTTGGATTTATTAACATGACATGTGTTCCTTTTTTGGTCTGAACAAATTTAAATCTCTAAATTCCTTGAAATCATTGCATACGCATACCATCCATGACATTGCATAAACAGGTTCTGTTACAGGTTTCTCATCTCCTCCGCTGTTTATTTCAAGCAGATATGTCTTCTGAACAGAGCATCAAAGATCTTCAGGCACAAAATGCCCAATTTCAACAAATGATCGTAACTCTAGCAAAAGGGCAGGAGGATCTGAAGACCCTCATCCTGAAAGAGAAAGAGAAGAAGAAGAAGAAGAAGAAGAAGCGTGTCGGTGCCCTCAATATGGGCAGAAGATTTGGGGGGCCATTAAAGCAATAAGTTGATGTGAATTCCTCATCCAAAGAGGGGAAAAATCAAGAGGGGCAGACAAGGGAAGAGGACCCTAGTCCTGAAGTCTTTGACAATGATACCGACTACAATGATGAGCAGTATCCTCCCACTGAGGATGGGTACAAGCAGTTAGAGGATCGGTTAAGTGCTATGGAGATCTAGAGAATACCAGGGTTGGATTTTGAAGAATTAGGATTGGTTTCAGGAGTAGTCATCCCGCAGAAATTTAAGGCTCCAGTTTTCGCAAAGTATGATGGGGTGTCTTGCCCGAAGCTTCATCTCCGTTCCTATGTAAGGAAGATCCAACCCCACACCGCTGATAGAAACTTGTGGGTCCACTTCTTTCAAGACAGTCTGTCAGGGACTCAGCTTGAATGGTTCTACCAATTAGAGGGAATCAATGTCTGAAACTGGGAGGATCTTGCTGCCGCTTCTTACAAGCAGTACCAATATAATGCCGATTTGGCCCCTACTCGTACTCAACTCCAGAGTATGTCCATGGGTGCAGGTGAAGGCTTTAAGGACTACGTGCAGAAGTGGAGAGATTTGGCTTGGAGAGTCCAACCCCCTTTGTCTGATAGGGAGTTGGTCGACATGTTTCTTGGGACGTTGTCTGGTTCATTCTTCAACCATTTGATCGGTAGCTCATCGACTGGTTTTACTGAGTTGATATTAACTGGAGAGAGGGTAGAAGCTGGGATTCGAAGCGGTAAAATATAGAAAGATGTCTCTTCAAGCTCAGTAAAGAAGCCATTTACTGGTAAGAAGGAAGCCAGCGCCATCTATAGCCCGAGGGGCCAAAACAGGGCTAAACATCGTCAGACAGTAAGTGCCGAAATGATACATAGACCTGTAGTTACTCCACAACGCAACAATCAACAAAGGGTGGAAAGACCACAAAAGAAGTTTACCCGCATCAACATGACATTAGCTGAAGCGCTACCCCATCTATTGAGATCTAACTTGGCAACTTTAAGAGAGGCTCCCAAAAATCCTAATACCTCCTCTCCTCGTTACAATCCAAACGCTCGGTGTGCCTACCATTCTCAGAGTCCTGGTCACGATACAAATGATTGCTGGGCTCTAAAAAGTAGAGTACAAGATCTGATTGAAGCCAAGGAGATTGAGTTCGACGCTCCGGAGAAGCCCAATGTCATAACTGCTCCCATGCCTAAACACAACCATGGAGTTAACTCCATTAACACCAATCTGTTTGTGACCTCAGATGACGAAATTTCTACTCCTCTTATGACCGTTAAGAAGAATTTGCTGTTGGCCGGTTTATTTTCGGGTTATGGTGAAGGTTGCCATATGTGTTCATTTCTACCTTCCGGTTGCCATTTGCTGAAGATAGGTGTCCAACGCCTGATGGATAACAGAGAAATTTTGTTCGAAAAAACTTTAATTCCAAATGTTCTGTGTGAAAATATTGCTATTATAACCATTTCTGCCAGTCCTTCCAAGGTCTCCTCGAGAAAACCTGTTAGGATTACATCCGCTACGAAAGTCGCTCCATTGATAATCGCATGTCCTGGTCCTGTCCGGTATATCTCGGACAAAGCTGTCCCTTGGCATTATGGCACCGATAGTTACTATCATGGAATTAAACAAAACTTGAAGACCGAAGAAGCTGATCCTGATGTCAGTAACATTGTTGGGACCAGTAAAATTACTAGAAGTGGAAGAGTTTTCTCTCCTGAGATCTCCCCAAATATTTTCACTAAGCCTATCATTATTTCATATTCTGCTCCCGCCAGTACTTCAATTACTACTCAAGTTGTTACCCCTACTGATAAGTCATCTGGGATGCGAGGCAAAGAAGTTGTAGGTGAGCCTGCTCGGACGGAGGCACCTAGAAAAATTGTTGTGGAAACCTCTAAGAAAGAGATATAGGAAATTTTGAACATAATTAAAAAGAGTGACTACAATATGGTCGAGCAGCTGGGGCAGACCCCCTCAAAGATATCCATGTTATCCCTACTGTTGTGCTCCCAGGCCCATGCAAAGGCTTTGATTGCATTCCTCAAAACTGCACATGTACCTCAAGAGACTTCAGCTGATCAATTTAAAGATTGCGTGGCTAGCCTGACCGCTGACAATGGGCTGGGTTTTTCAGGTGCAGATTTGACACCGAAAGGGAGAAAACACAATGATGCTCTGCATGTCTCGATCGAATGTAGGGGCACTACCATGGCCCATGTGCTGGTGGATACTGGGTCTTCGCTGAATGTTCTGCCCAAGAAGGCGTTGGACCGTTTGAATTGCGAGGGTTTGACTTTAAAGCCTAGTAACATTGTGGTAAGAGCTTTTGACGGATAAAAAAGAATGGTGCATGGGGAAGTGAACTTCCCTGTAAAGATAGGCTCTTAGACTTTCAAGTCCACTTTCTATGTGATGGACATCAGGCCGTCGTATTCTTGTTTGTTGGGTCGTCCTTGGATCCATGAAGCTGGGGAAGTTACTTCCACACTCCACCAAATGCTGAAGTATCCGGTGAAAGAGAAGATTGTCACTGTACGGGGCGAAGAGGAGTATATGGTGAGCCATCTCAACTCTTTCCGCTACGTAGAGATGGACGGGGAATTTATAGAAACTCCTTGTCAGAACTTCGAAGAGGTCCCTCAGATCTTGGCATCGACTGAAACTGCTAGTAACAAACCTCCTTTGAAGATGGCTTCTCTCAAAGACGCCGGGGCTATGGTTGAAGAAGGTGGGTGTGCCAATTGGGGTCAGCTCCCTGATTTCACTCATAAAACTGACAAATTTGGCTTGGGCTTTACTTCGGAGGCTCAAAGGGCTGTTCGACTCGCTCGAGTTGGAGGACCTCCCCTACGCATCAGTAATCAAGGAATCAATGCTATTGAAGACAATAAGGAAGATTTTAATATTGACAGCTGGATTTACCCAACTACAGATGGTGGACCGAGTAACTGGACGACTAGAGATTTTGTTCCAGTTTCTTTTATTCCGGAGTAATTGTCTTATTTGTTTTTTGAGTTTGTAATGAACAATTTAAACTTTTTCACCTTGTGTCTTACCCGAGGCACGATGGTTCTATTTGTGAGGGTTATTATATGTCATCTCATATTTCATCAATGAAGCATTGGATGTTCTTTGCATACAAATTTTGTGCTCTCTGTTTTTCTTTTCTGCCTTTACTTTATCAATACAGCTATGCTCTTACACACACTCACGTATCACACTACAGATCCATATCCACTCTAGATCCCATTGATAACAGCTCTGCTATTGCCAGTTATGACTTCGAAAATCCGATCAACCAAGCCAAGGACGAAGGTGAGGACGATTGTGAGGTACCGGGAGAACTTGCTAGACTACTACAACAGGAAGAGAGGGCCATATAGCCTCATGAAGAACGGGTTGAGACAGTGAATTTGGGTACTGAGGAGGACAAAAAAGAGGTTAAAATAGGTGCGGATCTGGAGCTCAGTGTCAAACAGAGGTTGATACAGATACTGCACGACTATGTTGAGATCTTCGCCTGGTCCTATGAAGACATGTCTAGTTTGTACATTGATATTGTGGTACATCGCCTGCCAACTAAATAAGATTGTCCTCCGATTAAACAGAAGGTCTGTCGTATGCGTCCTCAAATGTCAGAGAAGATTAAGGCAGAGGTCATGAAGCAATTCGACGCAGGTTTCTTAGATGTCACCTCCTATCCGCAGTAGGTTGCTAACGTCGTTCCGGTACCTAAGAAGGACGGCAAGGTACGAATGTGTGTGGATGACAGAGATCTAAACAGGGCAAGCCCCAAGAATGACTTCCCACTTCCCCATATTGATGTTCTGGTTGACAGCACTGCGCAGCACAAAATCTTCTCCTTCATGGATGGTTTCTCTGGCTACAACCAGATCAAGATGGCTCCTGAAGATATGGAGAAGACAACCTTCGTCACACAATGGGGCACCTTCTGTTACAAGGTGATTCCTTTTGGGTTGAAGAATGTCGGGGCAACCTATCAACGAGCCATGGTCGCTTTGTTCCATGATATAATTCACCACGAGATCGAAGTCTATGTTGATGACATGATAACCAGGTCTCAGACTGAGGAAGAGCACATTGATCATCTCCAAAATTTGTTCGACAGGTTAAAGATATACAAGCTAAGGTTGAATCTGAATAAGTGCACCTTCGGGGTAAGGTATAGTAAGCTTTTGGGTTTCATTGTCAGCAAGAAAGGCATCCAGGTAGACCTTGCGAAGGTAAAATTTATATGAGAAATGCCAGCTCCCCGTGCAGAGAAGGAATTTAGAGGTTTTTTGGGACGCTTGAATTATATCGCCAGATTCATTTCACATTTAACTACTACTTGTGAGCCAATATTTAAGCTTCTAAAGAAAGATCAAGTGGTAAAGTGGAATGATGAATGCCACACTGCTTTTGAAAGAATCAAGGAATACCTTCAAGAACCACCAATTCTGATGCCTCCAGTTGAAGGGAAACCTTTGATATTATACTTAATAGTACTAGAAAATTCAATGGGGTGTGTGTTGGGGCAGCATGACGAGTCTGGTCGAAAAGAGCACATCATTTATTACCTTAGCAAAAAGTTTACTGACTGTGAGACACGATACTCATTGCTCGAGAAAACTTGTTGTGCTTTGGCATAGGCTGCTCGCTGACTGAGACAGTATATGTTGACTCACACTACCTTATTGATATCAAAGATGGATCCGATCAAGTACATTTTCGAGAAGCCCGCTCTCTCCGGAAGGATATAAAGGTGGCAAATGATCTTAACTAAATAAGATATACAATATACAACCTAGAAGTAAATCAAGGGGAGTGTATTAGTTTATCATTTGGCTCATCAGGCCGTGGATCACTATCAGTCCATGAATTTTGAGTTCCCAGATGAGAACATTATGCTAGTGGCTGACTACGAAGGACATGGACCGGATGAAGGACCTGAGGAAGGATCCCTATTGTACCCCAAAATTTTCCCTCTCATATTTCTCAATACATGGCAAATGAGGTCCACAAATTGCTCAAGGAAGTTCAAGAGTTGACCAGACAAACTCTCTCCTAAGGCAGTATACCCCAAATTAGGGTTTATATTTTCATCAAGATGGGTGAACCAAAAAGGACTCAAATGCTCACCATTGTCCTAATATGTTCTCAAGATCATCCATGTCAATTTTCAGGCCTTGCAGAAGAAGTTTGCTCAGTCAATTGCTCAAATGCCTGAAAATCAACTGTACTAGGTCAAAAGTCAACTGTGGCGCACATATAGTCAAACTTCAAGATTTTTGGTCAACATCCTCATTTTGAAGTATTATTCATCATTTGATAAAGGGTTGATCATGATTCCTCAAGGATTGCTCACAATTCATCAAAACCCAAAGTTGCTAAATTAGGGTTTTATAGGAAAAGTCAACTCAACTTTGACCAAGCATAACTTTCTCAAGATTTATCATAAATGACCCATCCAAAGCTCATTTTGAAGAGGATGCAATTCCCTACAATTTATCTTCATCTCCCAAGTCCAAATTATGCACTCACAAAAAGATATGAATTTTGACATTATAGGTCCTTTTGAAAAGTCAACAAAAACACCTTTTGGGTCAAAACTTCATACATGAACATGGAAGACTCAATTGAGATGAGAACAAAAGGGTTGCCTAAAGGACATCCTAATATTTCTAAAAAGTCCTAGAACACCTCTCTAGGCTCAAAATTGAGAGAGTTATGCATTGGCCAAGTTGACCATTTTTGCAAAATTGCCAAAAGTCAAATGTGCTCAAATTTGCATTTTTTGCTAAACGGGCCCAACTTCTAATGCTTGCACCTCAATTATAATGTGGTCCACGACTCAAATACTTATCCAAAAATTATTTTCTTCATTTTTAAATTTATTTTGATTTTTCATTAATTAAAAAGTGAATTAAATCAAATAAATGATGAAAATTATCAAAGATATGATTTGCTTTGTTTTTTTGAAAGGTTAGCAACCAAGATATGTTGAGCTTGCAAGATCAATTCGAATCAATGGAAATTGGTACAAAAAGAGCATGATTGGCATGAAAATAGAAAGAAATCATATGGCTAAAGAATCAAATCAAATATCATCAAAGCTTAAAGATTCAATTTGTTTTGCAACCCTAATTCATTCAGGGATATATAATGAACAAGAACAAAGCAAAAAAGAAGGGTTGGCAGTCGTGAAAACACCAAAAGAAAACTCAAAAATTGGCAAGAAAGTGGGTGATCGTTCTTGGACTTAGAGAGTGATTCAGGCCACTCCAAGGCTACCAATAGACTCCTGGACATCTCCATAAGGTATCTCAATCAATTGCAAGCATTTTCACGTCCGAAATCGTAAGCTACAGGCACCACGATTTGCCTAAAAACTTGATTTTGATTTCATTGATTTACTCATCATAAGCATGTTTTAATTATATATTCTTGTTCATCATTGAGTTTGCAAGCTATTGGTACCACTTAATTGCATTTACAGTGCAGGAATCACGATATGCCATTGTTAGGGTTCCTTGGCTCGTCTTAGGGGTTTTCAGTTTAGGCAAAATTAGGCCCGGATTCTGGTACCATGATACTCGTGAGGATGGGACGAGTTCATTGGCACCCTTACTTTTTATTTATATTGCTTGTGTAGGATTTTTGAATGTCACTAGTTTGTAGTTACAGCAAGGTGTCCGTAGGTAAAAGTGCCCTAGGCTAAAACAATAGAGAGAGGAAGAAGAAGCTTGCATGGCAATGTGTGACTTGTCCATTTTAATTCTCGTGCATTCTTTATGAGTATATTATTTGTTTTGATTATATTATTTTACTTCTATTATATGAACAAACAAATGATGCAGCACAACTAGCAAGCGAGCACTGGAAACAAGTATATGGGCCTGGCTTCGATCCCCAGGTCCCAGCATTTTATTTGTGTTATTTTCAGCTAGCTGATCCAGCATGTTGCTTATCATAATGTCCACCTTATGCCATCAAAATTCAACCTTCAGATTCATCAGCTAGATAGATCTAACGTGCCAGCATTGAAGGACCATGATATGCACTCAAGTCAACACTTCACCAAACCAAGCGTGGTCAAACAGGCTTCGATTATTTGGGCCCATAATTTCAACAACATACCCCCTCTCCAACAATGCTATCAGGCCCATTTATTCTTTTTCTTATTTCTTTTATTTTATTTAATGCTTTTAATATTTTTCTTTAATTATTTTAATTCACAAAATTAATTACTATTTTTCATAAAAATCATAAAATCAAGAAATCATAAAAATTAGAATTAGATCTTTTTTTATGAAATTTAATTTTGTTAATTTAATTTAATTGAACTTAACTTAGGGCTATTTTAACTGGTTTTTTATAAATAAAATCAAATAGAAATTAGGTTAAATTCTTGATTTAATTCTTTTATTTCTTCTCAAATAAACAAAAAAAAAAATACAAAAATAGGTTTTTAGAATGAATTAATTTATTTATTTTAATTTAAAATTAATTTGAACTTCGGATTTTCTTTTTAATTTAATTGTTTCATTATTTTCTTAAATAACAAAACATGAAAAAAAACATATTTTTTTAATCAATCGCAAGTAGGATTAGTCAAAGGGTCAAAACCCTAGTCGCCTCTCATTTAATTCACCGCGCGCTTGTTTATTATTTTGCCAATATTTTTGTAATTGTTCATGGTTTGTAATAGTTAATTTAGGACTTTATTTACTGTTAAATCCCCAGGTTTTTTGGCTATGTAATTAATCCCCCTCCCCGAAGCCTTGTAATAGCGTAGATTTATTTTCTCGCATTTTTAATTCCCACAAATATTTAACTATCTAGATGTATGCTAATGGGATTGTATGGCAAGAATGCATGACAAATTAATACAGTTAGAAAATCCTAATGTGCAAAGATAAATAACTGAAAACAAATCACTCGCACATATCACTCTTAGGGTATACTCTCACTTCGGTTGCCTTCGATAAACGATCATTAAGTATAGGGTGTCTTAGTGGTTACCCTCCAGTCTAAAAAGATCAAAATGTCTCATTCAAATGTTGCCTCGGAAATGTTGCCTCGAATAAAATCTTAAGACTCTAGGGTTACTACTAAGGTGTCCTAATATTGCTTTAGTGACTGTATGTCCCTTTTGAATTGACCCTTACAAATTCCAACGACGACGTTACCTATTTATCAATAGTAGGATAGTGCTGTCTAAAGGAAACAAGAATAGAAACGATCTTTTTTCGAGTAGGTAGATGCTAGTAGGTACTTTCTCAAATCAAAACTTTTCACACTTATACTTTTCAAACAAATTTTAAAAACAACTTTGTCACACCTTTGAGGACCGATACAAGGGTTATCACAAAGTCAAACTTTTCAAAAACAAAGCACACACAAGCAATTTTAAAATGAGCAAGTACCTAAGAGACCATGGAAAACCATGGATAGAAAGGATGCTAACACCTTCCCTTTCTATAATCTACCCCCTGTACTCAGAATATCTCAAAAAAGGATTTTTTTTGTACTTTTTTCCTTTCCGATTGGATGAAATAAAAGTCGGTGGCGACTCTTGCTTACCGCGACATTTTGCGAATAAAAAACGCAAAACACAAACCAGTATTAAATAGTCGGTTCTGCCACCGTATCACATAACTGGCGACTCTGCTGGGGATGTTTAAGTGAAGTATACCTTAGGATCTAGGTCATCTTAATTGCTTCTCTTGATTGCTTTGTTTGCTTTACTTTTGAGGGTTTTGTTTGGGGTTAATATAGATCCTACACCCGGATCTGGAGAATACCTTTTAGGTAAGTAGCAATAGACTGTGAGGGAACTGTACAATGTAGACCGATATGGTTGAAGCAGTAGCTATGTTGGTGTGGAACTTTGGTTGGGACCGGTATCCCTTGTGGAGAAACGAGGAGAATACGGGGCCGCTGCGTGTTGTTGTTAAGCATCAACTGACCTTAGAACCTTTAATTGCCCAACTTGGCCATTAGAAAGTAGTGGGATATCCGGCCTCGGTGTAGAGCTGAGAACTGGTTGATACTCGATGCTACACTCATTGAGATCATACTCTCGGAATAATTTCGGCCGTAAGAAAAGATTGCGTGAGCTGAAACCATGACCGATGGAGGATGGTCAGTGATATTGAGATCCTCTAGAACCCGATTAATTTTTTCTAGGACATGTTGAACCAACTTAACTTCAAGAGGGTATTACCTTTGAGCTCATGCAAGTCTTAAACCTAAGGGCTTTGTGTGATTTGACTGTGTTTGCAATACTTGTGTTTGCTATACCTGTGGTTTATCATGACATCATGCATCATAACATGGTATTCATGCTTCATTACACTAACCATTTCAAAGACCAAGGGAATTTATCTTTGTTCTATTTTGTAGATTATGGCTTTCGTGCGTAGAAATACCATCTGAATCAGCTTTGTGCAGATACCTGCCCAACTTAAAGAGCTAGCATCAAGAGTTTCTGAAACTTCTACTTTCATTAAGAGACACGGTAAACTTCTCAGCCTGGTTACTTCAAACCCTGATGATGAGCATACTTTTTCAGTTGTTCGATCCCAAGCATCACTACTTCACCTTTCCAGATTATCAGTTGGTACCCACCTTGGAAGAATTCTCTCAGCTATTGGGCATATCCATTCTTGAACAGGTACCCTTCACAGGTATGGAAGAGGTTCCTAAGCCAGAAGTCATTGCCTCATCTTTGCATTTGAAACAGGCTGATGTGGTATCCAATTGGGAAACTCGAAGCGGAGTCGAGGGTTTTCTAGCCAAATTTCTGATAGACAAGGCTCAACTATTTTGGGATGATTTGGATTTTCAGGCTTTTGAGGATGTCTTGGCTCTTCTTATCTATGGTTTAGTTATCTTCCCTAATCCAGACTCCTTCATAGATGTGAATGCTATCAAGATTTTCCTTTCTCGCAACCCTGTGCCTATCTTGCTAGGAGATATCTTGCATGCTCTCCATGCTCGTACTATGAAGAGAAGAGGGACTCTTATGTGCTGCATGTTGTTGTTGTCGAGGTGGTTTATTTCTCACCTCCATAAATTTATGCTAAAGAACGAAGAAGGTTTGGGTTGGTCGCACAGAATAATGTCACTCGCTCATAGGGATATTCTTTGGTGTTCCCGAGCTATGGAAGACACTACTGTTATTGACCGCAGTGGGGGGTACCCTAATGTCCCATTACTTGGTATCAGAGGGGGTATAACTTACAATCCTTGTGTAGCTTTGCGACAATTTGGTCTTGCTCGAAGGGATGGTCCCCATGAGTTACTTCTCGAGGGCATTGTATTCGACTATAAGGATGATGTTAAGGAGTATCGCCGGAGATTCATACGAGCTTGGGGCATGGTAAACAGATCTGATCCCGAAGAGTTGGGACCGAAGACTTCCCTTCCTATGCAGCCTTACCTCCAATGGGTCCGAGCTCGTGCCAAGAAGCTTATGATGCCTTATGCGGCCGTATTACTAGTGATTGTGGAGCCCACTAATGAAGAAGGTATGCCTTACACGGTTCTCTATCCTTACATGCCCACTGATCTTGGGGAGCTACAGAGGTCTTGGATTCAGTTGAAGAATGAGCAGGATACTTACCGGGAGCAGTTCCATGAGCAAGAGAGGAAGGTTTTAAAGCTCACCAGGCAGCTCGAGGAAGAAAGAGTGATCAATGACTATAGCAGCACAAAGAGGAAGCGTCCATGGGACTTTTGATGTTCTATTTCTAGTTTTAGATTTGTTTTATTTACTTATTTTGTAAAGCCTTAAAGGCATTTTGAACCTTTCAAATTTAAGCTAATAAAGTTTTGTTTATTTTGGTTTGCAAATTTAAATCTCCCAAAGTCTTTGAAATCATTACATGCGCATCCCATTATCATACACATCATTACATGTACCGTTATAGGTTTCTCATCTTCTTCGCTGTTTATTTCAGCAGAAATGTCTTTCGATCAAGTCATCAAAGATCTTCAGGCATAGAATGCCCAGTTCCAACAGATGTTCATCATTCTGGCGAAGGGGCAAGAGGATTTGAAGGCCCTCATTCTGAAACAGAAGAAGAAGAAGAAGAAGAAGAAGAAGAAGAAGACTAGTATTCTGAATATGGGTAGAAGGTTCAGAGAAAGGTTGAAGCATCAAACTGGTCTGGCCTCTTCATCCAAGGAAGGGGAGAACCAAGAAGGGGAAAAGGACCCTAGTCCTATAGTTTCTGACAACGATACTGATTATAATGATGAGCTATATCCTCCTGCTGAGGATATGTACAAGCAGCTAGAAGACCATCTGAGTGCTATGGAAGTTCTGAAGATACCTGGTTTGGATTTTGGAGAATTGGGATTGGCATCGGGAGTGGTCATCCCTCATAAGTTCAAAGCTACAGTTTTTGCCAAGTATGATGGAGTGTCCTGTCCAAAACTCCATCTCCGCTCATATGTCAGGAAAATTCAACCCCACACAATTGATAGAAATTTGTGGGTCCACTTCTTTCAAGATAGTCTGTCAAGGACTCAACTTGAATGGTTCTACCAGTTGGAGGGAGCCAGTGTCCGAAATTAGGAAGATCTTGCCGCTGCTTTCTACAAGCAATATCAGTACAATGCCGACCTTGCTCCTACTCGCACTCAACTCCAGAGTATGTCCATGGGTGCAGGTGAAAGTTTTAAAGATTATGCTCAAAAGTGGAGAGACTTGGCTGGGAGAGTCCAACCCCCTTTTTCTGATAGGGAGTTAGTTGATATGTTTCTGGGGACGCTATCTGGTCCACTTTTCAATCACTTAATCGGCAGCTCGTCATCTGGCTTCACCGAGCTGATTTTAACTGGAGAAAGAGTAGAAGCTGGAATTCGGAGTGGTAAAATACAGAAGGATGCCTCCTCGAGTTTAACTAAGAAGCCTTTCGCTGGTAAGAAGGAAGCCAGTGCGGTCTATAGCCCGAGGGGCCAAAGCAGATCTGAACACCGTCAAACTGTAAATGCTGTAGTGATACCAAGACCCACAGTTGCTCCACAATGCAACAATCAACAAAGGGTGGAAAGACCACAACAGAAGTTTACCCGCATCAACATCACTTTGGCTGGAGTTCTGCCTCATCTGTTAAAATCCAACTTGGCGACCTTGCGAGAGGCTCCCAAGAATCCAAACACTACATCTCCCAGATACAATCCCAACGCGCGGTGTGCCTACCATTCTGAGAGTCCTGGCCACGATATAAACAATTGTTGGGCTCTAAGAAACAAAGTACAAGACTTGCTTAAAGCTAAGGAGATAGAGTTCGATGCTCCAGAAAAGCCGAACGTCATAACTACACCCATGCCCAAGCATGGCTCAGGAATCAATGCTATTGAGGTTATCTCCACCACAGAAGATGTTGATGATGAGAACCCAGATGTTGACCGCTGGATCTACCCGACAATCAACGGTGGACCGAATAACTGGACGACTAGGGACTTCATACCTGTTTCTTTTATTCTGCAGTAATTGACTCATTTGTTTTAAGATTTGTAATAGACAATTTGAAACTTTACGGCCCGGTGCCTTGCCCGAGGCACCTTGGCTTTGCTTGTGAGGGTCATTATTTGTCATTTCATATATCATTAATAAAGCATTGAACGTTTCTTACATACAAGTTTTGCGCTCCTTATTTTTCTTTTCTGTTTCTCACTTTATCAAAATAGTTATTCTCTTACACACACTCACGTATCATAATGCAGATCCATATCCACTCTGGATCCCATTGATAACAGCTTTGCTATTGCCAGTTATGACTTCAAAAATCTGATCAACCAAGCCGAGGATGAAGGTGAGGATGATTGTGAGGTTCCTGGAGAACTTGCTAGACTGTTATAACAGGAAGAAAGGGCCATACAGCCTCATGAAGAGCCAGTTGAGTCAGTAAATTTAGGTACAGAGGAAGATAGGAAAGAGGTTAAAATAGATGTGAATCTAGGGCCTAGTGTCAAACAACGGTTAATACAGATGCTACACGACTATGTTGAGATCTTCGCCTGGTCCTATGAAGAAATGCCTGGTTTGGACACTGATATTGTGGTGCATCGCCTGCCGACTAAAGAAGACTTCCCTCCGGTAAAACAGAAGGTCCACCGTATGCACCCTGAAATGTTAGAGAAAATCAAGGCAGAGGTCATGAAATAGTTCGACGCAGGATTCTTAGCTGTCACTTCTTATCCGCAGTGGGTTGCCAATGTTGTTCTGGTGCCTAAGAAGGATGGTAAGGTACGAATGTGTGTGGACTACAGAGATTTGAACAGGGCAAGCCCCAAGGATGACTTCCCACTTCCTCACATTGATGTTCTAGTCGACAATACTGTGCAACACAAGACCTTCTCCTTCATGGATGGTTTTTCTGGTTACAACCAGATCAAGATGGCTCCTGAGGACATGGAGAAGACAACCTTCGTTACACAGTGGGGCACCTTCATTTACAAGGTGATGCCTTTTGGGTTGAAGAATGCTGGGACAACTTATCAGCGTGCCATGGTCGCTTTGTTCCACGATATGATTCACCATGAAATCGAGGTTTATGTTGATGAAATGATAGCCAGGTCCCAGACTGAGGAAGAACACCTTGGTCATCTCCAGAAATTGTTTGACAGGTTGAAGACGTACAAGCTGAGGTTGAATCCAAGTGTACATTCGGGGTAAGGTCTGGTAAGCTTCTAGGTTTTGTTGCCAGTGACAAAGGTATTCAGGTAGACCCCGGAAAAGTAAAAGCCATACAAGGGATGTCGGCTCCCTGCACAGAGAAGGAAGTTAGAGGTTTCTTGGGACGTCTGAACTACATCGCCAGGTTCATTTCACATATGACTGCTACTTGTGAGCCAATCTTCAAGCTGCTGAAGAAAGATCAAGTGGTAAAGTGGAATGATGAATGCTAGATTTCTTTTGAAAGAATCAAGGAATACCTTCAAGAACCACCAATTCTGATGCCTCCAGTTGAAGGAATACCTTTGCTATTATACCTGACAGTGCTAGACAATTCAATGGGGTGTGTGCTGGGGTAGCATGACGAGTCTGGTCGAAAAGAGCATGCAATTTACTACCTTAGCAAAAAGTTTACCAATGTGAGACCCAATACTCATTGCTCGAGAAAACTTGTTGCACTTTGGCATGGGCTTCTCGCCGACTGAGACAGTATATGCTGACTCATACTACCTTGTTGATATCAAAGATGGATCCGATCAAGTATATTTTCGAGAAGCCCGCTCTCTCCGGAAGGATAGCAAGATGGAAGATGATCTTAACCGAGTACGACATCCAATACACAACCAAAAAAGCAATCAAGAGGAGTGTGTTAGCGGATCATTTGGCGCATCAGGCCGTGGATGACTACCAGTCCATGAATTTCGAGTTCCCGAATAAGAATATCATGTAGGTAACCGACTGCAAAGAACCTGGACTGGATGAAGGACCCAAGGAGGGATCCCGATGGTTTATGTATTTTGATGGAGCCTCGAACGCATTGGGTAATGGCATTGGCGCTGTAATTATATCTCCTGAAGGCTGTCATACTCTGTTCACCGCCCGATTATGTTTTAATTGCACCAACAATATGGCGGAGTATGAAACATGTATCATGGGTCTTCGAGCTGCTATTGACCTAAGGGTTAAGTTCTTGAGTGTATTCGGAGATTCCGCTCTGGTGATAAGTCAGATCAAAGGCGAGTGGGATACGAAGCACCCGAATCTCATTCCTTACAAAGAGTATGTACTGACATTGCTCCCACACTTTGAGGAAATAACCTTTGAACATTTCCCAAGAGAAGAGAACCAGTTGGAGGACGCGTTAGCTACCATGTCTTCTATGTTCAAAGTTAGGTGGGACAATGAAGCTCCCCAAATTACCATTGAAATGTTGGACGAACCCGCACACTGCTGCGAGATCGATACTGAAGAAGTGGCAGACAAACCCTGGTTTCACGAAGTCAAAAGGTATCTCTAGGTTCAAGAATACCCCTAGGGGGCATCTGTTAATGATAAGAAGTTTCTGAGAAGGTTCACTGCGAAGTTCTTCATCAGTAATGGAATTCTCTATAAGCGTAACTGTGATCGGTGGATCTGGAACTGACTGTTTTAAAGCTGGTTCGCGAAATGTCGCGGAAGCAAGAGTCGCCACCGTCTTTTATTTTCTCCAATAGGAAAGGACAAAAGCACAGAAAAATTCCTTAAAGAGATTGCTCTCGGTTCGGGAGGTAGGTTATAGAAAGGGAAGGTGTTAGCACCCTTTCTATCCATGGTTATCCATGGGCTCTTAGGTACTTGCTCAATGTGTTTTCAAAATTGTTGTTTGCTTTTCAATTGTGGGTTTCAAAAATATTCTTTGAAAAGTTTCAGTTTAACTCATGCGTCAGAGTGTTTGAAAAGTTTGTTTGAAAGTTTTTTGAAAGTGTGTCGGTGTGAAAAGAGTTTGAATTTTGTTTTGAAGAGAGCAAGTACCTACGAGAACCTACCTACCCTAAGGAATTCGTCTGTGTAAGAGTCCTTTAAAGTAGTGCCATCCCACCATTGAGAGGTAGGTAGCACCACCGTTGGAGGTGTTCGGGTCAATTCGAGTTTTAGGGACGTGGTGGTCACCGGAGCAATGGGAAGACACCTTAGAAGCTACCCTCATGCCAGGTTCCCGGATCATGAGGACTTACTAAGACGTTTTCTACTCGACGACCACCTTTCGAAAGGCAACAGTGAGGCGTACCCTAGGGGTGGTGTGTGCGAATTGTGTGTCATTTTCAGTTCATTATTTGTCTTGTCATGCATCGGTGATCTAACGATTCAATTTTATTTTCGGGCATTCATTCTTTCATGCATATTTATTAACAGTTATATTTGCGAGAAAATAAATCTAACTATTACAACCGGCGCGGGTCCACATCGCCAAAAAAACCGAACCCGATTTGACTGAAAATAAAATAAAGCGAATAAATAAAAAGTCCGAGAGTTTTTAATTACATGGCTTTGGGGCATATACAAAGGTATTTACACAAATGCGCGAAATAAAGACTAAACAAAATTAGGGCGTTGGACCCTTTAACAGATAATTAAAATAATCAAGGAAATTAAAAATTAAAAATAATGTTTTTGTATTTTTTAGGTTTAAAAGAAAAAAGAGAAAAGTTAATTAAAATTAAAATCCTAGTTCTATCATTTTTTAAGTTTATTATGAAAAAGATTTAATCTCTAACCTAATTAAATTCTAAACTAATTTATGTACAATTTTGATTTATAGAAAATAAATAATAAATAATAACATTGTGAGAAAAAGGTTAAAGAATTAAAAAGGATATGAAAATTAACAATTACCCTAATTTTATATTTTTTGGATTTTTATTATGAAAAAAAGAATTAATGTTAAAATCCTAATTAAACTAAATGAGTCATATTTTAATTTATTAAAAAAAAATCAAAGTTAATTATATTGTTTTTTTTGCCTTTTTAATGTTTTTTTTGTATTTTTGTAAAAAATTAATTAAATCAGAAAGTAA
Organism: Vicia faba; assembly: GCA_948472305.1. Taxonomy (NCBI): domain Eukaryota; kingdom Viridiplantae; phylum Streptophyta; class Magnoliopsida; order Fabales; family Fabaceae; genus Vicia; species Vicia faba. Next base: position 1,384,826,235 of record OX451739.1, read on the forward strand.
AAAAAAGTAAATAATAGAATATGAAGAAAATTAAAAAAAGGAAAAAAGGATAGAACCAGGAGGTGTGAATTTGAATTTGGAGGTGCAATTTTGAGAGGCCTGGCCCATTTGCTGGCCATTTGTTGACTTTTTTTTGATCCAATATGGTGCCTTTGACTGAAGTGCAGCATGCTTCCCAATCCTGGCCCTTGATGTGAGTGCTCTGGGACACGTGGATGGTGCATTTTGATGGAGCATGGTGAGTCCTCAATGTTATGCTGCATAGGAATTAGAAATGAAAAATAATATTGGCAATGTGTGAGACCTGGGGTTTGAACCCAGGTCATTAGAGTCAATAGCGTGTGTCCTAGCCAGCTGAGCCATTTGAATTCAATTAACATATTATAATTAATAAACAATATAAAATAAAACCAACGCATATGGACTAGCACGCGCGCGAATTTTGAATGGACGAGTCTCCGTGTGACAGCTCATCGTCCCTTCCAATTTCCTGAAATGCAAACAGAGAAGGCAACGGTTTTGAAACGTTGTTTTACACATGCTATGAGAAAATAGCGAATAGCCATATAGGCTATATAAATTGTTCGCGATGGCATCTTCTCCTTCGTCTGGGTGTACTGAGTTCAGCCATGGTAGTCAGGGACTCTAATTTTTCCCCTAGGCAAAATCCCTAATTTTGATTAAGCTGCAACCCTAGGATTCGAAAATGGCAATTCTTTATTCATGGCACAAAAATGAAATTAAATGCATTGGTCAGTTTGGAAACCTTGTGAGGAACATGAATGTATAATTAAAAATGCAAGAGGATGCGTAAAATCAAGAATACGAATTCAAAATTTTGGCTGTACAGTTTGGATGGTAGCTATCAGTTTGAGGAGCTTTGATTGAGGTTATGAATTGGGACACGTTCAAAATGGTCTCAGGAAGCTATTGGCACAAAAATTTTGGCTTGAGAAGATCCCTAGCTATGATTTCAGTTTTGCCTTTTATGTCCAAAATTTCAAATGTCCAAATGCCTTTTCAGCGTGCTTTGTGCTATGTTCTTGGTAGGGTTTGACTCAATGATCCTTAGGGAATTGAATAGGCATGCTAACTCCCCTTAATCCATGCTTGAGAAAGAATTGGCATTAGGGTTTGTTCATTAACCACTTTTTCCTAAATTCTAGCCAAAATCTAGACTTAGTATGAAAATGAACCTTGGCCTGATTTTTGAGTTGATTCATGATGTATAGAACTTGTCCAAATTCATTTGACACCATTACATTGACTTTTAAATTTTATTTGAATTTTTAATGAATTAAAATGAATTAAATCATCAAAAATTAAATAAAAATGAAAAAGTCAACATTTGGTCTTGAAATCAACCATGGGCCACGTGTGTGGCATGACAAGGATGGACAAAGTGAGAAAAATGGGGCCCTTTTGTCAAAATTGGATTTTCAAAGATAATTGACTTTTGCCATTTCACAAAATTTTCCCAACTTCTACAAGGCATAACTTGCTCAATTTTTAAGCTTTTCACATGTTCTTGGACATTTTGGAAAGGTCTTTGAGTCCTTTAACCAATGTCTTTGGTCCCATGTCATTTTGATTTACCAATCTCAAGTTATGGTCTTTGACTTAAAGTCCCTTTTTGTTGACTTTTGAAAATGACCTGTAATGTTGAAATTGATAACTTTTTGTGAGAGCATTTCTTGGACTTGAAGTATGAAGATGAGTTGTAGGAAATGTCTTTCTCTTCAAAATGAGCTTTGGATGGAATTTTTCTGATAATCCATGTGAAAGTTATGCCCTGGTCAATTTCAGTTGACTTTTCCAGCTGTCCAAATATAGCAACTTTTGCATCTTTGATGATTTCTGAGCCAAATTTTGAGAATCATGATCAAGCATTGATCAAGTGATGTTTGTGGCTTCAAAATGATAGGTTGACCAAAAATTTGAACTTTTGACTGTCAAATGACCATTTTGCCCCTACCGTTGACTGTAGTGCAATTTAGGGTTTTGACTGTGCAATCTTGAGCTGAATGCCTTGAAACTTGATATGAGGATGCTTGACCATCTTTGTAAGCATATGAGACTTGATTGGACTTTTGAACACTTCCTTTTCTTGATCAAACTCAAAACCCTAATTTGGACTTGTTTAGGAGACTGTTGAACTGCACAACCCTTGGGGAATTTTGTGACCTTGACTTGACAATTTCTTGAGGAATATGGGAGGGCAAATTTTGGGGTATAACAGTTGCCCCTGTTCAATCTTCTTAGACCTGAGGATGTAGATTGGCTGACGTGCCTTTCGTAATCCGAGGGTAAAAGAAGATTGGACACTAGAGTGCCCGGAAATTTGCGCTCACATGTTGGCAATGATAGGGGAATGGGCTTATAGATGCCATCTGGATGTTTGATTGCATAAGAGATTCCTTGGCGAGAACCTGCATACCTGCAAAACAGAAAATGAGTACCTGACACGTTGCAGGAGCTGAGTCTGGAGCTTCAAACAGCAATGAAAGAACCAGGGATGATTACTTCCTTAGCATGAATGGTAAGAGAGCCTTGGGCGACTTTAACTTCAACAACGCTCGTTGAGAAAAATCTGGGGTGTCTTCTGCTGGGATAAGAATCAGGGAGATCTTAATGTCGATCTGACTGAACCAGAGAGGCCTTTGACTGGATAAGTCTAGGTCTTGAAATGTCTTCCACTGGATAAGCAATCAGGAAAATCTTGGGACGATTTAACTGAACCAGAGGAGGCCTTTGACTGGATAAGCAATCAGGAAAATCTTGGGACGATTTGACTGAACCGGTCTAGGTCTTGAAGTGTCTTCCACTGGATAAGCAATCAGGAAAATCTTGGGACGATTTAACTGAACCAGAGGAGGCCTTTGACTGAACCAGTCTAGGTCTTGAAATGTCTTCCACTGGATAAGCAATCAGGAAAATCTTGGGACGATTTAACTGAACCAGAGGAGGCCTTTGACTGAATAAGTCTAGGTCTTGAAATGTCTTCCACTGGGTAAGCAATCAGGAAAATCTTGGGACGATTTAACTGAACCAGAGGAGGCCTTTGACTGAACCAGTCTAGGTCTTGAAATGTCTTCCACTGGGTAAGCAATCAGGAAAATCTTGGGACGATTTAACTGAACCAGAGGAGGCCTTTGACTGAACCAGTCTAGGTCTTGAAATGTCTTCCACTGGATAAGCAATCAGGAAAATCTTGGGACGATTTCACTGAACCAGAGGAGGCCTTTGACTGAATAAGTCTAGGTCTTGAAATGTCTTCCACTGGGTAAGCAATCAGGAAAATCTCGGGACGATTTAACTGAACCAGAGGAGGCCTTTGACTGAACCAGTCTAGGTCTTGAAATGTAGCTTGAGAACTTAACTGAATTTTTTCCTGAAAGATAAAAGTCAGTCATGTGCAATGCATGATATGAATCAAGCAATGATGTTCTCAACATAAATGAGATTTGTATGATGCAGTGCGTTATGCATGCTATAATGCTGTATGTGATGTTTTATGTATATTTTCGTCTAGGAAAGTAAATCCTTGACGGGTGCCAGGAAGTCCTATCCCGGGCTGATGTTGAAGAATAGATTTTGCTTCCGCTGGGGATGATAACTGCAAGGATACCGGTAGGAGAAGATGACTCCGTTGCGGAATAAACTTGGCGAATGGGAGATTCTGCAGGGAGAAAAGATACTTTAGTGATCATGCTGGGAAGCAATACTCTGTGGGGAGAGTGATGCTTTGCTGGATGTTGATAGTAACTCTATTGGGGGATACCATTGTCGTATTGGAAGTGTGAATAGACTTCGCTGGGGATAGGAAAGAACTACGTTGACGACGACTTTCCCTTGGTTTTCGGCTGAGGATAACCCAGTTATATCCTGTTGAGGAAATAACTCTTTAAATCAAGCCAGACGATGCGTTCGTGTTCTGTGAAGGATAAGCTTCCAGAATTTACTGGGGATAAGCTTACTGCTTGGGGAGATGAATTCCATCTTTCCTAGGGAACTTGGATGGGACTCTCCTGGGGAATTTAAGATATGCTTTGGTATGCTGGGGAAGAATGCACTGACTTGCTGTCCCACTCTCTGGGGAACTTAAGATATCTGGTTGGATTCTTTAGCTGAACCTACCTTGGTACCTTGGAAGATAGAACAATCAGACAGCTCAGACAACTCTTTATTGCCCCTGTTTCTAGTGTCACCTGCAATCAATTCTTTGTTTCGTATGCGAATATTTATGAGCTAGCAAATTATTGTCAAATGCATATATCACAAATTGAACCTTGGACGTTCTTCGCAAAACAAAACGGAAAAAGAAAAACAGTTGGCACGTTTAACTGAAAAGTATATTTGTATTGATTTTGAATAACCTGTGAATAGGCGTTTTGTGTACAAGAGGCTGGCGTCCTAGTAAGAGGTACGTCGCCGAACAAGAGAGTTTATTACAAGTTTTATACAAAAGAAAATAAAACAGCTGTGTGAAAGATGAATGATCCACTGGGTTTCAACTCTGCTATAGCCTTTATAACTCCGAGCGTCTCATCACTTGGTGACCTTGATTGAAGGTGAAGCTGACTGATCGATGCCGTCTTGATGTAGATACCGGATTCTGGATGCAAAGTGATCCAATGAGACATAGTATTACGCTTTTATCCCTAATTTTTGCCTGGACTGCCTTTTCGGGTTTTCAGTCCACCGGGATACCCATTTTTGCCCAAGCCGCCTTTTCAGGTTTTCGACTTGCCGGGTGTACAGATTTTTTCATTTTCATCCCTTCATTTTGCCCGAACCCTTTTGGTTCGACGGGAAGCCCTAATTTTTGCCTAGACATGTCAGCCTAGCGGGTCTTTTTTTCATGCGTAGTATTTTTTAACTATGTCTGCATTGGCGGGGTGAGGAAGATCGTCACCATCCATGTGGGTTAATATCATTGCTCCCCCTGAGAACACATGCTTAACCACAAATGGCCCTTCGTACGTAGGGGTCCATTTGCCCCTTGGATCACTCTGAGGAAGGATGATTCGCTTGATCACCAGATCCCCGACTTGATATTCCTGTGGTCTGACCTTTTTGTTAAGTGCCCTGATCATTCGCTTCTGATACGTCTGACCATGACAGATAGCAGCAAGTCTCTTTTCGTCAATAAGGTTGAGCTGATCAAGTCGTGTCTGGATCCAATCATCTTCATTCAGATTTGCATCCTTCATTATCCGGAGAGAAGGAATTTGTACTTCGATCGGCAAGACTGCCTCCATGCCATAAACCAAAGAGAAAGGAGTTGCCCCGGTTGACGTCCTAGCTGAAGTACGATACCCATGCAGAGCGAACGGTAACATCTCATGCCAATCTTTATACGTTACTGTCATCTTCTGCACAATCTTCTTGATGTTTTTATTAGCTGCTTCTACAGCCCCATTCATCTTCGGTCTATAAGGAGAAGAATTGTGGTGCTGTATCTTGAACTGTTCGCAAAGCTCGGTGATCATCTTATTGTTCAGATTGGTACCGTTGTCTGTAATAATCCGCTCAGGGACGCCGTACCGACAGATCAGGTTGTGCCGAATGAACCGTGCCACAACAGTCTTGGTTACCGTAGCATAGGATGCTGCCTCAACCCACTTCGTGAAATAATCAATTGCCACTAGGATGAAGCGATGTCCATTGGATGCCGTAGGTTTTATCTCACCGATCATGTCTATGCCCCACATTGCAAATGGCCAAGGCGCAGTCAGAACATTCAGGGGAACCGGAGGAACATGCACCTTGTCTGCGTAAATCTGGCATTTGTGGCATGTCCTGGAATGTTGGTAACAGTCAGCTTCCATTGTAGACCAGTAATATCCTGCCCGTAGGATCTTCTTTGCCATGGTATGTCCGCTGGAGTGTGTACCAAAAGTCCCATCATGTAGCTCTTCCATGATTCTTTTCGCTTCAGTCTTATCTACACAACGCAGTAGGGTTGAATCCTGGTTTCGCTTGTACAAGATGCCATTGCTGAGAAAGAACTTGGCTGCAAACCTCCTCAGGAATTTCTTATCATTGACAGATGCTCCCTCAGGGTATTCCTGTGCTTCCAAGTATCTCTTTACTTCGTGGTACCAAGGCTTCTCAGTTACCAATTCAGTTCCGAGATCACAACAGTATGCCGGTTCGTCCAGTTTCCAGATGGTGATCCGGGGAGCTTCATTATCCCATTTAACCTTGAACATTGAAGACATTGTAGCTAACGCGTCCGCCAGCTGATTCTCTTCTCTTGGAAAGTGCTCAAATGTTATCTCTGTGAAGTGGGGGATCAGGGCCAACACACATTCTCTGTAAGGAATCAAGTTTGGGTGTTTCGTATCCCACTCTCCTTTGATCTGATTGATCACGAGAGCGGAATCTCCGAAGACACTTAGAAATTTGATCCTCAGGTCAATCGCAGCTTGAAGACCCATAATACACGCTTCATACTCCGCCATGTTGTTGGTACAGTTGAAACACAGCCGGGCGGTAAGTGGAGTATGAGTACCTTGTGGAGATACAATTATGGCACCGATACCATTTCCCAAAGCGTTGGATGCTCCGTCAAAATGCATAGACCATCGGGATCCCGGTTCAGGTCCTTCATCCGGTCCAGGTATTTCACAGTCAGTTACTATCATAATGCTTTCGTCCGGAAACTCGAAGTTCATTGATTGGTAGTCATCCACAGCTTGATGTGCTAGGTGGTCGGCCAATACACTTCCCTTGATGGCTTTTTGGGTCGTGTACTGAATGTCGTATTCCGTCAAGATCATCTGCCATCTTGCAATTCTCCCAGACAGAGCAGGCTTTTCGAATATGTACTTTATAGGATCCATTTTTGAGATTAACAAGGTAGTGTGAGTCAGCATATACTGTCTCAGCCGGCGAGCAGCCCATACCAAAGCGCAGCAAGTTTTCTCAAGCAGTGAGTATCGGGTCTCACAGTCGGTAAACTTTTTGCTAAGGTAATAAATGGCATGCTCTTTTCGGCCAGACTCGTCATGCTGCCCCAGCACACACCCCATTGCATTATCAAGCACTGTCAGGTAAAGTATCAAAGGTCTCCCTTCAACTGGTGGCATAAGGATGGGTGGTTCTTGGAGATATTCTTTGATTCGGTCAAAAGCAGCCTGACATTCATCATTCCAACGTACTACCTGATCTTTCTTCAGCAGCTTGAAGATTGGTTCACAGGTAGCAGTCAGATGTGAGATGAACCGAGCAATGTAGTTCAGACGTCCTAGAAAGCCTCTGACTTCCTTCTCTGTCTTAGGAACTGGCATCTCTTGAATGGCTTTGACCTTAGCAGGGTCCACTTGAATTCCCTTGTCACTGACCACGAAGCCTAGCAACTTTCCAGATCTTACCCCGAAGGTGCACTTGTTCGGGTTCAACCTCAGCTTGTACAATTTCAACCGGTCAAACAGTTTCTGCAGATGATCTAGGTGCTCTTCCTCAGTCTGGGACCTAGCGATCATGTCGTCCACATACACTTCTATCTCATGATGGATCATATCATGAAATAAGGTAACCATGGCACGTTGGTAGGTTGCCCCAGCATTCTTTAACCCGAACGGCATGACCTTGTAACAGAAGGTGCCCCACTGAGTAACAAAGGTAGTCTTTTCCATGTCTTCAGGTGCCATCTTGATCTGATTGTAGCCTGAAAAGCCATCCATAAAAGAGAACACTTTATGCTGAGCGGTATTATCAACAAGGACATCAATGTGGGGTAGAGGGAAGTCATCCTTGGGGCTGGCCCTGTTCAGATCCCTGTAATCAACACACATCCTGACCTTGCCATCCTTCTTAGGTACCGGCACCACATTAGCAACCCACTGAGGGTAAGAAGTTACTGCAAGAAACCCGGCATCAAACTGCTTCATAACCTCGGCTTTAATCTTCTCAGACATCTCTGGACGCATACGACGGACCTTTTGCTTAACCGGGGGGAAATCTTCTTTAGTAGGTAAATGATGGACCACAATGTCAGTATCTAATCCAGGCATATCTTCGTAGGACCAGGCAAAGATTTCTTTATAATCCTGCAGCATCTGAGTCAACCGTTGCTTCACGCTGAGTTCTAGGTTGGCACCAATCTTCACCCCTTTCTTGTCTTCCTCCGTACCCAAGTTTATCATTTCCACTGGCTCTTCATGGGGTTGAATTGCCCTCTCTTCCTGTTGTAACAGTCTTGCAAGTTCACCAGGCACTTCGCAATCATCTTCACCTTCGTCTGCGGCTAAGTTGATCGGATTTTCGAAGTCATAACTGGCAGTAGCAGAGTCGTTACCAGTGAGATCCAGAGTGGATTGAAACCTGTATGAGTGAGTGTGTGTGTAAATACAGCTGTTTTGCAATATGTAAAGAAAGGAAAGAAAAGGAGCGCAAAATTTGAAATGTGAAAAACGTCCAATGCTTTTATTCATGATATATGACAATGACAAACAAAAAGCCCTCACAAATAAAACCAAGGTGCCCCGGGTAAGACACCGGGCCATATAGTCTCAAATTATTGTTTATTACAAAACAAAGAAATTCATTACTGAGGAACAATAGAAACAGAGAGATTGTCTTTTGCACTCCAATTGTTAGGCCCACTGTCGGTTGTCGGGTAGATCCAGCTATCAAACTCAGCATCATCCACTTCGTCTTCGTCTCCAATAGCATTCACTCCATGAGCAGGTAGGGGAGCCGCCACCACATTAGGCTTGTCAGATGCCTCAAACTGTACCTCCTTTGCATCAATGAGGTCTTGCAGCTTGTTCCTGAGTGCCCAACAGTCATCTGTGTTATGCCCCGGGCTATCAGAGTGATAAGCACAGCGAGCATTTGGATTGAACTTGGGAGATGCAGTGTTGGGAAACTTTGGAGCCTCCTTGACAGTCACTAAATTGGTGGATAGCAACTGTGGCAGGATTTGTGATAAGGTCATGCTTAATCGAGTAAACTCCCTCCGGGGTCTTTCAAACTTCTGAGGATTAGTTGGCCGAGGAGCGGCAGCAGGTTTGGCAATCATTACCGCACTGACAGATTGGCGGTGTTCGGGTCGCTCTGTTCTCCGGGAGTTATATACAGCACTAGCCTCCTTTTTGAAGGGCTTCCTCTCAGTACTGGAGGAGGCAACTTTCTGTATCTTCCCCGATTTTATACCGGCCTCAATCCTTTCACCAGTCAGGATTAGATCGGTAAACCCAGCAGAGGAATTACCAATGAGATGGTTGAAAAATGGACCAGATAGGGTCCCCAAGAACATATCTACCAGCTCCCGATCCGTTAATGGTGGCTGCACCCTGCCAGCCAAGTCTCTCCATTTCTGAGCGTACTCCTTAAAACCTTCACCCGACCCTAGCGACATACCCTGGAGTTGGGTACGCGTAGGAGCGAGGTCGGCATTATACTGATACTGCTTGTAAAAAGCAGTGGCCAGATCCTCCCAGTTACGAATGCTGATTCCATCTAGCTGATAGAACCAATCGAGGTGAGTCCCTGAAAGACTCTCCTGGAAGAAGTGGATCCAAAGGTTCTTGTCTGCTGTGTAAGGCTGGATCTTCCTTACATAAGAACGGAGGTGCATCTTGGGACAGGAGGCCCCATCATACTTCACGAAGGCAGGTGTTTTGAACTTGTGCGGGATCACCACTCCAGTAGATAACCCCAAGTCTCCGAAATCCAATCCAGGTACCCGTTGAACTTCCACAGCCTTTAATCTGTCTTCCAGCTGTTTGTACCGGTCTTCAGCAGGAGGGTACTGGTCGTCGTTGAAGTCCGTTTCAGTATCAGAGCCCACAGGAGTAGTGACCTCCCTTTCATGGTGACTACCTTCTGTCACAGATGGAGGAGTCCTTTCAGCTTCAATTTGCAAGGTGTTCCCGAGTCTGCGCCCAGTGCTAAATAGCACAGTCCTCCTCTTCTTCTTAGTCTTTTTCAACAGCATGGTCTTTAACTCTTGTTGACCCTGAGACAAGCCCTTGATCAGCTCCTGAAATTGGGCGTTTTGCGCCTGAAACTGGACGTTCTGCGCCTGAAGAGCCTTGATAGCCGCATCGGTTGATGATTCAGGAGGGTTCATGATGCTGAAATAAACAGCGAAGAACGGTAAACAACCTGAAAAGAAGAGTATTTATGATGCACATGATGAATGATATGTGTTTATGCAATGCATTCAAGGGTTCGAAAATTCAAATTTGCTGTAGACCAAAAGGAACACACTTTATTATTAAGAAAATCATTGTTTTAATACATCAAAGCCTCATGGGCAAAAGTACAAAAAGATCAAATCACATCCAAAATATGTTGCGCATCTTCTTTGGAGCTATGTAAGTGTTGAGACTCCTTTCCTCATGCAACAGGCGTGTGAGCTCCAAGACCTTCCTTTCACTGGCATGCAAACTAGTCTCAAGAGAATTCCGTTCTTCCTTCAGTTGGATCCAACTCTTCTGCATCTCTTCCCAGGATGTGGGCATATCAGGGTGCTGAATAACATGAGATACCTCTCCTTCCAAGGCAGGCTCTTTGATTACTGGAAGCATGTGAGGATAAGGCATTACTAACTTCTGAGAACGGGCTCGTACCCACTTGAGATAAGGCTCCAAAGGGATGGAGTTCCTGTGCCCCAGTGTTTTGCTGTCTATCCTACTAGGCATCCTCCAAGCTCTGATAAATCTCTGGCGAAGTCCTTGAGTATCGTTGTCGAAGTCAAAAACTATGTCAGGAATCAACATGTCATGAGGACCATCCCTCCGAGCATAACCAAATTGTCTCCAAGCCAGGCATGGACTATAAGTAATACCCCCTCTGGTTCCAAGTAAAGGAACATTAGGATACTCCCCACAACGATCAATGATAGTGACATCTTCTCTGGACCTAGGGCACCAATGTATATCTGCATGTGTAAGAGTCATCAACCGTTGTGACCATCTCAAACCCCGCTCGTTCTTCAGGACTGATTGTGGAAGGTGCGAAATAAACCACTTTCCCAGGAGAGGAGTGCAACACATAAGGACACCTCTTTTTCTCATGGTTCGAGTGTAACATGAGTGAAGGAGGTCTCCCAGCAACGTAGGTATAGGATTCCTGGACATAAAGATCTGGACAGCACTGATATCAATGAGCTGGTCTGGGTTAGGGAACAACACCAAACCATAAACAAGGAGGGCCACAACCTCTTCAAAAGCTTGCAAGTCAAGGGAGTTCCAACAATCATAGGCCTTTTCAAACAGAAACCTGGCTAAGAACCCTTTGATACCACTTCTAACTTCCCAATGTCCCTTGAGGTCAGATGACTGTAGGTGCAAGGCTTTAGCAATCTCTTCAAGCTTAGGTTCCTTTTCTGTACCGTTGAAGGGTAGCTGATCAAGGATAGGGATCTTCAGGAGTCGGGAGAACTCCTCCAATGTAGGTACCAACTGATAGTCCAAGAAGGTAAAGCAGTGATGCAGAGGATCAAAGAATTGGAACAGGACTTTTATCATATCTTCCTCAATGTTGGTGTTGACCAAGCTGATGAGGCTTCCATGCCTTTCACTGAATGAAGAGTTCTCGGGAATCCTGGATATAAGCTCCTTAAGCTGAGGAGGGATCCTTACAAGACTGATTGGAATTGTCTTTCTACGAACAGTTTCCATGTCCTACAAAATAAGAACAAAGATGAAAATTCGAACCCCTGAAATGGTTAGTCAATGCATATGATGCTGGATGATGTCATGATGCTATGATTAAACACAGATATTTACAAAGACAAACATGTAAGGCACACAAGGCACACAAGACAGGCCCTTAAGGTTTAAGGCCAGCATGGGGTCTGGGTAGTACCCTCTTGAAGTTGGTGGGTTCAACCTGTCCTAATCAAAGTAACCGGGTTCTAAGGTTCCCAATATCACTGGATTGCTTTCATTGTTCATCGTTTCGATTTAGCCACTGAACTGGCGACCGAAATATTCCAGGAAAGCAACCCTCAATTGAGTGTAGTATCGAGTATCAACCAACCTCGGACTGCACCAAAGTCAGTTATCTCACTACCCTAAAGAGGCCAAGATTGTTCAATTAAGGTTCCTAAGGTCTGTTGATGCTTCATGACACCACATGGAGGCCCCGTACTCTCCTTGACTGACTCAAGGGTTACCGGTACACACCAAAATGTCACATCAACGTAGCAGACTGTTTCAACCATGTCGGTATACCCCGCACAGTTCCCTCACAGCCTTGTTGCTACTTTCTAAGAAGGTATTTCCCCAGATCCGGGTTAGGATCTATAGAACTCCCAAGCAACCCACAATTTAAAGCACACAAGTCCAAGCAATTGAAAACACAGTGATCTTAGTCCTAAGGTACACCTCACTTTAAGTTTTTCCCCAGCAGAGTCGCCAGTTCTGTGATCGGTGGATCTGGAACTGACTGTTTTAAAGCTGGTTCGCGAAATGTCGCGGAAGCAAGAGTCGCCACCGTCTTTTATTTTCTCCAATAGGAAAGGACAAAAGCACAGAAAAATTCCTTAAAGAGATTGCTCTCGGTTCGGGAGGTAGGTTATAGAAAGGGAAGGTGTTAGCACCCTTTCTATCCATGGTTATCCATGGGCTCTTAGGTACTTGCTCAATGTGTTTTCAAAATTGTTGTTTGCTTTTCAATTGTGGGTTTCAAAAATATTCTTTGAAAAGTTTCAGTTTAACTCATGCGTCAGAGTGTTTGAAAAGTTTGTTTGAAAGTTTTTTGAAAGTGTGTCGGTGTGAAAAGAGTTTGAATTTTGTTTTGAAGAGAGCAAGTACCTACGAGAACCTACCTACCCTAAGGAATTCGTCTGTGTAAGAGTCCTTTAAAGTAGTGCCATCCCACCATTGAGAGGTAGGTAGCACCACCGTTGGAGGTGTTCGGGTCAATTCGAGTTTTAGGGACGTGGTGGTCACCGGAGCAATGGGAAGACACCTTAGAAGCTACCCTCATGCCAGGTTCCCGGATCATGAGGACTTACTAAGACGTTTTCTACTCGACGACCACCTTTCGAAAGGCAACAGTGAGGCGTACCCTAGGGGTGGTGTGTGCGAATTGTGTGTCATTTTCAGTTCATTATTTGTCTTGTCATGCATCGGTGATCTAACGATTCAATTTTATTTTCGGGCATTCATTCTTTCATGCATATTTATTAACAGTTATATTTGCGAGAAAATAAATCTAACTATTACAACCGGCGCGGGTCCACATCGCCAAAAAAACCGAACCCGATTTGACTGAAAATAAAATAAAGCGAATAAATAAAAAGTCCGAGAGTTTTTAATTACATGGCTTTGGGGCATATACAAAGGTATTTACACAAATGCGCGAAATAAAGACTAAACAAAATTAGGGCGTTGGACCCTTTAACAGATAATTAAAATAATCAAGGAAATTAAAAATTAAAAATAATGTTTTTGTATTTTTTAGGTTTAAAAGAAAAAAGAGAAAAGTTAATTAAAATTAAAATCCTAGTTCTATCATTTTTTAAGTTTATTATGAAAAAGATTTAATCTCTAACCTAATTAAATTCTAAACTAATTTATGTACAATTTTGATTTATAGAAAATAAATAATAAATAATAACATTGTGAGAAAAAGGTTAAAGAATTAAAAAGGATATGAAAATTAACAATTACCCTAATTTTATATTTTTTGGATTTTTATTATGAAAAAAAGAATTAATGTTAAAATCCTAATTAAACTAAATGAGTCATATTTTAATTTATTAAAAAAAAATCAAAGTTAATTATATTGTTTTTTTTGCCTTTTTAATGTTTTTTTTGTATTTTTGTAAAAAATTAATTAAATCAGAAAGTAAAAAAAAGTAAATAATAGAATATGAAGAAAATTAAAAAAAGGAAAAAAGGATAGAACCAGGAGGTGTGAATTTGAATTTGGAGGTGCAATTTTGAGAGGCCTGGCCCATTTGCTGGCCATTTGTTGACTTTTTTTTGATCCAATATGGTGCCTTTGACTGAAGTGCAGCATGCTTCCCAATCCTGGCCCTTGATGTGAGTGCTCTGGGACACGTGGATGGTGCATTTTGATGGAGCATGGTGAGTCCTCAATGTTATGCTGCATAGGAATTAGAAATGAAAAATAATATTGGCAATGTGTGAGACCTGGGGTTTGAACCCAGGTCATTAGAGTCAATAGCGTGTGTCCTAGCCAGCTGAGCCATTTGAATTCAATTAACATATTATAATTAATAAACAATATAAAATAAAACCAACGCATATGGACTAGCACGCGCGCGAATTTTGAATGGACGAGTCTCCGTGTGACAGCTCATCGTCCCTTCCAATTTCCTGAAATGCAAACAGAGAAGGCAACGGTTTTGAAACGTTGTTTTACACATGCTATGAGAAAATAGCGAATAGCCATATAGGCTATATAAATTGTTCGCGATGGCATCTTCTCCTTCGTCTGGGTGTACTGAGTTCAGCCATGGTAGTCAGGGACTCTAATTTTTCCCCTAGGCAAAATCCCTAATTTTGATTAAGCTGCAACCCTAGGATTCGAAAATGGCAATTCTTTATTCATGGCACAAAAATGAAATTAAATGCATTGGTCAGTTTGGAAACCTTGTGAGGAACATGAATGTATAATTAAAAATGCAAGAGGATGCGTAAAATCAAGAATACGAATTCAAAATTTTGGCTGTACAGTTTGGATGGTAGCTATCAGTTTGAGGAGCTTTGATTGAGGTTATGAATTGGGACACGTTCAAAATGGTCTCAGGAAGCTATTGGCACAAAAATTTTGGCTTGAGAAGATCCCTAGCTATGATTTCAGTTTTGCCTTTTATGTCCAAAATTTCAAATGTCCAAATGCCTTTTCAGCGTGCTTTGTGCTATGTTCTTGGTAGGGTTTGACTCAATGATCCTTAGGGAATTGAATAGGCATGCTAACTCCCCTTAATCCATGCTTGAGAAAGAATTGGCATTAGGGTTTGTTCATTAACCACTTTTTCCTAAATTCTAGCCAAAATCTAGACTTAGTATGAAAATGAACCTTGGCCTGATTTTTGAGTTGATTCATGATGTATAGAACTTGTCCAAATTCATTTGACACCATTACATTGACTTTTAAATTTTATTTGAATTTTTAATGAATTAAAATGAATTAAATCATCAAAAATTAAATAAAAATGAAAAAGTCAACATTTGGTCTTGAAATCAACCATGGGCCACGTGTGTGGCATGACAAGGATGGACAAAGTGAGAAAAATGGGGCCCTTTTGTCAAAATTGGATTTTCAAAGATAATTGACTTTTGCCATTTCACAAAATTTTCCCAACTTCTACAAGGCATAACTTGCTCAATTTTTAAGCTTTTCACATGTTCTTGGACATTTTGGAAAGGTCTTTGAGTCCTTTAACCAATGTCTTTGGTCCCATGTCATTTTGATTTACCAATCTCAAGTTATGGTCTTTGACTTAAAGTCCCTTTTTGTTGACTTTTGAAAATGACCTGTAATGTTGAAATTGATAACTTTTTGTGAGAGCATTTCTTGGACTTGAAGTATGAAGATGAGTTGTAGGAAATGTCTTTCTCTTCAAAATGAGCTTTGGATGGAATTTTTCTGATAATCCATGTGAAAGTTATGCCCTGGTCAATTTCAGTTGACTTTTCCAGCTGTCCAAATATAGCAACTTTTGCATCTTTGATGATTTCTGAGCCAAATTTTGAGAATCATGATCAAGCATTGATCAAGTGATGTTTGTGGCTTCAAAATGATAGGTTGACCAAAAATTTGAACTTTTGACTGTCAAATGACCATTTTGCCCCTACCGTTGACTGTAGTGCAATTTAGGGTTTTGACTGTGCAATCTTGAGCTGAATGCCTTGAAACTTGATATGAGGATGCTTGACCATCTTTGTAAGCATATGAGACTTGATTGGACTTTTGAACACTTCCTTTTCTTGATCAAACTCAAAACCCTAATTTGGACTTGTTTAGGAGACTGTTGAACTGCACAACCCTTGGGGAATTTTGTGACCTTGACTTGACAATTTCTTGAGGAATATGGGAGGGCAAATTTTGGGGTATAACAGTAACCATGATTCAACCTTACTGCGGTGTGTAGACAAGAGCGAAGCAGAAAGAATCATGGCAGAGTTACATGAAGGTACCTTCGGAACTCATTCCAGTGGACATACCATGGCGAAGAAAATCCTACGAGCAGGATATTACTGGTCCACTATGGAAGCCGATTGTTATCAGCATTCTCGAACTTGTCATAAGTGCCAAGTCTATGCTGATAAGGTGCATGTACCTCTGGTTCCCATGAATGTTTTGACAGCTCCTTGTCCTTTTGCAATGTGGGGCATCGACATGATCAGCGAGATCAGACCTACGACGTCTAACGGGCATCGTTTCATTCTGGTAGCAATTGACTACTTTACAAAGTGGGTTGAGACAACTTCCTTTGCTACAGTAACCAAGAACGTCGTGGTGTGGTTTATCCGGCACAATCTGATCTGTCGATATGGTGTATCAGAGAGGATTATTATGGACAATGGTACAAATCTCAATAACACAATGATCACCGAGCTCTACAAACAGTTCAAGATACAGCACCATAACTCTTCTCCCTACCGACCGAAGATGAATGGAGTTGTCGAAGCAGCTAACAAGAACATCAAGAAGATTGTGCAGAAGATGACGGTGACATACAAAGACTAGCACGAGATGTTACCATTCTCTCTTCATGGGTACCGTACCTCAACACGGACGTCGACAGGGGCAACACCCTGCTATTTGGTGTACGGTATGGAGGCAGTCCTACCCATTGAAGTCCAGATACACTCTCTCAGTATTATGAAGGATGCGGGTTTGAACAAAGACAACTGGATCCAAACCCGACTTGATCAGCTGAATCTAATCGATGAAAAGAGACTTACTGCTATCTGTCATGGTCAGACGTATCAAAACCGAATGATCAAGGCTTTTAACAAGAAAGTCAAACGTCAAGAATATCAGGTCGGGGATCTAGTGATCAAACGCATCATACTACCGCAAGGTGATCCCAGGGGAAAATGGACCCCCACCTACGAAGGGCCATTTGTGGTTAAGAACATTTTCTCGGGAGGAGCTATGATTCTAACCACCATGGATGGTGACGACCTTCCTCACCCTGTCAATGCAGACATAGTGAAAAGATACTACGCATAATCAAAGACCCGCTAGGTTTACTGGCCTAGGAAAAAATAAGGGCTTCCCGGCGAACCAAAAGGGTTCGGGCAAAATTAAGGGATGAAAATGAAAAAAACCGTACACCCGGCAAGTCGAAAACCTGAAAAGGCGATTTGGGCAAAAAAGGGTGTCCCGGTGGACTGAAAACCCGAAAGGGCGGTTCAGGTAAAAATTAGGGATCAAAGAGTAACACTATGTCTCATGGGATCATCTCGCAACCAGACATCGGTATCGACTATCAAGCTTGGACGGCGCCAATCAATTTGATCCACCATCAACCAAGTAGCAAAGTGATGAGACGCTTGAAGATATAAAGGCAATAGCAAAGTTGGAACCCAATGGGGTCGTTTCACATAGCTGTTTTTCCTTCTTTTACACAAATTGTAATTTCTATCTTTTGGCAGCGTTCTCTTACTAGGACGCCAGCCTCCTTGTACAAAACGCCTATTGCGGGCCAACTTCAAAAATAAATACAATTCATTTTTACAATAAATTTCAATTTGTTTTTTCTTTTTTCTTTTTTGTTTTGCAAGAACGTCCAATGATTCATTTTTGATATATGCATTTGAAAATAATTGCTGCTCATTGTTGCACCCCAAAATTTACCCTCTTGATTTAGGCTTATGTTTCATCATGAATATCATATTGCATTGCATTCATACATTGTGATGGGGTCAAAGTACTTTGGTTATCAAGTCTTCTTTAAGCTTTGAATGTTGGTTGCTTTGACAAGTTGCTCAAGTAGAACCTTGTCATTTGAACCTCTGGATCTTTCAAGCTCAGGCTTAATTGCATATCTCAAGATTGTTTCATCCATCTCTTTGGATCTTCAGAGGATTGGAGTTTGTGTTTGAAACACTCCTTTGATTCACTAGTCAAATTGGGGTTTTGAAGCTTGATCAGCTTTCTCCAAGCACTTTAGTTGTGTATTTTGTTTATGTGTTGTTGACTAACTTCTAATATATATATATATATATATATATATATATATATATATATATATATATATATATATATATATATATATATATATATATATATATATATATATATATATATATATATATATATATATATATATATATATATATATATATATATATATATATATATATATATATATATATATATATATATATATATATATATATATATATATATATATATATATATATATATATTGGTCTTTGTCTTTTCAAAATTGTGTTTTAGGTACCAAGTATCTAATAAATAAGCTCATGCAAAGTTGATTTGATTCTGTTTGTGGCAAAAGAAGGTATGCATTGACCCATAAACCTATGTATCGACTCATCTTGTTGAGCATAACCAGCATGTGTCGACACATGCATGTATGTATCGACTCGTCCTGCTTGAAAAACTAGCATGTGTTGACACATGCATGTATGCATCGACTCATCCTGTTTGAATAACTTGCATGTGTCGACATATACGTGTTATGTATCGACTCATGCAGTTTGTGTGATTCTGTAATGAGTTGGATTAACAATATGTATTGACACATGTTGTGTTACACATCCAATATGTATCGACACATACCACCTATGTATCGACACATAACAACAAATGCACGTGTTTTTTTTTAAAAAGCCAGCAAATTCAAACTTTTATCATTTTGGCTCCAATTTTTTCTGCATAATTTGAAATTATATCATTAATTCAAATTTGGCTCCAAGAATCAATTACCAAATTACCACTAATCCCAATCCTAAAACTCTATAAATAGAGCCCTCATTTCATTCAAATTTCAAGCTTTTGATAGCCAATATCACTTTGCTAAAAAATCTCTCAATTCTCTCCATCTACCAAATTCACTCAAAGCTCCATTTTCAAAAAGATAGTAAGCTTTTCATTGAAGCTTACTAATCTTTGAGCTAAACCTTCATCCAAACACTTTTTCTCCATCAATTCTCTACATCCAAGCTTGATTAATTGATTCTTATGGTTGAATTGGTGCAAATTCTGAAGTTGTTTGATAATTCTCAAATTCTACCTTTGGTAAGTTGGATCATCATCTTTCACAATGTGATCTCTTGTGGATTTCTGGTTTTGATTCATCGAGTACTGCTTTTATGACTCCATTAATGCTATTTTCTCAAAACTTGCTAGAATTTTCATGCTCAATTGGATCCATGATCATAAGGTGTTTGATGAAAAGTTGGAACAAGAACTTGATCTTTGAAATGTTGTTATCTACCGATTTTTAACAGGTTGCAATCAATTATTGTAACATTGCAATTGATTGTCATAGAAAATTGATTTGATAAAAAACTGCGCTGATGCAATAGGTTGCTGTCTAGGCACAATTGATTGCAACAGTGCCACAAATACTTTTTCTGCCTTGTTTTGGGGCTGTTTTGACTCAAATATTTTTCTGCACACTCTCTTTGATGGATAATTTGGATTTCAATTTTAAATGTTCAATTTGTTTTTAAAATCAGTGGACTTTGTGATGTAGATGAAGTTGGATAAATGTTCATCAATGCAAATGTACCTAAGAATGAATTATTTAATTCATTTTTGGTGCTTTAGATTAATGATATGTTTAGTGCTTTAATCCATCTAGAGGAGTGGTCGAATTTAAAGATAAAAGAATTTTGAAATGGTGATCCAAATTAGCTTATCATTCCCCTCCCTCTTCATCTTATCCCTTTCTTTTTTATTTGTGCTACATGTTAATGGATGGTGATCTCTATATCATTTATCCAAACATGAAGTACATAGATTGTTATTGACCGGCCTCAAAATAGGTGCGACTTCTACATAAGTCCACTTACGATTGCTTAACATAGTGCTAAATTTTGTCCCGATTCGAATAAATGATTATTCGTGGCCCAAACTTATGATTGCAAGCCCAAGTATGTTAATTTGATCTCTTTGATCCAATAACCTTGAGATTCATTGTGTGGAGGCTTTGGTTCTACCAATCCTCTAATGGATCTACAACACTTTTGGTCAACGCGGATCACTTAAACATCGTTGATCATTAAATGTTACCTTTTGAGAATTCCAAAATGGATGATATACTTAACAAAAAGTAAATGCAACTTGTTTTGTGGAGGCTTTGGTTCTACCAATCCTCTAATGAGTTCCAAATGCAAGTTTCAAGAAGGTCATCCAACTAACCACTAATTTCTAACAATTGACTTACTTTATGCTTTTATTTTTTTATGTTTTATGTACCATTTACTTTTAGCATTTTACATTTCATGCTATTTTCATCTTTGATTACTTGAGCTTTTCTTTTCCTTTTAAAGACACCTAATAATCAACATGAACCATAAAAAAAACTTTAATGATACTTGGACTATTTGGTTACTATCCTTAGCATTGTGGAGCATGAGACTTTTTCTTGGACTTTGGATTAGAGACCTTGGCATATCTTGGAGACTATGTGACAATGTATAGCATCCCACTTTTGGCCTGAGGCTACTGTGTTCCACTTTATTTGTGGAACACAACTTATTACACTAACACTGCTTTTGTATTTGGCATGTTTGATATTCCATGCAGGATATATACATGATATTATGAATACTATACATTGCCCATGGGGATCTGTTCATATCTGATAATCTCATTACTTACATCCTTATGGCGTAATTTCTGACTTGATTCGTCTACTGATGCCAGCTTGCTTGAAGTTCTCTGGGTTTCTTTTTATTCTTTCTCGGTTGCTACGGATAGTTATCCATTTGGTATTACACTATCTCCTTTCTTCCATTTTCATTTTGCATAGTTCTCTGATTGCATGATGGGACCTCTGTTGCTGATATATGTCAGGAGGCCCTCTATTTTTTTGCCTAATACCTATGTTGTGTTTGTGTTGATCGATGAGTCACTCAATTTATACATTGAGATCACGACTTCGCCCTCATTGCATGCTCCCTATAGGATGTTTATTGCTTTCCTTCTTTTGTTGTTGATCGATGAGTCACTCAATTTAGATATTGAGATCACGACTTCGCTCTCATTGCATGCTCCCTATAGGATGTTTATTTATTTTCTTCTTTAATTGTTGATCGATGAGTCACTCAATTTAGATATTGAGATCACGACTTGGCTCTCATTGCATGTTCCCTATAGGATAGTTTTGTTAAGCTTTCTTTGACATGTTAATTAAGGTAGGAATCCATGTATGCTAACATAGGATAGGATTTTCCTTTAACCTCAACCTTAGGGTCAACCATTGTATGATAACACTAGGGATAGTGCTAGGCTAGTTTCCCTTAGTTGTTTTTCCTTATTTTGCATTTTGCATCTTAAAACAAAAACTTGCTTTCTCGGCAAATCATAAGACACCTCTAATGAACCCAAACTCTTCTTCAAAGTAAAAGATACAAACCAATCTTACTTTGTTTATCTTGAAGCCGATGTTTCGCCATCGCACATGTTTGTTATCCTACATTGATTCCCAATATCATTGTTAGGTGTGATGTTTTGCCATCTATTTTATCGATGTTTCGTTATCTTTTGCCATGATATCTTTTTATCTTGAAGCCGATGTTTCGCCATCGCACATGTTTGTTATCCTACATTGATTCCCAATATCATTGTTAGGTGTGATGTTTTGCCATCTATTTTATCGATGTTTCGTCATATTTTGCCATGATATCTTGTTATCTTGAAGCCGATGTTTCTCCATCACACATGTTTGTTTTCCTACATTGATTCCCAATATCATTGTTAGGTGTGATGTTTTGCCATCTATTTTATCGATGTTTCGTCAGATTTTGCCATGATATCTTGGTATCTTGAAGCCGATGTTTCGCCATCGCACATGTTTGTTATCCTACATTGATTCCCAATATCATTGTTAGGTGTGATGTTTTGCCATCTATTTTATCGATGTTTCGTCATCTTTTGCCATGATATCTTGTTATCTTGAAGCCGATGTTTCGCCATCGTACATGTTTGTTATTCTACATTGATTCCCAATATCATTGTCAGGTGTGATGTTTTTCCATCTATTTTATCGATGTTTCTTCATCTTTTTCCATGATATCTTGTTATCTTGAAGTCGATGTTTCGCCATCGCACATGTTTGTTATCCTACATTGATTCCCAATATCATTGTTAGGTGTGATGTTTTGCCATCTATTTTATCGATGTTTCGTCATCTTTTGCCATGATATCTTGTTATCTTGAAGCCGATGTTTCGCCATCGCACATGTTTGTTATCCTACATTGATTCCTAATATCATTGTTAGGTGTGATGTTTGCCATCCGTCTTATCAATGTTTCGTCATCTTTTGCCATGATTTCTTGTTATCCTTTTAGCCGATGTTTCGCCATCGCACATTTGTTTGAAGTCGATGTTTCGCCATCGCACATGTTTGTTATCCTTCTTTGATTCTCAATATCATTGTTAGGTGTAATGTTTCATCATCTATTTTAGTGATGTTTCACCATCTTTGCCATGATTTCTTGTTATCCTTTAATCAATGTCTCACAATCACACATTTGTTCGAAGCCGATGTTTCGCCATCGCACATTTTGTTATCCTACTTTGATTCCTAATATCATTGCTAGGTGTGATGTTTTGTCATTCATTTACCATTTGATGTTTCTCAATCTTTGACATGTTATTTTTTATTATTTAGCCGATGTTTTACCATCTCATTTGTTTGATTGTTTTACTTGATGTTTTGCCATCTTGACCATCTTTGTTCTTCTTAATTAAAAAACACAAACCAACCAAAACACTTAAGCCGAACTACGGCTGCTCTGATTCCTTAAAAGGGATACGTATGCATTGGGGTAGGGCCCAACCAAACACATTTTTTTATTTTCCCTACATTATTTTCTTTTCTTTCGCATGCATTCCCTTTTCAGTTTTAAGACATAGACATAGGATTTGACCACACCCATTTAGATTAGACAATAAGAGTGGATACCGTAGAGTACTACGGGCGTGTGGGGTGCTAATACCTTCCCCTCACATAACAGACTCCCTTACCCCATCTCTCGGTCGAAATACCGTGATTTCTCCATTTCCAAGTTTTCTCGATGTTTACCTTTCCCTCTCGACGGGATAAACGAAGTTCAGTGGTGACTTCATTGTTTCGATGATTTCCAGCTAGCGGTTTCAGCTGGCGACTTCACTGGGGACAAATTGAAATTTTGCTGGTCCATCTCGGAGTCGATCCTAGCTCTTGTTTGTTTTATTTTTGGGTGTTTATCTACCGCTTTGCATATTTATCTGTTTGCATTGCATCCTATGTGCGCTTTATATTTTGCATACTGAATTTGGCTGGACTGTTTGGTTTCTGGATTTTCTTGGTGGGTGGGTTGTTCCATGAGGTAAAAGGCCTCATACCCAGTCTATGAGTGAATTCCATAGAAGCTAGGAATAGAGTGGCCATGGCAGCTATGAAGCGGATGCTTTGTAGACCTGGCCATGAGATCCATGACTTCGGAGGTAGTTCGGATAGGTGTTATCGGATGATAATACCGACATTCAAGCTCTCGTACTTTGATTTGGCTTTTAACCTTACCTTGACCTAAACTACACCCGTGAGAGGGGCGGGAAAACTTTTCATTACAGGTACAGGTACTGTTGGTGACTTTGTGTTGTGAAGATGATTCAGGTTCCCATGTTAACTTTGAAGCTTCAAGATTCTCCTTTGATCTTAATGGGTGTTGTTCTGTAATGGTCCGGCCACGATCCAGTGTGAACTTTGATCCTGTCATATTGCATCATAGCATATTTATTTCTGAAAAAATAATGTAAAAAAAATAACTAGCATACGCATGTCATTTTCCAGGGACATTCAAGAGTTTTCTTTCCGTCAGAATGGTTGATCTCCCTCCAGTTGAGTCCGCTTCAGTTCAGGTTAAAGAGCTTACAAGGCATACTTTCTCTTATTAGATCCCTACCATTGATGTGGCCAAGTTGAAGAGGTTGAGTTCTTATTTGAATGGTGATGTTCTGAGCAACTTCAACACAAATTATGGTAACCTGTTACTAGTCCTTAACACTCTGGTTGACCCGATGGCTTTGATCACTCTTTTCCAGTTCTATGAAAAAGAATTAAGGTGCTTTACTTTCCAATATTACCAACTGGTTCCTACCCTAGAAGAGTATGTGCACCTGCTTAATATCAGATTGACCGATGAAGTTCCTTTTGTCCAAGTGCCGAAAAAGCCAAAGTTTGAAGTTGTCATTGAGATTCTTCGTTTGAGTTTGAAAGAGGTGAAGGACAATTGGAAGTCCAGTGAGGGTGTTGCAGGATTTTATTTGGGTTTCTTAGTGAAAAAAGCTGAAGATTGGGCAAAGAAAGGCAATTGGAGTGACTTCAGCTCTTTGTTCGCTCTCATGATATACGGGATTGTCCTCTTCCCTCACAAGAGAAATTTTATGGATTTGACGGCTATCTGTGTTTTCAGAAACAAGAACCCGATACCGACACTCCTGGAAGACACTCTTTACACCATTCATTCCAGGCACGGAAAAGGTGGTAATGTAAGTTTATGCCATTCAATGATGTATCAATGGCTTAAGTTGCATCTACCAGTGAGTGGCCCTTTCATGGATACCAGGCTTTCTCTCTGATGGTCATCAAGGCTTGTTAACCTTACTTCTTTTGATATCCAGTGGAATTATGATATGGGGGAAGTGCGAAGTGTAGTCACTAGTTGCGAAGATTTCCCTAATGTTCCCCTCATAGGAATTAAGGGGTGCATCAACTATAATCCGGTGCTTACTTATCGTCAATTGGGATATGCAATGGATGGACCACCAAAGGTTAAAGAGGTGTCTGAATCAGTGTTTTTCGCCAGAGGAAGTAATCCTGAGATGTTGAAAAGAGTGACAAGTGCTTGGAAGGGAATTCACAGGAAGGATAGAACTGCTTTGGGTAAGAAGGTTCCTATTGCTAGGGTTCCTTACATGGAGTGGGTTAAATCCAGGGTTAAGATCTTACGATTACCATTTGCAAGGTCGGCTCCTCTATACGAGCAACCTCCTGTTTTTCTAAGTAACACGATGCCTATTGAGATATTTACCCAGATTCATGTTGAGAATATTCAGCTTCGTGCAAAAGACCGTGAGGCAGGGATGAAACTTTATTGGGCAGATCAAGAAAGGACCGACTTAGCTCGTAAACTCAAGGAAGCTCAAAGGGAAACTTCTGATGCAACCGGTTCTAGGAAGAGGTCTTATGCTGAAATGGAAGAAGAATTGAGCAAGATTCAGCGAGAGTGTCGGAAGCTTCAGGCCTCAGAAAATAGCTACAAGAAGAAGATTCGGAACTTAGAAAAACAACTCAAGGACAAAGACGCTCAGCTTGAGAAGGAAATGACCCAGAAGTGTGTCGCGGAAGATCAGTTCCAAGAAAGTAAAATAGTTGCATCTCAACTCTTGAAGGAGAAAGCCAGACTGGAAGAGTACTGTCAACACCTTGAAGCGCGCTTAGTTCCGGAGATTTAGTTCCGTTATTTACTTTTGATGTATTTGGTCACCCCCAGAATTGTTGGAAGGGGCCAGTTGATTTTTGTTATTATTCAGTTCTTTTTTCTTTATTGTTAAGACATGTATTTAGTTGTTTGTCATGTTACTCTTAATTGTCCAAAGACACCTAGACATCGTTTCTTTGTTTGTAAATAATCGAAGTGTTAATTTTATTATCCTTTCTATTTTTGATTGTATGGTTGCACGTCGTGACTGATGAATAAAAGGACTCTTGGATACTTGGAAATGACAAACATATCATGTACATCATGCATTTCATAACATTACAGGTTATCTCAAGACGGTTTTCTTATTCTGTTGCTTTTCTTATTCAGAATTCAATACGACTACTCATCAATAATCCACCAGAATCAACTTGCCAAGACAGATGGAACAGGTTCAAGCTGAACTCGCTGAAATGAGGGCTCAGATGGCTACTCAGATGACTCAGTTCATGGAAGTCATCACCAATGTGAATCGCCGACAGGAAGAGCTAGCTGCTATTGTCAACAACCAACGTCGTCATCCAGGGGATGTTGGAAATCAAGGGCTTTACCAGGATATCTCTGTAGGAATGGGGGACGTACAAGATCAGCCAACTGCAAATTTTCACGGGATGCCGGGAAATCCTTTTGTGTGCAACGTAGGGCAGGTTCCTCCATCTCCTGGACCCCATCTTGTGGGGAACAGAAGAGCTAATCAGGGTGGTGTAAGGAATTATCAGGATCAGGATTACGATTTGGACAATGATGAAGATCAATTTTTTGTGCGGTGTTTAGAGCCAGGGGTTCAGATTGAGGATATGAAGTATCGTTTTTTGGAAGAGCGTCTGAAGGCTGTGGAAGGGCAAGGAGTCCTTGGTATGGATGCTAATGATCTTAGGTTGGTGTCTGGGGTGAATGTTCCTCCGAATTTTAAGCCTCATACTTTTGAAAAGTACAACGGAACATCGTGTCCCATTACCCAAGCAACTGCTTATTTCCGGAAGATGTCGGTACATACTGAGGATCAAGGGCTTTTGATTCACTTTTTCCAAGATAGCCTGTCTGGGGCATCCTTGGAATGGTACATGAAGCTGGAAAAAACTCATGTTCGCTGCTGGAATGAACTTGCTCGGGCTTTTGTCAAACATTATCATTACGATATGGATATGGCACCTAATCGCACTCAGTTACAAAATATGTCGCAAGGACCAAAAGAATCTTTCAAGGAATACGCTCAGAAGTGGCATGAGTTGGCTGCGAGAGTTCAAACTTCACTCTTGGAGAGAGAACTCATTGATATGTTTATGAGTACCCTGCAGGGGCCTTTCTATGAGCACATGATAGGAAGCACTTCAGCAGGATTTGCAGACTTAGTCACGACTGGTGAAAGAATTGAAGTGGGTTTGAAATTGGGAAGGATTCAGGTTGGAGGTTCTAGCAGCTCGTTAGGGGGCAGCAAGAAACCATTCAACAATTACCCTAAGAGAAGGGAAGGAGACGCAAGCGCGGTTTACTCCCATAGAGGACAAAGAGAGAACCGTCAGCATCAACAAATCAATGTTGTTTCTATTCATGTTAAAGCTCCTCCGCAGCAGAGACCAAATGCAGTGCCTCAACAAGGAAGGCAGCAGGATGCTCCCCGTCAATATAATAACCAGCAACAGAGACAACCCAGAAAATTCGATCCCTTGTCGGTGACTCTTACTGAAGCGCTCCACCATTTGCTTGACTTAAAGTTGATCCGTTTGAGAAATATGCCATCGTCACCTGCAAGACTCCCTGTTAACTATAATGCTAATGCAAGATGCGAATTCCATTCAGGAGGAGTTGGTCATTCTACTGACAATTGTTTTGTGTTGAAATGTAAAGTACAAGACTTGTTGGATGCAAAGGCGATTGAGTTTACTCCAGTGACCGGTCTGAATGTTACTCAAAACCCAATGCTAAGGCATGGAGGGGGTGTTGTTAACATGATTGATGATAATGGTGAAATGTTGAATTTAATCATGGATGTGGAATAAGTAACTACTCTGTTGAGTTGTGTTAAGAGGTATTTGCTTGACAATTCTGTTTTCCCAGGTTGTACTTCAGAATGTGCCAAGTGTAGAGAGCAACCGAAGGGATGTGATGATTTGAAAGCATGTATCCAGTTATTGATAAGTGAGGGCTCCCTGCAATTTGATAGAAGACCGAGCTACCGCAAGATTATTGAAGAAGATGTTGCTGTGATATCTATTCCTTACACCCCTGCGCGCATTCCTGCCCCTTCGAGGGCACCCCTCTGATGATTACGGTACCTGGTCCTATGTCGTATACTAGTGAGAAGGCTATCCCGTGGCATTACGGTGCCGATGTTTATTACCATGGGGTAAAGCAGGAGGTTAATGCTCGTTTGTCTGAGAAAGAACATGCTGAAGGTGATGAAGAGGAAGTCCATAACTTTTCTGGTGTGGGTCGAATGACTAGAAGCGGGAGAGTATTTGGTCCTTCCAATGTGCAAGATGCGGCAGATGCTTCCGCAAGAGAAAAAGGGAAACAACAGGTAATGATTGGAAATCCAAGGGTTATGCTAGCCAATGTGACTCAACCAATTCTGATACCAGAAGCTTCTTCAGTTCCCGATGAGGTTGAAGAGTTGATGCGAATTATCAGAAAGAGTGATTATAGCATAATTGATCATTTGAGCCATACTCTTTCCAAGATTTCTATCTTATCCCTGTTGATTTTTTCAAAACCTCACAGAAATGCTTTGATGAAATTGTTGAAGAATGTGTTCGTGCCACATGAGATAACAGTCAATCAGTTCAAAAATGTTTGTGCCAATATATCCGCCGGGAATGGTTTGGGCTTCACCGATTTTGATTTTCCTCCAGAGGGACCAGACCATAACAAAGCGTTGAATATTTCAATGGAGTGCAGAGGAACTACTTTATCTCGGGTTTTGGTAGACACGGGATCGTCTCTAAATGTATTTCCCAAGTCAGTATTGATGAAGATTGATTATTCTGGGCTAGAGTTGCGTCCAAGCGACTTGATGGTAAAGGCGTTTGATGGGTCTCGAAGATCAGTGTTTGGGGAAGTGGAGTTACCTATTAAGGTTGGTCCTCTTACCTTCGTGGCCATGTTTTTCGTGATGGATATACAACCAGCATACTGTTTCTTGTTGGGGAGGCCGTGGATTCATAAAGCAAGAGCAGTCACTTCTACTCTTCATCAGAAGCTCAAGTATCCTGCAGAGGGAAAGGTGATAACCGTATGCGGCGAAGAAGAGTACATCGTAAGTCATTTGACATCATTTCTCTATGTTGAAGTTGAAGGTGAAATTCATGAAACTCCGTTTCAGGCATTTGAGACAGTTCATACTGTCAATATTCCTCCTCCAGAGCAAAAAAGGAAATCGGAAGTTGTTATGTCTTCCCTCAAAGATGCGAAAGCTGTAATGGAAGGTGGTAACCCTGAGGGTTGGGGTCAGGTGCTGGACGTTACTCCGAAGCTTGATATATTTGGTCTTGGTTTTAGCCCAGGTCAGCAAAGTGCAGCTCCCAGAGCATCTGGTTTATCTACTCTTGTGAATTTTTCCCGCCCTTGTGCTACTCAAGAAGGACACGCCAATGCAGTTGGCGATGATAGGGTTGATGGCTACAATGTTGAAGATTGGATTCGTCCGAGCGTTCCAGGCCAGACACTCAATAATTGGACTTCTGTGGATGTTATCCAAGTTTCTAGCATTGAGGAGTAATTTTCTTGTTTCTTTTATTATCATATCATAATTCATACGTTTTACCCAAGGCGTAGTGAATCATTTGTGTAGGGCCACCATGTTTATTTTGCAAGTTTATCATGAAATAAAGGACGTTTTTGCATTCAAAGTCTTGTTTCTTTTTCTTTTTCTTTTTTCTTTTTAAAATGGCAATGTTTCTCTTTCCATACACAGTCACTAAAAACGCAAAAATGTCATTCGTGCAGATGCACTTACACCCCCAATTCTATTGATAACGACTTTGCTATGGCTCATTATGACTTTGATACTCCTATTTATCAAGCTGAAGAAGAAGCATATGAGGATTGTGATCTTCCCGAGGAATTAGCAAGCCTGTTGAAACAAGAGGAGAGGGTTATTAAGCCAAATCAGGATTCAGTTGAGGTGGTGAATATTGGTATAGAAGAGGTAAGAATAGAAGTCAAGATAGGGGCCGATCTCGAAGACAGTGTAAAGGCCATACTGATTGAGCTACTCCGTAAGTATTCTGATATCTTCGCCTGGTCTTATGAGGATATGCCTGGGTTGGATACAGACATAGTGGTGCATCGACTATCGCTCAAATAAGGTTGTTCTCCTGTCAAGCAGAAGCTTCGAAGAACTAATCCTGAGATGTCCAAGAAGATCAAGGAGGAGGTCCAGAAGCAGTTGGACGCAAATTTCTTAAAATTTGTCAATTATTCACCATGGATCGCAAATATTGTGCCTGTGCCCAAGAAAGATGGTAATGTCAGGATGTGCATGGATTATAGGGATTTGAACAGGGCCAGCCCTAAAGACGATTTCCCTCTTCCGCATATTGATGTGTTGGTTGATAATACTGCTCATTCCAAGGTGTTCTCATTCATGGATGGTTTTTCGGGTTATAACCAAATTAAGATGGCTCTGGAGGATATGGAGAAGACAACATTCATCACGCCTTGGGGAACCTTCTGTTATAAAGTGATGTCGTTTGGTTTGAAAAATGTCGGGGCAACATATCAGCGCGCCATGGTCACTCTCTTTCATGATTTGATTCACAAAGAGATTGAGGTATATGTAGACGATATGATTGCTAAGTCCGACACGGAAGAGGAACATCTTGTTCATCTGGAGAAATTGTTCGAGAGACTAAGGCAGTTCTTGCTAAGGTTGAATCCGAATAAGTTCACCTTCGGGGTGAGATCCGGCAAGCTTTTGGGCTTTATTGTAAGTGAGAAAGGTATCGAGGTGGACCCGGCCAAAGTCAAAGAGATACAGGAAATGCCTGGACCTAGGACAGAGAAGGAAGTACGTGGTTTCTTGGGGAGGTTAAAATATATTTCAAGATTTATTTCTCATCTCACAGCCACTTGGGAACCTATGTTCAAGTTGTTGAAGAAAAGTCAGACAGTGAAATGGAATGAGGATTGTCAGAAGGCCTTTGACAAGATAAAGGAATATTTGCAAGAACCCCCGATACTCATGCCGCCAGTGGAAGGAAGACCACTAATCATGTATCTAACCGTGTTGGAAACCTCAATGGGTTGTGTCCTCGGTCAACACGAAGAGACAGGGAAGAAAGAGCAGGCCATTTACTACTTGAGTAAGAAGTTTACAGAATGCGAGTCAAGGTACTCATTGATGGAAAAGACTTGTTGTGCGCTCACCTGGGCCGCTAAACGTTTGAGGCAATACATGTTAACTCACACCACCTACTTGATATCCAAAATGGATCCTATCAAGTACATTTTTGAGAAGCCATCTCTTACAGGCAGGGTAGCCCGTTGGCAGATGATACTCACTGAATATGATATCCAATACACTACTCAAAAAGCAATTAAGGGTAGTGTACTGGCTGACCATCTTGTGCATCAGCCCATGGACGATTACGAACCAATGAAGTTTGATTTTCCAGATGAGGAAATTGTGTATATTCGTGATTGTAACATACCAGACCCAGACGAAGGACCCGAGTCAGGATCACGTTGGACACTTGTTTTTGATGGTGCCTCTAATGCCATGGTCAACGGCGTCGGGGCTATTATCACTTCCCCTGAGGGATACCACATTCCTTTCACGGCTCGTATTCGTTTCGATTGCACTAACAACATGGCCGGATATGAGGCTTGCATTTATGGCATTGAAGCAGTGATCGACTTGCGCATCAAATTCTTGAAAGTTTACGGGGATTCCAATCTTGTTATCAGCCTGATTAATGGAGATTGGGAGACTCGCCATCAGAACCTAATTCCATATCGTGAGCATGTTATGAAGCTGATTCCGTACTTCGAAGAGATCACATTTGAACACATTCCCAGAGAAGAAAACAATCTAGCTGATACACTAGCAACTTTGTCCTCCATGTTCAAGGTTAAGTGGGCTAATGAGGCACCTTCCATTACTATCAGGAGTTTGAGTGAGCCAGCTTTTTATTTTGAGGCCAGTATGGAGTCAGATGGTAATCCTTGGTTTTATGACGTTAAGAGATATTTGGAGAGGCAAGAGTACCCTGAAGGGGTATCCGTCACGGATAAGAAGTTCTTAAGAAGATTTTCAGCCAAGTTCTTTCTCAGTAGTGGTGTGTTGTACAGAAGGCATCATGACGGCCTACTGCTCGGATATGTTGACAAGAAAGAAGCGGATAGAATCATTGAGGAGATACATGAAGGTGATTTCGGGACCCATTCCAACGGGCACACCATGGCTAAAAAGATCTTGCGAGCAGGTTATTATTGGTCCACCATGGAGACTGACTGTTACAATCATGCACGGGTTTGTCACAAATGTCAAGTTTACACCGATAAGGTGCATGTGCCGTCAGTGCCTTTGAATGTCTTGACCTCCCCTTGGCCGTTTGCGATCTGGTTGCCATCGATTATTTTACCAAGTGGGTCGAAGCAGCATCCTATGCCAATGTCACCAAGCAAGTGGTAACTTGGTTCATTAAGCATAACATTATCTGTCTCTACGGGGTGCCTGAAAAGATCATTACCGATAATGGGTCTAACTTTAACAACAAGATGATGAAGGAGCTTTATGAGTCCTTCAAAATCAAGCATCATAATTCTTCCCCATATAGACCAAATATGAATGGCGTTGTCGAAGCGGCCAATAAAAATATCAAGAAAATCGTGCAGAAAATGGTGGTAACCTATAAGGATTGGCATGAGATGCTGCCTTTCGCTTTGCATGGTTATCGCACCACGGTGCGTACTTCGACTGGGACAACCCCATTTTCATTTGTCTACGGCATGGAAGCGGTACTGCCGGTAGAAGTCGAGATTCCCTCTCTTAGGGTCATGAGAGATATTGAGCTGGATGAAAGTGAGTGGGTGCAAAATCGGATGGATCAGCTGGAACTTATTGATGAAAAGAGATTGACGGCCGTTTGCCATGGTCAGGTATATCAGCAAAGGATGATAAAAGCTTTCGATAAAAGGGTGCGACCTCAATGTTACAAACCAGGTGACCTTGTGCTCAAAAGGGTAATTCTTCTCCAGGGAGATCCCAGGGGCAAGTGGGTTCCGACTTACGAAGGTCCTTTCATGGTCCGAAAAGTTTTCTCTGGAGGGGCGATGATGCTCACGACTATGGATGGAGAGTACTTCCCTCTCCCCGTGAATGTTGACGTAGTTAAAAAATACTTTGCATAAAATAATAGTAAAAACCCGCTAAACTGGAAACCCGAAAGGGTGGTTTAGGCAAAAAGAGGGTGTCCTGGTGAATCGAAAACCCGAAAGGGCGATTCAGGCAAAAGTTAGGGACTTAAAGCAAATGACTACGCTCATCATCGGATCCTTTGTTTCTTTCCTTCACTCTTTCACCTGGCATAAGCTCGAGGCTAATTCAAGTATGATTCGCCTGAAAGCAGGAAGATGAGAGTCATCAGAGTCATAGAAAAGTTGGGACTCGATGGATATTCACATTCACATTGCCATTTGTAAACACTTGTTTGTTTTGATTTTGAAATTATTTTCTTCCAAATGTAAATGCCTTTTTCATAGGCTGATCTCTCAAAATCAATAAAATATCTTCTTTTAAGTATGCGAATGCATTTCTTTGCTCCCTTTTTACTATTTTGTTTGCAAAAACGTCCAATATTTTTGATAAGCATGTGCATATAAACTTCGTGGCCCTTACATAGATATGATAATCTAAGTCGCGATTGGTTGATCGCTTGAAATACGGATAATGAACGCAATATCCACTGCACAAGGGGCATGTTTGTTTCTCTGTTTGATGGACTTCTCTTTCACTTTACTGGCGGGTGCCGTGCCGTTTTGTTTCACAACTCCGCGTTGTCGGTAAAACTCATGAGTCAGGGTAAATATCAAGGTTACGGCAGGTCGGCAGGACCGGTGAACCTGGCTGGAGACACTGCTTCCCCATAATGGCTTTTATTATGTTTCTTTGCTGCACTTTCATGTATCATCTTGATTGATTGTTTTAGCATTGTTTGCATATAGGATTTTGTTTATAGCTGAATGTCAGCCTTGATGCATTGAATGTTTTGCCTTGAAATAATTTTTCATACAAAATCACTCTTCAATTGTTTTTCGGGCATTTTGATACCAGTTGTGCCAATTCTTTTGCTTAGCCAAAAGTTTGGAGGAAGGAGTTTAGCTAAAAAAACAATGACTGTAGTGGTATGCTTTTGAGTAGAACCCTGTTGACGATGTACAGGCATTGTTTCAATCCCCAAACATCGGAGATATAAGGGAGTTAGACCCTAGTAAACCCCTCTGGGCCTTCGAAGTAGAAGTTTCTTTTCCGTTCAAAAAATAAAACAAAACCTTTTAACCAGGGGCAGGGTAGATGTTCAGTTGATTTGCCCAAGCATTCAAATTTCAGAAGGAATGTCCCATCTGAGGATCACTACATTTTATCTTTCACATCGTGAGATAAAAAAAGAGATGTGTGTCTAAACCATGATGTTCATTTCCTCACAATGTCCTGAGGTCGAGATCGAACCGATACAATAATGGCTAGTCGAAAACCCGAAAAGGCGGCTTGGGCAAAAATGGGTATCCCGGTGGACTGAAAACCCGAAAGGGCGGTCCAGGCAAAAGTTAGGGATCAAAGCGTACGACTATGTCCTGTCAGCTCATCACTTGCCT
The DNA here is from genome assembly GCA_948472305.1 of Vicia faba. Lineage (NCBI taxonomy): Eukaryota > Viridiplantae > Streptophyta > Magnoliopsida > Fabales > Fabaceae > Vicia > Vicia faba. The sequence continues at coordinate 1,384,860,726 of OX451739.1, forward strand.
ACCAGAAGAAGGTTTGTCCACTAACAACTATCAGCACCTCACAGGTCTTCCTCTCCCGCCTCAGAAACAGGGGCAATAATTGGTTGTCTAAACGGTCTAATGGCTCAATCCATCAAGGTACCGAGGTAAGTTCAGCCGAAGAACATAACCAGTATACCTTAATTCCCCAGAGAGTGAGCCAGCAAGTCAGTGCACTCTCCGCAAGCAGAGTTATACTGTCAGCCTTAAGGAAGTTGTGTATCCTCCGGCAGATCTCAAACATTCCCCGGCACATCATACATTCCTAACAAGCATCCCCGGCAGTCTTGACCTAAAGATTGTTCCCCGGCGGTATATCAAACATTCAGTGGAATCACTTCCCCGATACAATTCAAAACTTCCCCAAGAGAGTCCAATCCAGTTTCCCCAGGAAAAGTTGGAATCATCTCCCCAGCAGTAAGCTTATCCCCAGTAGATTCTGGAAGCTTATCCCTCGCAGAGCATGAACGCGTCTCCCGGCTTTATTTAAAGAGTTATTTCCCTACCAGGATATAACTGGGTTATCCTCAGCCAAAAGCCACGGAAAGAGCGTCCTCGACGAAACCTTCTTATCCCCAGCGAAGTCTATTAACACTTCCAACACAACAAGGGTATCCCCAGCAAGTTATTATCAACAACTCAACAAAGTACCTCTCTCCCCCACAGAGTATTGCTTCTCAGCAAGATCGTTAGAGTACTGTTCTCCCTGCAGAGTAATCCATTCGCCAAGTTTATTCCCCAACGGAGTTATCTTCTCCTACCGGTATTCTTGCAACTATCATCCCCAGCGAAAACGAAGATCAATACTTCAAAATCAGCCCAGGATATGACTTCCCGGCACCCGTCAAGGATTTACTTTCCTAGACGAAAAACACATATTCATAAACATCACATTTCCATACATTATAGCATGCATATACGCATCGTATCTTACGAATCTCATTTATGTTGAGAGCATCATTGCTTGATCATATCACGCATTGCATATGACTGACCTTTACCTTTCAGGAAAGACCAAGTTAAGTTCTCAAGCTACATTTCAAGACCTAGACCGGTTCAGTTAAATCGACCCTAAGATTTTTCTGTTTCTTATCCAGTCAAAGGCCTTCTCTGGTTCAGTCAGATCGACCCTAAGATCTCCCTGTTTCTTATCCAGTTGAAGACATTTCAAGACCTAGACCGGTTCAGTTAATCGACCCTAAGATTTTACTGTTTCTTATCCAGTCAAAGGCCTTCTCTAGTCCAGCTAAATCGACCCCTAACAGATTTTCCTGATAAAGACTCAGTAGAAGATATCCAAGATTCTCTCAATGTTACTGTTGAGGTTGTAGTCGCCTGTGGTTCTCTCCCCGTTACTGTGGAGGTAGTAATCGCCCCAAGATTCTCTCAGCGTTACTGTTGAGGTTGAAGATATCCAAGATTCTCTCAATGATACTGTTGAGGTTGTAGTCGCCTGTGGTTCTCTCCCCGTTACTGCGGAGGTAGTAATCGCCCCAAGATTCTCTCAGCGTTACTGTTGAGGTTGAAGATATCCAAGATTCTCTCAATGATTACTTTTGAGGTTGAAGTCGTCCAAGATTCTCTCAATGATTACTGTTGAGGTTGAAGCCGCCCAAGATTCTCTCAATGATTACTGTTAAGGTTGAAGTTGCCCAAGATTCTCTCAATGATTACTGTTGAGGTTGAAGTCGTCCAAGATTCTCTCAATGATTATTGTTGAGGTTGAAGTCGCCCAAGATTCTCTCAATGATTACTGTTGAGGTTGTAATCGTCCCCAGATTCTCTCAATGATTACTGTTGAGGTTGTAATCGTCGCCAGATTCTCTCAATAATTACTGTTGAGGTTGAAGTCGCCTGTGGTTCTCTCCCCGTTACTGCGGAGGTAGTAATCGTCCCCAGATTCTCTCAGCGTTACTGTTGAGGTTGAAGTCGTCCAAGATTCTCTCAGCGTTACTGTTGAGGTTGAAATCATCCAAGGTTCTCTCACCGTTCCTGTTGAGGTAGTAACCATCCCTGGTTCATTCATCACCTTTTTGAAGATCCAGATCCAGCTCCTGTAACCAATCAGGACGCATCTACATAAAGAATTTGAAGACCAGCTCCTGTAACAGGTCAGGTAATAATTTTTTTCTTTTGCAGGTACGCAAGTTCTCGCTAAGGAAACTCTTACGCGATCGACACCCAGATGGCATCTATAAGCCCATCCACCTATCCATCATCTCTTAGCATGGCATCTATAAGCCCATCATCCTATCCATCAATCTCCAAATGGCATCTATAAGCCCATTCCTCCCATCACACTACTATGTGAGCGCAAATTTCTGGGCACTCTAGTGTTCAATCATCTTCCACCTTCGGATTACGAAAGGCACGTCAGCCAATCTGCATCCTCGGGTCTAAGAAGATTGAACAGGGGCAATTGTTGTACCCCAAAATTTGCCCTCCCATATTCTTCAAAAATTTGCCAAGTCAAAGCTTCAAAATCTCCCCAAGGGTTGCACAGTTCAAGGGCCTCCTAACAGTCAAAAACTAGGGTTTTGGTTCTGACAAAGAAAATGAAGTTTCCAAGGGTCCAATCAAGTCCCACATGCCTATAAACATGGTCAAGTATCCTCATGTCAAGTTTCAAGACTTCCAGCACCAAATTGCACAGTCAAAAACCCTAATTGCACTACAGTCAACTGTAGGGGCAAAATGGTCATTTGACAGTCAAAAGTTCAAATTTTTGGTCAACATCTCATTTTGAAGCCACAAACATCATTTGATCAATGCTTAATCATGATTCTCAAAGCTTGGCTCAAAAAGTCTCAAAATGCAAAAGTTTCCATATTTGGACAGTTGAAAAAGTCAACTGTAACTTGACCAAGGCATAACTTCCACATGGATTATCAGAAAAATTCCATCCAAAGCTCATTTTGAAGAGAAAGACATTTCCTACAACTCCTCTTCACACTTCAAGTCCAAGAAATGCTCTCACAAAAATTTATCAATTTCAACATTATAGGTCATTTTCAAAAGTCAACAAAAAGGGACTTTAAGTCAAAGACCATAACTTGAGATTGGTAAATCAAAATGACATGGGACCAAAGGCATTGGTTATAGGACTTCAAGACCTTTCCAAAATGTCCAAGAACATGAGAAAAGCTTAAAAATCGAGCAAGATATGCCTTGTGGAAGTTGGGAAATTTTTGGATATTTTGAAAAGTCAACATTGCTTCAAAAGTCTTAAAAATGCTAATGGGCCTCTTTTTCTTCCAAGAATCATTATCCAAGGCATGTGCACGACCATTTGGCCCAAAGGGAAGTTTTTCATCATTTTTATTTATTTATTTGAATTTTTAAATGCTAATAATTCATTTAATTAAAATAAATATGTGGAAAATACTAAACCTAAGTTTTTAAATCTTTTTATGCATGGAATACACTCAATATTTCGTGCATGATCAGATTTGGAAAGAATCATGGTGATTGGACATGATTTGAATCAAATTAGCTTGAAAAAGATTGAAAAAATTATGGCATGGAAATCAAATATTTTCTCATCAATTCATTGATTCTTTGGACCAAATTTTGAACCCTAATCATCCACACATATATACTAATGCCAACCCTAATGTTCATGACCTCCCAGCTGCGCCATACATCAATAACCAAGTTTGAGTTTTTTGACAAAAATTCCAAAACTGAAAACTAGGTTACAGTGCGATTCAAGGCCAAATACTTATTACATTGTGTTCCTGAAGCTTCAAGGAAGGAGTCTGAATCAAAAACATCATTCCCAACATCAAGAATTGGTACTTAAAAGTCAGCATGTATCACTTTTTTTGCATAATCGTGTTTTGTTATCCAGGCCATATCCATGCATTTTTATTCTTGATTTGTACTAATGAGATGATTCTGAAGCTAACCCTATAATTTGATTGAGTTTTTATGTACTGTACGTGATTTCACCATTAAAGCCAGCTAGGGTTCTTCAAGTTTCAATTTGGGAACTTTCACATACTGTAAAATTGAGACTCCTTAATACCATGGTTGAAATCAGGGAGCTTGGACGATTTGAAAGCACCCCTCGCGCCTAATTTATGTGGCCATATGGCCTATTCGTTATTATTGAAAACTGCATGTTTTGGGGGGGTTTAAAACCCCCGCTAACCTTTTTTATGTTTCAGGAAAAAGCAGAACAAGGAGGACGACGACTAGGTGGCGAAGCGTGATAGGCTCATTTGAAATCAACGCGCGCTTTTTATTATTGTTACGTCACTGACCACTTTTCCATTATATTAATTATTTGTCATTATATAATAAAAGCGTGCGTTTGGTTCAAGTGGCAAGCAAGCATATTGGTAACCTTTGGGACCTGGGTTCGAATCCCAGGTCCCCCACATTCTTTCAATATTTTTTCCTAACGTGATTCCATGCAGTACTTTGATTGAAGGCCTATCCTATAGCTTCATATCCAACGCGCCACATGGCCTATTACCTCAATCCAAGGGCATTGGTTGGAAGAACACCCTGGGCGTTAGTCAATGGAGCTACACGCTAGCAGAAAAGTCAATAAGGCCAGAAATCAATTGGGCCAGAATTACTGACTTTACCTCCAATTTGGGGACAGACCCCCCAAGGTTTTGATTTTTATTTTCTTTCTTATTTTATTTATTTCAATTATTTCTTTTTTAAATTCCTTATTTTAATTTATTTTCATAAACTATAAAAATAATACAAAAAATCAGGAAAGTCATAAAAAAATCAAAAATATATTTTATTTTAATATTTTTTAAGTAAATATCATTAATTAATTTAGCTTTGTAAAATTAGGTTTAATTCAAACATTTTTCTTAATAAATTAAAAATTTGTAGAATTAGGGTTTTAATCAATTTTTATCCTTTTTTCTTTTCTTTTATCACTAATAATTAATTATTTATTTTTATAAATCAACTTGCCACTAATTAATTAATTTAATATTAGGTATAATTTTAACATGTTTTTCTTCATAAATAAAAATTGTAGAATTAGGGTTAATTAATTAATTTCTTAATTTTGTTTAATTCTCTCCTCAAAAAAATCATAAATACAAAAAAATCTCAAAAATAATTTCTTTTCATTTTTTATTTTAATTAATTTGTTAATAATAATTTTATTTCATTAAAAAGGGTCCAACGCCCTCGCTTTCGATCTTAATTCCAATTCGCGCATTTATTTTCTTTTCGTATAATTTTTATGTACTTCTCCCAAAGCCGTGTAAATATTTATCTTTCGCACTTTACTTTACTTCTTTATTTTCTGTCAAATCGGGTCCTGGATTTTAATTTGGCGATGTGGACCCGCGCCTTTGTAATAGTTTAGAACTTTTTATTTCTCGCAATCTTTAACTGTTAAATAAATGCATGCAAGAATGAATGGCCTAAAATAAAAACAAACGCATAGATCACTTTGACATGAACAAGATAAATGCAAATGAATATAACACACAAATCACACACCACCCCTAGGGTACGCCTCATTGTTGCCTTGCCTCGAAAGGTGATCGTCGAGTAGAGGATGTCTTAGTAAGTCCTCATGATCCGGGAACCTGGCATGAGGGTAGCTTCTAAGGTATCTTCCCATTGCTCTGGTGATCACCATGTCCCGAACCTCAAATTGACCCGAACACCTCCAACGGTGGTGCTACCTACCTCTCAATGGTGGGATGGCACTACTTCAAGGACATTTACACAGACGAATTCCTTAGGGTAGGTAGACGACTCTAGATACTTGCTCTAATTTCAAAACAAATCAAAAAAATACTTTTCACACCGACACCTTTTCAAAAAGCTTTTGAAAGCAACTTTTCAAACACTCTTGAGGACCGATACAAGAGTCGAACTGGAATTTTCAAAGAAACTTTTTAAAACCCACAGTTGAAAAGCAAACAAACCATTTTTGAAAACACAAATGAGCAAGTATCTAAGAGCCCATGGATAACCATGGATAGAAAGGGTGCTAACACCTTCCCTTTCTATAACCTACCTCCCGAACCGAGAGCAATCTCTATAAGGAATTTTCCTGTGTTTTTGTCCTTTCCATTTGGAGAAAATAAAAGACGGTGACGACTCTTGCTTCCGCGACATTTCGCGAACCAGCGTTAAACAGTCAGTTCCAGATCCACCGATCACAGATAGTTTACCCTTTCTTACCAGCAGATTGGACCTTTGATTTGGGCACTTGCTGGAGGGAGCACTTTCAATCTGAGGGCTTCTGGGCGTGGGCACATTCGATCTGAAGGACTGCTTTGGCTTGGATCCCTTCTGAAAATGCTGATGACCTTTGGCAGCGTATTTCCAAGTCCTCCTTGTTTCTCCTTTTTCTGTTCTGTTTTCCTGCAGAGTTTTTGTGTTTTCTCTATAATTTTTGTAATGTTTTTTGTTCGTGTCCCTGGCACTGTATGTTGGCCCTGTATTTATAGGAGTGTGGGGGTCTAGTAATGGCAAGAGACAACCATTAAACCAGGCCATTAAATCCACGAGACAAGAATCAGAAACATTAAAATATTTCCTTTTTTGAAATATTCATGTCTCTTGAATGAACCTGGACACTTTTGATTTTCGAATGCCTTCAGGACCTACTCTTCGATTGGTCTTGATTTGCCTCCTTCGAATGGAATTCTTATGTACCCTTCGAATGGGCCTTATGAATGCTTCTTTGAATGGTCTTGAGTTGAACAGAATCACTTTGGTCGAATCAGCTCTTTAGGAACAGAAAAGGCAAGAATCTGGCCTTTAACTCAGGAATTAAATCCATAATCAGCATTTAATTATTTCTATATTTGCAAGGGAAACATGCCATTTTCTCATGTTCACTGTACCTGGACATGTTTTTTGAGTGCCCTCTTGATGGCTTTGTTAACAGGCTAGTCGAAAGGCTTTGTTCATGCTAATCAAAGGACATGGTTAACATGCCTGTCGAAGCTGCCTTGACACAATGCTAAATCGAAGGATCCCTTGGCATGCCAATCGAAGTGCTTGTCCATGCCAATCGAAATGCTCCTTCAGAATACCAATCGAACGGTCTTTCAGAGTGCCAATTGAAGTGCTTCTCCATAATGCCAATCGAAGTGCTTGTCCATGCCAATCGAAATGCTCCTTTAGAAGACCAATCGATGGATCTTTCAGAAGACCAATCGAAGGGTCTTTCAGAATGCCAATCGAAAGATACTTAAAGCACCACTCAAAAATTTTCTTTTTCCTTAGGAAAGGGTTTGTGATCAACCATGCAGGGGGAAGACTTTGGAAAACATGAGAGGGAAAATTTTGGGGTGCAACAGTTTCCCCTGTTCAATTTTCTTAAACCTGAGGATATAGATTGGCTTTCGAGCCTTTCGTGATCCGAAGGTGGAAGATAATTGAACACTAGAGTGCCCAGAAATTTGCACTCGCATGGTGTAGTATCAGCATTGTGATGTCGGGAATGGGCTTACAGATGCCATTTGGAGATTGTTGGTAGGAGGATGGGCTTATAGATGCCATCCAGAAATGATTGTTGGACTGTATTTGAATGAGTGACAGAATTACATCCGAATCTAGATCGTATCTGGACTATTATTTGAAGGTCTCTAGTTGCCAGAGAAGGTCTTTTCTGATAATGATGTGTGATGAAGGAATCTGAGACGATTGCTACTCCAAACATATGATGAAGGAATCTGAGATGATTGCTACTCCAAACAGATGATGAAGGGATCTTGGACGATTACTACCTCAGCAGGATGATGAAGGAATCTTGGATGGCTTCTACCTCAGCAGGATGATGAAGGAATCTTGGGCGACTTCTACCTCAGCAGGATGATAAAGGAATCTTGGACGATTACTACCTCAGCAGGATGATGAAGGAATCTTGGATGATTACAACCTCAGCAGGATGATGAAGGAATCTGGGATGACTTCTACCTCAGCAGCATGATGAAGGAATCTTGGACGATTACTACCTCAGTAGGATGATGAAGGAATCTTGGATGACTTCTACCTCAGCAGGATGATGAAGGAATCTTGGACGATTACTACCTCAGCAGGATGATGAAGGAATCTTGGATGACTTCTACCTCAGCAGGATGATGAAGGAATCTTGGGTGACTTCTACCTCAGCAGGATGATGAAGGAATCATGGACGATTACTACCTCAGCAGGATGATGAAGGAATCTTGGACGATTTCTACCTCAGCAGGATGATGAAGGAATCTTGGACGATTACTACCTCAGCAAGATGATGAAGGAATCTTGGACGATTACTACCTCAGCAGGATGATGAAGGAATCTTGGACGATTACAACCTCAGCAGGATGATGAAGGAATCTGGGATGACTTCTACCTCAGCAGGATGATGAAGGAATCTTGGACGATTACTACCTCAGCAGGATGATGAAGGAATCTTGGATGACTTCTACCTCAGCAGGATGATGAAGGAATCTTGGGCGATTACTACCTCAGTAGGATGATGAAGGAATCTTGGACGATTACTACCTCAGCAGGATGATGAAGGAATCTTGGACGATTACTACCTCAGCAGGATGATGAAGGAATCTTGGACGACTTCTACCTCAACAGGATGATGAAGGAATCTTGGATAATTACTACCTCAACAGGATGATGAAGGAATCTTGGACGATTACTACCTCAGCAGGATGATGAAGGAATCTGGGATGACTTCTACCTCAGCAGGATTATGAAGGAATCTTGGACGATTACTACCTCAGCAGGATGATGAAGGAATCTTGGATGACTTCTACCTCAGCAGGATGATGAAGGAATCTTGGACGATTACTACCTCAGCAGGATGATGAAGGAATCTTGGACGATTACTACCTCAGCAGGATGATGAAGGAATCTTGGACGATTACTACCTCAGCAGGATGATGAAGGAATCTTGGACAACTTCTACCTCAACAGGATGATGAAGGAATCTTGGATAATTACTACGTCAACAGGATGATGAAGGAATCTTGGACGATTACTACCTCAGTAGGATGATGAAGGAATCTTGGACGATTACTACCTCAGCAGGATGATGAAGGAATCTTGGACGATTACTACCTCAGCAGGATGATGAAGGAATCTTGGGCGACTTCTACCTCAGCAGGATGATGAAGGAATCTTGGATGATTACTACCTCAGCAGGATGATGAAGGAATCTTGGACGATTACTACCTCAGCAGGATGATGAAGGAATCTTGGACAATTACAACCTCAGCAGGATGATGAAGGAATCTGGGATGACTTCTACCTCAGCATGATGATGAAGGAATCTTGGACGATTACTACCTCAGCAGGATGATGAAGGAATCTTGGATGACTTCTACCTCAACAAGATGATGAAGGAATCTTGGATGATTACTACCTCAGCAGGATGATGAAGGAATCTTAGACGATTTCTACCTCAAAAGGTAATGAGTTTTATCTGTCGATCGATCTTTCCTGAAAAGGTAAACAGTGAGTTGTATGCAATGTCATGATGTATGCATTGTGTAATGATTTTCTCAAAATAAATGAGATTCATGTTATATGTATTTTGTATGCATATGCTATGAATGTTATTGAAATGTAATTTTGTATTGGAGAATAAATTCTGGACAAGTGTTAGGGAGTTATTAAATCCTGGACTGCTGTTGAAGAGTAGGTATGTCTTCAAACTTTGCTTAGAATGTTTCCACTGAGGATCCTTGTTTTGTTGAGGAGAACTCTATTGGGGAAGGTTGTGAACTCTGTGGAGAGTATTGATTCATCCTTGGAGAACAAGTTCAGGAGTCTCGGTTGTCTGTTGCTCTATTGGGGCGTCAAAGTTAAACTGACATTTGGTCGGGTCCGGGTCTCACAGTAACTTGCTGGGGATTGTAGAGTAGTCTACTAGGGAAGAGGAGTTGTGGTCCTTTGATTTGTAATAGTTGGAGAGGCAAACTCAAGATGGGGAATCCTGGTGTTGTTGGGGAAATAAACCCTGTCGTCAGTCTGCTAGAGAGGTGACATCTTCGTTGGGGGAAGTCCTCGAGGATTCTTAAAGTTGATTCAGTTGGGGAAAGGTTTTCAGAGATTAAACCCTTGCTGGGATGTCATCCTATGAGAAGGATTTTGGGGAGATTGGTCATTGCCCCTAGTAGCAAGTGTTTGTGACATTACCAGAAAAGGTTTAATTGCACGTAACCTTTCACTGAGATTGATGTTCAATGCCCCAAGTGACGGAGATGGAGACTTGCCCCTGGTTACTTTGCACTTCGTCAAAGATTTCTTGAAATCTTGACTGGACTGCCCCAGGTGTGCTGGATAGTGACATGTCAAGTCCCCTTGTTGATAGGAGATTTGTCAATGGAAGTGTCATCCTTTTTGAAGTGATTTTGTTCACTGAGAGGGCTTTCATTCATCGGATATTCGTTGTGTAAATTTCTCCGCTGTCAAACAAATAGCCAAATGCAAACAGTGATATTCAAATAATGCAAAGTTTATGCTTGTCTCGAAGTTTTGAAAAATACGTTTTTTAGCAGAAAACTTTTTATAAGGCAAATTCAACATAAGATTTAGGGCAAAGCCTTACAGGAGTCAGGATACCTTTTGTAACAGTATGCTTTTGAACTAACCCATGCTTCAGTTAGGACTTTTGAAGGGTTGTAACGTGGCTTGGTTCACGGTTTAAGAAACAAAGTATAAAGGCTCAAAGTATATTTGTACCCACCCGCTCTTCGTGATGTTCTTCAATCCTAAACTCAGTTAATTGTGCATCGAACTCTATTCGAATTTGGAACGACGTTTTGGTGATGGTTCACACAAGTTGGATTTTAGAAGGAAGTCATTTTTGCAACATTTTTCATGTTGTTGAGGATTTTTAGCGACCTCGTTATTTTGATTTGTTATCCCTAACTTTTGCCTGACTGTTCCTGTTTTCGAGATTACAGTCAGTGGGATGCCCCAGCTTTCTTAAGCCTCCTTTATAGGTTTTGGCTCAATGGGATTTTCTTTTTTGAGAGATTGACTGCCTATGAGATAAGGAACCACCACTATCTTTTGATTCCAGAGGAATGCTTTTGATGCCGTTCGTTGTATTATGAACTGAGAGTTTTGCGACTTCAATGCGCATCTTTTGAATTAACTGAGAGACTACCCTGCCCCAGGTTTAAATTAAAGGTTTCAATTTGTGAAAAGAAAAACTCCAACTTCTTTGGCTCAAAGGGGTTGACTAGGGATTATCTTCCTTATAACTCTGCTGTTTAGGATTTGAAAGAAATGCCTGAACATCGTCAGCAAGGTCTGTCCAAAAGCATACTGTATGAGATCATGGCATTATTTCGTCATCCTCCCTCTAAAGGCTTGTAACTTTTAGCAAGAGTTGAATGTCATAAAGTGAGTAAAAAGCATAGTTTAAATGTAATGAAAGGATGAATTCAAGACAAACATATGCAATGCATTAATGAAACAGAGTTTGACATTAATAGATAATTGTTTGAATAACAAAAGAAATTACAACTTGAAAATTCAAATGAAACAAAGACATTCTCAATGATTTGGCGTAGGATCAGTGATCAAATTTGATCTCCTTGGCATCAATCAAGTCTTGGATCTTGTTCTTCAAAGTCCAACAGTCGTCGATGTCATGTCCAGGACTGTCAGAATGGTAGGCACATCTCACACTCGGATTATACTTAGAAGAGGAAGTATCAGGATTTTGAGGAGGATCCTTTAGCGTGATTAGCTTTAACTTCAGCAAATTTTGTAACGCTTGAGACAAAGGCATGTTGATGTTAGTATACTGCCTTTCTTGATATTTTACCCTACACCTATTGCTTTGTCTTTGTTGAACAGGCGTGGGATTGGAGATCAGGGTTGCCCCTACATGTTGATCATGACGACTCTTTTGACCAGTCACTGCATTGGACTCTTTCTTCCCATTGTAGGGCTTTTTCTAAGCATCAGAAGGTGTAGCTTCTTGAATCTTCCCACTTTTGATGCCAGCTTCGACCCTTTCGCCGGTCAGTATTAGCTCGATGAATCCGGCTGAAGAGCTTCCGATCAAGTGTTTGAAATAGGGACCAGACAAAGTCCCAAGAAACATGTCCACCAACTCCCTATCAGACAGAGGGGGTTGGACTCTTCCAGCAAGATCTCTCCACTTCTGAGCGTAGTCCTTAAAGCCTTCGCCTGTACCAATAGACATACCCTGAAGCTGAGTACGCGTGGGAGCAAGGTTGGCATTATACTGGTATTGCTTGTAAAAAGCAGTAGCAAGGTCCTCCCAGTTGCGGATGTTAGCTCCTTCCAGTTGACAGAACCATTCAAGTTGAGTCCCCGACAGACTGTCTTGAAAGAAATGTACCCAGAGATTTCTATCAGCAGTATAGGGTTGAATCTTCCTCCCATATGACCGGAGGTGTAGCTTTGGACAGGAAGCTCCGTCGTACTTGGAAAAGGTAGGTGCCTTGAATTTATGGGGAATCACCACCCCAGAGGATAGACCTAGATCTCCAAAGTCCAGACCGGGCACCTTCTGTATTTCCATAGCGTTCAAACGGTCTTCCAGCTGTTTATACTTATCCTCAGCAGGGGGATACTGTTCTTCATCATAGTCCGTGTCGTTGTCGGAGACCATAGGGCTAGGAGCCCTCCTTTCTTGTTGACTATCTTTCCCTTCAGATGGGGTGGTCAGATCAACTTCATTCTGCAACCCGTTTCCAAACCTGCGTCCAGTATTGAACAGGATGGTCCTCTTTTTCTTCTTCTTTTTCTCTTTCAGAATCAGGGTCTTCAGGTGCTGCTCACCCTTAGCTAGGCTCATGACCAACTCTTGAAATTGGGCATTCTGGGCCTGGAGGGCCTTGATAGCTTGCTCGGTTGAAGATTCAGTAGACATTATGATTGCTGAAATAAACAGCGAAGAAGATAAGAGACCTGTACTGGGAGACCTGTTATGCAATGATATGTACGATATATGCATGCAATGTTTTCAAGGATCTTGCGGGGTAAACAAGAAGCTGTTAGAATCTGAATCTAGTAGCTTAATTGAAGGAACTTCATGTTGCTGAGAGTCCTTCTTCAAGAGTCAAGCTCACCATATCGAGTGGGTCATAGCCCCTGACTCAAGTTATCATGTTTTGATCTCTAGATGACCTTGGCTAGAGGAAAATAAATCCCCTTTTGCCCCTTGCTGGACATATGATTTACCATAACCTGCATCACAATCCCTTGAGATCCTTGAAATGGTTAAGTAAAATGCTATGGTATGATGTTATGATGTTATGTACCGGTATGCAAAAGTGTGAGGTGTAAGTAAGCCCTGCAATAAATCCAAATTGTTGGATAAGGACTGTAAACAAAGCCTGCAAGGAATTCATGTTGTCAGATAACAAATATGTGCAAGTAGTTCAAGTTTGAAGGCACACAAGTCACATAAATAGCCTTAAGTTTAGGCTGGCATAGAGTTTAGGTATTACCCTCTTTCAGTTCAGTTGGTTCAAACCTGTCCTAGAAATAGTAACCGGGTTCTAGAGGATCTCAATATCACTGACTACCCTCAATCGGTCATAATTCCAGTTTAGCAACCTTTTCTTGCGGCCGGAATCATCACAAGAGTTTAGTCTCAATGAGTGTAGCATACTGCTACTGTTCTATGGCCAAGTTGGTCAATTTAAGGTTCTAAGGTCAGTTGGTGCTTAATGACTCCTTAGAAGACCCATATTCTCCTCGTTTCAACACAAGGGATATCGGTACAGACTAAGGTGCCACACCAACATAGCTACTGCTTCATCCGTATCGGTATACGCCGTACAAATCCCTCACAGTTTATTGCTACTTACCTAAAGGGTATCCCCAGATCCGGGTTAGGATCTATAGAACTTCGATACAAGCCCACAAAATTTAAAAGCATACAAAGCAATACAATTGAAAACACAAGTGATCTAATCCTAAGGTACACCTCACTTATATATCCCCAGCAGAGTCGCCAGTTCTGTGATCGGTGGGAATGAGAACTGACTGTTTTTGGAATGCTGGTTCGCGTTTGCGTTTGTTTTTGCAAAGTGTCGCGGTAAGCAAGAGTCGCCACCGTCTTTTATTTTATTCAACAAGGAAAGGACAAAAGCACAGAAAAATTCCTTTTCGAGATTGTTTCTCGGGTTCGGGAGGTAGATTATAGAAAGGGAAGGTGTTAGCATCCTTTCTATCCGTGGTTATCCACGGGCTCTTAGGTACTTGCTCACTATGTTTTCAAAAGTTTGCTTTTCTTTGTGTTTGTGGGTTTGAAAAGAGTTTTTGTTTTAAAAGGGGTGTAAGTGCGAAAAAGTATTGTTTTTTTTTAAAGGAGCAAGTACTTAAGAACCTCTACCTACTCAAAAAGGAATTAAACTGTGCAAATGTCCTTTAGACAGTGCTATACCACTATTGAGGAGTAGGTAGCACCGTCGTTGGAGCTTTTCGGGTCAATTCGATTAAGGGACGTGTGGTCACTAAAGCAATGTTAGGACGCCTTAGTGGTAACCTTAATGTCTTAGATCATTTTATCCGAGGCAACCATTTTGAGGAAACTTTGATCTTTGGACAGGAGGGCGGCCTCTAAGACTTCCTATACTCAATGACCACGTTCGAGGCAACCACGTTCGAGGCAACCAAGTGAGGTGTACCCTAGGAGTGGCATGTGCAAGTGTGTCAACTTTCAGTTATATTATCTTTGTACATGTTATGGTGAGCTACGGTTGATTTTAAATTTAAGATAGATCTTGCCATGCAATCCTAGTTAGCATACATCTAAACAGTTAATATATGTACAGGAATTTAAAGTGTGGGAATTGTAAATCCTACGCTATTACAAGGCTTCGGGGAGGGGGATTATTTACATGTCCAAAATTGGGGGAATAAAGCAGTAAAGTAAAAGTCTTAGTTAAGCTATTACAAACCAATAAGCAGTTACAATAATATAAACACGCACAAATCTGAACATAACCTCTAAAAAACCTAAGAATAAAATCTTTTTGTTGTTTTATTTTATTTTGGGAAAATGATCTAAATCTACTTAATTTTAGTTTTGGAAAAAATGTTAAGATAATTAAAAGATTAATTGACAAAGTTAATTTAATAGAAAAAACTAGCCTAATGTTTTTTTTGTGTTTTTGATTTTATATTTTAATGTTAAATAAAAAGATAAAAAGATGTCAATGAAAACAAAAATAAAATACAAGGGGGATCCTTCGATCCAGGGAAAAAAGGAGCTTCGACCCAGGGAGGGAATGGAAGCTTCGATTGGGCCAGACAGTAAGGCGTGAGTAGCCTTCGATCTAGGGAAGAGGATTGTCTTTTGATCATGGAAGCCATGGCTTTCGATCCAGGAATGAGATGCCTCCTTCGATCCAGCATGCTAATGGGTTCGATCCAGAGAAGGTGTCTCCTTCGATCTGGGATGTTATACCTGCAAAAGTATGTTAGCGAAATAAACACAGGGCCTAGGTATTGAACCCCAGGCCCTTCGATCCTGCGTTTGCTGGGTCTCTTCAGGCTATGTCTGCAGCAAATATTAGCAAACGATGGACATGGCCTGGGTGCCAAACCCAGGCCTCTTGATCCTGTCTAGGATAGAAAATCGAAGGTAACAACCAGTATGAATGTATTATGCAAATATGAGGTTGGATAGTTTACCCTTTCTTACCAGCAGATTGGACCTTTGATTTGGGCACTTGCTGGAGGGAGCACTTTCAATCTGAGGGCTTCTGGGCGTGGGCACCTTCGATCTGAAGGACTGCTTTGGCTTGGATCCCTTCTGAAAATTCTGATGACATTTGGCAGCGTATCTCCAAGTCCTCCATGTTTCTCCTTTTTCTGTTCTGTTTTCCTGCAGAGTTTTTGTGTTTTCTCTATAATTTTTGTAATGTTTTTTGTTCGTGTCCCTGGCACTGTATGCTGGCCCTGTATTTATAGGAGTGTGGGGGTCTAGTAACGACAAGATACAACCATTAAACCAGGCCATTAAAGCCATGAGACAAGAATCAGACACATTAAAATATTTCCTTTTTTGAAATATTCATGTCTCTTGAATGAACCTGGGCACTTTTGAATTTCGAATGCCTTCAGGCCCTACTCTTCGATTGGTCTCCTCCTTCGAATGGACTTCTTATGTACCCTTCGAATGGGCCTTCTGAATGCTTCTTCGAATGGTCTTGAGTTGCACATAATCACTTTGGTCGAATCAGCTCTTTAGGAACAGAAAAGGCAAGAATCTGGCCTTTAACTCAGGAATTAAATCCACAATCAGCATTTAATTATTTCTATATTTGCAAGGGAAACATGCCATTTTCTCATGTTCAGTGTACTTGGACATGTTTTTTGAGTTCCCTCTTGATGGCTTTGTTAACAGGCCAGTCGAAAGGCTTTGTTCATGCTAATCGAAGGACATGGTTAACATGCCTGTCGAAGCTTCCTTGACATAATGCTAAATCGAAGGATCCCTTGGCATGCCAATCGAAGTGCTTGTCCATGCCAATCAAAATGCTCCTTCAAAATACCAATCGAAGGGTCTTTCAGAGTGCCAATCGAAGTGCTTCTCCATAATGCCAATCGAAGTGCTTGTCCATGCCAATTTAAATGCTCCTTCAGAAGACCAATCGAAGGATCTTTCAGAAGACCAATCGAAGGGTCTTTCAGAATGCCAATCGAAAGATACTTAAAGCACCACTCAAAAATTTTCTTTTTCCTTAGGCAAGGGTTTGTGATCAACCATGCAGGGTGAAGACTTTGGAAAACATGAGAGGGCAAATTTTGGGGTGCAACACTAACATAGGATAGGATTTTCCTTTAACCTCAACCTTAGGGTCAACCATTGTATGATAACACTAGGGATAGTGCTAGGCTAGTTTCCCTTAGTTGTTTTTCCTTCTTTTGCATTTTGCATCTTAAAACAAAAACTTGCTTTCTCGGAAAATCATAAGACACCTCTAATGAACCCAAACTCTTCTTCAAAGTAAAAGATACAAACCAATCTTACTTTGTTTATCTTGAAGCCGATGCTTCGCCATCGCACATGTTTGTTATCCTACATTGATTCCCAATATCATTGTTAGGTGTGATGTTTTGCCATCTATTTTATCGATGTTTCGTCATCTTTTGCCATGATATCTTGTTATCTTGAAGCCGATGTTTCGCCATCGCACATGTTTGTTATCCTACATTGATTCCCAATATCATTGTTAGGTGTGATGTTTTGCCATCTATTTTATCAATGTTTCGTCATCTTTTGCCATGATATCTTGTTATCTTGAAGCCGATGTTTCGCCATCACACATGTTTGTTATCCTACATTGATTCCCAATATCATTGTTAGGTGTGATGTTTTTCCATCTATTTTAACGATGTTTCGTTATCTTTTCCATGATATCTTGTTATCTTGAAGCCGATATTTCGCCATCGCACATGTTTGTTATCCTACATTGATTCCCAATATCATTATTAGGTGTGATGTTTTGCCATCTATTTTATTGATGTTTCTTCATCTTTTTCCATGATATCTTGTTATCTTAAAGTCGGTGTTTCGCCATCGCACATGTTTGTTATCCTACATTGATTCCCAATATCATTGTCAGGTGTGATGTTTTTCCATCTATTTTATCGATGTTTCGTCATCTTTTGCCATGATATCTTGTTATCTTGAAGCCGATGTTTCGCAACCGCACATGTTTGTTATCCTACATTGATTCCCAATATCATTGTTAGGTGTGATGTTTTACCATCTATTTCTTCGATGTTTCGTCATCTTTTGCCATGATATCTTGTTATCTTGAAGTCGATGTTTCGCCATCGCAGATGTTTGTTATCGTACATTGATTCATAATATCATTGTTAGGTGTGATATTTTCCATCCGTCTTATCGATGTTTCGTCATCTTTTGCCATGATTTCTTGTTATCCTTTTAGCCGATGTTTCGCCATCTCACATTTGTTTGAAGTCGATGTTTCGCCATCGCACATGTTCGTTATCCTGCTTTGATTCTCAATATCATTGTTAGGTGTGATGTTTCGTCATCTATTTTACTGATGTTTCGCCATCTTTGCCATGATTTCTTGTTATCCTTTAATCGATGTCTCGCCATCACACATTTGTTTGAAGTCGATGTTTCGCCATCGCACATTTTGTTATCCTACTTTGATTCCTAATATTATTGTTAGGTGTGATGTTTTGTCATTCATTTACCATTTTATGTTTCGCCATCTTTGGCATGTTATCTTGTTATTATTTAGCCGATGTTTTACCATCTCATTTGTTTGATTATTTTACTTGATGTTTTGCCATCTTGACCATCTTTGTTCGTCTTAATTAAAAATACAAACCAACCAAAACACTTAAGCCAAACTACGACTGCTCTGATTGCTTAAAAGGGATATGTAGGCATTAGGGTAGGACCCAACCGAGCACATTTTTTTATTTTCCCTACATTATTTTCTTTTCTTTATCATGCATTCCCTTTTCAGTTTTAAGCCATACACATAGGATTTGACCACACCCGTTTAGATTAGACAACAAGAGTGGATACCATAGAGTACTACGGGCGTGTGGGGTGCTAATACCTTCCCCTCGCGTAACAGACTCCCTTACCCGATATCTCGGTTGAAAGACCGTGATTTCTCCATTTCCAGGTTTTATCGATGTTTACCTTTCCCTCTCGACGGGATAAAGGACGTTCGGTGGCGACTTCATTGGTTCGATGATTTCTAGTCGGCGGTTTCACTCATAAATATTTACACAAGAAACAAAAGACGATTACTCGTAATTCCAGGAACAGGGAAAACAAAAAGTGCCCAAACCTTACAGTTACTCCGCCCATCATGTATCGGGATAGATCCAACTGGATAACGATGAGTAGTGGTGCATACACTCCCTACAGAGTAAAAAGTATCCAAAGACAGTGATGTTAGCTTTCCCGAACCGGACATAACTCTCCCTAGCCGAGGTTCACAATCGTGAGTTAGTCAGTAAATTGTTCCCCAAGCAGAGCTTACTTCTCTCACAAGCAGGGATTCAATTACCAACAGAGTTCATTATCTCCAGCAACAGAAATTCATCCCCAGTGGAGTTTATTTCTCCAAATCAGCAGATCTATCAACTGAGTATCTCCTCTCCAACAGAGTTATTCTCCCGCAGAGTTGTTCTCAAATAGGGTCTCTCCTCCATAGAATATCCGTAAACGAGGGGCAAATCCCTAGCATAGCCATCTTTGTTCACCATCCCCAACAGAAGTAGAGGAACTATGGATTTTACAGCAGTCAAGAATACCATTTTTCATACTCTCCAAACAACAAGTCAGGGATTTATTTTCCCGGACTCAGAGTATTACGTTAGAATTTCATGTTCATACATCATGACATGTGCATACATTACATATAACATAATCTCGTTTATTTCGAGAACATCATCTCACAACGCATTTCATGCATCGCATATAACTAACCCTGTATTTCTTTCAGGAAAGACAGTTATTATTAACAATTTCCAGCAGATCCATGATCAACACTCGAAGCTAAAATAGAGTAATCATTGGTGCGATAAAAGCAACCTCACTCAGGTTCCCTCTGCAGTTTTACCCAAACTCATGTCGAAGTAACCCTACATTACAGGTTCTATCCAAGCTTTCATACCAAAGTAACCCTATTATCCAGGTTCCTTCTCACAGCCCAACTATCCAGGCTTTCATATCGAAGTAACCCTACCATCCAGGTTCCTTCTCACAACCCAACTATCCAGGCTTTCATATTGAAGTAACCCTACCATCCAAGTTCCTTCTTACAGCCCTACTATCCAGGCTTTCATATCGAAGCAACCCTACTATCCAGGTTCCTTCTCACAGCCCTACTATCTAGGCTTTCATACCGAAGCAACCCTACTATCCAAGTTCCTTCTCACAGCCCTACTATCCAACCTTTCCTATCGAAGCAACCCTACTATCCAGGTTCCTTCTCACAGCCCTACTATCCAGGCTTTCATATCGAAGTAACCCTATTATCCAGGTTCTTTCTCACAACCCTATTATCCATGCTTTCATATCGAAGCAACCCTACCATCCAGGTTCCTTCTCACAGCCCTACTATCCAGGCTTTCATATCGAAGCAACCCTACCATCCAGGTTCTTTCTCACATCCTTACTATCCAGGCTTTCATATCGAAGTAACCCTACCATCCAGGTTCCTTCTCATAACCTTACTATTCGGGTTCTGCCTCTCTTATCCCTAGACAACAGTCCACAACACTGTAAGACCGGGACCCAATCAAACACAATTGATTTCACATTTCCCCAGAAAGTCGCGGTGCAACATATACCCCGACCAAAAATAGAGTTCACTTCCGCTTCCCAAACCGAAATTATTCCCCAGTAGAGTAACGAATAACTGAGCTCCTAAAGCTCTATTTCCCTTAAGACAGATACCAGCATTCCCCAGCGAAGTCCTCCTTAACAACAGGTATATGGGTTCTCGCAAATGAATCTCTTATGCGATCGACACTTCTTCGGATGGCATCTTTAAGCCCATCTCCGACAATTCTCTAGAAACTACCAAATGACATCTATAAGCCCATTCCCGATATCACAAATCAAGTATCACTTCATGCGAGCCAATCATCTTTAAGCCCATTCCTGAGGATGTAAATTTCTGGGCACTCTAGTGTTCAATCATCTTCCACCTTCAGATCACGAAAGGCAGGCGAGCCAATCTACATCCTCAGGTTTAAGAAGATTGAACAGGGGAAGCCGTTGTACCCCAAAATTTTCCCTCTCATATTTCTCAATACATGGCAAGTGAGGTCTCATAATTGCTCAAGGAAGTTCAAGAGTTAACCAGACAAACTCTCTCCTAAGGCAGTATACCCCAAATTAGGGTTTCTATTTTCATCAAGATGGGTGAACCACAAAGGACTCAAATTCTCACCATTGTCCTAATATGTTCTCAAGATCATCCATGTCAAGTTTTAGGCCTTGCAGAAGAAGTTTGCTCAGTCAATTGCTCAAATGCTTGAAAATCAACTATACTAGGTCAAAAGTCAACTGTGGCCCACATACAGTTAAACTTCAAGATTTTTGGTCAACATCCTCATTTTAGAGTATTATTTATCATTTTATCAAGTTTTGATCATAATTCATCAAGGATTGCTCACAATTCATCAAAACCCAAAAGTTGATAAGTTAGGGTTTTGCAGGAAAAGTCAACTCAACTTTGGCCAAGCATAACTTTCTCATGCTTTATCATAAATGAACCATACAAAGATCATTTTGAAGAGGATGCAATTCCCTACAATTTATCTTCATCTCCCAAGTCCAAATTATGCACTCACAAAAAGATATGAATTTTGACATTATAGTTCCTTTTGAAAAGTCAACAAAAACACGTTTTGGGTCAAAGCATCATACATGAACATGGAATAATCAATTCAGATGAGACCAAAAGGGTTGCTTAAAGTACATCCTAAGCTTTCTAAAAAGTCCAAGAAAACATCTCTAGGGTCAAAATTGAGAGAGTTATGAATTGGACAAGTTGACTACTTTTACAAAATTGCCAAAAGTCAAATGTGCTCAAATTTGCATTTTTTGCTAAATAGGCCCAACTTTTTATGCTTGAACCTCAATTATAATGTGGTCCATGACTCAAATACTTATCCACAAATTATTTGCTTCATTTTTCAATTTATTTTGATATTTCATTAATTAAAAAATGAATTAAATCAAATAAATGATGAAAATTATCAAAGATATGATTTGATTTGTTTTTTTGACAAGTTAGCAACCAAGATATGTTGAGCTTGCAAGATCAATTCGAATCAATGGAAATTGGTACAAAAAGAGCATGATTGGCATGAAAATAGAAATAGATCATATGGCTAAAGAATCAAATCAAATATCATCAAATCTTAAAGATTCAATCTGTTTTGCAACCCTAATTCATTTAGGGATATAATGAACAAGAACAAAGCAAAAAAGAAGGGTTGGCAGTCGTGAAAACACCAAAAGAAAACTCAAAAATTGGCAAGAAAGTGAGTGATAGTTCTTAGACTTAGAGAGTGATTCAAGCCACTCCAAGGCTACCAATAGACTCTTGGACATCTCCAGAAGGGATCTCAATCAATTGCAAGCATTTTCACGTCCGGAATCGTAAGCTACAGGCACCACGGTTTGCCTAAAAACTTGATTTTGATTTCATTGATTTACTCATCATAAGCATGTTTTAATTATATATTCTTGTTCATAATTTAGTTTGCAAGCTATTGGTACCACTTAATTGCATTTACAGTGCAAGAATCACGATATGCCATTGTTAGGGTTCCTTTGCTCATTTTAGGGGTTTTCAGTTTAGGCAAAATTAGGCCTGGATTCTGGTACCATGATACTCGTGAGGATGCGACGAGTTGATTGGCACCCTTACTTTTCATTTATATTGCTTGTGCAGGATTTTTGAATGTCACAGGTTTGTAGTTACAGCAAGGTGTCCGTAGGTAAAAGTGCCCTAGGCTAAAATGACGGAGAGAGGAAGAAGAAGCTTGCGTGGCAATGAGTGACTCGTCCATTTGAATTTTCGCGCATTTTTTTTTAGTATATTATTTGTTTTGATTATATTATTTTACTTCTATTATATGAACAAACAAACAACGCAGCACAGCTTGCAAGAAGGCACTGAAAACGAGTATATGGACCTAGGCTCGATCCCCAGGTCCCAGCATTTTATTTGTGTTATTTCCAGCTAGCTGATCCAGCGTGTTGCTTATCATGACGTCCACCATATGCCATCAAAATTCAACCATCAGATTCATCAGCAAGATAGATCTAACGTGTTAGCATTGAAGGACCATGATATGCACTCAAGTCAACACTTCACCAAACCAAGCGTGGTCAAACAGGCTTGGATTATTTGGGCCCAGAATTTCAACAACATACCCCCTCTCCAACAATGCTATCAGGCCCATTTATTCTTTTTCTTATTTCTTTTATTTTATTTAATTCTTTTAATATTTTTATTTAATTATTTTAATTCATAAAATTAATTACTATTTTTCATAAAAATCATAAAATCAAGAAATCATAAAAATTAGAATTAGATATTTTTTTATCAAATTTAATTTTGTTAATTTAATTTAATTGAACTTAACTTAGGGCCATTTTAACTTGTTTTTTATAAATAAAATCAAATAGAAATTAGGTTAAATTCTTGATTTAGTACTTTTATTTCTTCTCAAATAAACAAAAAAAATACAAAAATAGGTTTTTAGAATGAATTAATTTATTTTTTTTAATTTAAAATTAATTAGAACTTAGGATTTTCTTTTTAATTTTATTGTTTCATTATATTCTTAAATAACAAAGCATGACAAAAAACTTTTTTTTTAATCAATCGCAAGTAGGATTAGTCAAAGGGTCAAAACCCTAGTCGCCTCACATTTAATTCACCGCGCGCTTGTTTATTATTTTGCCAATATTTTTGTATTTGTTCATGGTTTGTAATAGTTAATTTAGGACTTTATTTACTGTTAAATCCCCGGGTTTTTTGGCTATGTAATTAATCCCCCTCCCCGAAGCCTTGTAATAGCGTAGATTTATTTTCTCGCATTTTTAATTCCCGCAAATATTTAACTATCTAGATGTATGGCAAGAATGCATGACAAATTAATACAGTTAGAAAACCCTAATGTGCAAAGATAAATAACTGAAAACAAGTCACTCGCACATATCACTCTTAGGGTACACTCTCACTTCGGTTGCCTTCGGTAAACGATCATTAAGTATAGGGTGTCTTAGTGGTTACCCTCCAGTCTAAAAAGATCAAAATGTCCCATTTGAATGTTGCCTCGGAAATGTTGCCTCAAATAAAATATTAAGACTCTAGGGTTACTACTAAGGTGTCCTAATATTGCTTTAGTGATCGTACGTCCCTTTCGAATTGACCCTTACAAATTCCAACGACGGTGTTACCTATTTCTCAATAGTAGGATAGCGCTGTCTAAAGGAAACAAGAATAGAAACGATCTTTTTTTGAGTAGGTAGATGTTAGTAGGTACTTGCTCAAATCAAAACTTTTCACACTTATACTTTTCAAACAAATTTTCAAAACAACTTCGTCACACCTTTGAGGACCGATACAAGGGTTATCACGAAGTCAAACTTTTCAAAAACAAAGCACACACAAGCAATTTTAAAATGAGAAAGTACCTAAGAGCCCATGGAAAACCATGGAGAGAAAGGGTGCTAACACCCTCCCTTTCTATAATCTACCCCCCATACTCAGAATATCTCGAAAAGGATTTTTTCTGTACTTTTTTCCTTTTCGATTGGATGAAATAAAAGTCGGTGGCGACTCTTGCTTACCGCGACATTTTGCGAATAAAAAACGCAAAACACAAACCAGTATTAAACAGTCGGTTCTGCCACCGTATCACAATCCCCATGATCTATGTATTTTGATGGAGCCTCAAATGCACTAGGTAACGGTATTGGCATTGTGATCATATCTCCCGAGGGATGTCATACTCTGTTCACTTCCCGTTTATGTTTCATCTGCACCAACAACATGGCGGAGTATGAAGCATGTATCATGGGTCTTAGAGCTGCTATTGACTTGAGGATCAAGTTCTTGAGTGTATTCGAGGATTCCGCTTTGGTGATAAGTCAGATCAAAGGTGAATGGGATACGAATCACCCAAATCTCATCCCATACAAAGAGTACGTACTGACATTGCTCCCACACTTTGAGGACGTAACTTTTGAACATTTCCCACGAGAGGAGAACCAGTTGGCGGACGCACTAGCAACCATGTCTTCTATGTTCAAAGTTAGGTGGGACAATGAAGCTCCCCAAATCACCATTGAGAGGTTGGATGAACCAGCACACTGCTGTGAAATCGATACCGAGGAAGTGGCAGACAAACCCTGGTTTCACGAAATTAAAAGGTATCTCGAGGCTCAAGAGTATCCTGAAGGGGAATCTGTCAATGATTAGAAGTTTCTGAGAAGGTTCGCCGCAAAGTTCTTCCTCATTAATGGAATCCTCTATAAGCACAATTATGACTCCACACTAATACGGTGTGTGGACAAGAGCGACGTAGAGAGGATCATGACAGATCTACATGAAGGCACATTCGGAACCTATTCTAGTGGACATACCATGGCTAAGAAAATCCTACGGACAGGATACTACTGGTCCACTATGGAAGCCGATTGTTATCAATGCTTTCGAACTTGTCATAAATTCCAAATCTACGCTGATAAGGTGCATGTGCCTCCAGTCCCCTTAAATGTTTTGAAAGCTCCGTGGCCCTTTGCAATGTAGGGCATCGACATGATAGGAGAGATCAGACCTACTGCGTCTAACGGGCATCGTTTCATTATGGTAGCCATTGATTACTTCACGAAGTGGGTTGAGGCAGCTTCCTTTGCTATAGTAACCAAGAATGTCGTGGCACAGTTTATCAAGCATAACCTGATTTGTCGATATGGTGTACCAGAGAGGATTATTATCAACAATGGTACAAATCTCGACAACACAATAATCACCGAGCTCTATAAACAGTTCAAGATACAAAATCATAACTTTTCTCCCTACCGGTCGAAGATGAATGGCGTTGTTGAAGCATATAACAAGAACATCAAGAAGATTGTACAGAAGATGACAATGACATATAAAGACTGGCATGAGATGTTACCATTCGCTCTGCATGGGTACCATACCTCATCACGGACGTCGACGGGGGAAACACCCTACTCTCTGGTATATGGCATGGAGGCAGTCCTACCCATTGAAGTCCAGATACCTTCTCTCAGGATTATGAAGGATGCGGGTTTGAATGAAGATTACTGGATCCGAACCCGACTTGATCAGTTAAATCTAATCGATTAAAAGAGACTCACTGCTATCTGCCATGGTCAGATGTATCAAAAGCGAATGATCAAGGATTTTAACAAGAAAGTCAGGCGTCAATGTTATCAGGTTGGGGATCTAGTAATCAAACGCATCATACTACTGCAAGGTGATCCCAGGGGCAAATGGACCCCCACGTACAAAGGGCCATTTGTGGTCAAGAACATTTTCTCAGGAGGAGCTATGATTCTAACCAACATGGATGGTGACGACCTTCCTTACCCTGTCAATGCAGACATAGTGAAAAGATACTATGCCTAACTAAAAGACCCGCTAGGTTGATTGGACTAGGCATAAATAAGGGCTTCCCGGCGAACCAAAAGGGTTCGGGCAAAAGTAAGGGATGAAAATGAAAAAACCTATACACCCGACAAGTCGAAAACCCGAAAAAGCGACTTGGGCAAAAAGGGGTATCCCGGTGGATTGAAAACCCGAAAGGGAGATCCAGGAAAAAGTTAGGGATATAAAGTGTACCACTATGTCTCATTGGATCATTTGGCGAACAGACTTCGGCATCGACTATCAAGCTCGGACGGTGCTAACCAATCTAATCAACCTTCGACCAAGAAGCAAAGTGATGAGATGCCCGAAGACATAAAAGCAATAGCAGAGTTGGAACCCAATGGGGTTGTTTCACATAGTTGTTTTTCTTTTACACAAATTGTATAAATTCTATCTTTCGGCGGCGTTTTCTTACTAGGACGTCAGCCTCTTTGTACAAAACGCCTATTACAGGCCAATTTCAAAAATCAATACAAGTCATTTTTACAAAACTTCAATTTGTTTTTCTTTTTCTGTTTTGTTTTGCAAGAACGTCCAATGATATATTTTTGATATATGCATTTGAAAATAATTCCTGCTCATAAACATTCACATAAGAAACAAAGACAATCACTCGTAATTCTAGAAACAAGGAAGACAAGAAGTGTCAAGCCCCACGGTTACTCTGCCCAGCAGGTGCCGGGATAACTCCAACTTGGAAACATATTTGTTGGTACGTACACTCCCCATAGAGTAAGAGTATCTGAAGGAATTGATGTCAGCCTTCCCGAAATGGGGCATAACTATCCCCAGCCAAGGTTCGTAATCGTAGGCGAGTCAACAATTTTCATCTCCCCAAGTAGGGTCTATTTCTCTGGGTACGAAAGCTCAATCTCCAACAAGAGCTCAACATCTCCACCAACGAAATTTCATCCCCAACTGAGTTTATTTCCTCCAGGACCGCAGATCTACCAAAGGAGTATCCCTTCCTCTAAATTGGTTCCCCGCAGAGTTATTCTCCACCATCTCGTCTCGACAGAATGTTTTATTCTCCAGCAGCATTCAGGGATTTATTTTTCCATACTCGGATGTGTCACAACTAGCATTTCATGAACATACATCATGACGTGCGCACACATATCACATACAGCATAATCTCATTTATTTTTAGAACATTATCCCACCCTGCATTTCATGCATCGCATATAACTAACCCTGATATATTTTCAGGAAAAGGCGATTAGATTCAATGAATCCAGCAGTTGCACATATCACATCTACAGACAACTAATGGAAACTCAATTCCCGAAATCAAATGGGTCAACTAATCTACATGATAAAGAGGAGTAAGCCCTACTATCCAAGCTTTCATTTCGAGGTAACCCTACTACCCAGGTTCCTTCACCAAGCCCTACTATCCAGGCTTTCATTTCGAAGTAACCCTACTACCTAGGTTCCTTCACCAATCCCTACTATCCAGGCTTTCATTTCGAAGTAACCCTACTACCCAAGTTCCTTCACCAAGCCCTACTATCCAAGCTCTCATTTCGAAGTAACCCTACTACCCAGGTTCCTTCACCAAGCCCTACTATTCAGGCTTTCATTTCGAAGTAACCCTACTACCCAGGTTCCTTCACCAAGCCCTACTATCCAGGCTTTCATTTCGAAGTAACCCTACTACCCAGGTTCCTTCACCAAGCCCTACTATCCAGGCTCTCATTTCGAAGTAACCCTACTACCCAGGTTCCTTCACCAAGCCCTACTACCCAGGTTCCTTCACCAAGCCCTACTATCCAGGCTCTCATTTCGAAGTAACCCTACTACCCAGGTTCCTTCACCAAGCCCTACTACTCAGGTTCCTTCACCAAGCCTTACTATCTAGGCTCTCATTTTAAAGTAACCCTACTACCCAGGTTCCTTCACCAAGCCCTACTATCTAGGCTTTCATTTCGAAGTAACCCTACTACCCAGGTTCCTTCACCATGCCCTACTATCTAGGCTTTCATTTCGAAGTAACCCTACTACACAGGTTCCTTCACCAAGCCCTACTATCCAGGCTCTCATTTCGAAGTAACCCTACTACCCAAGTTCCTTCACCAAGCCCTACTACCCAGGTTCCTTCACCAAGCCCTACTATACAGGCTCTCATTTCGAAGTAACCCTACTACCCAGGTTCCTTCACCAAGCCCTACTATCCAGGGTTTCATTTCGAAGTAACCCTACTACCCAGGTTCCTTCCCACAAGCCCTACTATCCAGGCTTTCATTTTGAAGTAACCCTACTACCCAGGTTCCTTCCTGCAAGCCCTACTATCCAGGCTTTCATTTCGAAGTAACCCTACTACCCAGGTTCCTTCCCACAAGCCCTACTATTCAGGCTCTCATTCATAAGTAACCCTACTATCCAGGTTCCTTCTCCCTTATCTCCAGACAACAGGTTACAACACTGTAAAGCCTAGACACGATCAAATACGGTCGATTTCACATTTCCTCGGCGAGTTGCTGTACAGCCTGGACCCTGACCAGGTATATAGTCTACTTTCACCTCTTCAATCAAGAGTTAATTCCCCAGTAGAGTAATGGACAACCAAAAGCTCCTAGACTTTACTTCCCAGTGCATAAATCAAAATTCCCCGACAAAGTCCCCCTTGACAACAGGTATAGGAATTTTCACCCAGGAATCTCTTATGCAACCTATATTTTCTGGATGGCATCTTTAAGCCCATCTCCTATGATTTCCTGTTACCTCTCCAAATTGAATCTTTAAGCCCATTCCCTACATAATCAACTAACACATCTTCGAGTGCAAATTTTCTGGGCACTCTAGTGTTCAATCATCTTCCACCTTCAAGTCACGAATGGAAGATTTACCAATCTAACTCTTCAGGTGTAAGAAGATTTAACAGGGACAGCTATTGTACCCCAAAATTTTCCCTCTCATTTCTCAAGGAATCACCCTGGATCCTCAAGTTTGCTTCCATCCAATTCCAAGCCTTGAACTGCAATTTTTCAAGGAAATCATCCATAAGGGCAAAATGGTCAAAAGCACACTGAAAAGTCAAACTTTGACTTTCAGATCAAATCAAGTTTCAACAATTTTATTTCATCAAGACATGAGATGTATTAATCAAAAAATCAGGAGTCAGAAGTTACTTTGGAAAAAATCAAATTTTCTAAACATTTAGAAAATTTTCTAAGTGTTAAGAGTATGTGATACCTCAGAACTTCTGAGCCAACCTTTATGCAAGTGCAGTCATAAGTTGCAAACACAGTCTAAAACATGACCCTTAAATCAGAACATGCAGAAGCGCCGCTCTTTGGTCAGAACATGTCGCTTCAATCAGAACATGCAAAAGCAATGCTCTTTGGTTAACATGATGCTTCAGCCAGAACATAATTCTTCAGCATATGGAGGCTATGTTCAACGCTCTGGTCAGAAGATGCCTGTTGTACCCCAAAATTTTCCCTCCCATATTCTTCAAGATTTAGCAAGATCAAGCTTCAAAGTCCCTCAAGGGTTGCACAGTCCAATTGCCTCCTAACACAGTCAAAATTAGGGTTTTGGTTCTTGCAAAGAAATTGAGGTTTTCAAGGGTCCAATCAAGTCCCATATGCCCATATACATTGTCAAACATCCATATGTCAAGTTTCAAGACTCACAGCATCAAGTTGCACAGTCAAAAGCCCTAATTGCTCCACAGTCAACTGCAGGGGCAAAATGGTCATTTGACAGTCAAAAGTCAAAAAATTTGGTCAACATCTTATTTTGAAGCCACAGTCATCATTTGATCAATTCTTGATCATGATTCCACAAGCATGGCTCAAAAAGTCACAAGATGCAAAAGTTTCTATTTTTGGAGAGTTGAAAAGTCAATTGCAAATTGACCAAGGCATAACTTTTTCATGGTTTATCATAAAAATCCCATCCAAAGCTCATTTTGAAGGGGATGACATTTACTACAACTCATCTTCACACTCCAAGTCCAAGAAATGCTCTCACAAAAAGTTATCAATTTCAACATTATAGGTCATTTTCAAAAGTCAACAAAAAGGCATTTTAAGTCAAAGACCATAACTTGAGATTGGTAAATCAAAATGACATGGGACCAAAGGAATTGGTTAGAGGACTTCAAGACCTTTCCAAAATGTCCAAGAACATGTCCATAGCTTCAAAATTGAGCAAGATATGCATTGGAGAAGTTGGGAAATTTTTGGGAACTTTCAAAAGTCAACTTTGCCTAAAACACTTCAATTTTGCTAATGGGCCTCAAATTCCTTCTTGAAACTTTACCCAAAGCCTATGCACGACCCATTGAGCTTAAAATGATTTATTTTCTTATTTTTAATTAATTAATTGAATTTTTATTATTATTAATTCATTTAATTGGTTTTAATTATAGGAAAATCAAAAAGATATGTTTTTGGATCTTTTGTGAAGCAAATCATATCAGGGCAAGCTGGCAAACTCGTTTCTCAATCAAAAAAGGGAAGATCATCCATATTTGGCAAGGTTTTCATTGAAAAAGATTGAAAATTATATGATGGAAAATCAAGGATTGAAAACATGAATGCAATGGATTTATGGGCTTAATCTTAACCTCATTCACATCACATACATATGCTGAGGCCAACCCTAGTGTAGAACACACGTGAAAGCTGCTAAGACTCCAAAGCCAAAGTGCAAAAAGTTCAAGAAAGTTGTGAAACTGAAATCCTATTTGCAGGTGGATTCAAAGCCTAAAAGTGATTCAAACATATTGCCTGAGTCTCCAGGAAGCTATTACAATCAAGAACGAGTCTTAAAGCTCAAAGAACACGCAAGAACAAGCCCTACGGTTTGCATTATTTTCCAGAATTACATATCATCATTCATGCATTTTTAACCATTTTTC
Source organism: Vicia faba (assembly GCA_948472305.1). NCBI lineage: Eukaryota > Viridiplantae > Streptophyta > Magnoliopsida > Fabales > Fabaceae > Vicia > Vicia faba. Next base: position 1,384,891,770 of record OX451739.1, read on the forward strand.
TTGATTGGTTTGTGTTGTTAGGAACATTCTGAAGCTAATGGAATAATCTAATTGCATTATAACGCGCTGAATCATAACTTGCCATTAACACGTTCTAGGGTTCTTAAGGTTTGGAATTGGGGTTTCTCACATACAGAAAAATTGGCCTTCAGGACACCCATGGTTGAATTGAGAGGGACAAGAAAAATCGAATGAGATACCCGCGCTCAATTTATATAGCGCATGATGCTAATCGCTATTTTTTGCACTTTTATTTTGTGGGGGTTTAAAACCCCTGCTATCTTGTTTATAGTTGCAGGTGAAACGAAGAAGACAGCATGCGTGGCAACATGTGGTTGGGGCATTCAAATCCACGCGCGCGTTTTCTAAATTCCAGCATAATTACTACGTTACATATATTACTTTTGTTGATTATTATGTTTACAACTGCGCTTCATGGCTCAGATGGTGGAGGACGTGTCTTGCAAGCACTGGGACCTGGGTTTGATTCCCAGGTCCCCCATATATTCTTCATATTTTTCTTAATGTTTTCAGGTGCAGCGCTTCTCAAGCGTTCCACCATGGGCCTCACGCGTCAGCTTGCCATGTGGCCTTGATCACCAATCTGAAGGCCAGGAGGTGATGAACACTCAATGCTTTGGTCAATGAACATGCACACGATCAGGAAAGTCAACTGGGCTCTATGCTTCTTGGGCCTGAATTTCAGCAATGCACCTCTACTTTGGGCCAGACACCCCTTGGTTTGCATGTTTTGAGTTTTATTTTATTTTCTTTTAATTTCTTTCAATTGTTTTTTTAATAATTATTATTAATTCACCATAAAATAGTTTTTCCTAATAAAAATCAGAAACTCAAAAAATGTTTTATTTTTAATTATTTATTAATTGCATCATTAACCTATTTTTTGTAAATAAATGTTAATAATTAACTTAGTTAATTTAGGTTTAAAATTTAATCTCTTTTCTTAATAAATAAAAAATACATAGAATTAGGTTTTGACACTTTTATCTTTTTCTTAATTAATTATTATTATTATTAATTATTATTATCATTATTAATTACTATTATTTTTGTACATAAATATGTAAATTAATTAATTAGTAAATTAGGTCAACTTTGACATTTTCTTTAATAATTAAAATAATCTAGAATTAGGGTTGTTTACTAACTTTTAGATTCTTTTCTTTATTTCCATAATAAATACAAAAAACATAAAAAACACTTTCTTTTCTTTAAATAATTAATTAGGTCTTAATTTAATATAATTTCAAGCAAAGGGTCCAACACCCTCGGACGTTCAGTTTAATTTATCCTTTCACACGTTATTCTTATTTTTCTTATTGATTATTATGTAACTGCTTTCCAGATGTAATAGTAATTAGGTTTATTGCTTTTTTTTACTTTCCGCATCTTTATCAAAAACGGGTCTTTGTTTTTTGGCGATGTATAGACCCGCGCCTTGTAATAGCGTAGCTTTTACCTTTCCGTCCTTTAATTTTCCGCACTCCTAAATTCTAAATTGCATGAAAGAATGTATGGTAATTAAAAACAACGCGTAGCTCACAATGCCATGATCAAAGATAAAACATAACATGAAAACAACACACAATGCACCCACCACTTCTAGGGTACGCTTCACTCGTTGCCTTCGAAACGTGGTCGTCAAGTATAGGACGTTTTAGCGGTCGCTCTTATGTCTAAGATCCAGTTGCCTCGAAACGGTTGCCTCGGATTAAAAAGGATCTAGGACATTAGGGTTACTTCTAAGGTGTCCTACTATTGCTTCGGTGACCACATTGTCCCTATAATCGAATTGACCTGAATAACTCCAATGATGGTGCTACCTACCTCTCAATGGTGGGATGGCACTACCTTAAGGACTCTTACACAGCCTAATTCCTTAGGGTAGGTAGATGACTCATGGGTACTTGCTCTCTTTCAAACAAACAAAAAATATTTTTTCACACTTACACTTTCTAAAAGTTTTCAAACAAATTTTTCATACACTCTTGAGGACAGATACAAGAGTCACTTAGAAATCTTTCAAAACGAAACTTTTTCAAACCCACACACACTTGAAAAGCAAAATTTTTTTGAAAACATAAGAGCAAGTACCTAAGAGCCCGTGGATAACCACGGATAGAAAGGGTGCTAACACCTTCCCTTTCTATAAATCTACCTCCCGAACCGAGAAACATTCTCAAAGAAGGAATTTTGCTGTGCTTTTGTCCTTTCCATGTTGGAGAACATAAAAGACGGTGGCGACTCTTGCTTACTGCGACATTTCGCGAACCAGCTTAAAAAACAGTCAGTTCTCATTTCCACCGATTACAGAACTGGCGACTCTGCTGGGGATACTTTTAAAGTGAGGTGTACCTTAGGATAGATCATACTTATGTTTTCAATTGCCTGTTTTGATTGCTTTAAATATTGTGGGCCTGTTTTGGGAGTTCTATAGATCCTAACCCGGATCTGGAGGATACCTCTTAGAAAGTAGCAACAAGACTGTGAGGGAATTGTGCGGGGTATACTGACACGGTTGAAGCAGTCTGCTACGTTGATGTGGCACTTTAGTGAGTACCGGTAACCCTTGAGTCAAGTCAAGGAGAGTACGGGGCCACCGCGTGGTGTCGTGAAGCATCAACTGACCTTAGGAACCTTACTTGACCATCCTGGCCTCTTTAGGGGTGGTGAGATAACTGACTTTGGTGCAGCCCGAAGTTGGTTGATACTCGATACTACACTCATTGAGGGTTGTTTTCTTGGAATATTTTGATCGCCAGTTCAGTGGCTAAATCAAAACAATGAACATAGAAAACAACCCTATGATATTGAGCTCCTTAGAACCCGGTTACTTTTGATAGGACAGGTTTTTGAGCCCACCAACTTCAAGAGGGTAGTACCCCAAACTTCATGCTGGCCTAAACTCTAAGGGTTCTCTGTGTGACTTGTGTGCCTTCAAACTTGACTACTTGCATGCTTGTTATCTGACACTTGAGTTTCTTGCAGGTTTTGTTTACAGTCCTTAATCTGGACTCATAATATGGTTTACCTACATTACTCCACGCATAGCATAGCATCATACCATCATACCATTGCATACATCCTGCATAAGGACTAACCCATTTCAAGGATCTCAAGGGTCTGTGATGCAGGTCATGATGAATCAGATTTCTAGCAAGGGGCAAAGGGGATTTATTTTCCTCTAGCCAAGGTTAATGACTTGAGTCAGGGGCTATGACCCACTCGATATGGTGAGCTTTGACTCTTGAAGAAGGACTCTCAACAACATGAAGATCCTTCAATCAAGCTACCGGATGCTAACAATTTTCTTGTTTACCCCGCGAGATCCTTGAAAACATGGCATGCATACATACACATCATTGCATTACAGGTATCCTTGTTACAGGTCACTTACCTTCTTCGCTGTTTATTTCAGCAATGGCTTCCCAACAAGATAACCAGAGTCTTCATGCCCAAGAGACTCAGTTCAGGGAGATCTTCCTAAGCCTATCCAAGGGGCAAGAAGAGTTGAGGACACTCCTCATGGGGAATTTGGCCAAGAAAAGTCCCGAAGATGACAAGGACGAACGGCTGAAACGTCTGCAAGCTGAGGTAGATACAATGAGAACCCAGATGCTGGGGCAAATGGCTCTCATCCAAGGCTTAGCTCGGGAGCAAGAAGAGTTGAGGACCATGATCAGTCAACTTCATCAAGACAGATACAACATGAAGCAACCAGTCCATGTTAGGGACCAGGTCATTGATCAGCTTCCAAGAGGACAAGAGTCTGGTATGGTGAAGAATATGTTAGAACAATGTTTGAATCTACTACCCTATATTTGAGTTTTGATGATAACAAAGTGAAAAGATATAGTATTTATATGTTTTATGTTTGAACTATCTGCTGCCTAAAATTACTATGTTCTGACTTGCAGATACTCTGATTGAAATAAGCAAGGTCACGTTTATTCAGCATCAGAATTTGATTTCATACACCAGCATCAGAAGTTGCTACATCAGAACGTCAAGATCATATGATCAACTCACGCACATGCTGAAGCTTGATGAACAAGACTGCGCTCAAACACTCTGATACAGAAACACAATAGTTCATCAGCAGCGAAGCAGAATCAGAATGAGCCAAGCCAGAACGTGCATTGAAGAAGCAACGGTACTGTGCATTAAACGCTAATTAATTCCAACGGCCTCATTCCAGACAAGATCTTCTCAATAAGGAAAGCTTGTTATTAGCATTGAATCAAGAATATTGCATTCAACGTTCATCTTCTCAAGTGCTATATAAACAAGGCTTCGAAGATTATAATGGCTAATGCTCTCCAAATCTCTACACGCACAAAGCTGAACCATAATCTTCGTTCTACCAGTTTTGCTAAACCACAAACTCTGATACTCCATTACAGTTTAGCAATCTAGTTTCTAAGCTTCATTTGTGTATACATCACAGTTGTGATAAATTTTTGTAGAAAACATCCACACACATTGTTTTATACCTTTGTAAGAAAGTGTTGCCTTGACAAACCGGGTTGTGGTTTGAATCAAGAAGGCTTTAGCAGTTGTTAAAGCAGTCTGTAATATTCAGTTGAATATAGTGAATTAAGACCTCGTTGGAGAGAGGCGAAATCACCTTGACGGGTGGACTGGAGTAGTTTGAGATCAAACGAACCAGGATAAAAATATCTTGTCAATTGCTTTAGATTTCAGTTTTACAATTCAACCCCCCCCCCCCCCCTTCTTGTGTTTTTCACCCCTTCAATTGGTATCAGAGCTCCTGGGTCTGAGCTAAAACAATTAACCGTGTCAGTACAAGATCCAGCGTCAGAAAAACACAATGGCAGGAAACAATTATCACTTCAGCAATGACAATAATGAGGACAGAGACAGATTCAGTGGCAAACCTCCAGTCTTTGATGGAGAAAACTTTGATTACTGGAAAGACAGAATTGAAAGCTTCTTTCTAGCACATGATGCTGATCTGTGGGATATGGTGACAGATGGATACACGCACCCTGTGAATGCAAGTGGTCAGAAGATTGATAGAAAATCAATGTCTGATCAACAAAAGCGTGATTTCAAGAATCACCATAAGGCCAGAACCATCCTCCTCAGTGCCATCTCCTATACTGAGTATGAAAAGATCTCCAACAGAGACACAGCAAAGAACATCTTTGATTCTCTCAGAATGACGCATGAGGGCAACGTTCAAGTCAAAGAAACAAAAGCTCTGGCGCTCATTCAGAAGTATGAGGCGTTCAAAATGGAAGAATCTGAATCCATTGAAGCTATGTTCTCTAGATTCCAGATTCTGGTAGCTGGTCTCAAAGTTCTGGACAAAGGATACTCTACTGCTGACCATGTCAAGAAAATAATCAGAAGTTTACCCAAGCAGTGGAGGCCTATGGTTACTGCTCTGAAGCTAGCTAAAGATCTCAATAAAATCACTCTGGAGGAACTTATAAGCTCCCTCAGAAGTCATGAGATAGAGCTAGAAGCTGACGAGCCTCAGAAGCAAGGTAAGCCTTTAGCATTAAAATCTAACAGAAAATCTGAGTCTAAAGTTTTGCAGGCAGTTGAAGAAACATCTGATGGATCCTCATCAGAAGAAGACGAACTTTCCCTTCTCTCCAGAAGAGTAAATCAACTGTGGAAGCAAAGACAAAGGAAGTTCAGGAATCCCAGAAGATCTGATCAGAACGAGTCTTCTTCCAGATACAGAAGGACAGATTCTTCCTCTGGATACAGAAGATCTGAAGGCTCCTCCAGTAGCAAGAAGCCAAATACCAAAGACATCATCTGCTATGAGTGCAATGAGCAAGGACACTACAAGAGTGACTGCCCAAAGCTTCAGAGGGAAAAGCCCAAAAAGAAGTTTGGAAGAGAGAAGAAGAAAAGTCTCATGGCCACATGGGATGACTCTGACTCGTCTGAAGCTGACTCAGAATCAGATGATGAAAGGGCAAACATAGCCCTCATGGCTAACATTCCAGATGATAGTGAAGCTTCTGAATCAGACTCAGAATCAGACACAGAAGAGGTATTTCCTAACTTCGCTGTTAACTTTACAAAGGATGAACTTGCTGAAAGCCTTAATGAGATTCTGGAACGTTATCAGCAGATTAGAGCTAAATTCAGAGACCTGAAAAGGAATCTTGAATCTGACTCTAATAAGTCTGAGAGTCTCAAATTGGAAAATTCTGAGCTGAGAGATAAAATTTCAAAATTAGAAAACACTTTACAAAACTCTCAGAAGAAACCAATTTCTGAAACTCCCAGCAACGCTGATGAGATCATCAAGGAGTATGATCATAGTTTCCAGAAGTTCTTAGCTAAAAGCATAGATAGAAGCAGAATGGCTTCAATGATCTATGGAGTTAGCAGAAACGGCAGGAAAGGAATAGGATACCAAGGTAAGGTTCCTACACCTAAGAATGTCATGGATTTAACCATTAAACACACTCCTCTAAATTCACACTTTGTGTATGGTCACACACACGACATCAAATATACTAGCAGTAAGCACTCTGTGAAACCAAAATTCAACCAGAGTTTTGGTAAAACTAACAAGTCAGGACCCAAGAAAATCTGGGTACCTAAGGACAAAATAATACATGTTGCAGATATCTTTAGCAGCAAGTCAGAAACACCAGTCATGGTACCTGGACTCTGGCTGCTCACGACACATGACGGGAAGAAGGCATATGTTCCAAAGCCTGGAACTTAAGCCTGGAGGCCACGTTGGCTTTGGAGGCAATCAGAGGGGAAAGATAATTGGCTCTGGAACTGTAGGTAATGGAAATCTTCCCTCTATTAATAATGTTCTGCTAGTAGATGGATTGATGCATAATCTGTTATCCATAAGTCAATTAAGTGATAACGGTTATGATATAATCTTTAATCAAAAATCATGTAAAGTTGTTAGTCAGAAAGATGGGACTATCCTGTTTAATGGTAAGAGGAAAAACAACATTTACAAAATCAAACTTTCTGAACTAAAGAGTCAGAATGTAAAATGTCTTCTGTCTGTTAACAACGAGCAGTGGATCTGGCACAGAAGATTGGGGCATGTTAGTATGAGAAGAATATCTCAGATTAACAAACTCAATCTGGTCAGAGGACTTCCTAATTTGAAGTTCAATTCAGATGCTCTGTGTGAAGCATGTCAGAAAGGCAAATTTGCAAAACCTTCTTTTAAATCCAAAAATGTTGTTTCCACCTCTAAGCCATTAGAACTTCTGCACATTGACTTATTTGGACCAGTTAAAACTGCTTCAGTCAGTGGTAAGAAGTATGGGTTAGTAATCGTAGATGACTATAGCAGATGGACATGGGTAAAGTTCTTAAGACACAAGGACGAGTCACACTCTGTGTTTGTTACCTTCTGTAACCAAGTTCAGAATGAAAAAGATCTTAGAATCGTTAAAGTCAGAAGTAATCATGGTGGAGAATTTGAAAATAAAGATTTTGAGTCATTCTTTAATGACAAAGGCATTCTGCATGATTTCTCTTGTCCTAGAACTCCCTAACAAAATGGAGTTGTAGAACAAAAGAACAGAACATTGCAAGAAATGGCCAGAACCATGATCAATGAGACAAACGTTGCTAAGACTTTCTGGGCAGAGGCAATAAACACAGCGTGCTACATTCAGAATAGAATCTCAATAAGACCTATTCTGGAAAAGACTCCATATGAATTGTGGAAGAACAGAAAGCCCAACATTTCATATTTTCATCCATTTGGATGTACTTGCTTTATATTGAATACAAAGAATTATTTGAACAAGTTTGACTCTAAGGCACAGAAGTGTATTATGTTAGGATACTCTGAACGCTCAAGAGGGTACAGAGTATACAATACAGAAACACAGATTGTGGAAGAATCAATCAGTGTTCGTTTTGATGACAAGCTTGACTCTGAAAAGTCAAAGCAGAATGAAACTTTTGCAGGTATAGAAATTGAATTTGCAGGTTCTGAAGACAAGTCATCAGAAGCTCTCAACACAGACATTCCTTCAACATCTGAAAGGAGCACTGCTAGAAATCCTACAACAGCTGCTGATCAACCTCAGAAGAGATTTCCCAGAAGCAGTTTGGATCACCCAGAAGAGACTATCCTAGGAAGAAAGGAAGATCCAATCAGAACAAGAGCAAGCTTCAGAAACTCTGAAGAAACTCTTATGGGACTTGTGTCTCTGATTGAACCTTCTTCTATTGATGAAGCACTTCTGGATAATGACTGGATTCTGGCAATGCAAGAAGAGCTGAATCAATTCACCAGAAACGACGTATGGGATCTCGTTCCCAGACCAAAAGGATTCAACGTCATTGGAACAAGATGGGTGTTCAGAAACAAGCTTAATGAGCAAGGTGAAGTCATCAGAAACAAGGCACGACTGGTTGCACAAGGTTATAGTCAGCAAGAGGGGATAGACTATACAGAAACCTTTGCCCTAGTCGCCAGGTTAGAATCTATCAGACTTTTAATTTCATTTGCTGTTAATAGAGGCATCACTCTGTATCAGATGGATGTCAAAAGTGCATTCTTAAATGGTTATATAGAAGAAGAAGTTTATGTTCACCAACCCCCAGGTTTTGAAAATACAAAACATCCAGAACATGTTTTCAAACTAAAGAAGTCACTGTATGGTCTGAAACAAGCTCCCAGAGCTTGGTATGAAAGGCTAAGTAACTTTCTGCTTGAAAATGAATTCACCAGAGGGAAAGTGGACACTACTCTATTCTGTAAAACAGTTAAGAGTGACATCTTAGTCTGTCAAATTTATGTTGATGATATCATTTTTGGTTCTACTAATCCTTCTCTTGGAAGAAAATTTGCTAAGTGTATGCAGGCAGAATTTGAGATGAGCCTCATGGGGGAACTGAAATTCTTTTTAGGAATTCAGATCAATCAAACTCCAGAAGAAACTTACATTCATCAGAGCAAATACATTAGAGATCTTCTGAAGAAATTTGACCTCTCAGAATGTAAGCCATCAAAGATTCCAATGCATCCCACGTGCATTCTGGAAAGAGAAGAGGTAAGCAAAAGTGTAGAACAGAAAGTCTACAGAGGTATGATTGGTTCTCTCCTCTATCTGACTGCTTCAAGACCTGACATATTATTCAGTGTTTGCATCTGTGCTAGATTCCAATCAGATCCTAGAGAATCTCACTTAACAGCTGTTAAGCGAATTTTCAAGTATCTGAAAGGTACTACTAATCTGGGTTTGTTTTATAGAAAATCTAGTGATTACAGCTTAGTAGGCTACTGCGATGCTGATTTTGCTGGAGACAGAGTGGAACGTAAAAGTACTTCTGGAAGCTGCCAGTTTCTGGGAGAAAATCTGATCTCTTGGTCCAGCAAAAGGCAATCAACAATTGCTCTGTCAACAGCAGAAGCTGAGTACATAGCAGCAGCAGGATGTAGCACACAAATGCTCTGGATGAAAAGTCAGCTTGAAGACTTCCAGATTTTTGAGAGTAACATTCCTATACTTTGTGATAATACTTCTGCTATTTGCTTAAGTAAGAATCCTATTTTACATTCTAGAGCTAAGCATATAGAAATAAAGCATCATTTCATTAGGGACTATATTCAGAAAGGTATTTTGAACTTAAAATTTATAGATACAGACCATCAATGGGCTGATATCTTTACTAAACCCCTTTCAGAAGATAGGTTTAATTTCATTCTGAAACATCTCAGCATGAAAGTATGCCCAGAATGAAAATGTTTTAATTCCATATATTTATCTTCAGAATGTAATTATTCTACTGTGAACTTCTGATCAATCTCCTTTCAAAAAGATAGAACATGCAGATTGTATCAGATGCAAGTCTAAAGATCTGAGAGTCTAATCTCAAAGACAGACGTGCTGATCACTACATCAAACAAGTGTCATCCAATCATCAGCATATCTCTGAAGTAGAACGCGTGCACGCTTCTGAGAAGGCAAAGCGCTGATTGGGTGCATTGAGACACATGTCTGGTAACCGTTTTTAAGTATCTTTCTCAAATCCCCCAAAATCAGCAAGCATTTAATGAAAAGTAATCATTCTTTTAAATGGCAATCATGATTTTTTTTCTCTCTCTTAAAAACGTTTAACTTTTCAAAATAACTTTGAAAACTCTATTTAAGCACATTAATCTCTCATTTATTCTTTACGCTTTCTCACAATCACTCAAGCATTTTCTGCATATTTCTGAGTTCACCCCTTGCAAACCTTTTTCTCTCAATTCATTCTCAAAGCTTTTTTAGTGTGAACAATGGAATCCTCCAGCATTTCTGCAGGCAATCAGAAGAAAGCAACTTCTGAGCAATATCAGGTGCCACTCAGAACTCTCCTTACTCCGGTAAAGAACCTTGAAGTGCTCTCTGAGTTAATCATTGACTTTGAAAGCTTGAAGGAAAATGGTTTTGACCTAACTGAAGAAATTAGGGCTCAAAAGTGGGAAAGGTACTTCGATAGGTTGGTTGGACCAACATTCCCAGCGCTAGTCAAGGAATTTTGGATTCACGCCAAGGTTTCAAAACATCTAGTCATTTCTTCTGTTATGGGAAAGAAGATTGTGATTTATGAAGATCTTATTGCAAGGCTAATCGGTCAAAGTGGTGGTGGAGTCCGTTGTGTGGACATGGCCGAAAGATGCGCTGATGTAGGTGTGGTAGCCAACAGGATTTTCACTCTTGGAATGCCCAGCAGCAAGATTAAGGATCTGAAGGATCACTGCAGAGTATGGGCTAAGATTGTTCTGGGATGCTTTAACCACAGGAAACCAACAAGTTCTCCTGATTATATAAATGTGGATCAGCAGTTTCTGATCTACTTTATTGATCAGAAGGTTAAGATCAATCTGGCTCACTTCCTGTTCAACCATCTCAAAACCAGTGTGAAAGAGACAAGAGAAGAAGAAAGAACCAAGAGGGACTGGATACCGTTTGGAAGGCTTATATCAGATATTCTGACAGAGAATAGGCTGATTGAACATCTGATTGAAGCTCAGGAGCTGAGCACTATTGAACCAACCATTGGGAAACCTCTGAACGCTAAGAATCTGAAAAAGATGAAGCTGATAGAAAATATTCAGAAGGAACCCAGAGCTACTTCAACTGCTGATATCTCCAGCAGAAGAGTGCCTCTGAGTGATTTTCCGGTATTTTCTGAAATGGAATCCAAACCAGAGATGTTTCTCAGGTACCCAGATGCGTACAAGGCAGAGGATACAGGTTCAAAGCTGAAGATCAAAGATCTGAGTCAACCCCAACCGGAAGTGACTCAGAAGAAGACAAAGAAGAGGAAAGCGCCAACAGAAGGATCATCTCATCAGACTCCAAAGAAAAGAGGTATTTCATCTGCTGCCCCTGTTTTAATTTCATCTACTATTCCAACATCTGCTGCCCCTTCTCAAACCTCCCACAGAATATCCATCCCAATCCCTACTATTGATGAAACCATACCAGAAGACCCTTCTGAGGCCTTACTACTCAGAAGACCCAGAACCAAACTCCCCAAACAACCAACAGTTTCAACAACACCTGCACTTGACCGAGTGCTAGCTGATATTGAGCGTGAACATGCTTCTGCTCAACCACACTCTGAACCACAAAATGTTCCTCCTCCACAACCAGAACAACAACAACAACCAGAACCAGAACCACAACAACAACAACCACTCTCAGAAGAACCTCTGATCCCTGAGCAATCAGAGATTCCACCTCCATCTCTCCAACCAGAAATAAATCCACCTTCACCACAAACAGAGTTTCACCACTATGAAACCCCTTCTCCTCATCATTCTGACCCTCACTCACCTCAACCATCACCGTTGGCAATCCAGTTGCCATGTGGAACCACTGTTTTCAGGCCCCAGTTACCATCCTCATTAGAATCGACACCTCCAAAAACTCCCAGAACACCACCCACTCCAATCGAAATATCTGACTCTGATACCCCTCCTCCAAAACAAACAGCCTCTCAGAAATCCGCTGAAAATCCCAGCAGAACTTTCATTGACTTAACCAGTCTTGAACGTCTTGCTGATTTAAGACACAAAATTGTCATCCCAAAACCAAAGCAACCAGATGTTGGCTCTGGTATTTTGAATTTTGAAACAGGTGTGCTGCAATGGATTGCTTCTTTGAAGCAAGTTTGCCCTGGGATGATTGACCCAGCTGCTTCTGATCAGCTCTGGTCACAGTTCAGATCTTGGGTACGTGCTGAAACCCTCAAGTTGCAGGACGTCAACTATGAGCAGGCTCAACAGAACTTCAGCAAGTTGCTGAAGGAAGTTGAAAGTCATCTGCCTCAGGAAGTTGTGCTCCCTCTGGACAGTGAATCTTGGTCTGAGAAACAGCAAGCTGCAACGGTGCAACCATCAGAAGAAGACAAGACCATTCAGGCTGAAGAAAATCGAGCAGAAGATGTTGCTGAAAGTTCTGAGAAACCTCCTCCTTCTGATGCTTCTCAAGCTGCCTTGGACAGGCAGACTCTGGAAGAATTAAGGCTGAATGACTTGCGTCTACAGCAGCGAATGGACGACAATGATCAGAAGATGAAAGCAAGAATGGATGTGCAGGACAGCAAGATTGACACTGTTGTCAACATGGTTCAGAAGCAGAATGAAACTTCTGAAAAGATTCAAGCGATGCTGGAGAGCCTGTTCTCACGCATGCCTCCTCAACCTTAAATCTTTTTCATGCATGACCTTTTTCATGTTTTCTTGATTTTCTGATGTCCGGTTTTGACTATGTTTTGTAATATTTTCTTGCTCTGATTCTGAACTATCTTAATATGATTAGTTTTTCTGATCAAATTGTTTTAGCACATCACCAACACTTTTTGATTGCTGACAAAAAGGGGGAGAACAAGAATGATATTTAAATCAATAACGGGCTAACTAGACAGAAACTCTCAAACATTCTAACTCTATTACTTGAAATGTTTTTCTGTTTTGTTTAAAGTCTACAGGCACAAGGAAGCTCCTGGACACTCTGAAGACTAGAAACTCTGAGCAAAATGTAGAAGCTCTGATCAATGTTGCTCTGATCAATATGAAGTTCTGATCGTCCTAAATACTCTGATCCAAAGCAAAGCTCTGACAAGAAAAGCTCTGAAGCTCTGCTCTCTGATAAGTCAAAGACTCTGATAATCTAATGTTCAAAGAAAGAAAAAGATCTGATCCTGAAGAACACGTATATCAAAGGGAAGTAATAAACTCAGGGGGAGTATCTCTTAACTCTGACTTCTCCGTACTTCTTACTCTGATACATTTTTCCAGATACCTTTTCACGTTATTTTTCATTTAAAATATCTAGTTTTTGTCATCATCAAAAAGGGGGAGATTGTTAGAACAATGTTTGAATCTACTACCCTATATTTGAGTTTTGATGATAACAAAGTGAAAAGATATAGTATTTATATGTTTTATGTTTGAACTATCTGCTGCCTAAAATTACTATGTTCTGACTTGCAGATACTCTGATTGAAATAAGCAAGGTCACGTTTATTCAGCATCAGAATTTGATTTCATACACCAGCATCAGAAGTTGCTACATCAGAACGTCAAGATCAGATGATCAACTCACGCACATGCTGAAGCTTGATGAACAAGACTGCGCTCAAACACTCTGATACAGAAACACAATAGTTCATCAGCAGCGAAGCAGAATCAGAATGAGCCAAGCCAGAACGTGCATTGAAGAAGCAACGGTATTGTGCATTAAACGCTAATTAATTCCAACGGCCTCATTCCAGACAAGATCAGCTCAATAAGGAAAGCTTGTTATTAGCATTGAATCAAGAATATTGCATTCAACGTTCATCTTCTCAAGTGCTATATAAACAAGGCTTCGAAGATTATAATGGCTAATGCTCTCCAAATCTCTACACGCACAAAGCTGAACCATAATCTTCGTTCTACCAGTTTTGCTAAACCACAAACTCTGATACTCCATTACAGTTTAGCAATCTAGTTTCTAAGCTTCATTTGTGTATACATCACAGTTGTGATAAAGTTTTGTAGAAAACATCCACACACATTGTTTTATACCTTTGTAAGAAAGTGTTGCCTTGACAAACCGGGTTGTGGTTTGAATCAAGAAGGCTTTAGCAGTTGTTAAAGCAGTCTGTAATATTCAGTTGAATATAGTGAATTAAGACCTCGTTGGAGAGAGGCGAAATCACCTTGACGGGTGGACTGGAGTAGTTTGAGATCAAACGAACCAGGATAAAAATATCTTGTCAATTGCTTTAGATTTCAGTTTTACAATTCAACCCCCCCTTCTTGTGTTTTTCACCCCTTCAGAATAAACCTCCCCAAATTGCTACCACTTTACAGGTCCAACCGCAACCTCTCCCAGAGCAACAGGTTGATCAGAGTAAGCCAAACAAGCCCAGGAGGCAGTTCACTCAGCTCAACGTGTCGCTGTTTCAAGCTTTACAACACCTGTTGAGGTTGAATCTGATTACACTAAGGGCTCCTCCCCGGAATCCCAACATCTCTTCTCCTAACTATCATCCCCACAAAAGATGTGCATACCACTCTGATAGTCTGGGACATGACACTGCCGACTGCTGGGCTCTAAAGAACAAGGTCCAGGACCTGATTAATGAAGGAGCAGTGGATTTCACCCAAGAGGGTCAGGCTGAATTCTTCTACCATCCCTACAGGATTCACCATTTGAAGTAACAAGTCCTGAGATGAGAAGACTTTTTGTCCATTAGAATTTTCAAGCTGTAGTTTTCTTTTGATTGTTCAAACAATTATTGTCATGGCAAACGTTATTACTTTATCGATGCATCGCATATGTCTATTTTGAAGTAATTATTTCGTATTCACTATATGCAAACTGTTTTCATATTTTTTTTTTGATGATCAACTCTTTATTGAAAGATTCTAAGCCTCTTGAGGGAGGATGACAAAAACGATACCACGATATTTACAGTATGCTTTTGAACAGACCCTGCTGATGAGGTACAGGCATTGTTTCAATTCCTAAACACTGGAGTTATAAGGAAGATAATCCCTCGTCAACCCCTTTTGAGCCAAAGAAGTCGGAACTTTTCTTTTCGAAAATTAAAACCCTTAATCATAACCTGGGGCGGGGTAGTTCTCTCAGTTGATCCAAGTGCACAATGGATGACATCAAAGAAGTCTTTCCGAAACAAAAGGACGGTGATGGTTCCGAATAATCATAAAGGACAGGCAACCATCATCTCGCAGAAATAAAAGCCCACTAAGTCAAAACCTATGAAGGAGACTTACAAAACTGGGGCATCCCGCTGACTGTAATCACAAAAGAAACAGTTCAGGAAAAAAACAGGGATAACAAAATCAAAATCAAAAGAAAGAGGTCATACAACCCTCAACAAAAAAAGGAATGACTGCCTATTCAAAATAAACTATCAATATCCGAACCATCATTGGAATATCAGGACAAAGACTCAAACAAAGTCTAACGCACAGTCAACTGAGTTTAGGTTTGAAGAACATCACGAAGAGCAGGTGGGTACAAATACATTTTGAGCCTTATCCTTTGTTTCTTAAACCGTGAACCAGGCCACGTTATAACCCTCAAAAGTCCTAGCTGAAGCATGGGTTAGTTCGAAAGCATACTGTTACGAAAGGTATCCTGACTCCATAAGGCTTGCGGTAAAATAACGAGTTGACATCACAGTTTACAAAAAATTTTCACTTGTTTTTAGAAAAAAAATGCATTTTCAAAAAAAAAAACTTCAAGACAGACATAAGCTTAGCATTTTTAACGTAACTTCGTTTGCATATGACTTTTTGTTCGAACAGCAAAGAAATTCGCACGAAGAATGTCTAATGAACAAAAACACTTCCAACCAAGGGGAAGACATGATCCCCGTCCATCATTTGGGGCAGTCCAGTCAAGATTCGGAGAATCTCTCAAAAGGCCAACCAATTTGGGGCAAATCTCCATCTAGATCACTTGGGGGCATTGGACGATCAAACAAAGGTCTTCTGGTAGTCTGAAAAATCCTTGCATTCTGAGAGCGTGGACATAGTCGAAAAGATACTACACACAATTAAAGACCCGCTAGGTTGACACACCTAGGCGAAAATAAGGGCCTCCCGGCGAATCAAAAGGGTTCGGGCAAAAATAAGGGATGAAAATGAAAAATCTGTACACCCGGCAAGTCGAAAACCTGAAAAGGCGGCTTGGGAAAAAATGGGTATCCCGGTGGACTGAAAACCCGAAAGGGAGGTCCAGGCAAAAATTAGGGATCAAAACGTACGACTATGTCCCGTCATCTCGTCACTCGTCTACCAGAAGAAGATTGGTCAATCGGCAGTTGTCAAGCACCTCCATAGGTACCTTCTCCCACAGAAGCTAGGGCAATAATAATTGTCTAAGCGATCTGGTTGCTCTGTCCACCGAGGTGCCAAGGTAAGTTCAGCTGAAGAACATGACCAAGTTACCTCCAGAGTAAGACAACAGTCAGCCATGCTCTCTTCTCAAGCAGAGTTGGTCTCCCGTCAGTCCTAACAAGGCACAATATTCTCCATCAAGTCAGCAATACTCTCCCCGGGCAGAGTTATCCTCTGTCATCCTCAAGGAAGTGGGTATCCTCATAAGATCTCAACATTCCCCAACGGAGTATACAAAAATTCCTAATAAGCATCCCCGGCAGTCTTAATCTAAAATTGTTCCCCGGCGGAATACAGACACCCCCAGTGGAGCCGTTCCCCAGTGCAATCCAAAAGTTCCCCAGGATAGTTGAATCAATTTCCCCAGTAGATTCAGGAAGCTTATCCCAAGTAGATTCTGGAAGCTTATCACCTGCAGACTACGAACGCGCCTCCCCGGTTTTATTCAAAGGTTATTTCCCCACCAGGATATAACTGGGTTATCCTCAGCCAATTGCCACGGAAAGATCGTCCCCGGCGAAGTCTTCCTATCCCCAACGGAGTTCATCAAATCTTCCAACAGAGCTCAACAATGGTATCCCCAGCGGAGTTATCATCAACATCTCAGCAAAGTACCTCTTCTCCCACAGAGTAATTCCCTGCAGAGTGATCTCTCCAGCAAAGTTTATTCCTCAACAGAGTCATCTTCTCCTACGGGTTTATTCTTGCAACCATCATCCCCAACGGAAATGAAGAACTACTCTTCAACATCAGCCCAGGAGTTAACTTCCCGGCATTCGCCAAGGATTTATTTTCCTAAGACGAAAATACACTCATAAACATCACATCTTCATACATTATAGCATGCACATACGCATCATGAACATACAATCTCATTTATTCTTGAGCATCATGACATCATGCATCTCATACATCATGTCATTGCATACAACTGATGTTTTGCCTTTTCATGAAAAAGGTCAATACAAAGATGATTACTATCAACTATCGCCATTCCAGATTCGATTCCTGTATCTAGCCAGGGCACCTCTGAAGAGTTTGAAGATCTGATTCATGTATCCATCCAGGGCGTATCTGTTGACGACTATTTCCAGACTCGATTCCTGTATCCTGCCAGGGCACATCTGAAGAGTTTGAAGATCCGATTCCTGTATCCAGCCAGGGCGTATCTGTTGACGACTATTTCCGGACTCGATTCCTGTATCCTGCCAGGGCACGTCTGAAGATTTTGAAGATCCGATTCCTGTATCCAGCCAGGGCGTATCTGTTGACGACTATTTCCGGACTCGATTCTTGTATCCTTCCAGGGCACGTCTGAAGAGTTTGAAGATCTGATTCCTGTATCCAGCCAGGGCGTATCTGTTGACGACTATTTCCGGACTCGATTCCTGTATCCTGCCAGGGCACGTCTGAAGAGTTTGAAGATCCGATTCCTGTATCCAGCCAGGGCGTATCTATTGACGACTATTTCCGGACTCGATTCCTGTATCCTGCCAGGGCACGTCTGAAGAGTTTGAAGATCCAATTCCTGTATCCAGCCAGGGCGTATCTGTTGACGACTATTTCCAGACTCAATTCCTGTATCCTGCCAGGGCACGTTTGAAGAGTTTGAAGATCCGATTGCTGTATCCAGCCAGGGCGTATCTGTTGACGACTATTTCCGGACTCGATTCCTGTATCCTGCCAGGGCACGTCTGAAGAGTTTAAAGATCCGATTTCTGTATCCAGCCAGGGCGTATCTGTTGACGACTATTTCCGGACTCGATTCCTGTATCCTTCCAGGGAACGTCTGAAGAGTTTGAAGATTCGATTCCTGTATCCATCCAGGGCGTATCTGTTGACGACTATTTCCGGACTCGATTCTTGTATCCTTCCAGGGCACGTCTGAAGAGTTTGAAGATCCGATTCTTGTATATAGCCAGGGCGTATCTGTTGACGACTATTTTCGGACTCGATTCCTGTATCCTGCCAGGGCACGTCTGAAGAGTTTGAAGATCCGATTCCTGTATCCATCCAGGGCATATCTGTTGACGACTATTTCCGGACTCGATTCCTGTATCCTGCCAGGGCACGTCTGAAGAGTTTGAAGATCCGATTCCTGTATCCAGCCAGGGCGTATCTGTTGACGACTAATTCCGGACTCGATTCCTGTATCCAGCCAGGGCACGTTTGAAGAGTTTGAAGATTCGATTCCTGTATCCAGCCAGGGCATATCTATTGACGACTAATTCCGGACTCGATTCCTGTATTCAGCCAGGGCACGTCTGAAGAGTTTGAAGATTCGATTTCTGTATCCAGCCAGGGCATATCTGTTGACAACTAATTCCATATTCGATTCCTGTATCTAGCCAGGGCACATCTGTGAGTAACTGATTGTAGACTCGATACCTGTATCCGGCTAGGGCACATCTACATGAAGAGTTCAGAGATTCGATACCTGTATCCAGCCAGGGCATATCTACATAAAGAGTTTGAAGATCAACCCCTGTAACAGGCCAGGTAATTATCTTTCTTTCTCAGGTACGCAAGTTCTCGCTAAGGAATCTCTTACGCGATCGACACCTAGATGGCATCTATAAGCCCATCCACATACCAACAGTCCCTAGATGGCATCTATAAGCCCATCCTTCTATCCATCATTCCTCCAAATGGCATCCGTAAGCCCATTCCCGCCATCACGCTGCTAACATTCTACTATGTGAGTGCAAATTTCTAGGCACTTTAGTGTTCAATCATCTTCCACCTTCGGATTACGAAAGGCACGCCAGCCAATCTACATCCTCAGGTCTAAGAAGATTGAACAGGGGCAATTGTTGTACCCCAAAATTTTCCCTCCCATATTCTTCAAGATTTAGCAAGATCAAGCTTCAAAGTCCCTCAAGGGTTGCACAGTCCAATTGCCTCCTAACACAGTCAAAATTAGGGTTTTGGTTCTTGCAAAGAAATTGAGGTTTTCAAGGGTCCAATCAAGTCCCATATGCCCATATACATTGTCAAACATCCATATGTCAAGTTTCAAGACTCACAGCATCAAGTTGCACAGTCAAAAGCCCTAATTGCTCCACAGTCAACTGCAGGGGCAAAATGGTCATTTGACAGTCAAAAGTCAAAAATTTTGGTCAACATCTTATTTTGAAGCCACAGTCATCATTTGATCAATTCTTGATCATGATTCCACAAGCATGGCTCAAAAAGTCACAAGATGCAAAAGTTTCTATTTTTGGACAGTTGAAAAGTCAACTGCAAATTGACCAAGGCATAACTTTTTCATGGTTTATCAGAAAAATCCCATCCAAAGCTCATTTTGAAGGGGATGACATTTCCTACAACTCATCTTCACACTCCAAGTCCAAGAAATGCTCTCACAAAAAGTTATCAATTTCAACATTATAGGTCATTTTCAAAAGTCAACAAAAAGGCATTTTAAGTCAAAGACCATAACTTGAGATTGGTAAATCAAAATGACATGGGACCAAAGGAATTGGTTAGAGGACTTCAAGACCTTTCCAAAATGTCCAAGAACATGTCCATAGCTTCAAAATTGAGCAAGATATGCATTGGAGAAGTTGGGAAATTTTTGGGAACTTTCAAAAGTCAACTTTGCCTAAAACACTTCAATTTTGCTAATGGGCCTCAAATTCCTTCTTGAAACTTTACCCAAAGCCTATGCACGACCCATTGAGCTTAAAATGATTTATTTTCTTATTTTTAATTAATTAATTGAATTTTTATTATTATTAATTCATTTAATTGGTTTTAATTATAGGAAAATCAAAAAGATATGTTCTTGGATCTTTTGTGAAGCAAATCATATCAGGGCAAGCTGGCAAACTCGTTTATCAATCAAAAAAGGGAAGATCATCCCTATTTGGCAAGGTTTTCATTGAAAAAGATTGAAAATTATATGATGGAAAATCAAGGATTGAAAACATGAATGCAATGGATTTATGGGCTTAATCTTAACCTAATTCACATCACATACATATGTTGAGGCCAACCCTAGTGTAGAACACACGTGAAAGCTGCTAAGACTCCATAGCCAAATTGCAAAAAGTTCAAGAAAGTTGTGAAACTGAAATCCTATTTGCAGGTGGATTCAAAGCCTAAAAGTGATTCAAACATATTGCCTGAGTCTCCAGGAAGCTATTACAATCAAGAACGAGTCTTAAAGCTCAAAGAACACGCAAGAACAAGCCCTACGGTTTGCATTATTTTCCAGAATTACATATCATCATTCATGCATTTTTAACCATTTTTCTTGATTGGTTTGTGTTTTTAGGAACATTCTGAAGCTAATGGAATAATCTAATTGCATTATAACGCGCTGAATCATAACTTGCCATTAACACGTTCTAGGGTTCTTAAGGTTTGGAATTGGGGTTTCTCACATACAGAAAAATTGGCCTTCAGGACACCCATGGTTGAATTGAGAGGGACAAGAAAAATCGAATGAGATACCCGCGCTCAATTTATATAGCGCATGATGCTAATCGCTATTTTTTGCACTTTTATTTTGTGGGGGTTTAAAACCCCCGCTATCTTGTTTATAGTTGCAGGTGAAACGAAGAAGACAGCATGCGTGGCAACATGTGGTTGGGGCATTCAAATCCACGCGCGTGTTTTCTGAATTCCAGCATAATTACTACGTTACATATATTACTTTTGTTGATTATTATGTTTACAACTGCGCTTCATGGCTCAGATGGTGGAGGACGTGTCTTGCAAGCACTGGGACCTGGGTTCGATTCCCAGGTCCCCCATATATTCTTCATATTTTTCTTAATGCTTTCAGGTGCAGCGCTTCTCAAGCGTTCCACCATGGGCCTCACGCGTCAGCTTGCCATGTGGCCTTGATCACCAATCTGAAGGCCAGGAGGTGATGAACACTCAATGCTTTGGTCAATGAACATGCACACGATCAGGAAAGTCAACTGGGCTCTATGCTTCTTGGGCCTGAATTTCAGCAATGCACCTCTACTTTGGGCCAGACACCCCTTGGTTTGCATGTTTTGAGTTTTATTTTATTTTCTTTTAATTTCTTTCAATTGTTTTTTTAATAATTATTATTAATTCACCATAAAATAGTTTTTCCTAATAAAAATCAGAAACTCAAAAAATGTTTTATTTTTAATTATTTATTAATTGCATCATTAACCTATTTTTTGTAAATAAATGTTAATAATTAACTTAGTTAATTTAGGTTTAAAATTTAATCTCTTTTCTTAATAAATAAAAAATACATAGAATTAGGTTTTGACACTTTTATCTTTTTCTTAATTAATTATTATTATTATTAATTATTATTATCATTATTAATTACTATTATTTTTGTACATAAATATGTAAATTAATTAATTAGTAAATTAGGTCAACTTTGACATTTTCTTTAATAATTAAAATAATCTAGAATTAGGGTTGTTTACTAACTTTTAGATTCTTTTCTTTATTTCCATAATAAATACAAAAAACATAAAAAACACTTTCTTTTCTTTAAATAATTAATTAGGTCTTAATTTAATTTAATTTCAAGCAAAGGGTCCAACACCCTCGGACGTTCAGTTTAATTTATCCTTTCGCACGTTATTCTTATTTTTCTTATTGATTATTTTGTAACTGCTTTCCGGATGTAATAGTAATTAGGTTTATTGCTTTTTTTTACTTTCCGCATCTTTATCAAAAACGGGTCTTTGTTTTTTGGCGATGTATAGACCCGCGCCTTGTAATAGCGTAGCTTTTACCTTTCCGTCCTTTAATTTTCCGCACTCCTAAATTCTAAATTGCATGAAAGAATGTATGGTAATTAAAAACAACGCGTAGCTCACAATGCCATGATCAAAGATAAAACATAACATGAAAACAACACACAATGCACCCACCACTTCTAGGGTACGCTTCACTCGTTGCCTTCGAAACGTGGTCGTCAAGTATAGGACGTTTTAGCGGTCGCTCTTATGTCTAAGATCCAGTTGCCTCGAAACGGTTGCCTCAGATTAAAAAGGATCTAGGACATTAGGGTTACTTCTAAGGTGTCCTACTATTGCTTCGGTGACCACATTGTCCCTATAATCGAATTGACCCGAATAACTCCAATGATGGTGCTACCTAGCTCTCAATGGTGGGATGGCACTACCTTAAGGACTCTTACATAGCCTAATTCCTTAGGGTAGGTAGATGACTCATGGGTACTTGCTCTCTTTCAAACAAACAAAAAATATTTTTTCACACTTACACTTTCTAAAAGTTTTCAAACAAATTTTTCATACACTCTTGAGGACAGATACAAGAGTCACTTAGAAATCTTTCAAAATGAAACTTTTTCAAACCCACACACACTTGAAAAGCAAACAATTTTTGAAAACATAAGAGCAAGTACCTAAGAGCCCGTGGATAACCACGGATAGAAAGGGTGCTAACACCTTCCCTTTCTATAAATCTACCTCCCGAACCGAGAAACATTCTCAAAGAAGGAATTTTGCTGTGCTTTTGTCCTTTCCATGTTGGAGAACATAAAAGACGGTGGCGAATCTTGCTTACCGCGACATTTCGCGAACCAGCTTAAAAAACAGTCAGTTCTCATTTCCACCGATCACAATGCCCCTTTAGCGTTTGGAGGTTACATTTCTGATCTTCTGCAATCAGAACATCACCAAATCCCAAGACCTCGTTTAAATAACCTGCCGCACTGCTACAGTACAGTACTCTAACCAGCAGTTAATCCAGTTCACGCCTGCATTTTGCAAAATCTTTTGTTTGCACCAAATACAAAAAGTTGTGATCAAAAAGCAATGGAACAGTGTGCCAAAAGTTCAAATCCCGTCTGTTTTCCCCCCAAAACCACAACAAATTCATCTATAAATAAGTTGCTCCATCACACTTGCAAGGGGCTGGGCTTGGAGAGAGAGAATCGTCAAAAAGAGAGAAAAATAAAGTTGTGATACCTCCATAAAAAAACCCAGAATTCCTAAGCAGAAAACCAAAACCTTTGTTCTTCCCTTGAAGTAAAAGAACTTGGTATTTCCTCCTTCGTTGCTCTTGCTAACTCCAGAATATCTGAGGGTAGCAGCTCAGGTCCCAGACACACACTCCAGGTTCAAGGTAAGTCTCCCTGACTTTGCATCTTCTCACTCAGAACATCATTAAACATGTAAATATCATAATATTAATGTTGTCTATACCACTGCATAAGTTGAAAGACTCGGGATCAGAACTTTCTGATCATGGCTAAACTCAGGATCAGGATCAAAACTTCCATAAACTGTTATGCTTTTATCCTTCTGATTTGTTGTTTGCTGAAAAATGAATAACTTATCATTGTGCTGATTGATGTAAGGAAAGAGTTGAAATGTAACACAAAACTTATTTTTCACTCACCATTCTAACACATAGAATTTCTAGGATCTTCTCACTGTTTAAGCACACAGAACTTCTGAGTTCTCTTCACTTCTTTAACACCTAGAACTTATGATTCTTACATGCTGATAATGCACTAAACTGCTGATATTTATTCACTGTTTTTAGCATAGCACAAAACTTCTAACTTTTGGGCTCACTGTCTGAATACCACCCAAAAATTTTGGGTTTTCCCTCTAACGTTTCTTACAGGACCTCAGAGTTTACCAACTCAGAACTTTTGATGCCCATTGACGTTTCTTGTTGAGTCACAATGCTCCTGACTCCAGAACTTCTGATCCTTGTGGTTTCGCTCGCAGCAGCACGCTTTTTTTCAATTCTTTCATTTATTTTCCTTTTTATCATTTTTTATATTAACCCTTTTTTTATTAAAATAAAAAGACATGAAAATATATTTTTTATTATTTAATTAACTTAAGACTAAAAAACCATTTTCTAAAACAAGTCCTTTTTCTTTCTTATATTGTACATTTCAATATGGTTGTAATAGTAACTTAGGATTTAATTTTATTTGCAACCCCCATTCATAAATATGTACCCCCATCCCCCTAATGATTGTAATAGCGTAGGATATTTACTTTCTGCACTTTTATCGCTTTAAAATATATTACTAGTAAATAGGATGTATGGCAAGATAAAATCAACAAATAGATGACTTTCAAATACAAGACAAAATACATGCAAACTAACACACTTGCACACTAGCACCCTTAAGGTTAACTCCACTTGTTGCCTAAAAATGGCCATGTTATGCATGTGGGATGTCTTAGCACAAACAAAAATATAAGATCATAGTCCCTCAATGACGCTATCAAAGTTGCCTTTCGAAATTATCTTAGTCCCTAAAGAAAAGTGCTAAGTCATCTCACAACATTGCTATCATGGTTATACGATGACCCAACGCCCGTCCTTTCACATCCAACGATGGGGCTTCTTACCAAATCAATGGTAAGATAGCAACATATAAAGGAGGAGGAAAAGCACATCCAAGACCTTTTGAGTAGATAGGTTCGCTCTCAGTTACTCGCTTGCTCACAACAAAAAAAACACTTTTTACACCAACACTTTCATCTTGAAACATTTTCAAAAGACAAACACTTTGTACGCGTTCTTATAGAAACGAGAGCCATTACAAAGAAAATACCTTTTCAAAATCACTTTCAAAATCACTTTCAAAAACACGTCCCACAAACACCTCTTTGAACTATTTTCAAAACAACACTTTGTACGCGTTCTTATAGAAACGAGAGCCATTACAAAGTTACATTTTCAAAATACTTCCAAAACCCACATCACAAGCACACATTCAAACAAAAGCAAGTGATCTAGCAAATAAATAAGATCCCATGGAAAACCATGGATGAAAAGGGTGTTAATACCTTCCCTTTTCATAATCTACCCCTCGAACTCAAAAACATCTCTAAAGGTCTTTCCTGTGCTTTTTCACCTTTCCTTTTGGATAAAAGAAAAGTCGGTGGCGACTCTTGCTAAACCGCAACATTTGCAAACACGAAATGCAAAACAATCAAGTCAGTTCTCCCACTGTATCACACCTTCGTTTAGGAGAACTTTGTAATGGTTCTCATCTCTATAAGAATGTATACAAAGTGTTGACTTTTGAAAATATTTCTTTTGAAAGTGTTGGTGTATTTTGAAAGATGATTTGAAATGTTTGTGAGCAAGCAACTATGAATGTTCTACCTACTCAAAAGAAGCCTTTGTTATTTTCCTCCTCCTTTAGATAGTGATATCCTACTATTTATTGGTAAGAAGCCCTGTCATTGGATGTGAAGGGACGAGTGTGGGTCGTCGTATAGTTATAGAAAGAAACCTATGAGATGCTTTAGCAATTTTCGTAAGGGACTAAGATCGTTTTACCGAAGGTAACGTTAAAGGGTCATCGAGGGACTATGATCTTTTTTATCGAGGGTCTTTGCTAAAGCGTCCCACATTCGAGGGACATGACTATTTATAGGAAACAAGCGAGGTTACCATAGAGGTGCGCGTGTGAAAAGTGTTTGATTGTGTGCATTTTTGTCTTTGAGATTAGGTTTCTCTAAGATTGATTTTATCTTGCCATACACACCCTAATAGCTAACAATTATATTAAAAACGATAAATTGCGGAAATTAAAATCCTACGCTATTACATCATTTGGGGATGGGGATACAACATTTACAAATGGGAAGGTAAAAGCAAATAAAACCTAATTTTACTATTACCATCATATTGAATGAATAAATAATATACAAGAATGTAAAGATAAATAAAGATAATGTAAAAAAAATTGTTTTTTTAAGAAAAAAAATTTATGTATTGACACATGCACTAATGCATTGATACAAAAACTTTTACGCATTAACGCATGCACTTATGCATCAATACATATCACTCCTTATTCTTGAAAGTTAAAACCAACTCAGTATGAGTTGATACATAAAGGTTTGTGTCGGCCCATAACCAGTTTTGTATCGACACATACACTTTTGCATCGACACATATCATTTCTTGCTTCTGGAAATCAAAACCAACTCAGTATGAGTCGACACATAATGGTTTGTATCGTCACATTTTTGTTTTGTATCGACTAATTCATGTTTTATATCGATTCATAACCTGTTTTGTACCTAATATGTGTCGACACATAGAGATATGCATCGAATCATAACTTGTTTTGTACCATATATGTGTCGACTCACAGAGATATGCATCGACTCATAGTACTGTTTTTTTTTCTTCTAACATTATTCTGTCACATATATAAGTTAGTTCTCAACACATGGTTAGTGAAAAATGAAAAATAAACATATAGTTAGCTTCAGGGCTATGATACCTACATTTTATCTCCACAAATGAACCACTAATGATACTTGTATGAAGAGCTCAAAATCAAGAAAACTTACCTGAAACTGAAACTTATGTTTTGAGTTTGAGTTGTTGTATTATCTTGGAGAAATCAAGTTGGAGGTGGTTGTTTTTGAGTTTGGAAAATAGTGATGTTATAGAAATTGTTCTTGTGTTTGAATAATTTCTAAGTGATATATATGAAGTATTTGGGCAGTTGGTTTAGGGGGAAACTTGCAAGGTTGTACAGTGGGTAGGGGTTTTTTCTCTTTTCAGTTTTTTTTTGTGAATGAAAATAGAGTTGAAGATGAGTAGAGTTTACAAAGAATTCTGTTAAGTTTTCCAAATCCTCTTTTTTATCTTTCTCCCCCCTCTTCTCTCTCAAAACCTATCTCTTTGTGTATTGTGAAACAACTTATTTATAGATGAAATTGACTAAAATTTGGGAGGGAAATAGATGAGTTTTTGAACTGTTTGGGTACACTATTTCATTGCTTTTTAGATGCAACTCTTATATGCTAAATTTGTGCAAATATGGGACTGATATGATGTAGATTTTGCAGGGCAATATTGCAGGTTTTGGAGCAGGTTTTGACAGTTTTCTTGGCATTACTATGCAGGTTTTGGACAGCATGATATGTAGCATGATGCAGGTCTGGTTTTGTGGACAAATTTATGTAGCTTGTAACAAAGATAAGGCATATTTGTGGACAGCATAGTGGCAAAGTTTGAAGATTGAGTCAAAGGGAAAAGTTCAGACAAGACAAAGCTTAAGATTTGTAACTTGCAATTTTTTAACTTAAAAATGCATCCTTGTTGTTTACTTGAACACTTGTAACAACTTGAATTATCTTGAATTATGGTGAAAAGATGTCATGAAGTGATGAAATTAACATGTATAAAAAACATTTAGAAAAATTTCTAAGTCTTGCAAAGTTTGATTTTTGACTTTCTTGATTTCTTGATGATCAAATTTTATATTTTTGAATGTCTTGATGAAATGTAATCTTTGAAACTGAAATTTGATCAAAAAGTCAATGTTTGACTTTTCAGTGTACAATTGACCTTTTTTATCAGTTGACCAAATTTCATCTATCAATCCACTGATCTTGAGAGATGAATAGAAATATGAAATTAGGTCAAAATGATGTACTTGAATCCTTGAGATCATGTTTCAAACCAATAAGTTAGGTACTGGGTCAAAAGTCAAAGATATTCTCAATCAAAAACCCTAATTTTGACCATTTTGCCCTTTTGGTGATTTGAACAAATTTCTTGGATAATTTTGATCCAATCTTGATATGATGAATATGACTTCAAAAATGTAGATATTGGTCCAAAACCTCGAAGTTTAACTGTAGGTTGACCATAGTTGACTTTTTACCTAATCCAACTGATTTTAGGCCACCTGGTCAATTAACTGAGCAATTTTGTGATCTAAGACTTGAAACTTGACAGGAGAAATCTTGAGGTTCTATAATGATCCATGAAAGTCATTTGAAATATTAGAAGTCCAACTGTCCTTGTGCAAACTCAAACCCTAATTTAAGGCATTAGTGTTGAGGAGATGGCTTGACCTAGTCAATACTTGTGCAAGCTTGAATCATTGAAGATCTTTGTGGGAAATATCTTGAGAAAAGGGAGGGAAAATGTTGGGGTACAACAACTAACCCTGATCAATATTCATAAACCTGAAGATTTAGATTGGTGGATCTGTCATTCGTGACTTGAAGGTGGAAGATGATTGAACACTAGAGTGCCGAGAAATTTGCACTTGATGATATTTGGTTGATCGTGTCGGGAATGGGCTTAAAGATGCCATTTGGAGAGGTGATAAAGAATTCATCGGAGATGGGCTTTCAGATGCCATCCAGAGTGAATGTTGGTAGAAATTGGAAGAAGTATCAGAATATATCTTTGATCGATTTATACTGAAATAATAGATATCTTATGCCTGTTTTTAACTGGAAGAGATAAATCTAACCAGAAGAGGTATGTTGTTTGGCGACTTCACTAGGGAAATAATTTTAACCAGAATAGGTCTGTTGATTGCCTATCATTAACTGGTAGAATGAACCAAACCTGAATAGTTCTATTGAATACCTATCATTAACTAGAAGAAACAATTCTAACCAGAAGAGGTTTGTTTGTTTCCCTATCATTAACTGGAAGAAGTAAATCCAACCAGAAGAGGTCTTCGCCTGCCTGTCTTTAATCTGGAAGAAATAAATATAACCAGAAGAGGTATATTGAATACATATCATTAACTGGAAGAAACAATTCTAACCAGAAGAGGTTTGTCTATTTTCCTATCATTAACTGGAAGAAGTAAATCCAAATAAAAAAGGTCTTCGCCTGCCTGTCTTTAATCTGGAAGAAATAAATCTAACCAAAAAAGGTCTATTGAATACCTATCATTAACTAAAAGAAACAATTCTAACCAGAAGAGGTTTGTTTGTTTGCTTATCATTAACTGGAAGAAGTAAATCCAACCAGAAGAGCTCTTCGCCTGTTTGTATTTAATCTAGAAGAAATAAATCTAACCAGAAAAGGTCTTTGCTCGTCTGTCTTTAATCTGGAAGATATAAATCTAACCAGGAGAGGTCTTTGTTCGCTTGTCTTTAATCTGGAAGAAATAAATCTAACTAG
Source organism: Vicia faba (assembly GCA_948472305.1). Classification (NCBI taxonomy): domain Eukaryota; kingdom Viridiplantae; phylum Streptophyta; class Magnoliopsida; order Fabales; family Fabaceae; genus Vicia; species Vicia faba. The sequence goes on from OX451739.1 coordinate 1,384,921,087, forward strand.
AAGAGGTATTTGTTTGTGTGTCTTTAATCTCAAAGAAATAAATCTAACCAGAAGAGGTCTTCGTTCACCTGTCTCTAATCTGGAAGAAATAAATATAACTAGAAGAGGTCTTTGTTCTCCTGTCTTTAATATGGAAGAAATAAATCTAACCAAAATAGGTCTTTTGTTTTGTTTATTGACATTTTCCGCAAGGAAGAGGATTAGTTGCATGCACATGTATGCATGGCGTGACGATGTTCTCAAAATAAATGAGATTATGCTATATGTATTCGTCATGTATGTGCTATGATGTATGAATGTGAAATGTTTATTGATGTGTATCCTTACCTAGGAAAATAAATCCTTGACGGAATGTTGGGGAGCTTTGGGAAGTTAAATCCTGGACTACTGTGGGGGATGAAGAGTATGCACATCTTCAGACCTTGTTAGAATGTTTCCGCTGGGGATTCTTGTTTTGTTGTTTGAGGAGAAATCTGATAGGGAACATTGATTTTGGATTTTTGCTTGAGGAAACTCTATGAGGAGTGTTGATTTCTGCTTGGGGAAATAAGTTCATGAGTTGTCCATTACTCTACTGGGGAATTATATTTGACTGGGGTGAGTGAAAGTTAGCTGTTATCTGGTCCAAATTCAGGCTTCGCATCAACTTTCGACTTGCTGGGGATGTTAAATTTAACTGTTATCTGGTTGTATTCCAGACTTCGCAGCAACTTACTGGGGAAGATGAAGTTCACTATTATCTGGTCGGATTCTAGGCTTCGCAGGAACTTTCAGGGATAGTAACAACTCTGTTAGGGATTAGAGGTTTTGTCCATTAATTTGTAATGATCTCGGAGAAAGACTTGTATTGGGGAATTTGTTGTTTGTTAGGGGGAAATAAACCCTGTTAAGGGGAATATTTTGAAGACCTTATTAGGGATATGAATTCTTTTGGGGAGAACTTTGCAAGGTTTCTTTTTCATTTAAGACCAACTCAGCTGGGGAGAGAGTTTTTTAGGAAATTACACCTGATGGGGATAATATTATTGAAACAACTCTGTGGAGATATCCCAAATGCTTATTTCATGCATTTGTTAATACTTAATCATGTCCATATGTTCATTCAATTTTAGTCATTGGACATTTTTGCACTCAAAGCAGAAAAAACAGAAAGTTTGTACTTCGAAGTATATTTGTATTGATAATTTTCCTACAAACAACCGTTTTTTGTACAAGGAGAAAGAAATCCTAGTAAGAGGAAATCGTCGAAAGAATGCAAGGAATACAACGTGAAAAAAAATAATAAGAGCCATGTGGAAGTGATCTCATTGGGATCCAACTCCGCTATTGCCTCTATATCTTCGAACATCATCCTTTGTCATTGAAAGAAGTCGATTGAATTAATCTTGTACCTTTTAAATCCAGACCTTGGTATTAAAGATGGCTGTAGAGATCCAATGGGGCATAGTCTGCTTCTTTCATAATCCTAAGAGAAGGAATCTGAACTTCGACAGGCAGGACAACTTCCATACCATAGACTAAAGAAAATGGAGTTTCCCCAGTTGAAGTTCGTTCCGAGGTACGGTAGCCGTGGAGAGAAAATGGTAGCATCTCATGCCAATCTTTGTAGGTCACCACCATCTTTGCATAATCTTTTTTATGTTTTTATTTGCAGCTTCCACTGCGCCATTCATCTTTCGGTGATGATCCTCTCATGGATACCGTATCGACAAATTAGGTTATTCTTGATAAACTGGGCTACAATGTTCTTAGTGACTAAGGCAAACAAAGCAGCTTCAACCCATTTGGTGAAGTAATCAATGGTAACAAGTTCTCCTCCGGAAATTCAAAGTTCATGGATTGGTAATCATCAACAGCTTGATGGGATAAATGATCTGCTAGTATAATTCCTTTAATGGCCTTTTATGTAGTGTACTGGATGTCGTATTCAGTCAAAATAATTTTCCATCTAGCTATTCATCCGGAGAGAGCTGACTTCTCGAAGATATACTTGATAAGGTCCATCTTAGAAATCAACAAAGTGGTGTGAGTCAACATATACTGTCTTAGCCGACGAGCAGCCCATGCCAGAGCATAACATGTTTTCTCGAGTAGTGAATATCTTGTTTCACAATCAGTAAACTTTTTTCTCAGGTAGTATATTGCATGCTCTTTTAGGCCAGACTCGTCATGTTGGCCCAGTACACACCCCATTGAATTTTCTAATACAGTCAAGTACATAATCAGTAGTCTTCCTTCAATTGGAGGCATCAGGATTGGAGGTTCTTGTAAGTATTCCTTAATCTTGTCAAAAGCTATTTGGCAGTCATCATTCTATCTGACTACTTGATCTTTCTTCAGCAGCTTGAAGAGTGGCTCACAAGTAGCAGTTAAGTGAGATATGAATCGGGCGATGTAATTGAGTCGACCTAAGAAACATCTGACCTCTTTCTCAGTACGGGGAAATGACATTTCTTGGATAGCTTTGACCTTTTCAGGATCAACTTCAATACCTTTTCCACTGACGATAAAGCCCAAGAGTTTTCCATACCTCACCTCGAGAGTGCACTTGTTGGGATTCAGCCTCAGCTTGTACTTTTTCAACCTTTAAAATAGTTTGTGTAAATGATCAAGGTATTCCTTCTCATTCTGCGACCTTGCAATCATGTCATCCACATAGACTTTTATCTCATGATGGATTATTTCATGAAATCGAGCTACCATAGCTCGTTGATAGGTTACCCCTGCATTCTTTAAACCAAAGGGCATGACCTTGTAGCAGAAAGTGCCCCACTATGTGACAAAGGTGGTCTTATCCATGTCCTCGGGAGCCATCTTGATTTGATTATAGCCGGAGAAACCATCCATGAAGGAGAATACTTTATGTTGAGTTGTGTTGTCGACCAAGACATCAATATGGGGTAGTGGGAAATCATCTTTGGGGCTTGCCCTATTCAAATTTGTATAGTCTACGCACATACGAACCTTTCCATCCTTCTTTGGTACGGGTACCATATTTGCCAACCATTGGGGATAGGATGTTACTGCCAGGAAACCTGCATTGAATGGCTTCATTACCTCAACTTTTATTTTCTCAGACATGCTGGCCGCATACTAAGAACCTTTTGCTTGACTGGAAGACAATCTTCCTTCGTTGGTAGACGATGAACCATAATGTCAGTATCAAGTCCCGAAATATCTTCATATGACCAAGAAAACACCTCAACATAGTCGTGCAACATCTAGAGCAATCTACTTTTGACACCGTATTCCAAGTTGGCGCCAATCTTAACTCCTCTCTTATCTGTCTCAGTACCTAGGTTGATTACTTCAACTGCCTCCTCATGAGGTTGAATGGCTTTTTCTTCTTGCATCAGAAGTCTGGCTAGTTCCCCTGGTATTTCACAATCTTCTTCGCCTTCGTCTTCATATTGGTAGATTGGATGTTCGAAGTCATAGATGACAATAGCAGAGTTATTGGCAATGAAATCCGGAGTAGATGAGGATCTGCAAGTGTGTGTGTGTGTGTGTGTGTGTGTGCATGTAAGATACATGGCTATTTTGAAAATGCAATAAAATGAAAGAAAGGCAATGAGCGCAAAATTTGAATGCAAAAGAGTCTAATGTTTTTCATTAAATGATTATATGGCATATGAAAATGAATAAACCCTTAACAAAATGGACCATGGTGCCCCGGGCAAGGCACGTGGCTTAAATTCATTATTTGAATAAATTTATAGACAAAAGTTCTTGAATGAATAAGACAATAAATGGTAATTACTCCTTGTTGAAGGAGATGAGAATGAAATCCTCGACACTCAAGTTGTTGAGCCCTTCCTCGGCTGTCGGGTAGATCCAATCATCAAAGTCACAATCATCCTTAGAGTCTTCAATAACATTCACTTCATAATTACCAATGCGAAGAGGTGGTTTTCCTATGCGAGCACATCTGACCTCCTTTTGAGCTTTGGCAGTTAAACCCAACCAAAACTTGTCTGATTTGAAAGGAATGTCAGGGAGTTGTTCTCAAATTGTACAACCTTCATCTTCAATCACAGTGTGAGCATCTTTGAGGGAATCCATCCTTGGAACATCTTGAGTAGCTTTTGGAATGTCAAGAGAAACTTTGGTGGCAGAAACAATGGGAGAGACCACTTCGAAGTCTTGACATGGAGTTTCTATGAACTCGCCGTCCATCTCGACATACTTAAATGAATTCAGGTGGCTAACCACGAACTCTTCTTCACCACAGACGGTAACAATCTTTCCTTTGACTGGATATTTCAATTTTTAATGAAGAGTGGAAGTCACCGCTCCTGCCCCATGTATCCAAGGGCGTCCAAGTAGGTAAGAGTAGGCAAGACGACAGTCCATCATGTAGAAAGTCGAATTGAAAGTTTGAGAACCAACCTTGATGGGGAGGTTAACCTATCCATGAACCATCCTCTTAGTTCCTTCAAAAGCCCTTACCACTATTTCACTTGGCTTCAACACCAAACCTTCGCAATCCAACTGATCTAGGGCACCTTTGGGTAGGACATTTAGAGACGACCCAGTATCCACCAATACATGGGCTAGAGTGGTTCCTTTGCATTCGATAGAGACATGCAAAGCCTTGTTATGATTTCTTCCAACTGGTGTCAAGTCAGCATCAGAGAACCCCAATCCATTGTCGGTATTTAAACTCACCACATAATTTTCGAATTGATCGGCTGTTGTCTCTTGAGGAACATGAGCCTTCTTCAAAAATTTGATCAATGCTTGAGCGTGCGTGTTAGAACAAAGTAAGAAAGACAACATCAAGATCTTGGAGGGGTTTTTACCTAACTACACTACTATATTATAATCACTCTTCCTTATGATCTTCAAAATCTCCTCCATCTCTTGGGTGGAGGGTTCCTCAGTAGTAACGTCCTTGGAACACGCCTCCATCCTGGCAGGCTCAATCATCTTCTCTTTGCCCCTAGCATCAGTACTAGGTTTATAAACATTAAGGCGAACATGTGTAATTGTGGTGGTTGGAGGTGAAATGTTAGGAGAGAAGATTCTCCCCTTTCTTGTCACCTTTCTAGAGCCATCAATGTTTGTAATGTCATTAGTCTTGTCTCCATCAATCCAGGAGTCTTGTTTAATGCCATGATAGTATACCTCAGCTCTATAATTCAAGGGTACCGCCTTATCGGAAGATTAAGGGACTGGCCCCAGTGTGGTAATTATCAGTGGAACGATCTTTGGTTCATTGGAAATCTTAATAGGACCTTTTGAAGTGATCCTAATAGGTTTATTGGATATGGCGATGATGGATATTTCTTCAGCTTTTTGAGGTATAACTTCAGTCAAACCTTTTACGGACGAAGTTCTTTCGAATAAAATTTCATGGCTATCTATTAGGTATTGGACACCCTTTTTCAGCCATTCGCATCCATTAACTTGTTTGGCACAACAATGATAGTCTTCAAGACAATCAGGGAAGATCCCAGCTTTTAGCAAATTTTATTTAACAATGGAGTAGTCAAATCTTCAACAGAGGAAACAAAAGCAGTGTCTTCAATTGTATTGACACCTTTGCCATGATTCGGCATTGGTGCCGTGATTACATCTAGAGTTGGAGGAGGATCAATTTCAATGGTATTATTGTCAATGAGGTCTTGTATTCTGCATTTTAACACCCAACAATGGTCAATGTCATGCCCAGGGCTATTGGAGTGATAAGCGTATTTGGCGTTCGGGTTGTACTTCGGTGATGAAACATTGGGATTTGAAGGGGGATCATGCAATGTTACCAAATTAGCCTTCAACAGGTGTTATAGGGCTTGAGATAGTGACATGTTGATCCTTGTGAATTGTCTTCTTGGAATATCAGGCCTTTGGTGGTTGACTTGTTGTGGGTTTTGAGTAGAGGGTGGATTGGAGATCAAAACAGCATTAACAAATTGGCTACGGTCTTTCTTGACATGGCTTCTTGACCCATATACGACATTAGTTTCCTTTTTGCCGGTAAAGGGTTTCTTCATAGTGGTTGATGTAGACGCAGAAGCCATGGGAATTTTTCCACTTTTGATACCACTCTCAACCCTTTCACCAGTCAAGATTAACTCAATGAAACTAGCTGATGAGCTCCCAATTTACAAGTTGAAAAATGATCCAGTCAATGTTCCCATGAACATATCCACCAGCTCCCTATCAGTCAATGGTGGCTGCACCCTACCTACTAGGTCTCTCCACTTATGCGCATATTCTTTAAAACCTTCATTGGAACCCTTGGTCATTCCTTGTAAATGAACCCTAGTTGGTTCCAAATCAGCATTGTACTTATATGACGGTAAAAAGCAGTGGCCAGATCTTCCCAAGTATGAATGTTAGAACATTCTAACTGATAAAACCACTCGAATTGAGTTCCAAAAAGACTCTCTTAAGATAAGTGCACCCACAACTTCTTATTAGTGGTATGCGGTTGAATTTTTTGGACGTAAGATCTCAAGTGAAGCTTTGGGGACGAAACACCATCGTACTTAGCAAAGAGTGGAATCTTGAATTTATGGGGAATAACTACCCCAGGCACCAAACCCATATCACCAAAATCCAAGCCAGGCACGGCTTGAATTTCCACAGCCTTCAACCTATCTTCCAGTTGCTTATACTTGTCTTCAGCCGGTGGATATTGCTCATTGAAATAATCCTCGTCCTCAGAGGTCAGATTGTTACCACCCCTAGCACGGATACTCCTTGCATCTTCGTTCTGATTCTCATCCTCCTCGGAGGAGTCTTCTTCCACTTGAACTTGTTGGACGGGGCCCTTGAATCTCTTCCCCATGTTGATTACGGCTTTCTTCTTTGTTTTCTTCTTCGTAACCAGTAATGACATCAGTTCTTGCTGCCCTTTGGCCAAGGTGAGCAAGGTTTCTTGAAATTGATAATTTTGTGTCTGCAAGTCTTTCACAGTCTGCTCGAGATCCATCTTACTGAAATAAACAGTAGAAAGATGAGGAAACATGTGTCAGAAAACCTGCTTATGTTATGATGCATGTAATGCGAATGCAAATGTTTTCAAGGACCTTTAAGATTTAAATTTGTTTAAAAAAAGAAGGAACAAACATTAATTGTATTAATAAGTTCAAATGGTTACAAAAAGGACTCTTGGGCTTACAATGGAAGAAGCAACAAATAATACAAAATAAACTCCTAAAACAAAAAGGACTCAAGCTTCCCACGAGTGCATCCTCTTCGGTGCAATGTAGGCGTTCAAACTTCGCTCTTCATAAAGTTATCTCGTGAGTTCCAAAACCTTCTTCTCGTTTGCATAGAATTGGGTTTCAAAGGTGTCTTGTTCCCCTTTGAGTTGAATCCACGACCTTTGCAACTCCTCGAGAGTAGTAGGCATGTCAATATGAAGAATAGTATAAGGAACATCTCCTTCGGTAATAGGCTCCATGATGATATGTAGGATGGCCTCATATGGCATCATGAGGTTTTGAGCGCGAGCTCGCACCCACTTGAGATAAGGCTCCAAAGTAATGGAGTTCTTATGCCATAAAGTGTTGCTATCAACTTTATTTACCATGCCCCAAGCTCGTACAAATATTTGACGGTAACCTTGGACATCATTCTCATAGTCGAACACAATACCTTGGACAAGCACGTCATGAGGACCATCCCTCCGAGCATACCCAAACTTTCATAGAGGCAAGAAAGGATTATAAGTAATACCTCCCCTAATGCCAAAGAGAGGGACATTAGGGAATTCCCCATAGCGATCAATAATGGTAACATCCTCCAAAGATCGAGAACACCAATGAATATCTGAATGTGAGAGTGACATCAACCTACTAGACCATCTCATGCCTTGCTCATTCTTCAAAACAGATCGATGAAGGTGCGAAATAAACAACCTAGCCAAAAAATGAGTACAACACATAAGAATCTATCTTCTCTTCATAGTGCGGGTGTGAAGAGAGTGCAAAACGTCTCCGAGTAAGGTAGGCACCGGGTTACGAGATAGAAAAACTTTGACTGCATTCACATCTATGAGTTGGTCTAGGTTCGGAAACAGTATCATCCCATAGATTAGAAGAGCCAACACTTCTTCAAAATCTTGCAAATCCAGAGCCTCCCAAAATTGTTGAGCCTTCTCAAACAGAAACTTGGCTAGAAACCCTTTAACACCACTTCTTGTTTCCCAATTTGCTACAACATCGGACCGTTGCAAATGTAAAGCTCGAGAAATCTCCTCAGGTCTTGGGTCTTTCTCAATACTTGTTGTGATACGGTGGCAGAACTGATTGTTTTTTGTTACTACTGGTTTTGCATTTTTTTGTTTGCAAATGTACGGTAAGCAAGAGTCGCCACCGTCTTTTATTTCATCCAACAAAGGAAAAGGGAAAAAGAACAGAAAAAACTTTTTTCGAGATGTTTCTGAGTACGGGGGGTAGATTATAGAAAGGGAAGGTGTTAGCATCCTTTTTATCCGTGGTTTTCCACGGGCTCTTAGGTACTTGCTCATTTTTAAATTGCTTTTGTGTGCTTTGAAAAAGTTTTGAAATTGCCTTAGTGCGGTGATTCACTTTATGGTAACCCTTGTATCAGTCCTCAAGAGTGTGATAAAGTGTTTTTGAAAAATTTAGTTTAAAAAGTTTGTTTGAAAGTGTATGGTGTAAAAGTTTTTTTGAGCAAGTACTTAAGAGTTTCTACCTACTCGAAAAAGGCTATTCGTTTTCTTATTTCCTTTAGACAGCACTATCCTACTATTAAGGAGTAGGTAGCTCCATCGTTAGAGTTTAAGGGACAATCGAAAGGGACGATTACGATCACTAAAGAAATTGTTAGGAAACCTTAGTAGTTACCCTAGAGTCTTAAAGATCTTTACGAGGCAATATTCGAATGGGTCATTTTTGATCTTTTGAGACTAGAGGGCAACCACTAAAACTCCCTATACTTCATGACTGTTTTCCGAAGGAAACCGAAATGGGGATACCCTAGGGGTGCATATGTGTGAGTGTATTTGATTTCAGATATATTAATCTTTGTGTTTAGTTTTCTAGCGATTGGTTTTATCTTGTTCATGCAATCCTATTAGCCACACATCTAACAGTTAATATATGTACAAAATTATAGAGTGCGGAAACGTAAATTCCTACGCTATTACATGGCTTCGGGGAGAGGGATTTAATTACAAGTCCAAAACCGGGAGAAATATAAAGGAAAACAATAAAAATGCCTTATAGTTTGGCTACATTGATGTGTACAGGAATATAAAAGTTCGAAAGAAGAAAATGCGCGCGAAAAATTAAATACGGGAATTAAAGTTTAAATTCTAAGAAAACTTAATTAATGAAAGAAAATATTTTTTGTTCCTTTTTTATTTTTTAGGAAAAAACATTAAGTTAAAAATGAAAGGAAATTAATTGTAAATAACCTAATATTTTTTGTATTTTTATTTGAGAAAAAACAATTAACTTGCAATTTAAACCTAATTTCTAACTAATTTTAATTATGAAAATAAACCAAATTATCCTAATTAAACTAATTTATTTTCAAAATTAATTTTATTGAATAAGGAAGAAAAAACTAATTCTACATTTTTTGTGATTTCTTGATTTTATGATGTTTATGATTTTTTTAATAAAAGGACAATAATTGAAATAAAAGGAAATAAATAAAGCAAAAAAGAAAAATGGGTCGCGCTGCAAAAATGAAAACGAGGGGTGAGAAAGAAGCAGAATTAAAAGCCCAAACTGAATAAAGCCCGGTTTTACGCTGGATCCAATATGGATAACATCTTGGGGTGCACCACGGGGACGCGACTTTAAAGCTTTAGATATGGAATTTTTAGATTCCTGTTAAAACTTAAAAGCAATGGTTCTAAAACATTCTAAATATTAGTATGAACATGCATGAACGCTTATAAACCATTTACAACGTAAGAATTGAGAGTTTGTAATTAAGATTTTTTACCCAACCGAAGCTACTTGGTGCGGCTGTTTTGGGCGTGGACTAGCTTGGCAAGAGGCCCAAGTAGACTCCTGGAAGTCTCAGAAATGTGATTTGTCCACTTGTTTGGACTAATAGCACCTGGGAATATAGCTACGAACTCTTGCAACTTTTAGCAATTTTTTTGAGAATTTTGTAGAGCTTTCTTGAAGAGGAATTTCGTGTCTTTAAAGCTTGTATGACTCTATATTTATAGAGGAGAATGAGGAGACAAGAAAGCATAGAAAGAATCTCCCTCATAATGTTGTGTTTTAAGACCATGATCAAAATTTGAAAAAATGTCATATTTGATTATTTCATGCCATTTTTACATGTGGATGAACCTGGACATATTTGAAGGGTTATTGCACGAAATCAATTGACATAAACCAGCATAAAACTTTCCCAAAATGGATTCACATCAAAATTTACATTATTTATATTATTTATTTATTTAATTATGAATTTTAATGAATAAAATATTAAAATAAATAGCATAAATAGTAGAAAATGTATGGGTGAGATTAGAGGTCGTGGACCATGTTAGGAATGAGTTTCAAACTTGAAAAGATAGGCCAATTTGGAAAAAATCCAAGTTTGGTCAATATTTGCTTCATGCATTTTTCCAAAAAATTGCCAACTTTGACAATGCATATCTCTCTTAATTTTAACCCTATGAGGGTGTTCTTTGACTTTTTATAAAGCTTAGGATATCCCCTAAGCAATATCTTTGGTTTCATATCAATTGGATATTCCATGTTTATGTAATAATCTTTGACCCAAAAGGTGTTTTTGTTGACTTTTGAAAAAGACCTATAATGTCTGAATTTATATCTTTTCATGAGTGCATTTATTGAACTTGAGGGCTGAATATTAGTTGTACGGAATTGGATTCTCTTAAAAATGATCCTTGGATGAAATTTTTTTGATAAAGTATGAGAAAGTTATGCCTGATCAAAGTTTGGTTGACTTTTCCTATAGGAACCTTAATTTAGCAACTTGTGAGTTTTGATGAATTATGAGCATTCCTTGAGGAATCATGATCAAACCTTGATCAAATGATGGATATAACTTCAAAATGTTGATGTTGACCAAAAATCTTGAAGTTTGATTGTATGTGGGTCACAGTTGACTTTTGACCTAGTATAGTTGATTTTCAGGCATTTGAGTAGTTGACTGGGCAAATTTCTTGTGCAAGGCATGAAACTGGGCATGTATGATATTGAGGACATATTAGGGAAATGGAAACCACTTATTAACCTTGGAACTCAAACATCTTGATGAGGAGTTAAACCCTAGTTTGAGGCTCATTGTCTTAAGAGGAGGATTTATCTGGCCAATCCTTAGTCAACTTGAGCAATTGAGGACCTCTAGGAGTTTATCTGGTGTGAAAACGGGAGGGAAAATTTTGGGTTGAAACACTTGTGAAGGGTATTTAATCAAGAATAGGCACCCCTAAGAGTTGAGAAATTTTTTCCATGGTAGGCACTAGTTGGTAATAAGGAAATGTGAAGCAATGGTGCTTAGGATCAAAGAATTAGAAAACACATGTACCATATCCTCTTCAAATTTTGTGGTAACCAAGTTGATGAGGTGATCATACTTCTTGGTGAACAGAGAATCATTGGGAACCCTTGATGATAATTCCTTAATTTGAGGAGGCACTTTCACAAGGTTGATTATGATAGTATTTCTTTGTGTGGAAGCCATGTCCTACAAAACAGCACAAAGATAAATCCCAAAGTCCTTGAAATGGTTAGTGCAAATGCAATGGTATGATGTCATGATGTTATGTACAAGTAAACACATACACACAAAGCAAACAAGTCCTTAGGTTTAAGCTTGCATGAGGTTCATGGGTAAGTACCCTCTTGAAGTTTAGTTGGTTCAACCTATCCTAGAAAGTAACCGGGTTATATGGAATCTCAATATCATTGATCTTTCTTCATTGGGCATTGTTTTAGCACAAGACTCTTTTTTTGAGACCGAAATATCCTAAAAGTCCGATCTCAATGAGTGTAGTATCGAGTATCAACCAACTTCGGACTGCACCAAAGCCGGTTATCTTACTACTTTATAATGGCCAAGTTGTTCAATTAAAGGTTCTAAGGTTTGCTAGTGCTTCATGACACCACACATAGGCCTCGTATTCTACTTAATTCGACATAAGGGATATCAATACCTATAAATGTGTCACACTAACATAGCTATTGTCTCAACCATATCGGTCTACACTGTACAATCTCCACAATTTTTCTATTTACCTAATGATGTTCCCAGATCCGGGTAGAGGATCAATACAAGCCCAAACAAGGACCCATAAATTTAAATCAAACAAATCAAACAATGAAACCATTTAAAGGTGATCTAGATCTAAGGTAACCCCACTTTTCATTCATATTCCCCAGCAGAGTCACCAGTTCTGTAATACGGTGGGAGAACTGACTTGGTTGTTTTGCGTTTTATCGCAATTGTTGCGGATAGCAAGAGTCACCACCGACTTTCCTTTTATTCAATAAAGGAAAGGGTGAAAAGAAAAGGAAATACCTTTTGAGAATTTTCTTGAGTTCAGAGGGTAGGTTATGAAAAGGGAAGGTGTTAGCACCCTTTTCATTAGTAGTTATCTATAGGCTCTTAGTTGTTAGCTCACTTTGAAAATGCTTTGTTTTAAATGTGTTTGTGATTGTTTGAAAGTATTTTTGAAAATTACGTCTGTTTAGGCAAACTTTGTAATGATTCTCGTCTCTATAAGAATGTATACAAAGTGTTGACTTTTGAAAATATTTCTTTTGAAAGTGTTGGTGTGTTTTGAAAGATGTGTTGAAATGTTTGTGAGCAAGCAACTATGAACGTTCTACCTACTAAAAATAAGTCTTTGTTCTTTTCCTCCTCCTTTAGATAGTGCTATCTTACCATTGATTGGTAAGAAGCCCTATCATTGGATGTGAAGGGACGGGTGTTGGTCTTCGTATAGTCATAGAAGACAACCTATGAGACGCTTTAGCAATTGTCATAAGGGACTAAGATCGTTTTACTGAAGGAAACATCGAAGGGTCATCGAGGGACTACGATCTTTTTTATCGAGGGTATTTGTTTAAGCATCTCACAGTCGAGGAACATGACTATCTATTCGTAGGCAACAAGCGAGGTTACCCTAGAGGTGCGCGTGTGAAAAGTGTTTGATTGCATGCATTTTTGTCTTTGAGATTAGGGTTCTCTAAGATTGATTTTATCTTTCCATACACACCCTAATAACTAACAATTATATTAAAAGTGATAAATTGCGGAAATTAAAATCCTACGCTATTACATCATTTGGGGATGGGGGTACAAATTTACAAATGGGGAGGTAAAAGCAAATAAAACCTAATTTTACTATTACAACCATATTGAATGAATAAATAATATACAAGAATGTAAAGATAAATAGATAATGTAAAAAAAATTGATTTTTAAAAAAAACTTTTACGTATTGACACATGCACTTATACGTTGATACGAAAACTTTTACGCATTGACGCATGCACTTATGCATCAATACATATCACTCCTTGTTCTTGAAAGTCAAAACCAACTCAATATGAGTTGATGCATAAAGGTTTATGTCGGCTCATAATCTATTTTGTATCGACACATACACTTATGCATCAATACATATCATTTATTGCTCTTGGAAATCAAAACGAACTCAGTATGAGTCATCACATAATGGTTTGTATCAACACATTTATGTTTTCCATCGACTCATTCGTGTTTTGTATCAACTCATAACCTATTTTGTACCTAATATGTTTTGACACATAGAGATATGCATCGACTCATAACTTGTTTTGTACCTTATATGTGTCGACTCATAGAGATATGCATCGACTCATACTACTGTTTTTTTACTTCTAACATTGTTTTGTCACATATATAAGTTAGTTCTCAACACATGGTTAGTGAAAAATGAAAAATAAGCATATGGTTAGCTTCAGGGCTATGATATCTAAATTTTATCTTCACAAATGAACCACTAATGATAATTGTATGAAGAGCTCAAAATCAAGAAAACTTACCTTGAAACTGAAACTTGTGTTTTGAGTTTGAGTTGTTGTATTGTCTTGAAGAAATCAAGTTGGAGGTGGCTGTTTTTGAGTTTGGAAAATAGTGATGTTACAGAAATTGTTCTTGTGTTTGAAAAATTTCTATGTGATGTATATGAAGTATTTGGACAGTTAGTTTATGGAAAAACTTGCAAAGTTATACAGTGGGTAAAGGTTTTTTCTGTTTTCAGTTTTTGTTTTGTGAATGAAAATAGAGTTAAAGATGAGTAGAGTTTACAAAGAATTCTGTTAAGTTTTCCAAATCCTATTTTTTCTCTTTCTCCCCCCTTTTCTCTCTCAAAACCTCTGTCTTTGCTGTGTTGTGAAACAACTTATTCATAAATGAAGTTGATTGAAATTTGGGAGAGAAATAGATAAGTTTTTGAACTGTTTGGGTACATTGTTTCGTTGCTTTTTAGATGCAGCTCTTATATGCTAAGTTTGTGCAAATATGAGACTGATATGATGCAGATTTTACAGAGCAGCATTGCAGGTTTTGGAGCAGGTTTTGACAGTTTTCTTGGCATTACTATGCAGGTTTTGGACAACAGGATATGTAGCATGATGCAGGTCTGGTTTTGTGGACAAATTTATGCAGCTTGTAACAAAGACAAGGCATATTTGTAGATAGCCTAGTGGCCAAGTTTGAAGATTGAGTCAAAGGGAAAAGTTCAAACAAGACAAAGCTTAGGATTTCTAACTTGCAATTTTTAACTTAAAAATGCAGCCTTGTTGTTTACTTGAAAACTTGTAACAACTTGAATTATCTTGAATTGTGGTGAAAAGTTGTCATGAAGTGATGAAATTAATATGTATAAAAAAACACTTAGAAAAATTTCTAAGTCTTGCAAAGTTTGATTTTTGACTTTCTTGATTTCTTGATGATCAAATTTCATAGTTTTGAATATCTTGATGAAATGTGATCTTTGAAACTCAAATTTGATCGAAAAGTCAAAGTTTGACTTTTCAGTATACAATTGACCTTTTTTATCAGTTTACCAAATTTCATCTATCAATCCATTGATCTTGAGAGATGAATTGAAATATGAAATTAGGTAAAAAAATGATGTACTTGAATCCTTGAGATCATGTTTCAAACTAATAAGTCAGGTACTAGGTCAAAAGTCAAAGATTGGTCATTCTCAATCAAAAACCCTAATTTTGACCATTTTGCCCTTTTGATGATTTAAACAATTTTCTTGGAGAATTGTGATCCAATCTTGATCAAATGAAACATATGACTTCAAAAATGTTGATATTGGTCCAAAATATTGAGTTAACTGTAGGTTGACCATAGTTGACTTTTTACCTAATACAACTGATTTTAGGCCACCAGATCAATTGACTGAGCAATTTTGTGATCCAAGACTTGAAACTTGACAAGAGAAATCTTGAGGGTCTATAATGATCCATGAAAGTAATTTTAAATATTAGAAGTCCAATTGTCCTTGTGCAAACTCAAACCATAATTTGAGGGATCAGTGTTGAGGAGATGGCTTGACCTAGTCAATACTTGTGCAAGCTTGAATTATTGAAGATCTTTGTGGGAAATATATTGAGAAAAGGAAGGGAAAATTTTGGGGTACAACACATATGTGTGTGTCCTTGGGAGGGAAAATGGTTCTTCTTAATCCTGTTCTTCATGCAATCCCTAACTTCTTTCTATCTTTTCTTAAAATGCTTGTTAAGGTATGGAGAAATATTATGAATAATTCAAATGAGGTTTCTGTGGGACGGTGTCACAGTGGGTGTAAGATTTCCGGGATTAGGTTGTCTCCTATTTGTAAGCCCAAGAAGTTTGGGTACCTTAGTATCTGTGACCTTCACTTATTAACCTGGCTTTTCTAGATATAAATTTATTTCAATGTCTTGTGTGTCCGAAGGTAAAGGTGCTTGCCTCTACTTTGTGTTTCCTTGGTGGAGAGGGGTCTCCCTTCTACGTGCCAAATGGGAGGACCCCTCTTACTGGTTTTAGGATAACGTGGTTAAGAAAGTCGACTCTGGTTTCCTCACTATGTTTTGGAAAGACCATTCAGTTGGGGATATTTCTCTTAGAGTTTGGTTTCCACAACTTTTTTTTTTATCTTTAATGAGAAGGATTGTACAGTGGGAGAGGTTGGCAAGTGGGAGAGGAAAATTTGGGTTTGAGATTTTAAGTGGAGAAGAACTCACACTTTTTAGCATGAGAAGATTTTGATATTTGTTATTCTCTTATTAATTAGGAATTTTATCCCTTCCTCTCAACCTGATAAGTGGTGGTGGAACCACTCCAAAGATGGTTCTTATTTTGTGGCTTCAACATACTCTTTTATGCTCTTTCATGAGTTTCCTAAAGATCATTATATCACGTTGGTGGGGTCGCTTCTTCATAATATTTGGAGTAGTCGGCCCCCCTAAAGTACTGGTTTTCTCTTGGTAACTCCTGCACAATAGGATTCTTACCAGAGAGAATTGACTCAAGAGGTAGATCATCATTGATTCAGAGGGTGTCTCTTTCCCATTTTTTTCGAGGTTTATAGAGTCACCCTCTCATCTGTTTGTGACTTGTGAAGTAGTGATTACTGTATGGTATAGAATTTTTAGATGAATGAGTTGGTTTGTAGTCATTCCAAGGATTCTTAGACCCTTTTTCAGATGTTTTTCACTAGTGGTGATTTGTCTAGGCTTAGGGGGTGGATTATGGTCTGAAATGTTGTGGTCTGGCCGATTTAGAAATTTCATAATGATATAGTGTTCTTAGGTAAAGTAGTGACAACAAAGGACGCGGAAGACATGAGCATTATTTTGACTTGGAAATGGTATCTTAGAAGGTATATGGGGAACACATGTGCTTTCACGGTCTTACTTGAAAACCCTATCTGGCTTCTGAGCAAATAGCAACACGAGTGCCTTCAGCCTCTTGTGGGCGTGTTCTTACTGTTCAATAGAGATTTGTGTCTTTTTGCAGGTTCTTGGTTTGGGAGATCTAGCTAGAGGTCTTTTGGTACTTCCGGTTTTTTGTCTTTACACGACTACTTTCTTTGTATTGGTTTTCCAATTCTTGTTAACTTTATATTTGATTATACTGGTTGCTATCGTAGTCCTTGTGCCGCTTTTCAGTTTCTCGCGTTGTACTCTAGGCACGCCTTTAGTGCTCATTATATTATATATAGTAAAATATTTAGGTAGACGCAAACATAACAAGTAATTTTATATACAATCGATTACAATTTTTTATTAATTAAAAAATAAAAATAAAATTCTCTCTCCTCTGTTATGACAACGTCCTCATGATTCCAATTAAAAAAAATTAAATTTTAAATAAATTTAAGATTTTTTCTCTTTATTTTAAAAAATAAATTTAAAATCGTTTTCATACGATTATTTATCCAATATAATTCAATTTGCTTTTAAATACAATATATATTAAAGTAACAGTAACAATTATCATAAAAATTAATTAAAAAATTATGTAATTCATCAATATTGATATGTGATGGGAAGCATATCGTCAAAAATAATCTTAAACCATCAATTATTAGCTGAAGATGATCAAATCGCAAGTGGCTTTTTAAAGGATTAATATACACAGTTTCACACCAACCGTATCTAACTTTTTAACTTTACGACAAGATTAACAAAAAGAAAACAATACAACAAATAATATGATGAGTAGACCAATAAAACACCTTTAACAATGATTAAGAGTAAAGATATTAATATATCATTCAAAAATGTTATTTTGACACCTATTTGACACTATACTGTATATATACTATTCACAAATTCATGAATAGGATATATATACAGTATTTTGACTTTTTAATATATATTTTACTAAAATTATTTTAGTTAATAAAATATTAAAACTTGGTTAATATAATATAAAATTTGGTGAATAATATATATATATATATATATATATATATATATATATATATATATATATATATATATATATATATATTTATATATATATATATATATATATATAATATTATATATATATATATATATATATAATTATATATATATATATATATATATATATATATATATATATATATATATATATATATATAATTTTTGTTAATATTATATATAAAGTTGGTTAATAGAATGTAAAAATTGGTTAATATATTTATAATTTAGTGTCAGAACATGGTTAATAATATATATTTTATTGGTTAATAAAGTAGTGAAAGTGGTTAATAAATTATAAATAAAATAATTGGTTAATAACGTATAATTTTATGGTTAATTCAAATGTAAAGTTGATTAATAATACAACTTTGTTGGAACAAAGGATTCAAGAAAGATGAATATTGTGAAAAACAAGAAGAAGAAGAAGAAGAAGAAGAAGAAGAAGAAGAAGAAGAAGGAGAGAGAGAGAGAGAGAGTGAGAGAGAGAGAGAGAGAGAGAGAGAGAGAGAGAGAGAGAGAGAGAGAGGAGAGAGAGAGAGAGAGAGAGAGAGAGAGAGAGAGAGAGAGAGAGAGAGAGAGAGAGAGAGAGATTACTGAGTTAGTTAGTGTAACTAACTCTTAAACTGAAACGGTTATTATTGTTACTGCAGTTACATGGATTACAAAGTAATTGCCCTTTATATAGGGCAACATGCCCAAGCCCAAATACAAGCTAAAGCCCAAATAACAACTAATAAGAATTAACCAACTAACACACCCCCTTAATTCATGTTATCAAGACTTCTCATCCCAATGCCTTTCAATAACTCTTCGAATCTCACTTTCTCTTAAACATTTGGTGAATATGTCAGCTAGTTACACTTCTGTCATACAATGTTCTATTTCAAGCTTCCCTTTGTTTACTTGGTCTCTTAGAAAATTATACCTTCGTTCAATGTGTTTACTTCGACCATGACACATTGGGTGATTCGCAAGATTTATTGCTGACTTGTTATCAACAAACAACTTCATCTTCGATTCCATTATTCTGAGCTCTTCAAGTAGCATTTCGATTCATGCTGCTTGGCATGCAATATATGATGCAGTCACATATTCTACTTCGCATGAAGACAAAGCCACAATGCTTTTCTTCCTCGAACTCCAGGAGATTGGAGTTCCTTCGATCATGAAAATGTACCCTGCAGTACTCTTCTTTTCAACTTGATCTCCACTAAAATATGAGTCAGTGTATCTATGCACGCAGACCTCTATACTGTTCTTCGATCCTTTTGGCAACAACACACCATGATCAACAGTTCCCTTGATGTATCTCAACACCCTCTTAACTGCAATGAGATGACATTCCTGAGGCTTCTCCATAAATCTGCTCAACAATCCTACACTTTGGCAGATATCTGGTCTAGTATTGCAAAGATACCTCAATGATCCAATGATTTGTTTATAAAGGGTCGAACATACAAACTTATCATTCGATTCCTTCTTCATCTTTTCTCCAGTCTCTAATGGAGTAACAATTGCCTTACAATTTCTCATATTGAACCTTTTCAATATATCTTGAGCATACTTCATTTGATGCAAGAATACTCCTCCTTTGATATCTTTGAATTCCATTCCCAGGAAGTAGGAAATATTCCCAAAATCAGACATTTCGAATTCCTACATTAACTTTGACTTTACCTTCATTATCTCAGCTTCATCTGCTCCTGTAATGAGTAAGTCATCAACATAGAGGCATAAAATGATTTGATTGACTCTTTCGACATCATTTACATACACTCCATGTTCAGAGATACACTTTGTGAACCCTGCTTCGATTAGGAAGCTATCTATCCTTTTATTCCAAGCTCTAGGAGTTTGCTTCAAGCCATAGAGAGCCTTCCTCAATCTGTAAACCTCCGACTCCTGCCCTTTAACGTCCAAAGCCTGGTGGTTGAGTGACATATACTTCTTCTTCCAGAGGCCCATTCAAAAATGCTGACTTCAGATCAAGTTAGTGCATTTTCCATCCTCTATATGCAGTTATCGAAACAAAAACCCTGATTGTTTCGATCCTAGAAACATGCACATACACTTCATCGAATTCAATACCTGGTTATTGTAGAAAACCTCTGGCCACCAGTATTGCCTTTTACTTTACAATCTCACCATCTGGCCTTTGTTTCACCTTGTATATCCATTTCACATCAATTGGTTTCTTGTTGGTTCTTTCGACAAGCTCTCAAGTGTTGTTCTTCTCAATGGCTCTAAGTTCTTCTTTCATGGCTTCACACCAATTCGAATTGCTCAAGGCTTCACCCAAGTCAATTGGTTCTGCTTCAGCCATCATCATGGCTTCTTCGATTAAGTCACCATCATCATCTATTGCTTGATCTGGAAACTTCTCATATCCAGTCAGCCTAGTTGACTCAGTTCTTGTTCTTGTGGATCTTCTTTCATTCTGCGCAAGTGGTTCTTCATTTCGACCAGTCAAAGTATCACCTTGTTCATTTTGACTTGTCGAAGCTTCATCTTCTTCGAACACAGTTGTGATTGTGTCTGATTCTTGTCGAACTGCACTTCGAATCCAATCCCATCCTTTGCTTTAGTCTACAAGAGCATCTCTAATGATCACTAGTTTATCTTTGATTGGTGAATACAACTTGTATGCACCAGTCAAATGATAACCTATGAGCACCATGACTTTACTTCGATCATCTAACTTCTTTCTCAATTGTTCAGGTACATGCCTGAAACACATTGATCCAAAAATTCTAAGATGACTTACATTTGGCTTCGACCCCGTCCAAGCCTCATGTGGTGTCTTTTTGACCATCTTCTTTGTTGGGATCTGTTTAGAATATATACTACTGACGAAGCTGCTTCAGCCCAAAATCTCTTGGGCATATTCTTAGCTTTCAACATACATCTGTTCATGTTCAGTACACATCTATTCTTTCTCTCAGCGATGCCATTATGCTGAGACGTTTAGGATGCAACAACCTCATGCTCTATACCTTCCTCATTGCAAAATCTAGCAAATTCTACTGAAGTATATTCACCACCACCATCAATTCTTAACATTTTCAATTTGCAGCCACTTTGTTTCTCAGCATGCAACTTGAACTTCTTGAACTGTGTGAATATCTCACTCTTCCTTTCAATGAGGTAAATCCATATATGTCTGGTGAATTCATCAATGAAAGTAAGGAAATACTTGTTACCTCCATTGGACTTTAGTTTGAAAGGTCCACACACATCTGAATGAACTAGCTCCAGTTTTGCCTTGACCTTATAGGAAAATCACGTTTGAATGCCTTCCTTGCCTGCTTAGCTTTGCAGCATTCTTCACATATCTGCTTTGGTTCTTCACATACGACAACCCAAGCACCATTTTCTTCTGATTGAGCATACATAAACTTTTGAAGTTTAGATGTCCATACCTGTGATGTCATAGCCATTTCTTATCTTCTTCTGCAGTTGAAGCAAGACATATGTCATCTAATGTGTTGAGTTCGACTTTGAAGGTTTTGTTCTCCGCCAATGGTGCTTTCATGATTAGCCTCTCATCATCCCTATATACCTTCATCTAATTATTCTACAACTTCATATTGAAGCCTTTTGCAAGTAATTGACCTACACTTATCAAGTTACTTGTCATCAAAGGTACGTACAGAACTTCAGTGATAGTAGCCTTTCGACCATCCTTTCTGATAATCGAAATGTCTCCTTTACCACCTGATTTGATATGCCTGCCATCTGCAAACTTTATCACCTTTTTCGACTGACTCATCTAACTTGGTAAACCAGTTTTTATTGCCAGCCATGTGGTTGCTACATCCTGAATCCAGATACCACATGTTGTTTTTTTCAGTGTTCGATTGAGTTTCACCAGCAACAACACATCATCAAAATCACTACTTCCAGCTCGTACATATTGAGCTTCATCACTATCTTTCGACCTTGCAGCTTTCTTGCTTCGACAATCTCTAGCATAATGGCCAAAACCTTGACAATTGTAACATTGCACCCCTTTCGTGT
This sequence comes from Vicia faba, assembly GCA_948472305.1. NCBI lineage: Eukaryota > Viridiplantae > Streptophyta > Magnoliopsida > Fabales > Fabaceae > Vicia > Vicia faba. The sequence goes on from OX451739.1 coordinate 1,384,943,037, forward strand.
TAACTTTCTTCCCAGAATACTTGTTGCCCACTCCTTTCGAATCAATATTCTTGCTTGACTTCTCATCACCAGCAAGATTCTTACGCTGCTTCGATTTCTCTTTTCCAATTTTCTTGCTGAATCTTGATTGTAATGCTTGTTCAACTGTCTTCTCCCTTTCTGAGTTTCTTTGCTGCAGCCTCACTTCATGAGCCTCCAAAGAAGCTTGAAGTTCTTCCAACTTCATCTCAGATAGATTCTTGGCCTCTTCGATTGTTACAACAAAGTAATCAAAATCTGCAATTAGAGATCCGTTAGCGCTTCACGACACGCCTTCATCTAGTTTGTTAGTATCACCACTCTTGAGAAATATGCTGAAACAGATTCATCCTCTTTCATCTGCAGCATCTCATACTTCTTTCTCAGAGTCTGCAACTTCACCTTCTTTAGTTTATCATCTCCACTATTCAAAGACTTCAGCTTTTCTCAAGCTCCTTTTGTTGTTTCTTCTTCGATTATATTCTCAAACACATCACAATCCACACACTGGTGAATCAAGGACAACGCATTTCTATCTTTCTTCCTCTGATCTTTGTGCGCAACTTTCTGGGCTTCCTTAGCATCTTCCTCCAGTTGTGACATTCCATCATTCACGATTTCTAAAATATCTGGAAATCTGAAAATAACCTTGATTTGTGCCACTCATCTTTGATAGTTTTCACCTTTGAAAACCGGAAGATTTGCTGGAAATTGTGTTGAGGTTGTTTATCCGTTTGCCATTAAATTCTCTTTGAATCACAAACAAGCTCTGATATCAATTTGTTGGAACAAAAGATTCAAGAAAGATGAATATTGTGAAAAACAAGAAGAAGAAGAAGAAGAAGAAGAAGAAGAAGAAGAGAGAGAGAGAGAGAGAGAGAGAGAGAGAGAGAGAGAGAGAGAGAGAGAGAGAGAGAGAGAGAGAGAGAGAGAGAGAGAGAGAGAGAGAGAGAGAGAGAGAGAGAGAGAGAGAGAGAGAGAGAGAGAGAGAGAGAGAGAGAGAGAGAGAGAGAGAGATTGGTGAGTTAGTTAGTGTAACTAACTCTTAAACTGAAACTGTTATTATTGTTACTGCAGTTATATGGATTACAAAGTAATGACCCTTTATATAGACAACATGTTCAGACCCAAATACAAGCTAAAGCCTAAATAACAACTAACAAGAATTAACCAACTAACAAACCTTATATATTTATGTTATAAAATAAATTTAAAAAATAAATATTTTTTTTGAAAATAATATTATTTTGTTTAAAAGACACTATTTAATATGTAAATACGATAAACACTATATAAATATAAATATGGTAAAGAAAATGGGTGTCAAGTTAACATCCGTCTATATCATGCCTTATATTTGATCAAGTTCAAGTGTACAAATATACGTATACCAACTGTACCCTCTTTGTAGATCCTTAAGAATTAAGATCTCATAAAGCTAGACAGCTTGATAGCACAAATATCACCACTCACGGTTAGGGCTAGCTGCCTCTGCATAAAAACATATCCTAACCCTAAATAAATAATACTAATATAATATACTAATTAAAGCTGAAAAAAAGCTTTTAAAGCTTCATTTGGAATTTTCTTTATCACTTCTAAAGCTTTACCTTTATCCTTTTTATAAAATCTATACGGTACAATGTACGAAGTACACGGTCCAACTTACATGTTCAAAAGAGTTTGATTTAAAGTAATATTATAAGCATATTTTTTAATGCTTCTTGGGCATAGTTGCATTAAATCCTAGCTAAGATTAAATTCTCCCCTATTTCAAACATCTTATATGTGAACAGAATAATGGCAGAAATTTGGCGTAGGGCTGTACACAACCTTTGTTGGACTATAACAATAAGCAAAATATTATTTCCTAAATTTCATGCATTAATAGACATTGTGAATTTTATTCGAATATTGAGTTTTCTTTATAAAATATATAAATTGTTTGATTGGAAATGAAAGTAAGTAGTGAGACCTAGTTGCATTGGATACCTAAGAAATATAAGCACACATTGATTAAAAGGTAAGTTAGGTAAAAGCATTGCGTGCAAAACAGAAAACTTATGGAAACTATTGGCTCTAGAATGGTATGTTTGGCAACAAAGGTGAAACGCAAGGAATCATATAAAACTTGTACGGATAATAAATTATTGTAACATATCTCATTTATTGATAGTTTGATCCATTGATGAATTATATATATATATATATATATATTATTTAGAATTTAGATGAGTGAATTCTCTCACTTATATATATTTAAGTCTCCATATTTCTATCACATTATTTTCTCACTTACTCACACTTGCATTATTATTCTAACACTCCTCTACAAGTGTTAGTCCACAATACTCTCTCACTTGTACCGCCGTTGACACCTTGCAACGGGACACTACTTCTTAGGCATTTCGATACTAAGTCGGTCTCTTTCTCGAACCAAAGGCTCATGATACCATTTGTTAGTGCGTGCAAGTGTGAGTAAGTGGGGAAATAGTCCCACATTGGATAGAAATGTGGAGACTTAAACATATATAAGTAGGAGAACCTACTCACCTTAAGGTTCTAAGTTGAGAAGTGACGTGTCTCTCACAAAGGTGCATAATCTCTTCAACTTTGTATCAATGCTCCATAAGAATTCCCCTAACAAATTGGTATCCAGAGTTTCCGGTTATTGTTCTTGATCGAGTTTTTAAGAAATTCACGTCAGGGATCATGTTTCCAGGACAAGTGAATCAACTGCTGCAAAGATGACTAGTGATAAGGGTCTGAATTCTCTTCAAATGCTTGACAGTAAAAATTGGATCCGGTGGAAAAAATAGATGCAATCCTTGTTTGGCTTCCATGAAACTCTATAAGTGGTTACCGACGGCATTCCTGCGCTGGTTGCAAATGCAACCGACGAACAGAAAAAAACACACAACGAAGTCAAGAAGAAAGATTGCAAAACTTCTTATTGCATAACGGTGGTCGACACTACTAACTTCGACATGATTTCTCATGCTGAAACGAAGAATGAGGCATGTGATATTCTGGTGAAGTATTACGAATGAGGTGAGAATGTCAAGGTTGTCAAGTTACAAACCTTGCATCGACAATATGAGTTATTGTCGATGGGAGAAGACGGAAAGTTGCAGAATATGTGTCGAAGGTTCTGAAACTCATCCATCTCATGAAGGATTGTGGTGAAACCGTAACTGATAAGATGATAGTTGAGAAGGTAATGAGAACGGCAAGTTCGACAAGACTCGGGGCAAAAAGTCTTGGTCAAATTCCCACAAGAATAAAGTCGGAGATAGAGCTTCTGAATCCTCAAAAAGGGGAGGAGGAAACTATCGAAAGGACAAAGAAGATAAGAAAGGTAGACAATGTTATAACTATAAAAAGTGGGGTCATGTAGCCAAGAATTATTGGTACAAAAAAGAGAAGGGATGGACAGGCATTGACGAAGGAGCAAACCTTGTACGCCAAGATTCAGATGATTCTGGAGGTGGTATGGTGGATATGGTTGCAATTGCATATAACCATGTTGAATCTCAGATCTGGTTCCTCGACTCAGGATGCTCGAATCACTAGACTGGTCAAAATGAGTGGTTGGAAGATGTAACACCCCCTAAACCTTGCATAAAATAAATTGCAAAATCAGAGTAAATATCATGCATATCTCAAGAGGACGCCACATATACTTCACGAAAATCAAAAATCAAAAATACAATGGTCATGGTCATAACATGCATTTAGAATCATGTTTCATACAATAACATATATGCATCTCGCAACAGAATAATTCTCATATCAAAATAATACTAATGATTGAAATCTCATACTGAATATCATATCATAAAATATTAAACACTAAAGGCCATCATCACATACATCTCAATCCAACATAAATATCTAAAGTGTATAACAACGTCTCTCAAATAAACATGAACATAATAAAATAACATGAATCCAAACGTTCTCCATGTTACATAGACCAGAGCATGACTCAATACCTAGTAAAACGGATAAATAAGGACTAACTCCTCCAACTACTCCTTGATAGAAGCACCATCGCTATCATCGGTACCTGAGTGATGTCGTATAAAATATCATTTCAGCAGAAAGGTGAGAATCCATATCATTATGAAAATATATAATAATAAGTAATGCATAACAAACATCCATCAAAAGAATTCATCACACTTCTCATAAATATATAGTCAACATATTCCAACATAATTCACATGATTACATATACAATATTGCTCAACAATTCATAATTCAAAGATAATCAATCACAAATACCACATATGTAACATTCACATCAATATCACATAATGCATACCAAATCAATATTTCATATCGATACATGTGACTCCAATGCAACTCGATGCAATATGCATGTGGTATCAATTGTTATCCTTATCGGTCCTGCCGGGTTCATCCCTCAGACAGATAAACACCAATAAAAGCCCATCCCTCAAGCTTTCAAACCCATCCCTCAGGTTTGGGACAAGTCTTCCCACAGAATTACCAAACATTGCCTCTTGACACAAATGATGCATGTACATGTGCAATATGAATAATCATATACAATTAAGACCATCCCTCAATCTTAATTATACAAGCATACATCACCTAATTCATCACATTTGAATCATCTTCACCAAATTGCACAACATACATATTTCACGTCATCAATCACACACAATGCATTCTCATATCATTAATCATCTCAACACATCATTTATAACATGTAGCAAACAAGTCCAAACCATATTATCTTCAATCAACATCAATTCCCAACAATTACATACACAAAATCAAGTATCATGTTTCTCATCAAAAGTCATCCAAAACCAATCCAAAATACATAGAATAAGTTATTAAAATCCATGTAAATCAATGATAAATTATAAGCATCCATAATCCAGAACAGTTTCAGAAAATAACAATTTTTGAATCCCGGACCGCGCTAAGCGGCCTCACAATTATGCAGAAAAATTCTACCGCGAACAGCTTATGCCTCATACGAATTTTACCCCCTAAATCCATACAAAACATCCATATTTTATAAATTAAATACATATTTACTTATATCTAACATGTACCATCAATTAGAAACATTAAAATATGATTTCTAACACAAAATTTATGAATCTCAAATCCAAACCCTAACATATCAAAACTAGTATTTGAAGAACAAATCCCTAATTTCATGTTACTATCCATCACATACCATTACATATACCCATAAATCAAATAATATCCACTCTTACCTTAGATGTAGATACTTTCTAGATTTTCTCCTTCTTTTTCCTCTTCTCCTCTTTTTTCCTCTTTTCTTCTCTTGATAATTCTCTTCTAATTCTATTTTGTTTTACAACTCTTACTAACCCTTATTTTTCTCTATTGGGCTTATCTCACCCACTCATTAATGCGACATATAAGGCCCAATATTTAATAATGCTATTCTCACACTTACTAGCCCAATTACTCAAATAACACATATATTCCAATTAAATCAATTATTCACATAATCACACAAAATTAATTAATTAAATAACTATCAAACCGAACAATAATTAATATAGAAAATTAATTATTAAAATAATTAATAAAGAAAATTAGAGTGTTACAACTCTCACCCACTTAAAATATTTTTTCCCTCGAAAATTACCTCAAACAAACAACTCAGGATAAGACTCCTTCATCCGACTCTCGATTTCCCAAGTCACATTTCCACCATCCAGTCCTCCCCAAGCTACATTCACTAAGGCAATCTATTTACCACAAAGTTGTTTCAACACTCGATCCTCTATCCGCATAAGTGATGTCTCCAATGTCAGGTTATCTCTCACCTGCACATCATCTTATTGGACCATATGAGACAGATCTGCAATGTATCTCCTCAACTGAGACACATGAAACACATCATGGAGATTAACAAGCAACAGTGGCAAAGCAATCTGATAAGCCACTTCACCTATTTTCTCATAAATCTAATAAGGACCAATAAAATGTGGGGTTAACTTACGCGACTTCAACGCTCGACCAACACCCGTTACCAGAGTAACTCGAAGAAGCACATGATCCCCCTTCTCAAACTGAAGTGCTTTCCTCCTCGTATCATGATAACTCTTCTAACGACTATGAGAAGCCTTCATCTTCTCCTGAATTATCTCAATCTTATCAGTAGTCTGTTGGACTATCTCAGGTCCAACCACAACACTCTCTCCATATTCATACCAACACAAAGGCGTCCTACACCTTCTACCATAAAAACCCTTAAACGGGGCCATTACAATACTTGAATGAAAACAGTTGTTATAAGTAAAATCAATCAAATGCAAGTAGTTATCCCAAGCAACTCCTTATTCTAACACACAAGGTCTCAAAAGATCCTTAAGTGACTAAATTGTTCTCTCAATATGACTGTGATCGGTGGATTTAGAACTGTCTGTTTTTAGCTGGATCGCGTATGTCGCGGTAAGCAAGAGTCGCCACCGTCTTTTATTTTCTCCAACATGGACAGGACAAAAGCACAGCAAAATTCCTTATGAGATAATTTCTCGGTTCGGGAGGTAGATTTATAGAAAGGGAAGGTGTTAGCACCCTTTCTATCCATGGTTATCCATGGGCTCTTAGATACTTGCTCATTGTGTTTTCAAAAGTGTTTGCTTTTCAAAATGTGAGTGGGTTTTGCAAAAGTTTCGTCGAAAGATTTCTGAATAACTCTTGTATCAGTCCTCAAGAGTGTTTGAAAAATTGTTTTGAAAGCTTTTTGAAAAGTGTCGGTGTGAAAATATGTTTTGATTTGTTTTTGAATAGAGCAAGTATCCATGAGTCATCTACCTACCCTAAGGAATTAGGCTGTGTAAATGTCCTTAAGGTAGTGCCATCCTACCATTGAGAGGTAGGTAGCACCACCGTTGGAGGTGTTCGGGTCAATTCGTTTGTAGGGACATTGTGGTCACCAGAGCAACGGTAGGACACCTTAGAAGCTACCCTTATGCCATTGATCCTTTTTTAATCCGAGGCAACTGTTTCGAGGCAACTGGATCATGAACATAAGGACTTACTAAAACGTCCTGTACTCGACGACCACGTTTCGAAGGTAAGGCAACAGGTGAGGCGTACCCTAGAAGTGGTGTGTGAATTTGTGTGTTATTTTCATGTTAAGTTTATCTTTGACCATGGCATGGTGAGCTACGCTTGTTTTTAATTAGTATGCATTCTTTCATACAAGTTAACAGTTAAGGGGGTGCGGAAAGTAAATTGCAGAAAACATAAATCCTACGATATTACAAGGCGCGGGTCTATACATCGCCAAAAATTACAAAGGCCCGTTTTTAGTAAATGAGTGCAGAAAATAAAAAAACAGTAAAAAGTCCTAATTACTATTACATGTCCGGAGCAATTACATAATAATCGAACAAATTAAATGCGCGCGAATAAATTAATCGGGAAAGTCCAAGGGTGTTGACCCTTTTAAGAAAAGGAAATTAATTTTTTGGTCTTTTTTATAATTAAAATATAATTGAAGCTAATTAATAACTAATTAATTTAATTTAATTAAAAGAAAATATTTTGTTTTTTATGTTTTTATGAAATAGAAAAAATAAAATAAATAAAAAAAAGAAACAAAATTCAACGTTAACCTAAATCTAAGCTATTTTAGTTATTTTAAGAAAAAGTTAAAATGGCCTAATTATGATTAATTTATTTGAGATTTATTTACAAAAATAAAATAATAATAATAAAAATAATATTAGTTCAATTTTTGGGTTTTTTATGAAAATGGTTAATTGATTAATTACTAATAGTAAATAAAATAAAAAAAGGGTTAGAAATTAAATTGAAAAATAAAATGAAAAGAAAATAATAAACCAAATGAAGGGGGTGCTGGGCCAGGAATGGGGGTGTGATGTTGAATCTTGGCCCATTAGCAGGAAGCCTCGTTTGACTTTTTTAATCACATATGCCCACGTTGACTCCAGAGTATGGTGTGCTGGCCGCTTGGATCTTGGAGTCACATGGTGGCCTGTTTTGACTATGCTGCATGGAATCAAGTTGAACAAAATAATAGAAATTATTTGGGGGGGACCTGGGATTCGAACCCAGGTCCCAAGGATGGCATGACACGTTCCCAACCACTGAGGCACTCAAACACATTCGTTAGTAATATGGAAAAGAAATATTATATAGAAAAACTGCGTTATATGCTAGCAAACAAAAACACGCGCGCGGAATTTGAACACACCAACGCCTTGCTGCCACGTAGGTCGTCTTCTACCTTTTCTGCAAAATATGAAGCATATAGCGGGGGTTTTAAACCCCCACAAAATACAGTAAAAATAAAAATAGCGATTAGCTCCTCACACCATATAAAAAGGGCGCGAATAGTTCATTGGATTCGTCCTGTCCTTCTCAATTCAACCATGGGTGTTTGGGGTTCCAATTTTATAGTATGGGGAAATCCCCAATTTGAAACTTGAAAAAACCTAAAATGCTTTAATGGTGAATCATGATTTAACGCGTTAGAATGCAATTGGATTATCCTATTAGCTTCAGAAAGCTCCCTGCAATACAAAACAATAAAAAAAATGGATCAAATGCTTATGAAATGTGATATACAGTTTTGAAAAATGAAGCACACCGAATGAGTTATATGGCACGATTTCTTGAAGTTCTTGACTTGTTTCTGATTGCTAAAGCTTCATAGGGATACCAGGAATGTGTTTTGATTGAAATGGAGGTTTAAAACGTGCTGCAAAGAGGTTTACAGTTTTGCTTTTTTCTCTTCAAACTTTGAAATGTGTTTGGCCGTTTTTGAGCTTTTTAGGTCGTGAATTCTCTTGTGATAGCTTGCACACATGTTATGTAAAGAGTTTCAATCAGAATTAAGAGCCTTGAAGCCTTGCATTCATGTTTAAGATTTTGCCATAACCTCCATTGAAACACTTTCCATTCTTGTGTCAAAATTTGAATTCTTGCTTGGAATAGCCCCTTGCACGAATTTGGAATGTGCATGATGGTGTATCAAAGCATTTCAATACAAAATATATCCCCTAATTAATTTCTTTGATTTTTATTTGATTTTAAAAGATTTAAAATGAATTAAATCAAATAAAATTAAATAAAAATGGAAAAATTAATTTTAAATCTTGAAATAATTTGTGGGACACGTGGGAAGCATGGCCAAGCTGAAACAAGTGGAAAAAGTGGGCCCCTTTTGTCAAAAATGAAGTTTCAAGGATAATTGACTTTGGCCATTTCACAAAAATTTCCCAACTTCTCCAATACATATCTTGCTCAATTTTGAAGCTATGAACATGTTCTTGGACATTTTGGAAAGGTCTTGAAGTCCTCTAACCAATGTCTTTGGTCCCATGTCATTTTGATTTACCAATCTCAAGTTATGGTCTTTGACTTAAAGTGCCTTTTTGTTGACTTTTGAAAATGACCTATAATGTTGAAATTGATAACTTTTTGTGAGATAATTTCTTGGACTTGGAATGTGAAGATGAGTTGTAGGAAATGTCCTCCCCTTCAAAATGAGCATTGGATGGGATTTTTCTGATGAACCATGAAAAAGTTATGCCTTGGTCAAGTTACAGTTGACTTTTCAACTGTCCAAAAATAGAAACTTTTGCATCTTGATGATTTTTGAGCCATTCTTGTGAAATCATGATCAAGACTTGATCAAATGATGATTTTGGCTTCAAAATAATATGTTGACAAAAAATTTTGACTTTTGACTGCCAAATGACCATTTTGCCCCTACAGTTGACTGTTGAGCAATTTAGGGTTTTTGACTGTGCAACTTGACCTTGTGAGCCTTGAAACTTGACATGTAGATGCTTGACAAAGTGTATGAGCATGTGGGACTTGATTGAGCCATTGAAAACTTGAACTTCCTTGCAAGAACCAAAACCCTAATTTTGCCTGCCTTAGGAGGATGCTTGACTGTGTAGCCCTTGAGTAGACTTTGAACCATTTGAGGTGATGCTTGGAAAAACTTTGAAGATTATGGGAGGGCAAATTTTGGGGTACAACAGTTTCCCCTGTTCAATCTTCTTAGACTTGAGGATGTAGATTGGCTTGCGTGCCTTTCGTGATCCGAGGGTAGAAGATGATTGAACACTAGAGTGCCCAGAAATTTGCACTCACATAGTTGAGCATCAGCAATGTGATGGCGGGAATGGGCTTACAGATGCCATTTGGAAAGATGATGGATAGGGGGATGGGCTTATAAATGCCATCTGGAGATGTGACAGAACCTTGTCGGGAATGGGCTTATAGATGCCATTTGGAACTGTTGGTATGTGGATGGGCTTATAGATGCCATCTGGGTGTCGATCGCGTAAGAGGTTCCTTAGCGAGAACTTGCGTACCTGAGAAAAAAAGATAATTACCTGGCCTGTTACAGGGGTTGATCTTCAAACTCTTTATGTAGATGTGCCCTGGTCGGATACAGGAATCGAATCTTCAAACTCTTCAGACATGCCCTGGCAAGATACAGGAATTGAGTCCGGAGAATATAGTCGTCAACAGATACACCCTGGCAAGATACAGGAATCGGATCTTCAAACTCTTCAGACGTGCCCTGGCAGGATACAAGAATCGAGTCTGGAATTAGTCGTCAACAGATACACCCTGGCAAGATACAGGAATCAGATTTTCGAACTCTTCAGATGTGTCCTGGAAAGATACAGGAATCGAGTCTGGAATATAGTCGTCAACAGATACACCCTGGCAAGATACAGGAATCGGATCTTCGAACTCTTCAGACGTGCCCTGGCAAGATACAGGAATCGAGTCTGGAATATAGTCGTCAACAGATACACCCTGGCAAGATACAGAAATTGGATCTTCAAACTCTTCAGACGTGCCCTGGCAGGATACAGGAATCGAGTCTGGAATATAGTCGTCAACAGATACACCCTGGCAAGATACAGGAATCGGATCTTTAAACTCTTCAGACGTGCCCTGGCAGGATACAGGAATCGAGTCTGGAAATGTTAGTTGTCAACAGATACACCCTGGCAAGATACAGGAATCGGATCTTCGAACTCTTCAGATGTGCCCTGGCAAGATACAGGAATCGAGTCTGGAATATAGTCGTCAACAGATACACCCTGGCAAGATACAGGAATCGGATCTTCGAACTCTTCAGACGTTCCCTGGCAAGATACAGGAATCAAGTCTGGAATATAGTCGTCAACAGATACACCCTGGCAAGATACAGGAATCGGATCTTCAAACTCTTCAGACGTGCCCTGGCAGGATACAGGAATCGAGTCTGGTATATAGTCGTCAACAGATACACCCTGGCAAGATACGGGAATCGGATCTGGAATCACGACAGTTGATAGTAATTATCTTTATGTTGACTTTTGCCCTGAAAAGACAAAATGTTAGTTGTATGCAATGTCATGATGTAATGACATGTGCAATGTTCTCAGAATAAATGAGATTGTATGTTTATGATGCGTATGTGCATGCTATAATGTATGAAGATGTGATGTTCATGAATGTATTATTGTCTAGGAAAATAAATCCTTGACGGGTGCCGGGAAGTTAAATCTTGGGCTGATGTTGAAGAGTAGCGTTCTTTGTTTCCGCTGGGTGATGGTTGCAAGAATACCGGTAGGAGAGGATGGCTCCGTTGGGGAATAAACTTGGCGAATAGATTACTCTGCAGGGAGTGAACTCTGTGGGGAAAGAGAGGTACTTCGCTGAGATGTTGATGATAACTCCGCTGGGGATACCATTGTTAAGTTCTGTTGGAAGATTGGATGAACTCCGCTGGGGATGGGAAGACTTCGCCGGGGACGATCTTTCCGTGGTTTTTGGCTGAGGATAACCCAGTTATATCCTGGTGTGGAAATAACCTTTGAATAAAGCCGGGGGAGAGCGTTCGTGCTCTGTAGGGGATAAGCTTCCAGAATCTACTAGGGATGAGCTTCCTGCTGGGGAGGTGGTTGAACTTTCCTGGGGGACTTTTTGAGATGTAATGGGGAAGTGGCTCCACTGAATGTCTGGTATTCCGCCGGGGAACAATCTTAGATCAAGACTGCCGGGGATGCTTGTTAAGAATGTTTGTATACTCCGCTGGGGAATGTTGAGATCTGCTGGGGATACCCAACTTCCTTAAGGCTGATAGAGTAGGCTAACTCTGCTTGGGGAGAGTATATTGACTTGCTGGATCACTCTCTGGGGAATTAAGGTATCTTGGTTGCATTCTTCAGCCGAACCTACCTTGGTACCTTGGTGGACCGAGCTATTAGATTGCTTAGACAACTCATTATTGCCCATGTTTCTAATGTTACCTGTAATTAATCCTTTGTTTCGCATGCAAATATTTATGAGTTAGCAATTATTGTCAAATGCATATATCAAAATTTGAACATTGGACGTTCTTCGCAAAACAAAACAGGAAAAGGAAAAAAATAATTGGCAATTGGTCTGAACAGTGAATTTGTATTGATTCTTTTGAATTTGCCTGTAAATAGGCGTTTGTGTACAAGAGGCTGACGTCCTAGTAAGAGAACACCGCAGAATAACAGAGTTTATACAATTTTGTGAAAAGGGAAAACAAAACAGCTATGTGAAAAGAATAATCCCACTGGGTTCCAACTCTGCTATCGCCTTTATATCTTCGAGCGTCTCATCACTTGGCTGCTCGGTTGAAGATGAGGCTGACTGATCCATGCCGTCTGAACTTGATGTTGATACCAGATTCTGGATGCAAGGTGATCCAATGAGACATAGTATTACGCTTTATCCCTAACTTTTGCCTGGACCGCCCTTTCGGGTTTTCGGTCCACCGGGATACCCATTTTTTCCCAAGCCGCCTTTTCAGGTTTTCGACTTGCCGGGTGTACAGATTTTTTTTATTTCATCCCTCATTTTGCCCGAACCTTTTTGGTTCGCCGGGAAGCCCTAATTTTTTCCTAGGTATGTCAACCTAGTGGGTCTTTTATCATGCGTAGTATCTTTTTACTATGTCTGCATTGGCGGGGTGAGGAAGGTCGTCACCATCCATGGTAGTTAGAATCATGGCTCCTCCTGAGAACACATGTTTAACAACAAATGGCCCTTCGTACGTGGGGGTCCATTTGCCCCTGGGATCACTTTGAGGAAGAATGATGCGTTTGATTACCAGGTCCCCAACTTGATACTCTTGTGGTCTGACTTTCTTGTTAAATGCCCTGATCATCCGTTTTTGGTACGTTTGACCATGACAAATAGCAGCGAGTCTCTTTTCGTCAATTAGGTTTAATTGATCAAGTCGTGTCTGGATCCAGTCATCTTCGCTCAAGTCTGCATCCTTCATTATCCGGAGAGAGGGTATCTGGACTTCGATTGGCAAGACTGCCTCCATGCCGTAGACCAAGGAAAAAGGAGTTGCCCTGGTTGATGTCCGTGCTGAGGTACGGTACCCATGCAGAGCAAACGGTAATATCTCGTGCCAATCCTTATAGGTCACTGTCATCTTCTGCACAATCTTCTTGATATTCTTATTCGCTGCTTCTACAGCCCTGTTGTACCCCAAAATTTGCCCTCCCATATTTCTCAAAACATTTCAAGAAAAATTCACAAGTCCAACCCGGCGCATCATATTCAGGTATTCTTTCGCCAAGATGTCTCTGATAACGTATTCTCAAATTCAGGTTCGGCTCAAGAGTCAATTCTTTAAAGAAGGTATCCGAATGTGCGAGTTTTCTTGAAGAAATATGGTGAAAAAGTGTGCTGAAAGTGCAGTTTTTACGCGCTAAAAAATTCATAACTTGAAGATCGTGACTCGTTTTGAACCCGTTCCGGTGGTCAAAATTCCGTCTTGACATTATCTACATTTTCATCTATCACGGCTGGAAGCCAATTTCGATCATAAGGTCTTCAAAAATGTGGATTTATCAAGTATTTTCGCACAGAAAATTTGTGACAGAAGTTTATTTGCGTCATGTTCAGAAAATCATAACTTGGTCGATTTTCATCGTATCGAGCTGGTTCCGGCGCCAAAATTTCAAAAATTGAGTTGGATACATTTTCACAGAAGGTATTGAGTTCAAACGGTATTCAAAAGGCCTTCGTTTCTTGCTCAGAGTGCGTGACACACTGAAAATCCTGAATGCTGAATATTATTTCATCTGAGCCGAAACTTCGAAAATTCATAACTCGGTCAATTTTTATCGGATTGAGCTCATATTTTTACACAAGGTCACTGACTCATAGATCTACAACTTTGCTTCAAAAGTCGAGACCGGATTATGCTCCGATCAATACCAGTTTTTTATTGAAAAATTTGTCAGAGTCGACACTGGAGCCCAAAATAAGTTTGTCTGAGCTGAAACTTCAAAAATTCATAACTAATTCACCGTTTATCCGATTGAGCCGATTTTCGGACAGGAGTTAGTTCTCGATGTTGGCTACATTTTGTTTTCACATTTCAACTTCAAAAATTGCACTTAAGTCCCTGCGATTTATCCTGGAAAGTGACGAACTCAAGTGAACATTGGAGGCCAAATTGCACATTCAAAGCCCATTTTCTTTACCCTAATTTCCATTATATAATCACCTTCTTCTCATCAACCAACTGCTTCAGGGTGACCAACTGGGGCAAACGTCTAAGGGTAAAGAGTCAGTCATCATTCAACCATCTTTGAGACAAGGAGATAAGGGGAAAGCTCCTCAAATGGCTCCAGTGTCACAAATTCAGCATCAACCTCACCAGCTTCAGTCGGACAAGCCCAGGAGGCAATTCACTCAGCTCAATATGTCGCTGTTTCAAGCTCTACAACGCCTGTTGAGATTGAATCTGATCACATTAAGGGCTCATCCCCGGAACCCCAACACAGCAGCTCCTACCTATCATCCCAATAAAAGGTGTGCCTACCACTATGCCAGTCCAGGACATGATACAAATGAGTGTTGGGCTCTGAAGAACAAGATCCATGACCTGATTGATGAAGGAGAATTGGAGTTCACACAAGATGGTCAGGCTGAGTTTTTCTACCATCCCTCCAAGGCTCACCCTTTGAAGTAACAAGCCCTGAAGATGAAAAGATTTTTGTTCATTAGGATTTTCAAGTTGTAATTTTCTTTTGATTGTTCAAACATTTATTCATGTTAAACGTTGTTATTTCATTAATGCATCGCATATGTCTGTTTTGAAGCAATATATTCGCATTCGCTATACTCAAACTGCTTTCATTCTTTTTGATGTCAACTCTCCATTAATAACTCTAAGCCTCTTGAGGGAGGATGACGAAAACGATACCGCGATCTTTACAGTATGCTTTTGAACAGACCCCGCTGATGAGGTACAGGCATTGTTTCAATTCCTAAACACTGGAGTTATAAGGCAGATAATCCCTCGTTAACCCCTTTGAGCCAAAGAAGTAGGAGTTTTCTTTTCAAAATAAAAACCCTTAATCATAACATGGGGCAGGGTAGTTCTCTCAGTTGATCCAAGTGCACAGCGAATAGCATCAAAGAAGTCCTTCCGAAACAAAAAAAAAGACAGTGATGGTTCTGAATAAATCACAAATACATGCAGTCATTATCTCAAAGAAAAAATAAAAGCCCATTAAGTCAAAACCTATGAAGGAGACTTACAAAACTGGGGCATCCCGCTGACTGTAATCACAAAAGAAACAGTTCAGGCAAAAATAGGGATAACGAAATCAAAAAAGAAAGAGGTCCTACAAACCCTCGACAAAAACAAAAAATGACTGCCTATCCAGAATAAATCATCAATATCTGAACCATCATTGGAACGTCAGGACAAAGACTTGAACAAGGTCTAACGTACGATCAACTGAGCTTAGGTTTGAAGAACATCACGAAGAGTGGGTGGGTACAAATAAAATTTGAGCCTTTATCCTTTGTTTCTTAAACCGTGAACCAGGCCACGTTATAACCCTTAAAAAGTCCTAGCTGAAGCATGGGTTAGTTCGAAAGCATACTGTTACGAAAGGTATCCTGACTCCTTAAGGCTCGCTGTAAAATAACGAGCTGACATCACGTTTTACAAATTCACTTGTTTTTACTAAAAAAGGGATGCATTCTCAAAAACTTCGAAACAGACATAAGCTTTGCATTTTTGATATAACCTTGTTTGCATATGGCTTTTTGTTTGAACAGCAGAGAAGTTCACACGACGAATATCTTATGAACAAAAGTCTTCTCCACAAAAGAGTCACCTCAAATGGAAGAAACACTTCCGATCAAGGGGCATGACATGATCATGGTCCATCATCTGGGGCAGTCCAATCAAGATACGGAGAATCTCTCAAAGGCCAAATAGCCTGGGGCAAATCTCCGCCTGAGTCACTTATTGCATTCCAACAACGAATCTTGCCTGATCAAATACCTTCTGATGGCATGATAAAACACTTCTAACAGGGGCAACTCCCTACATTCTGAGAGCGTGGATATAGTCGAAAAAATACTACGCATAATCAAAGACCCGCTAGGTAGACACACCTAGGCAAAAATAAGGGCTTCCCGGCGAACCAAAAGGGTTCGGGCAAAATGAAGGGATGAAATGAAAAAAATCTGTACACCCGGCAAGTCGAAAACCTGAAAAGGCGGCTTGGGCAAAAATGGGTATCCCGGTGGACTGAAAACCCGAAAGGGCGGTCCAGACAAAAGTTATGGATCAAAGCGTACGACTATGTCCCGTCATCTTGTCACCGGCCTGCCAGAAGAAGGTTCGTCCATCAATAACTATCAGCACCTCACAGGTCTTCCTCTCCCACCTTAGGAACAGGGGCAATAATAAGTGGTCTAAGCGATCTAATTATTTTGTCCACCAAGGTACCAAGGTAAGTTCGGCTGAAGAACACAACCAATATGTCTTAACCCCCCAGAGAGTGAACCAGCAAGTCAATACACTCTCCCTAAGCAGAGCTATACTATCAGTCTTAAGGAAGTTGGGTATCCTCCCGCAGATCTCAACATTCCCCAGCATAATATACAGACATTCTTAACAAGCATCCCCGGCAGTCTTGATCTAAGATTGTTCCCCGGCGGTCAAACAGGCATTCAGTGGAGTTACTTCCAGTACATTTCAAAATTTCCCCAGGAGAGTCCAATCCAGTTTTCCCAGGAAAGTTGGAATCCATCTCCCCAAGCAGTAAGCTTATCCCCAGTAGATTCTGGAAGCTTATCCCCGCAGAGCACGAACGCGTCCCCCGGCCTTGTTCAAAGGTTATTTCCCTACCAGGATATAACTGGGTTATCCTCAGCCAAAAGCCACGGAAAGACCGTCCCCGACGAAGTCTTCCTATTCCCAGCGAAGTCCATTAACACTTCCAACATCAATGGTATCCCCAGTGAAGTTACCATCAACATTCCAGCAGAGTACCTCTCCTCCCACAGAGTACTGTTCCTCAGCAAGATCGCTAGAGTAATTTTCTCCCCGCAGAGTAATCCATTCGCCAAGTTTATCCCCAACGGAGTTATCTTCTCCTACCGGTATTCTTGCAACTATCATCCCCAGCGGAAACAAATATTCTTTCCTTCAAACATCAGCCCAGGATTTAACTTCCCGGCACCCGTCAAGGATTCATCTTCCTAGACAAAAACATACGTTCATAAACATCACATTGCCATACATTATAGCATGTATATACGCATCATATCTTACAATCTCATTTATGTTGAGAACATCATTGCTTGATCCATATCATGCATTGCATATGACTGACCTTTGCCTTTCAGGAAAGATCCAGTTAAGTTCTCAAGCTATATTCCAGGACCTTGTCCGGTTCAGTTAAATCGACCCTAAGATTTTCCTGATTCTTATCCAGTCAAAGGCCTTCTCTGGTTCAGTCAGATCGACCCTAAGATCTCCCTGATTCTTATCCGGTTGAAGATTTCAAGACCTTGTCCGGTTCAGTTAAATCGACCCTAAGATCTCCCTGATTCTTATCCAGTTGAAGCTATTCCAAGACCTTGTCTGGTTCAGTTAAATCGACCCTAAGATAAACTTGATTCTTATCCAGTCAAAGACCTTCTCTGGTTCAGTCAGATCGACCCTAAGATCTCCCTGATTCTTATCCAGTTGAAGATTCCAAGACCTTGTCCGGTTCAGTTAAATCGACCCTAAGATTTTCCTGATTCTTATCCAGTCAAAGGCCTTCTCTGGTTCAGTCAGATCGACCCTAAGATCTCCCTGATTCTTATCCAGTTGAAGCTATTCCAAGACCTTGTCCGGTTCAGTTAAATCGACCCTAAGATTTTCCTGATTCTTATCCAGTCAAAGGACTTCTCTGGTTCAGTCAGATCGACCCTAAGATCTCCCTGATTCTTATCCCAGTAGAAGACATCCAAGATTCTCTCAGCGTTCCTGTTGAGGTAGTAATCGTCCAAGATTCTCTCAGCGTCCCTGTTGAGGTAGTAATCATCCAAGATTCTCTCAACGTTCCTGTTGAGGTAGTAATCGTCCAAGATTCTCTCAGCGTCCCTGTTGAGGTAGTAATCGTCCCAAGATTCTCTCAGCGTCCCTGTTGAGGTAGTAATCGCCCCAAGGTTCTCTCATCGTCCCGTTGAGGCAGTAATCGTCCAAGGTTCTTTCATCGTCCCGTTGAGGTAGTAATCGCCCAAAGGTTCTCTCATCGTCCCGTTGAGGTAGTAATCGCCCAAAGGTTCTCTCATCGTCCCGTTGAGGTAGTAATCGCCCAAAGGTTCTCTCATCGTCCCGTTGAGGTAGTAATCGTCCAAGGTTCTCTCATCGTCCCGTTGAGATAGTAATCGTCCAAGGTTCTCTCATCGTCCCGTTGAGGTAGTAACCGTCCCTGATTCATTCATCACATCATTATCAACAAAAACCTTTTGAAGCTCCAGACTCGATTCCTATATCTCGCCAGGGCACGTCTGAAGAGTTCGAAGATCCGATTCCTGTATCTTGCCAGGGTGTATCTGTTGACGACTAATTCCAGACTCGATTCCTGTATCCTGCCAGGGCACGTCTGAAGAGTTTGAAGATCCGATTCCTGTATCTTGCCAGGGTGTATCTGTTAACGACTAATTCCAGACTCGATTCCTGTATCCTGCCAGGGCACGTCTGAAGAGTTTGAAGATCCGATTCCCGTATCTCGCCAGGGTGTATCTGTTGACGACTATATTCTCTGGACTCGATTCTTGTATCTTGCCAGGGCACGTCTGAAGAGTTTAAAGATTCGATACCTGTATCCAGCCAGGGCACATCTGCATAAAGAGTTTGAAGATCAACTCCTGTAACAGGCCAGGTAATTATTTTCTTTTTCAGGTACGCAAGTTCTCACTAAGGAATCTCTTACGCGATCGACACCTCCAGATGGCATCTATAAGCCCATCCTCCTATTCATCAGTCTGCAAATGGCACCTGTAAGCCCATTCCCGCCATCACGTTGCTGATACTCTACTATGCGAGTGCAAATTTCTGGGCACTCTAGTGTTCAATCATCTTCCACCTTCAGATTACGAAAGGCACGCAAGCCAATCTACATCCTAAGGTTTAAGAAGATTGAACAGGGGCAACTGTTGTGCCCCAAAATTTGCCCTCCCATATTTCTTAAAACATTTCAAGAAAAATTCACAAGTCCAACCCGGCGCGTCATATTCAGGTATTCTTTCGCCAAGATGTCTCTGATAACGTATTCTCAAATTCAGGTTCGGCTCAAGAGTCAATTCTTTAAAGAAGGTACCCGAATGTGCGAGTTTTCTTGAAGAAATATGGTGAAAAAGTGTGCTGAAAGTGCAGTTTTTACGCGCTAAAAAATTCATAACTTGAAGATCGTGACTCGTTTTGAACCCGTTCCGGTGGCCAAAATTCCGTCTTGACATTATCTACATTTTCATTTATCACGGCTGGAAGCCAATTTCGATCATAAGGTCTTCAAAAATGTGGATTTATCAAGTATTTTCGCACAGAAAATTTGTGACAGAAGTTCATTTGCGTCATGTTCAGAAAATCATAACTTGGTCGATTTTCATCGTATCGAGCTGGTTCCGGCGCCAAAATTTCAAAAATTGAGTTGGCTACATTTTCACAGAAGGTATTGAGTTCAAACGGTATTCAAAAGGCCTTTGTTTCTTGCTCAGAGTGCGTGACACGCTGAAAATCCTGAATGCTGAATAATATTTCATCTGGGCCGAAACTTCGAAAATTCATAACTCGGTCAATTTTTATCGGATTGGGCTCATATTTTTACACAAGGTCACTGACTCATAGATCTACAACTTTGCTTCAAAAGTCGAGACCAGATTGTGCTCCGATCAATACCAGTTTTTTATTGAAAAATGTGTCAGAGTCGACACTGGAGCCCAAAATAAGTTTGTCTGAGCTGAAACTTCAAAAATTCATAACTAATTCACCGTTTATCCGATTGAGCCGATTTTCGGACAGGAGTTAGTTCTCGATGTCGGCTACATTTTGTTTTCACATTTCAACTTCAAAAATTGCACTTAAGTCCCTGCGATTTAGCCTGGAAAGTGACGAACTCAAGTGAACATTGGAGGCCCGATTGCACATTCAAAGCCCATTTTCTTTACCCTAATTTCCATTATATAATCACCTTCTTTTCACACAAATCAGAGAGGAGGAAAAGAGAGAAAAAACCTTGCCACAACACTGTTAGAATATCAAATTCTTTCAAGAACCCTAAAACCTTAAAATCCTTATTACAAATCCCTCTCTCACTACAAACAAGCCATCACAGTTACAAACCAACACCTCATTACTTCTTCAGTAAGGATAAGGCTGGCTTGATCTCCATGATCCAAAGGGCATAAAAGCATTCAGGTCACTAATTTTCCAGTAAGGGTAAGATTAATTTGATCTCCATGATCAAAAGGTTATAATCATTCATACATGCCATATTGTGCCTAAACATTAAATTTCTTCATATATTGGCTTTATTTGCATTTTATGATTTTATTTAATGTGTTCGTGAGATTCAACACTGCAGATTTAGACAGGATCCCATGCAGGTTCATTTAGGAACGTTGAGGCCAAAAGCCACATGGCCAAAAGCCACATGGCCAAAAGCCAAAAGCCAAATGGCCAAAAGCCAAAAGCCAAATGGCCAAAAGAACAACTTATGCATGACGAGACAAACATCCTGAGAAGATTAAGGAACGTTGAGGCCAGAACACAAATGACCAACAGCCAGAACACAAATGGCCATGAAACTCAATCCAATGGCCAAAGAATGCAGACCACGGTACTCAGGAGTCAATGAACACGCACGTGATGCCAGAAAGTCAAACAAGGCTTTTTGTCTAATGGGCCAGATTTCTCACAAAAAACCTCCCTTTGGGTCTGAATACCCCCCATGGTTTGCATGTTTTTATTTTTTTATTTGATTTTCCTTTTTATTCTTTTAATTGTTTTCAATTGTTTTCTTTAATTTCATAAATTAATTTTCATAAGATAAAAAATCAGAAACTAAAATATATTTAATTATTATTATTTCACTATTAATTTATTTTGTAAATAAACTTTAATAATTAATTTAGTAAATTAGGTTTTAAAACTTTAATCTTTTTCTCAATAAATTAAAATATGTAGAAATTAGGTTTTTTAACTTTTTATCACTTTTCTTAATAAATAATTTTTTCTTATTATCATTATTATTAATTACTAATTTATTTTGTAAATAAACATGTACATTAAATATTTAGTAAATTAGGTTAAACTTTAATATTTTTCATAAATAATTAAAAACAACTTAGAACTAGGGTTTCATTTAACTTCTAATTTTAATTTTAATTTCTTTATTTCATTAAATACCAAAAAAAAAAACATAAAAAACATTTATTTTCTTAATTAAATAATTAATTAGCTTTTTAATTTCATTTAATTTCTCAAAAGGGTCCAACGCCCTCGAACGTTCCATTTTTTTTATTCTTTTTGCGCATTTATTCTTATTTTCCTTTTTTTTAATATTATGTAACTGCTCAAGCTTTGTAATAGTAATTAGGAATTTATTTATTTTCCGCATTTTTTATTAAAACGGGTCTTTGTTAATTTGGCGATGTATAGACCCGCGCCTTGTAATAGCGTAGGATTTTATTTTCCGCATTTAAATTTCCGCACTCTTAAAACTGCTAAACTTTGTATGAAAGAATGAATGGCCTAAATTAAAAACAATGCGTAGCTCACCAAATGCATGATCAAAGACAAATATTAACATGAAAATAACACACAAATTCACACACCACTCTTAGGGTACGCCTCACCCGTTGCCTTCGAAACGTGGTCGTCGAGTATAGGACGTTTTAGTAAGTCCTTATGTCCATGATCTATGGCATAGGGGTAGCTTCTAAGGTGTCCTACTGTTGCTCTGGTGACCACACTGTCCCTAACAAACGAATTGACCCGAACACCTCCAACGGTGGTGCTACCCACCTCTCAATGATGGGATGGCACTACCTTAAGGACATTTACACAGCCTAATTCCTTAGGGTAGGTAGATGACTCGTAGATACTTGCTCTATTCAAAAACAAATCAAAACTCTTTTCACACCGACACTTTCAAAAAGCTTTCAAAACAATTTTTCAAACACTCTTGAGGACTGATACAAGAGTCATTCTGAAATCTTTAAACGAAACTTTTTCAAACCCACTCACACTTTGAAAAGCAAACATTTTGAAAACACAAATGAGCAAGTATCTAAGAGCCCATGGATAACCATGGATAGAAAGGGTGCTAACACCTTCCCTTTCTATAAATCTACCTCCCGAACCGAGAAACTATCTCATAAGGAATTTTGCTGTGCTTTTGTCCTGTCCATGTTGGAGAAAATAAAAGACGGTGGCGACTCTTGCTTCCGCGACATTTCGCGAACCAGCGTTAAACAGTCAGTTCCAGATCCACCGATCACAGAACTGGCGACTCTGCTGGGGACCTTTATAAAGTGAGGTGTACCTTAGGATAGTTCATAACCGTGTTTTCAATTATATTGACTTGTTTGCTTTAAAATTGTGGGTTGCATGGGAGTTATATAGATCCTAACCCGGATCTGGGGATACCCTGTTTAGGTAGCATAAGCTGTGAGGGACCTGTCCGGCGTAGACCGACACGGGTGAAGCAGTGGCTACGTTGGTGTGGCACCTTGGTCTGTACCGATATCCCTTGTGTCGCAACGAGGAGAATATGGGTCTTCTGAGGAGTCATTAAGCACCAACAGACCTTAGAACCTTAAATGACACAACTTGGCCATTAGAACAGTAGCAGTATGCTACGCCCATTGAGGCTAAACTCTCGTGATGGTTCTGGCTGCAAGAAAAGATTGCGATGCTGGAGTTATGACCGATTGAGGGTAGTCAATGATATTGGGATCCTCTAAGAACTCGGTTACTTTTGATAGGACAGGTATGAACCAACAAACTGAAAGAGGGTAATACTTAGACCCCATGCTGGCCTAAACTCTAAGGGCTTCTCTTGTGTGACTTGTGTGCCTTCCAACTTGACTACTTGCATGCTTGTTATCTGACACTTGAGTTTCTTGCAGGTTTTGTTTATAGTCCTTAATTGGGGCTCATAACAGGGTTTACTGAGTTTCTTGCAGGTTTTGTTTATAGTCCTTAATCGGGACTCATAACAGGGTTTACCTACGTTACCCCATGCATAACATAACATCATACCATCGCATACATCATGCATAAAGACTAATCCATTTCAAGGATCTCAAGGGCTTGTGATACAGGTCTTGATAAACCAACTGTCCAGCAAGGGGCAAAGGGGATTTATTTTCCTCTAGCCAGGTTGAGGATCTGAGTCAGAGGCTATGACCCACTGGATATGGTGAACCTTTGACCCTTTGAAGAAGGACTCTCAATAACATGAAGTTCCTTCAATCAAGCCACCAGATTCAAGCTCTAACAAATTTCTTGTTTACCATGCGAGGTCCTTGAAAACATTGCATGCATATCATACATATCATTGCATTACAGGTACCCTTGTCGCAGGTCACTTACCTTTCTCGCTGTTTATTTCAGCAATGGCTTCCCAACAAGATAACCAGGACCTTCTTGCTCAAGAGACTCGGTTCGGGGAAATCCTCCTGAATCTATCCAAGGGGCAGGAGGAGCTGGGAACACTTCTCATGGAGACTTTGGTCAGAAACAGCGCTGAGGACGAACGGCTGAAACATCTGCAAGCTGAAGTGGATGCAATGAAAGCCCAAATGCTGGGGCAGGTGACTGCCATTCAAGGTTTAGCTCAAAGACAAGAAGAGCTCGGAGTTCTCATCAACCAACTGCTTCAGGGTGACCAACTGGGGCAAACATCTAAGGGTAAAGAGCCAGTCATCATTCAACCATCTTTGAGACAAGGAGATAAGGGGAGAGCTCCTCAAATGGCTCCGGTGTCACAAATTCAGCATCAACCTCACCAGCTTCAGCCGGACAAGCCCAGAAGGCAATTCACCCAGCTCAATATGTCGCTGTTTCAAGCTCTACAATGCCTATTGAGATTGAATCTGATCACATTAAGGGCTCATCCCCGGAACCCCAACACAGCAGCTCCTACCTATCATCCCAATAAAAGGTGTGCCTACCACTCTGCCAGTCCAGGACATGATACAAATGAGTGTTGGGCTCTGAAGAACAAGATCCATGACCTGATTGATGAAGGAGCATTGGAGTTCACACAAGATGGTCAGGCTGAGTTTTTCTACCATCCCTCCAAGGCTCACCCTTTGAAGTAACAAGCCCTGAAGATGAAAAGATTTTTGTTCATTAGGATTTTCAAGTTGTAATTTTCTTTTGATTGTTCAAACATTTATTCATGTTAAACGTTGTTATTTCATTAATGTATCGCATATGTCTGTTTTGAAGCAATATATTCGCATTCGCTATACTCAAACTGCTTTCATTCTTTTTGATGTCAACTCTCAATTAATAACTCTAAGCCTCTTGAGGGAGGATGACGAAAACGATACCGCGATCTTTACAGTATGCTTTTGAACAGACCCCACTGATGAGGTACAGGCATTGTTTCAATTCCTAAACACTGGAGTTATAAGGCAGATAATCCCTCGTTAACCCCTTTGAGCGAAAGAAGTAGGAGTTTTCTTTTCAAAATAAAAACCCTTAATCATAACCTGGGGCAGGGTAGTTCTCTCAGTTGATCCAAGTGCACAGCGAATAGCATCAAAGAAGTCCTTCCGAAACAAAAAAAAAAGACAGTGATGGTTCTGAATAAATCACAAAGACAGGCAGTCATTATCTCAAAGAAAAAATAAAAGCCCATTAAGTCAAAACCTATGAAGGAGACTTACAAAACTGGGGAATCCCGCTGACTGTAATCACAAAAGAAACAGTTCAGGCAAAAATAGGGATAACGAAATCAAAAAAGAAAGAGGTCCTACAAACCCTCGACAAAAACAAAAAATGACTGCCTATCCAGAATAAATCATCAATATCTGAACCATCATTGGAACGTCAGGACAAAGACTTGAACAAGGTCTAACGTACGATCAACTGAGCTTAGGTTTGAAGAACATCATGAAGAGTGGGTGGGTACAAATAAAATTTGAGCCTTTATCCTTTGTTTCTTAAACCGTGAACCAGGCCACGTTATAACCCTTAAAAAGTCCTAGCTGAAGCATGGGTTAGTTCGAAAGCATACTGTTACGAAAGGTATCCTGACTCCTTAAGGCTCGCTGTAAAATAACGAGCTGACATCACGTTTTACAAATTCACTTGTTTTTACTAAAAAAGGGATGCATTCTCAAAAACTTCGAAACAGACATAAGCTTTGCATTTTTGATATAACCTTGTTTGCATATGGCTTTTTGTTTGAACAGCAGAGAAGTTCGCACGATGAATATCTTATGAACAAAAGTCTTCTCCACAAAAGAGTCACCTCAAATGGAAGAAACACTTCCGATCAAGGGGCATGACATGATCATGGTCCATCATCTAGGGCAGTCCAATCAAGATTCGGAGAATCTCTCAAAGGCCAAATAGCCTGGGGCAAATCTCCGCCTGAGTCACTTAGGGCATTCCAACAACGAATTTTGCCTGATCAAATACCTTCTGATGGCATGATAAAACACTTCTAACAGGGGCAACTCCCTACATTCTGAGAGCGTGGATATAGTCGAAAAAATACTATGCATAATCAAAGACCCGCTAGGTTGACACACCTAGGCAAAAATAAGGGCTTCCCGACGAACCAAAAGGGTTCGGGCAAAATGAAGGGATGAAATGAAAAAAATTTGTACACCCGGTAAGTCGAAAACCTGAAAAGGCGGCTTGGGCAAAAATGGGTATCCCGGTGGACTGAAAACCCGAAAGGGCGGTCCAGGCAAAAGTTAGGGATCAAAGCGTACGACTATGTCCCGTCATCTTGTCACCGGCCTGCCAGAAGAAGGTTCGTCCATCAACAACTATCAGCACCTCACAGGTCTTCCTCTCCCACCTCAGGAACAGGGGCAATAATGAGTGGTCTAAGCAATCTAATTATTCTGTCCACCAAGGTACCAAGGTAAGTTCGGCTGAAGAACATAACCAGTATGTCTTAACCCCCCAGAGAGTGAACCAGCAAGTCAATACACTCTCCCTAAGCAGAGCTATACTATCAGTCTTAAGGAAGTTGGGTATCCTCCAGCAGATCTCAACATTCCCCAGCATAATATACAGACATTCTTAACAAGCATCCCCGACAGTCTTGATCTAAGATTGTTCCCCGGCGGTCAAACAGGCATTCAGTGGAGTTACTTCCAGTACATCTCAAAATTTCCCAAGGAGAGTCCAATCGAGTTTTCCCAGGAAAGTTGGAATCCATCTCCCCAAGCAGTAAGCTTATCCCTAGTAGATTCTGGAAGCTTATACCCGCAGAGCACGAACGCGTCCCCCGGCCTTGTTCAAAGGTTATTTCCCTACCAGGATATAACTGGGTTATCCACAGCCAAAAGCCATGGAAAGACCGTCCCCGACGAAGTCTTCCTATTCCCAGCGAAGTCCATTAACACTTCCAACATCAATGGTATCCCCAGTGAAGTTACCATCAACATTCCAGCAGAGTACCTCTCCTCCCACAGAGTACTGTTCCTCAGCAAGATCGCTAGAGTAATTTTCTCCCCGCAGAGTAATCCATTCGCCAAGTTTATCCCCAACGGAGTTATCTTCTCCTATCGGTATTCTTGCAACTATCATCCCCAGCGGAAACAAATATTCTTTCCTTCAAACATCAGCCCAGGATTTAACTTCCCGGCACCCGTCAAGGATTCATCTTCCTAGACAAAAACATACGTTCATAAACATCACATTTCCATACATTATAGCATGTATATACGCATCATATCTTACAATCTCATTTATGTTGAGAACATCATTGCTTGATCCATATCATGCATTGCATATGACTGACCTTTGCCTTTCAGGAAAGATCCAGTTAAGTTCTCAAGCTATATTCCAAGACCTTGTCCGGTTCAGTTAAATCGACCCTAAGATTTTCCTGATTCTTATCCAGTCAAAGGCCTTCTCTGGTTCAGTCAGATCAACCCTAAGATCTCCCTGATTCTTATCCGGTTGAAGATTTCAAGACCTTGTCCGGTTCAGTTAAATCGACCCTAAGATCTCCCTGATTCTTATCCAGTTGAAGCTATTCCAAGACCTTGTCTGGTTTAGTTAAATCGACCCTAAGATTTTCCTGATTCTTATCCAGTCAAAGACCTTCTCTGATTCAGTCAGATCGACCCTAAGATCTCCCTGATTCTTATCCAGTTGAAGATTCCAAGACCTTGTCCGGTTCAGTTAAATCGACCCTAAGATTTTCCTGATTCTTATCCAGTCAAAGGCCTTCTCTGGTTCAGTCAGATCGACCCTAAGATCTCCCTGATTCTTATCCAGTTGAAGCTATTCCAAGACCTTGTCTGGTTCAGTTAAATCGACCCTAAGATTTTCCTGATTCTTATCCAGTCAAAGGCCTTCTCTGGTTCAGTCAGATCGAACCTAAGATCTCCCTGATTCTTATCCCAGTAGAAGACATCCAAGATTCTCTCAGCGTTCCTGTTGAGGTAGTAATCGTCCAAGATTCTCTCAGCGTCCCTGTTGAGGTAGTAATCATCCAAGATTCTCTCAGCGTTCCTGTTGAGGTAGTAATCGTCCAAGATTCTCTCAGCGTCCCTGTTGAGGTAGTAATCGTCCCAAGATTCTCTCAGCGTCCCTGTTGAGGTAGTAATCGCCCCAAGGTTCTCTCATCGTCCCGTTGAGGCAGTAATCGTCCAAGGTTCTTTCATCGTCCCGTTGAGGTAGTAATCGCCCAAAGGTTCTCTCATCGTCCCGTTGAGGTAGTAATCGCCCAAAGGTTCTCTCATCGTCCCGTTGAGGTAGTAATCGCCCAAAGGTTCTCTCATCGTCCCGTTGAGGTAGTAATCGTCCAAGGTTCTCTCATCGTCCCGTTGAGATAGTAATCGTCCAAGGTTCTCTCATCGTCCCGTTGAGGTAGTAACCGTCCCTGATTCATTCATCACATCATTATCAACAAAAACCTTTTGAAGCTCCAGACTCGATTCTTGTATCTCGCCAGGGCACGTCTGAAGAGTTCGAAGATCCGATTCCTGCATCTTGCCAGGGTGTATCTGTTGACGACTAATTCCAGACTCGATTCCTGTATCCTGCCAGGGCACGTTTGAAGAGTTTGAAGATCCGATTCCTGTATCTTGCCAGGGTGTATCTGTTGACGACTAATTCCAGACTCGATTCCTGTATCCTGCCAGGGCACGTCTGAAGAGTTTGAAGATCCGATTCCTGTATCTCGCCAGGGTGTATCTGTTGACGACTATATTCTCCGGACTCGATTCTTGTATCTTGCCAGGGCACGTCTGGAGAGTTTAAAGATTCGATACCTGTATCCAGCCAGGGCACATCTGCATAAAGAGTTTGAAGATCAACTCCTGTAACAGGCCAGGTAATTATTTTCTTTTTCAGGTACGCAAGTTCTCGCTAAGAAATCTCTTACGTGATCGACACCTCCAGATGACATCTATAAGCCCATCCTCCTATTCATCAGTCTCCAAATGGCACCTGTAAGCCCATTCCCGCCATCACGTTGCTGATACTCTACTATCCGAGTGCAAATTTCTGGGCACTCTAGTGTTCAATCATCTTCCACCTTCGGATCACGAAAGGCACGCAAGCCAATCTACATCCTCAGGTTTAAGAAGATTGAACAGGGGCAACTGTTGTACCCCAAAATTTGCCCTCCCATATTTCTCAAAACATTTCAAGAAAAATTCACAAGTCCAACCCGGCGCGTCATATTCAGGTATTCTTTCGCCAAGATGTCTCTGATAACGTATTCTCAAATTCAGGTTCGGCTCAAGAGTCAATTCTTTAAAGAAGGTATCCGAATGTGCGAGTTTTCTTGAAGAAATATGGTGAAAAAGTGTGCTGAAATTGCAATTTTTACGCGCTAAAAAATTCATAACTTGAAGATCGTGACTCGTTTTGAACCCGTTCCGGTGGCCAAAATTCCGTCTTGACATTATCTACATTTTCATCTATCACGGCTGGAAGCCAATTTCGATCATAAGGTCTTCAAAAATGTGGATTTATCGAGTATTTTCGCACAGAAAATTTGTGACAGAAGTTTATTTGCGTCATGTTTAGAAAATCATAACTTGGTCGATTTTCATCGTATCGAGTTGGTTCTGGCGCCAAAATTTCACAAATTGAGTTGGCTACATTTTCACAGAAGGTATTAAGTTCAAACGGTATTCAAAAGGCCTTCGTTTCTTGCTCAGAGTGCGTGACACGCTGAAAATCCTGAATGCTGAATATTATTTCATCTGGGCCGAAACTTCGAAAATTCATAACTCGGTCAATTTTTATCGGATTGGGCTCATATTTTTACACAAGGTCACTGACTCATAGATCTACAACTTTGCTTCAAAAGTCGAGATCGGATTATGCTCCGATCAATACCAGTTTTTTATTGAAAAACGTGTCAGAGTCGACACTGGAGCCCAAAATAAGTTTGTCTGAGCTGAAACTTCAAAAATTCATAACTAATTCACCGTTTATCCGATTGAGCCGATTTTCGGACAGGAGTTAGTTCTCGATGTCGGCTACATTTTGTTTTCACATTTCAACTTCAAAAATTGCACTTAAGTCCCTGCGATTTAGCCTGGAAAGTGACGAACTCAAGTGAACATTGGAGGCCCAATTGCACATTCAAAGCCCATTTTCTTTACCCTAATTTCCATTATATAATCACCTTCTTTTCACACAAATCAGAGAGGAGGAAAAGAGAGAAAAAACCTTGCCACAACACTGTTAGAATATCAAATTCTTTCAAGAACCCTAAAACCTTAAAATCCTTATTACAAATCCCTCTCTCACTACAAACAAGCCATCACAGTTACAAACCAACACCTCATTACTTCTTCAGTAAGGATAAGGCTGGCTTGATCTCCATGATCCAAAGGGCATAAAAGCATTCAGGTCACTAATTTTCCAGTAAGGGTAAGATTAATTTGATCTCCATGATCAAAAGGTTATAATCATTCATACATGCCATATTGTGCCTAAACATTAAATTTCTTCATATATTGACTTTATTTGCATTTTATGATTTTATTTAATGTGTTCGTGAGATTCAACACTGTAGATTTAGACAGGATCCCATGCAGGTTCATTTAGGAACGTTGAGGCCAAAAGCCACATGGCCAAAAGCCAAAAGCCAAATGGCCAAAAGCCAAAAGCCAAAAGCCAAATGCCAAATGGCCAAAAGAACAACTTATGCATGACGAGACAGACATCCTGAGAAGATTAAGGAACGTTGAGGCCAGAACACAAATGACCAATAGCCAGAACACAAATGGCCATGAAACCCAATCCAATGGCCAAAGAATGCAGACCACGGTACTCAGGAGTCAATGAACACGCACGTGATGCCAGAAAGTCAAACAAGGCTTTTTGTCTAATGGGCCAGATTTCTCACAAAAAACCTCCCTTTGGGTCTGAATACCCCCCATGGTTTGCATGTTTTTATTTTTTTATTTGATTTTCCTTTTTATTCTTTTAATTGTTTTCAATTGTTTTCTTTAATTTCATAAATTAATTTTCATAAGATAAAAAATCAGAAACTAAAATATATTTAATTATTATTATTTCACTATTAATTTATTTTGTAAATAAACTTTAATAATTAATTTAGTAAATTAGGTTTTAAAACTTTAATCTTTTTCTCAATAAATTAAAATATGTAGAAATTAGGTTTTTTAACTTTTTATCACTTTTCTTAATAAATAATTTTTTCTTATTATCATTATTATTAATTACTAATTTATTTTGTAAATAAACATGTACATTTAATATTTAGTAAATTAGGTTAAACTTTAATATTTTTCATAAATAATTAAAAACAACTTAGAACTAGGGTTTCATTTAACTTCTAATTTTAATTTTAATTTCTTTATTTCATTAAATACCAAAAAAAAAACATAAAAAACATTTATTTTCTTAATTAAATAATTAATTAGCTTTTTAATTTCATTTAATTTCTCAAAAGGGTCCAACGCCCTCGAACGTTCCATTTTTTTTAATTCTTTTTGCGCATTTATTCTTATTTTCCTTTTTTTTAATATTATGTAACTGCTCAAGCCTTGTAATAGTAATTAGGAATTTATTTATTTTCCACATTTTTTATTAAAACGGGTCTTTGTTAATTTGGTGATGTATAGACCCGCGCCTTGTAATAGCGTAGGATTTTATTTTCCGCATTTAAATTTCCGCACTCTTAAAACTGCTAAACTTTGTATGAAAGAATGAGTGGCCTAAATTAAAAACAATGCGTAGCTCACCAAATGCATGATCAAAGACAAATATTAACATGAAAATAACACACAAATTTACACACCACTCTTAGGGTACGCCTCACCCGTTGCCTTTGAAACGTGGTCGTCGAGTATAGGACGTTTTAGTAAGTCCTTATGTCCATGATCTATGGCATAGGGGTAGCTTCTAAGGTGTCCTACTGTTGCTCTGGTGACCACACTGTCCCTAACAAACGAATTAACCCGAACACCTCCAACGGTGGTGCTACCCACCTCTCAATGATGGGATGGCACTACCTTAAGGATATTTACACAGCCTAATTCCTTAGGGTAGGTAGATGACTCGTAGATACTTGCTCTATTCAAAAACAAATCAAAACTCTTTTCACACCGACACTTTCAAAAAGCTTTCAAAACAATTTTTCAAACACTCTTGAGGACTGATACAAGAGTCATTCTGAAATCTTTAAACGAAACTTTTTCAAACCCACTCACACTTTGAAAAGCAAACATTTTGAAAACACAAATGAGCAAGTATCTAAGAGCCCATGGATAACCATGGATAGAAAGGGTGCTAACACCTTCCCTTTCTATAAATCTACCTCCCGAACCGAGAAACTATCTCATAAGGAATTTTGCTGTGCTTTTGTCCTGTCCATGTTGGAGAAAATAAAAGACGGTGGCGACTCTTGCTTCCGCGACATTTCGCGAACCAGCGTTAAACAGTCAGTTCCAGATCCACCGATCACAAGCCCCATTCATCTTCGGCCGGTAAGGAGAAGAGTTGTGGTGCTGTATCTTGAATTGCTCACAGAGCTCAGTGATCATCTTGTTATTGAGATTGGTACCGTTGTCCGTAATGATCCTTTCCGGGACGCCGTATCGATAGACCAGATTGTGCCGAATGAACCGTGCCACAACATTCTTGGTTATAGTGGCGTAGGAAGCTGCTTCAACCCACTTTGTAAAGTAATCGATCGCCACCAGGATGAAGCAATGCCTGTTAGATGCCGTAGGTTTAATCTCGCCGATCATATCAATGCCCCATATTGCAAAAGGCCAAGGTGCTGTCAAGACATTCAGAGGAACTAGAGGAACATGCACCTTATTTGCGTATATCTGGCACTTATGACATGTCCGAGAATGTTGGTAACAATCAGCTTCCATTGTGGACCAGAAGTATCCTGCCCGAAGGATTTTCTTTGCCATGGTATGTCCACTGGAATGCGTTCCGAAAGTACCTTCATGCAGCTCTGCCATGATTCTTTCTGCTTCAGTCTTATCCACACAACGCAGTAAGGTTGAATCGTGGTTTCGCTTGTACAGAATGCCATTGCTGAGGAAGAATTTCGCTGCGAACCTTCTCAGAAACTTCTTGTCGTTGACAGATGCGCCTTCGGGATATTCTTGAGCTTCCAGATACCTCTTCACCTCGTGATACCAGGGTTTCTCAGTTACTGTCTCAGCCTCAAGATCACAACAATATGCCGGTTTGTCCAGTTTCCAGATGATGATCCGGGGAGCCTCGTTGTCCCATTTGACTTTGAACATGGAAGACATTGTGGCTAACGCGTCCGCTAACTGATTCTCCTCTCTTGGGAAGTGTTTAAAAGTTATCTCTGTGAAATGGGGGATCAATGTCAACACACATTCTTTGTAAGGAATAAGATTCAGATGTTTCGTATCCCACTCGCCTTTGATCTGATTGATCACGAGAGCGGAATCTCCGAAGACACTCAGAAACTTGATCCTTAAGTCAATCGCAGCTTGAAGACCCATGATGCATGCCTCATACTCCGCCATGTTGTTGGTGCAGTTAAAACATAGCCGGGCAGTGAGTGGAGTATGAGTGCCTTGTGGGGATATGATCACAGCGCCGATACCGTTACCCAAAGCGTTGGAGGCTCCATCGAAGTGCATAGACCATCGGGATCCTTCCTCAGGTCCTTCATCCGGTCCAGGTACTTCACAATCAGTCACTATCATGATGCTCTCGTCTGGAAATTCAAAATTCATTGACTGGTAGTCGTCCACTGCCTGGTGTGCCAGATGGTCTGCCAATACACTTCCTTTGATAGCTTTCTGAGTCGTGTACTGGATGTCGTATTCTGTCAAGATCATCTGCCATCTTGCTATTCTCCCAGACAGAGCAGGCTTTTCGAATATGTATTTGATTGGATCCATTTTTGAAATCAACAGAGTAGTGTGAGTCAGCATATACTATCTCAGCCGGCGAGCAGCCCATACCAAAACGCAGCAAGTTTTCTCGAGCAGTGAGTATCGGGTCTCACAGTCGGTAAACTTTTTGCTAAGGTAATAAATGGCGTGTTCTTTTCGGACAGACTCGTCATGCTGCCCCAGCACACACCCCATTGAGTTGTCAAGTACTGCCAAGTATAGTATTAGAGGTCTCCCTTCAACCGGTGGCATAAGAATGGGTGGTTCTTGGAGATACTCTTTGATTCTGTCGAAGGCGGCCTGACATTCATCGTTCCAACGTACTACCTGATCTTTCTTCAGCAGCTTGAAGATTGGTTCACAGGTGGCAGTTAGATGCGAGATGAATCGGGCAATATAATTCAGACGTCCTAGAAACCTCTGACTTCTTTCTCTGTCTTGGGAACTGGCATCTCTTGTATGGCTTTAACCTTGGCAGTGTCCACTTGAATACCTTTGTCGCTCACGACGAAGCCTAGCAACTTTCCAGATCTTACCCCGAAGGTGCACTTGTTTGGGTTCAACCTCAGCTTGTACAACTTCAGACGGTCAAACAGTTTCTGTAGATGGTCAAGGTGTTCCTCCTTATTTTGGGACCTTGCAATCATATCGTCGACATATACTTCTATCTCATGATGGATCATGTCATGAAATAAAGCGATCATAGCACGTTGGTAGGTTGCCCCAACATTTTTCAACCCGAATGGCATGACCTTGTAGCAGAAGGTCCCCCACTGAGTAACAAAGGTAGTCTTCTCCATATCTTCAGGAGCTATCTTGATCTGATTATAACCTGAAAAGCCGTCCATGAAGGAGAACACCTTATGCTGAGAAGTATTGTCAACAAGAACGTCGATGTGAGGCAGAGGGAAATCATCCTTAGGGCTGGCCCTATTCAAATCCCTGTAGTCAACACACATTCTGACCTTACCATCTTTCTTAGGCACCGGAACCACGTTGGCAACCCACTGAGGGTAAGAAGTCACTGCAAGAAAACCGGCGTCAAATTGCTTCATAACCTCTGCCTTGATTTTCTCAGACATCTCTGGACGCATACGGCGGACCTTTTGTTTAACCGGAGGGCAGTCTTCCTTGGTAGGTAAGTGATGGACCACAATGTTAGTATCCAACCCAGGCATGTCTTCGTAGGACCAGGCAAAGATCTCCACATAATCATGCAACATCTGAATCAACCGTTGTTTCACGCTGAGCTCTAGATTGGCACCAATCTTGACTTCCTTTCTGTCTGTCTCAGTACCCAGATTTACTGTTTCCACTGGCTCTTCATGTGGCTGAATGGCCCTCTCTTCCTGAAGTAACAGTCTTGCAAGCTCGCCAGGCACTTCGCAATCATCTTCACCTTCGTCTTCGG
Organism: Vicia faba; assembly: GCA_948472305.1. NCBI lineage: Eukaryota > Viridiplantae > Streptophyta > Magnoliopsida > Fabales > Fabaceae > Vicia > Vicia faba. Next base: position 1,384,978,414 of record OX451739.1, read on the forward strand.
CTAAGTTGATCAGACTTTCGAAGTCATAACTGGCAGTAGCAGAGTCGTTACCAGTGAGATCCAGAGTGGATTGAAACCTGTATAAGTGAGTGTGTGTAAATATAGCTGTTTTGCAATATGTATAAAGAAAGAAAGGGAGCGCAAGATTTGAAATGTGAAAAACGTCCAATGCTTTTATTCATGATATATGAAAGTGACAAACAAAAGCCCTCACAAATAAAACCACGGTGCCCCGGGTAAGACACCGGGCCATAAAGTCTCAAATTATTGTTTATTACAAATCCAAAACAAAGAAGTTCATTACTGGGTGACAAAAGTAATGGGTGTAAAGTCTTTTGCGGTCCAGTTGCTAGGTCCACCATCAGTCGTTGGGTAGATCCAGCTGTCAAACTCGGATTCTTCCTGTGATCGGTGGATCTGGAACTGACTGTTTAACGCTGGTTCGCGAAATGTCGCGGAAGCAAGAGTCGCCACCGTCTTTTATTTTCTCCAACATGGAAAGGACAAAAGCACATAAAAATTCCTTATTGAGATTAGTTCTCGGTTCGGGAGGTAGATTTATAGAAAGGGAAGGTGTTAGCACCCTTTCTATCCATGGTTATCCATGGGCTCTTAGATACTTGCTCATTTGTGTTTTCAAAATTGTTTGTTTTCTTTTCAAGGTGAGTGGGTTTGAAAAAGCTTCTTTGAAAGTTTCAGATCGACTCTTGTATCAGTCCTCAAGAGTGTTTGAAAAGTTGTTTTTGAAAGCTTTTTGCAAAGTGTCGGGTGTGAAAAGTATTTTGTTTGTTTTTGAAAAGACAAGTACCCATGAGTCTACCTACCCTAAGGAATTAGTCTGTGTAAATGTCCTTAAGGTAGTGCCATCCCACCATTGAGAGGTAGGTAGCACCACCGTTGGAGGTGTTCGGGTCAATTCGAGGATTAAGGACAATGTGGTCACCAGAGCAATAGTAGGACACCTTAGAAGCTACCCTCATGCCATGTTCATGGACATGAGGACTTACTAAAACGTCCTCTACTCGACGACCATGTTTCGAGGGGCAAGGCAACAGTGAGGCGTACCCTAAGAGTGGTGTGTGAATTGTGTGTCGTTTTCAGTTATATTTGTCTTGCTCATGCATTGAGTGTTCTACGCTTTGATTTTATTTGAGCATACATTCTTTCATGTGATTATTAGCAGTTAAGGGTGCGGGAATTAAAATGCGGAAAAATAAAGGTCCTACGCTATTACAAGGCGCGGGTCTACAACGCCAAATTAAACCAAGACGCGATTTGAATAAGTAAAAATGCGGAAAAGAAATGTCCTAATTATCTATTACAAAGCTTCAGGGCAAATACATTACATTCATAAAAGAAATAAAAATAAATGCGCGAAAAGAATTAAAAATCGAGGATGCGAGGGCGTTGGACCCTTTAAAGAAAATAAATATTGAAATTAAGAAATTAACTAATGATTAAAATAAAGAAAAGAATTTTATTTTTATGTTTTTTGTATTTATGAAATTAAAGAGAATAAAATTTAAATAACCCTAATTCTAAATTGTTTTTAATTTATTAAAGAAAATTGTTTAAGTTTAACCTAATTTAACCTAATTATTTAACGACAAATTTATTTACAAATTAATTAAGAATTAATAATAATGATGATGAGGTAATTTAATTATTCGGAGAAAAAAGTAAAATGCTACAAAACCTAATTTTTATGTGTTTTAATTTATTTAAGAAAAAAGCATTAAAGTTAAAGACCTAAAATTAAAACTAAATTAATTATTAAATTTATTTACAAAATTATTTATGAATAAAAACTTAAATAAACATATTTTGATTCTTTGACTTTTCTGATTTTTATTTTATTTTTATGTTATAAAAATTAGTTTGTGGAATTAAATAAAACAAAAGAAAAGAAATAATTAAAATAAATAATAGAGAAAGAATAAAAGGAAGAAAATACAAACAGGGGGGTTTCTGGCCCAATTATGGAGGTTAATGAGCAGCAGTTAGGCCCATTGGAATGCAAGGCCTGGTTGACTTCTTTGATTGAGTGGGAAGCGGTTGACTGGCATCCATGGTGGACTGTCCATCTTGGCCTTTGGATTGGAGTTGTTGGGCGCGTGGCAAACAAAGATGTGAAGGCATATGGTACTCCTTTGAGCGTGATAACCAACTGAACATGTTAACATGAAAAATATGCAGAAATATGGGGGACCTGGGAATCGAACCCAGGTCCCAGTGCTTGAAGGACACATCACTCACCAACCAGCCAAACGCGTTTGTTTGTTCATTTAGTGGAACCTGATCAATATGAGAGAGAACAAATGCTATTGGTGTAAAACAAAAATTAAGCGCGAAGATTTGAATCTCCCATTCACGTCCAGACACGCAAGCATCATCTTCTTCTTCCTGCAAAAATGTCAAACAAGTAGCGGGGGTTTTAAACCCCCACTAACCACAATATACAAAAATAGCGATTAGCTCCTGGGCAATGATAAATTGGGCGCTAGGTGATGATTGTGTTCGTATGAAGGTCACGAGTCCAATGATATTGGTCTTATGGTCCAATTTTTCCTTATGTATGAAACCCCAATTTCAAACCTCTGAAACCCTAGGCAGCTTCCATGGTGGATTCGTGTATAGGGCTTAAAAACTCAATCAAAGAATGCCAACAACTTTAGAACAACCATGTTAGTATGAATCAATGCTTAAAACGTATGGAAAAGGTATGCAAATTCAAAAACGAATATGAAAATATTTGGGAACAGGGCAACGTGGTTCTACCAGTTCTTTGTGTATGGAGAGTGGAAAATGATTGAGGCACGTCCAAAAATGTCCCAGCAAGCCTTTGGAATACTTTTTAGGCCTTGAAAGGAGCTCTCTCTGTGTTTTCAGTTTTGAAATTTTTGAGAGAAAATGCAAAGTTGGTTTTTTGTTCTTGGGCGCAGCTTCTTGTTCTTGTGATTAGGGTTGTGTTTCTGCTTATATGTGGAGTGAATTAGGTTCACAAAACAAGTCCAAAATCCATTCAATCAATGTTCTTGAATTTGTGATTTTCATGAATATTTTTCAATCTTTTTCATTCCTTTTTGATGCCAATCATTGCCAATTCTTGCGTTTTTGAGTATGCACGAAATATTGAGGTATGATGAGTGGATATGCTGCACAAAAAGGTTTGGAAAACATGATTTGCTATTTTTGTCATATTTTATTTTAATTAAATGAACTAATAATAATAATAATTCAAATAATTAATAAAAAATGATAAAATAACTCCCTTTAAAGTCAATGGGTCGTGCATAGCCTTTGGGTGATGATTCTTGGAAGAAATTGTGGCCCATTAGCAATTTTGAGGCATTTGAAGCAAAGTTGACTTTTCAAAATTCCAAAAAATTTCCCAACTTCCACAAGGCATATCTTGCTCAATTTTTAAGCTTTGATCATGTTCTTGGACATTTTGGAAAGGTCTTGAAGTCCTCTAACCAATGCCTTTGGTACCATGTAATTTTGATTTACCAACCTCAAGTTATGATCTTTGACTTAAAGTGTCTTTTTGTTGACTTTTGAAAATGACCTATAATGTTGAGATTGATAACTTTTTGTGAGAGCATTTCTTGGACTTGAAGTGTGAATATGAGTTGTAGGAAATGTCATTCTCTTCAACATGAGCTTTGGATGGAATTTTTCTGATAAACCATGTGGAAGTTATGCCTTGGTCAAGTTACAGTTGACTTTTTCAACTGTCCAAATATAGAAACTTTTGCATCTTGAGACTTTTTGAGCCATGCCTTGAGAATCATGATCAAGAATTGATCAAATGATGTTTGTGGCTTCAAAATGAGATGTTGACCAAAAATTTGGACTTTTGACTGTCAAATGACCATTTTGCCCCTACAGTTGACTGTTGAGCAATTAGGATTTTTGACTGTGCAATTTTGTGTTGTGAGTCTTGAAACTTGGCATGAGGATGCTTGACAATGTTTATGGGCATGTGGGACTTGTTTGGACCCTTGGAAACTTCAATTTCTTTGCCAGAACCAAAACCCTAATTTTTGACTGTTAGGAGACCCATTGGACTGTGCAACCCTTGAGAGATTTTGAAGCATGCTCTTAGCAAATCTTGGAGAATATGGGAGGGCAAATTTTGGGGTACAACAGTTTCCCCTGTTCAATCTTCTTAGACCTGAGGATGTAGATTGGCTGGCGTGCCTTTCGTAATCCGAAGGTGGAAGATGATTGAACACTAGAGTGCCCAGAAATTTGCGCTCACATAGTAGTGTGATGATGGGAATGGGCTTACAGATGCCATTTGGAGATTGATGGATAGGAAAATGGGCTTACAGATGCCATGTTGAAAGGTGATGAATAGGTGGATGGGCTTGTAGATGCCATCTGGGTGTCGATCGCGTAAGAGATTCCTTAGCGAGAACTTGCGTACCTGAAAAAGAAAATGATTACCTGGCCTGTTACAGGAGCTGGTCTTCAGACTCTTTATATGGACGCACCCTGGTTGGTTACAGGAATCAGGTCTGGAGCTTCAAACGGTAATGAATGAATCAGGGATGGTTACTACCTCAACGGGACGATGAGAGAACCTGGGGCAATTACTACCTCAACAGTAACGATGAGAGAACCTGGGGAGATTACCACCTCAAAAGTAATGATGAGAGAATCTTGGATGTCTTCTACTGAGTCTTCATCAGGAAAATCTTTAGGAATCGATTTAACTGGACTAGAGAAGGCCTTTGACTGGATCGGCATCAGAAAAATCTTTAGGAGTCGATTTAACTGAACCAGGCAAGGTCTTGAAATAACTTCAACTGGATAAGAATCAGGGAGATCTTAGGGTCGATATGATTGAACCAGAGAAGGCCTTTGACTGGATAAGAATCAGAAAAATATTTAGGAGTCGATTTAACTGAACTGGACAAGGTCTTGAAATAACTTCAACTGGATAAGAATCAGGGAGATCTTAGGGTCGATCTGATTGAACCAGAGAAAGCCTTTGACTGGATAAGAATCAGAAAAATCTTTAGGAGTCGATTTAACTGAAACAGACAAGGTCTTGAAATCACTTCAACTGGATAAGAATCAGGGAGATCTTAGGGTTGATCTGACTGAACCAGAGAAGGCCTTTGACTGGATAAGAATCAGAAAAATCTTTAGGAATCGATTTAACTGAACCAGACAAGGTCTTGAAATCACTTCAACTGGATAAGAATCATAAAAATCTTTAGGAATCAATTTAACTGAACCAGAGGAGGTCTTGGACATAGCTGAGAACTTAACTGGATCTTTCCTGAAAGGTAAAGGTCAGTCATATGCAGTGCATGATATGGATCGAGCAATGATGTTCTCAACATAAATGAGATTGTAATATATGATGCGTATATGCATGCTATAATGTGTGGAGATGCAATGTTTATGAATGTATGTTTTTCGTCTAGGAAAGTAAATCCTTGACGGGTGCCGGGAAGTCGCATCCTGGGCTGATGTTGGAGAATAGTGCTTTGTTGTTTTCGCTGGGGATGATAGTTGCAAGAATACCGGCAGGAGAAGATAACTCCGTTGGGGAATAAACTTGGCGAATGGATTATTCTGCGGGGAGAAAATTACTCTAGATACCTTGCTGGGGAACAGTACTCTGTGGGAAAGAGGTACTTTGTTGAGATGTTGATGGTAACCTCGCTGGGGATACCGTTGTTATGTTGGAAGTTTTAATAGACTCCGCTGGGGATAAGAAGACTTCGCCGAGGACAATCTTTCCATGGCTTTTGGCTGAGGATAACCCAGTTATATCCTGGTAGGGAAATAACCTTTAAATAAAGCCGGGGGACGCGTTTGTGTAGGGGGGAAGCTTCCAGAATCTACTAGGGATGAGCTTCCTGCTGGGGAGATAGATTCAAACTTTCCTGGGGAAATCTTGATTGGACTCTCCTGGGGAAATTTTTGAGATACATTGGGGTAGTGGCTCCGCTGAATGTCTGGTATACCGCTGGGGAACAATCTTAGATCAAGATTGTCGGGGATGCTTGTTAAGAATGTCTGTATACTTTGCTGAGGAATGTTGAGATCTGCTGGAGGATACCCAACTTCCTTAAGGCTGATTGTATAACTTTGCTTGGGGAGAGTGCATCGACTTGCTGGCTCACTCTCTGGGGAGTTAAGACATACTGGTTATGTTCTTCAGCCGAACTTACCTTGGTACCTTGGTGGACAGAGCAATTAGATCGCTTAGACAACTCTTTATTGCCCCTGTTTCTAATGTTACCTGTAATTAATCCTTTGTTTTGTATGCAAATATTTATGAGTTAGCAATTAGTGTCAAATGCATATATCACAAATTGAACCTTGGACGTTCTTCGCAAAACAAAACAGAAAAAGGAAAAAACAAAAGGCAATTTGTAGCTGAAAAGTGAATTTATATTGATTTTTGAATTGCCTGTAAATAGGCGTTTTATGTACAAGAGGCTGACGTCCTAGTAAGAGAACACCGCCGAACAACAAAATTTATACAAATTTGTACAAAGGAAAATAAAACAACTGTGTGAAAAGAATAATCCCACTGGGTTCCAACTCTGCTATCGCCTTTATATCTTCGAGCGTCTCATCACTTGATGACCTAGCTGAAGATGAAGCTGATTGATCGATGCCGTCTGAACTTGATGTTGATACCGGATTCTAGATGCAAAGTGATCCAACGAGACATAGTATTACGCTTCATCCCTAACTTTTGCCTGGACCGCCCTTTCGGGTTTTCGGTCCACCGGGATACCCATTTTTGCCCAAGCCGCCTTTTCAGGTTTTCGACTTGCCGGGTGTACAGTTTTTTTTCATTTCATCCCTTCATTTTGCCCGAACCCTTTTGGTTCGCTGGGAAGCCCTGATTTTTGCCTAGGTATGTCAACCTAGCGGGTCTTTATTATGCGTAGTATCTTTTAACTATGTCTGCATTGGCGGGGTGAGGAAGGTCGTCACCATCCATGGTAGTTAGAATCATGGCTCCTCCCGAGAACACATGCTTAACCACAAATGGCCCTTCGTACGTAGGGGTCCATTTGCCCCTTGGATCACTCTGAGGAAGGATGATACGCTTGATTACCAGATCCCCAACTTGATACTCTTGTGGTCTGACCTTTTTGTTAAATGCCCTGATCATCCGTTTTTGGTACGTCTGACCATGACAAATAGCAGCAAGTCTCTTTTCGTCAATTAAGTTTAACTGATCAAGTCGTGTCTGGATCCAATCATCTTCGCTCAGATCTGCATCCTTCATTATTCGGAGAGAGGGTATTTGCACTTCGATCGGTAAGACTGCCTCCATACCGTAGACCAAGGAGAAAGGAGTTGCCCCGGTTGACGTCCTTGCTGAGGTACGGTACCCATGTAGAGCGAACGGTAACATTTCGTGCCAATATTATAAGTCACTGTCATCTTCTGCACAATTTTCTTAATGTTCTTATTTGCTGCTTCTACAGCCCCATTCATCTTCGGCCGGTAAGGAGAAGAGTTGTGGTGCTGTATCTTAAATTGCTCGCAGAGCTCAGTGATCATCTTGTTATTGAGATTGGTACCATTGTCCGTAATGATCCTTTCAGGGACGCCGTATCGACAGATCAGGTTATGCCGAATGAACCGTGCCACGACGTTCTTGGTTACCGTAGCGTAGGAAGCTGCTTCAACCCACTTTGTAAAGTAATCGATCGCTACTAGGATGAAGCGATGCCCATTGGACGCTGTAGGTTTAATCTCGCCGATCATATCTATGCCCCACATTGCAAATGGCCAAGGTGCAGTCAGAACATTTAGAGGAGCTGGAGGAACATGCACATTGTCTGCATAAATCTGGCATTTATGACACGTCCGAGAATGTTGGTAACAGTCGGCTTCCATTGTGGACCAAAAATACCCTGCCCGAAGGATTTTCTTTGCCATAGTGTGTCCACTGGAATGTGTTCCGAAGGTACCTTCATGTAGTTCTGCCATGATCCTTTCTGCTTCAGTCTTATCCACACAACGCAGTAAGGTCGAATCATGGTTTCCCTTATACAGGATGCCGTTGCTAAGGAAGAACTTCGCTGCGAACCTTCTCAGAAACTTTTTATCATTGACAGATGCACCTTCAGGATACTCCTGAGCTTCCAAATATCTCTTCACCTCATGGTACCAAGGCTTCTCAGTCACCAATTCAGTCTCAAGATCACAACAGTATGCCGGTTCGTCCAGTTTCCAAATGATGATCCGGGGAGCCTCATTGTCCCATTTGACTTTGAACATGGAAGACATCGTAGCTAACGCGTCCGCCAACTGATTCTCCTCTCTTGGGAAATGTTCAAAGGTTATCTCTGTGAAGTGGGGGATCAATGTCAACACACATTCTTTGTAAGGAATAAGATTCGGATGTTTCGTATCCCACTCCCCTTTGATCTGATTGATCACGAGAGCGGAATCTCCGAAGACACTCAGAAACTTGATCCTTAAGTCAATCGCAGCTTGGAGACCCATGATGCATGCTTCATACTCCGCCATGTTGTTAGTGCAGTTGAAACATAGCCGAGAAGTAAGTGGAGTATGAGTGCCTTGAGGGGATATGATCACTGCGCCGATACCGTTACCCAAAGCGTTGGAGGCTCCGTCAAAGTGCATAGACCATCGGGATCCTTCCTCAGGTCCTTCATCCGGTCCAGGTACTTCACAATCAGTCACTATCATGATACTCTCGTCTGGAAACTCGAAGTTCATTGACTGATAGTCGTCTACTGCCTGATGTGCCAAGTGGTCTGCCAATACACTTCCCTTTATAGCTTTCTGGGTCGTGTACTGGATGTCGTATTCCGTCAAGATCATTTGCCATCTTGCTATTCTCCCAGACAGAGCAGGCTTTTCAAATATGTACTTTATAGGATCCATGTTTGAAATCAACAAGGTAGTGTGAGTCAGCATATACTGCCTCAGCCGGCGAGCAGCCCATACCAAAGCGCAGCAAGTTTTCTCAAGCAGTGAGTATCGGGTCTCACAGTCGGTAAACGTTTTGCTAAGGTAATAGATGGCATGCTATTTTCGGCCAGACTCGTCATGCTGCCCCAACACACACCCCATTGAGTTGTCAAGTACTGTCAGGTATAGTATCAGAGGTCTCCCTTTAACCGGTGGCATAAGAATGGGTGGTTCTTGGAGATACTCTTTGATTCTGTCAAAAGCGGTCTGACATTCATCGTTCCAACGTACTACCTGATCTTTCTTCAGCAGGTTGAAGATTGGCTCACAAGTAGCAGTTAGGTGTGAGATGAATCGAGCAATGTAATTCAGGCGTCCTAAAAAGCCTCTGACTTCTTTCTCTGTCTTAGGAACTGACATCTCTTGAATGGCTTTAACCTTGGCAGGGTCCACTTGAATACCCTTATCACTTACAACGAAGCCTAGCAACTTTCCAGATCTAACCCCGAAGGTGCACTTGTTCGGGTTCAACCTCAGCTTGTACAATTTCAGACGGTCAAACAACTTCTGCAGATGGTCAAGGTGTTCTTCCTCAGTTTGGGACCTTGCAATCATATCGTCGACATATACTTCTATCTCATGATGGATCATGTCATGAAATAAAGCAACCATGGCACGTTGGTAGGTTGCCCCAACATTCTTCAACCCGAATGGCATGACCTTGTAGCAGAAGATGCCCCACTGAGTGACAAAGGTAGTCTTCTCCATGTCTTCAAGAGCCATCTTGATCTGATTATACCCTGAGAAACCATCCATGAAGGAAAACACCTTATGCTGAGCAGTATTATCAACAAGGACATCAATGTGAGGTAGAGGGAAGTCATCTTTGGGGCTGGCCCTATTCAGATCCCTGTAGTCAACACACATTCTGACCTTTCCATCTTTATTTGGTACCGGCACCACATTAGCAACCCATTGAGGGTAAGAAGTCACTGCAAGAAACCCGACATCAAACTGTTTCATAAGCTCGGCTTTGATCTTCTCAGACATCTCTGGACGCATACGGCGGACCTTTTGCTTAACCGGAGGGCAGTCTTCCTTGGTAGGCAAATGATGGACCACGATGTCGGTATCCAACCCGGGCATGTCTTCGTAGGACCAGGCAAAGATCTCCACATAATCATGTAACATCTGAGTCAACCGTTTCTTCACGCTGAGCTCTAGGTTGGCTCCAATCTTGACTTCCTTCCTATCTGTATCAGTACCCAGATTTATCGTTTCCACTGGCTCTTCATGTGGTTGAATTGCCCTCTCTTCCTGGAGTAACAGTCTTGCAAGCTCGCCAGGCACTTCGCAATCATCTTCACCTTCGTCTTCGGCTAAGTTGATCGGATTTTCGAAGTCATAACTGGCAGTAGCAGAGTCGTTACCAGTGAGATCCAGAGTGGATTGAAACCTGTATGAGTGAGTGTGTGTAAATACAACTGTTTTGCAATATATAAAGAAAGGAAAGAAAGAAAAGGAGCATAAGATTTGAAGTGCGAGAAAACGTCCAAGGTCTTTATTCATGATATATGAAATGACAATTAATATGCCCTCACAAATGAAGCCACGGTGCCCCGGGTAAGACACCGGGCCATAGAGTTTTAATTCATTGTTTATTACAAATAACAAAAACATAGGAATTCATTACTGCGTAACAAAAGTAACAGGAGTATGATCTTTGGCAGTCCAATTGTTCAATCCACCGTCAGTCGTCAGGTAGATCCAGCTATCGAACTCTGATTCTTCCACTTCATCTTCATCCCCAACAGCATTCACTCCTGGATTGGTGATGAGCACAGGAGGTCTTCTGGTTCTAGCTTTGCGCATAACCCTCTGAGCCTCTGCAGTAAAACCCAGTCCAAACTTGTCAGTTTTAGGTGTAAAATCAGGGAGCCTGCCCCAGTTCGCACATTCACCTTTCTTGATCACAACCCGGGCGTCCTTCAAGGAAGCCATCTTCAAAGGAAAATCCTCTTCAACCACTGTTTCTGCTGCTGCCAATATTGGAGGTACCTCTTCAAAATGTTGAAAGGGGGTTTCAATAAACTCCCCATCCATCTCAATATACCGGAAGGAATTCAGATGACTCACCATATATTCCTCCTCTCCCAGCACGGTGACAATCTTCCCTCTGACAGGGTACTTGAGCTTCTGGTGTAGGGTAGAGGTCACTGCCCCAGCTTTGTGAATCCAAGGTCGACCCAGTAAACAAGAATAAGATAGACGGATATCCATCACATAGAAAGTTGAGTCGAATACTTGAGAACCCACACGAATAGGAATGTCTACCTCTCCATGAACCATCCTTTTAGAACCGTCAAAGGCTCTAACAATGATGTTGCTAGGTTTCAGCTCCAGGCCCTCACAATCCAACCGGTCTAAGGCCTTTTTAGGTAGCACATTCAGGGAAGAACCGGTGTCCACCAACACGTGCGCAAGAGTAGTGCCCCTGCATTCTATAGAGACATGCATGGCATCATTGTGGTTCTTTCCCTTAGCAGTAAGGTCAGCATCCGAGAAACCCAAACCATTGTCAGCTGTCAAATTGGCTACGCAATCAGTAAACTGGTCTGCAGATGTCTCCTGTGGCACATGGGCCGTCTTTAGAAATAAAATCAGGGCCTTAGCATGGGCCTCTGAGCACAGCAACAAGGAGAGCATAGAGATCTTGGAGGGGGTATTGCCCAGCTGTTCAACAACATTAAAATTGCTCTTCTTGATTATCTTCAGGATTTCCTCCATCTCTTGTTGGGAGGCTTCAACATTCACAGATTTTGGTGCCTCCATCCGGGCAGGCTCATCTTCAATCCCTTTGCCCCGAGCATTAGATGACTCGGCAACAGGGGAAACAACTTGATCAGAAGTGGAAACAGGTGCACTTGCAGGTGTTATAATGATAGATCTTCGAATAGTTGGTGGCGCAATGTCAGGCGAGAAGAGCCTGCCACTACGGGTAACTTTGGCTGGACCAGTGATATTGCTGATGCTGGTGCCAGTGTTGAACTCTTGCTTTATACCATGTACATATACATCTGCCCCATAGTGCCATGGGACAACCTTATCAGATTCATAGGGGAGGGGCCCCGGAACAGTAATAACAATGGGTGCGACAGTCATGATTTTAACTGGCTTCCTCGGGGGAGCCTTGATTGGATTGTTAAAAATTGTAACAACAGATACATCTTCCACAGGAACAAACGGAATAGCGGTCTTTTTGAACAGAATCTCTTTGCTGTCCATCAGGCTTTGGATGCCTAACTTCAGCAAAGGATAACCAGTAGGGGTAACAGCACACAACAGGCAACCCTTGCTGCAACCCGGAAATAAACCGGCCAGCAGTAGGTTCCTCTTAACAGTCATCATTGGGGTAGCTACATCGTTCACAGAAACGGCATATAAGTCTTCATCAACAGCATTTACTCCATGCTGGGGCATAGGAGCAGTCACCACATTTGGCCTCTCAGGCGCCTCAAATTGTATCTCCTTCGCATCAATAAGGTCCTGCACCTTATTCCTTAAGGCCCAACAGTCATCAGTAGAATGCCCCGGGCTATCGGAGTGATAAGCACAGCGGGCATTTGGATTATACTTCGGAGAGGCAGTATTCACAACCTTCGGGGCCTCTCTGATAGTCACCAAGTTGGTGGATAGCAACTGTGGCAAGATCTGTGATAAGGTCATACTCAGCCGGGTAAACTCTCTTCTGGGTCTCTCAGCCCTTTGTGGATTTGTTTGCCGAGGAGCGGCAGCGGGCTTAGCAATCACCACCGCGTTGACAGATTGGCGGCGCTCTGGTTTATCATGTCTTCTAGGCCCATACACAGCACTGGCCTCCTTCTTAAAGGGTTTCTTCTCAGAACTTGAAGATGCACCCTTCTGAATTTTACCGGACTTCATTCCAGCCTCTATCCTCTCCCCAGTCAGAATAAGGTCAGTGAACCCTGCAGATGAATTGCCAATAAGATGATTAAAAAACGGCCCGGAGAGGGTCCCCAAGAACATATCTACCAATTCACGGTCAGTTAACGGAGGCTGCACTCTGCCAGCCAGATCCCTCCACTTCTGTGCATACTCCTTAAAACCTTCACTTGATCCTAGCGACATACCCTGGAGTTGGGTACGTGTAGGAGCAAGGTCGGCATTATATTGATACTGCTTGTAAAAAGCAGTAGCCAACTCCTCCCAGTTACGAACTTTGGTTCCATCCAGCTGATAGAACCATTCGAGATGAGTCCCTGAAAGACTCTCCTGGAAGAAGTGGATCCACAAGTTCTTGTCCACTGTGTACGGTTGAATCTTCCGCACATAAGATCTGAGGTGTAGCTTAGGGCAAGACGCCCCGTCATACTTGGTAAAAGATGGTGCCTTAAACTTGTGAGGAATGATCACACCAGTAGATAAGCCCAAGTCTCCGAAATCCAGCCCAGGCACTTGTTGGATCTCCATGGCATTCAGTCTGTCTTCCAACTGCTTGTACCGGTCTTCAGCCGGAGGATACTGTTCCTCATTAAAGTCAGTCTCGTTGTCAGAGACTACCGGACTTGGAGCCTTTCCCCCCTGGGGACTGTCTTTGCCTACAGAAGAACCAGCTTCCTCATTCTGTAGAGTATTACCAAACCTCCGACCCGAGTTGAAAAGAACAGTTCTCTTCTTCTTCTTCTCCTTCTTCAGGAGCAAAGCCTTCAGCTCTTCTTGGCCCTGAGCCAAACCCATGATCAGCTCTTGAAATTGCGCATTTTGCGCCTGAAGGGCCTTGATAGACATCTCGGTTGATGATTCAGGGTTCATGATGCTGAAATAAACATCGAAGAACAGTAAGCAACCTGAAAAGAAGAATACCTGCTATACACATGATGAATGATATGTGTTTATGCAATGCATTCAAGGGTTCGAAAGTTCAAATTTGTTGTAGACAAAAAGGAACACCCATTATCATTAAGGAAATAATTGTTCAGTACATCAAAGCCTCATGGGCACATATTACAAAGCAAATCAATCCCAAAAGACACTACGCATCCTCTTTGGAGCTATGTAGGTGTTGAGATTCCTCTCCTCGTGCAATAGGCGGGTGAGCTCCAAGACCTTCTTTTCACTAGCATGTAGACTGGTCTCAAGAGAATTCCGTTCTTCCTTAAGCTGGATCCAGCTCTTTTGCATCTCTTCCCAGGATGTGGGCATGTCAGGATGTTGAATGGTGTAGGACACCTCTCCCTCCAAGACTGGCTCTTTGATCACAGGGAGCACATGAGGATAAGGAATTACTAACTTCTGGGAGCGGGCTCGTACCCACTTGAGATAAGGTTCCAATGGGATGGAATTCCTGTGCCCCAGGGTCTTGCTGTCTATCCTACTTGGCATCCTCTAAGCTCTGATAAATCTCTGGCGAAGTCCTTGTGCATCGTTGTCGAAATCAAAAACTATGTCAGGAATTAACATGTCATGAGGGCCATCCCTCCAAGCATAACCAAACTATCTCCAAGCCAGGCACGGGTTGTAAGTAATACCTCCTCTGATTCCAAGTAAAGGAACATTAGGGTACTCCCCGCAACGATCAATGATAGTGACATCCTCTCTGGACCGAGAACACCAATGTATGTCAGCATGCGTAAGAGTCATCAATCGTTGTGACCATCTCAAACCCCGCTCATTCTTCAAAACTGATTGCGGAAGGTGCGAAATAAACCACCTTCCCAGGAGAGGAGTACAACACATAAGAACACCTCTTTTTCTCATGGTTCGAGTGTAACATGAGTGAAGGATGTCCCCCAGCAACGTAGGTATAGGATTCTTGGACATGAAGATCTGGACAGCACTGATATCTATAAGCTGATATGGGTTAGGGAACAACACCAAACCATAGACAAGGAGGGCCACAACTTCTTCAAAAGCTTGTAGGTCAAGGGAGTTCCAACATTCTTGGGCCTTCTCAAACAGAAACCTGGCTAAGAACCCTTTGATACCACTTCTAACTTCCCAATGTCCCTTGAGGTCAGATGGTTGTAGGTGTAAGGCTTTAGCAATCTCCTCAAGCTTGGGTTCCTTTTCCGTACCGTTGTAGGGTAGTTGATCAAGGATAGGGATCTTCAGAAGCCGGGAGAACTCTTCTAATGTAGGCACCAGTTGATAATCCAGGAAAGTGAAACAGTGGTGCAGAGGGTCAAAGAACTGGAACAAGACCTTTATCATATCTTCCTCAATGTTGGTGTTGACCAAGCTGATGAGTCTTCCATGTCTTTCACTGAATGAAGAGCTCTCGGGAATCCTAGATATGAGCTCCTTAAGCTGAGGAGGGATCCTTACAAGGCTGATCTGAATTGTCTTTCTGCGAACAATTTCCATGTCCTACAAAACAAGAACAAAGATGAAGATTCGAACCCCTGAAATGGTTAGTCAATGCATATGATGCTGGATGATGTCATGATGCTATGATTAAACACACCACAAATATTTACAAAGGCAAACATGATAAGGCACACAAGTCACACAAGACAAGCCCTTAGAGTTTAGGCCAGCATGGGGTCCGGGTATTACCCTCTTGAAGTTGGTGGGCTCAACCTGTCCTATTAGAAGTAACCGGGTTCTAAGGGTCCCAATATCACCGGATTGCTTTCATTGTTCATCGTTTCGATTTAGCCACTGAACTGGCGACCGAAATATTCCAGGAAAGCAACCCTCAATTGGGTGTAGTATCGAGTATCAACCAACCTCGGACTGCACCAAAGTCAGTTATCTCACTACCCTAAAGAGGCCAAGATAGTTCAATTAAGGTTCCTAAGGTCAGTTGATGCTTCACGACACCACATGGAGGCCCCGTACTCTCCTTGACTGAACTCAAGGGTTACCGGTACACACCAAAGTGCCACATCAACGTAGCAGACTACTTCAACCATGTCGGTATACCCCGCACAGTTCCCTCACAGTCTTGTTGCTACTTTCTAAGAAGGTATCCCCAGATCCGGGTTAGGATCTATAGAACTCCCAAGACAGTCCCACAATTTAAAGCAAACAAGTCAAAGCAATTGAAAACACAGTTATGAACTATCCTAAGGTACACCTCACTTTATAAGATGTCCCCAGCAGAGTCGCCAGTTCTGTGATCGGTGGATCTGGAACTGACTGTTTAACGCTGGTTCGCGAAATGTCGCGGAAGCAAGAGTCGCCACCATCTTTTATTTTCTCCAACATGGAAAGGACAAAAGCACAGAAAAATTCCTTATTGAGATTAGTTCTCGGTTCGGGAGGTAGATTTATAGAAAGGGAAGGTGTTAGAACCCTTTCTATCCATGGTTATCCATGGGCTCTTAGATACTTGCTCATTTGTGTTTTCAAAATTGTTTGTTTGCTTTTCAAGGTGAGTGGGTTTGAAAAAGTTTCTTTGAAAGTTTCAGATCGACTCTTGTATCAGTCCTCAAGAGTGCTTGAAAAGTTGTTTTTGAAAGCTTTTTGCAAAGTGTCGGGTGTGAAAAGTATTTTGTTTGTTTTTGAAAAGAGCAAGTACCCATGAGTCTACCTACCCTAAGGAATTAGTCTGTGTAAATGTCCTTAAGGTAGTGCCATCCCACCATTGAGAGGTAGGTAGCACCACCGTTGGAGGTGTTCGGGTCAATTCGAGGATTAAGGACAGCGTGGTCACCAGAGTAATAGTAGGACACCTTAGAAGCTACCCTCATGCCATGTTCATGGACATGAGGACTTACTAAAACGTCCTCTACTCGACGACCACGTTTCGAGGGGCAAGGCAACAGTGAGGCGTACCCTAAGAGTGGTGTGTGAATTGTGTGTCGTTTTCAGTTATATTTGTCTTGATCATGCATTGAGTGTTCTACGCTTTGATTTTATTTGAGCATACATTCTTTCATGTGATTATTAGCAGTTAAGGGTGCGGGAATTAAAATGCGGAAAAATAAAGGTCCTACGCTATTACAAGGCGCGGGTCTACAACGCCAAATTAAACCAAGACCCGATTTGAATAAGTAAAAATGCGGAAAAGAAATGTCCTAATTATCTATTACAAAGCTTCGGGGAAAATACATTACATTCATAAAAGAAATAAAAATAAATGCGCGAAAAGAAATAAAAATCGAGGATGCGAGGGCGTTGGACCCTTTAAAGAAAATAAATATTGAAATTAAGAAATTAACTAATGATTAAAATAAAGAAAAGAATTTTATTATTATTTTTTTTGTATTTATGAAATTAAAGAGAATTAAATTTAAATAACCCTAATTCTAAACTGTTTTTAATTTATTAAAGAAAATTGTTTAAGTTTAACCTAATTTAACCTAATTATTTAACGACAAGTTTATTTACAAATTAATTAAGAATTAATAATAATGATGATGAGGTAATTTAATTATTCGGAGAAAAAAGTAAAATGCTACAAAACCTAATTTTTATGTGTTTTAATTTATTTAAGAAAAAAGCATTAAAGTTAAAGACCTAAAATTAAAACTAAATTAATTATTAAATTTATTTACAAAATTATTTATGAATAAAAACTTAAATAAACATATTTTGATTCTTTGACTTTTCTGATTTTTTTTATTTTTATGTTATAAAAATTAGTTTGTGGAATTAAATAAAACAAAAGAAAAGAAATAATTAAAATAAATAATAGAGAAAGAATAAAAGGAAGAAAATACAAACAGGGGGGTTTCTGGCCCAATTATGGAGGTTAATGTGCAGCAGTTAGGCCCATTGGAATGCAAGGCCTGGTTGACTTCTTTGATTGAGTGGGAAGCGGTTGACTAGCATCCATGGTGGACTGTCCATCTTGGCCTTTGGATTGGAGTTGTTGGGCGCGTGGCAAACAAAGATGTGAAGGCATATGGTACTCCTTTGAGCGTGATAACCACCTGAACATGTTAACATGAAAAATATGCAGAAATATGGGGGACCTGGGAATCGAACCCAGGTCCCAGTGCTTGAAGGACACATCACTCACCAACCAGCCAAACGCGTTTGTTTGTTCATTTAGTGGAACCTGATCAATATGAGAGAGAACAAATGCTATTGGTGTAAAACAAAAATTAAGCGCGGAGATTTGAATCTCCCATTCACGTCCAGACACGCAAGCATCATCTTCTTCTTCCTACAAAAATGTCAAACAAGTAGCGGGGGTTTTAAACCCCCACTAACCACAATATACAAAAATAGCGATTAGCTCCTGGGCAATGATAAATTGGGCGCGAGGTGATGATTGTGTTCGTATGAAGGTCACGAGTCCAATGGTATTGGTCTTATGGTCCAATTTTTCCTTATGTATGAAACCCCAATTTCAAACCTCTGAAACCCTAGGCAGCTTCCATGGTGGATTCGTGTATAGGGCTTAAAAACTCAATCAAAGAATGCCAACAGCTTTAGAACAACCATGTTAGTATGAATCAATGCTTAAAACGTATGGAAAAGGTATGCAAATTCAAAAACGAATATGAAAATATTTGGGAACAGGGCAACGTGGTTCTACCAGTTCTTTGTGTATGGAGAGTGGAAAATGATTGAGGCACGTCCAAAAATGTCCCAGCAAGCCTTTGGAATACTTTTTAGGCCTTGAAAGGAGCTTTCTCTGTGTTTTCAGTTTTGAAATTTTTGAGAGAAAATGCAAAGTTGGTTTTTTGTTCTTGGGCGCAGCTTCTTGTTCTTGTGATTAGGGTTGTGTTTCTGCTTATATGTGGAGTGAATTAGGTTCACAAAACAAGTCCAAAATCCATTCAATCAATGTTCTTGAATTTGTGATTTTCATGAATCTTTTTCCATCTTTTTCATTCCTTTTTGATGCCAATCATTGCCAATTCTTGCCTTTTTGAGTATGCACGAAATATTGAGGTCATGATGAGTGGATATGCTGCACAAAAAGGTTTGGAAAACATGATTTGCTATTTTTGTCATATTTTATTTTAATTAAATGAACTAATAATAATAATAATTCAAATAATTAATAAAAAATGATAAAATAACTCCCTTTAAAGTCAATGGGTCGTGCATAGCCTTTGGGTGATGATTCTTGGAAGAAATTGTGGCCCATTAGCAATTTTGAGGCATTTGAAGCAAAGTTGACTTTTCAAAATTCCCAAAAATTTCCCAACTTCCACAAGGCATATCTTGCTCAATTTTTAAGCTTTGATCATGTTCTTGGACATTTTGGAAAGGTCTTGAAGTCCTCTAACCAATGCCTTTGGTCCCATGTCATTTTGATTTACCAACTTCAAGTTATGATCTTTGACTTAAAGTGTCTTTTTGTTGACTTTTGAAAATGACCTATAATGTTGAGATTGATAACTTTTTGTGAGAGAATTTCTTGGACTTGAAGTGTGAAGATGAGTTGTAGGAAATGTCATTCTCTTAAAAATGAGCTTTGGATGGAATTTTTCTGATAAACCATGTGGAAGTTATGCCTTGGTCAAGTTACAGTTGACTTTTTCAACTGTCCAAATATAGAAACTTTTGCATCTTGAGACTTTTTGAGCCATGCCTTGAGAATCATGATCAAGAATTGATCAAATGATGTTTGTGGCTTCAAAATGAGATGTTGACCAAAAATTTGGACTTTTGACTGTCAAATGACCATTTTGCCCCTACAGTTGACTGTTGAGCAATTAGGGTTTTTGACTGTGCAATTTTGTGTTGTGAGTCTTGAAACTTGGCATGAGGATGCTTGACAATGTTTATGGGCATGTGGGACTTGTTTGGACCCTTGGAAACTTCAATTTCTTTGCCAGAACCAAAACCCTAATTTTTGACTGTTAGGAGACCCATTGGACTGTGCAACCCTTGAGAGATTTTGAAGCATGCTC
The DNA here is from genome assembly GCA_948472305.1 of Vicia faba. Taxonomy (NCBI): domain Eukaryota; kingdom Viridiplantae; phylum Streptophyta; class Magnoliopsida; order Fabales; family Fabaceae; genus Vicia; species Vicia faba. Next base: position 1,384,998,183 of record OX451739.1, read on the forward strand.
TTAGCAAATCTTGGAGAATATGGGAGGGCAAATTTTGGGGTAAAACACTTCCACTTCGTTTTCATCCCCAATAGCATTCACTCCTGGATTGGTGATGAGCACAGGAGGTCTTCCAATCCTTGCCTTGCGCACAGCCCTCTGAGCTTGTGCAGTGAAACCCAAGCCAAATTTGTCAGTCTTTGGAGTAAAATTAGGGAGCCTGCCCCAGTTTGCACATTCACCTTTTTCAATCACAGCCCGGGCGTCCTTTAAGGAGGCCATCTTTAAAGGAGAACCCTCTTCAGTCACTGCTTCTGCTGCTGCCAATGTTTGTGGCACCTCTTCAAAATGTTGGAAGGGGGTCTCAATGAACTCCCCATCCATTTTTACGTACGTGAAGGAGTTGAGGTGGCTGACCATGTATTCCTCTTCCCCTTGCACTGTTACAATCTTCCCCCTGACCGGGTATTTGAGCTTCTGATGTAAAGTTGAAGTCACAGCTCCAGCCTTGTGGATCCACGGGCGACCCAGCAAACAAGAATAGGATGGACGGATGTCCATCACATAGAATTTTGAATCAAATACCTACGAACCAACCCTGATCGGGATGTTAACTTCACCATGTACCATCCTTTTGGACCCGTCAAAGGCCCGGACAACAATGTTACTTGGTTTGAGCTCTAAACCCTCACAGTCCAGCCTGTCTAGAGCCTTCTTGGGTAGCACGTTTAGTGAAGAACCAATGTCAACCAACACATGAGCAAGAGTAGTGCCCCTGCATTCAATGGAGACATGCAGGGCATCATTATGGTTCTTCCCCTTGGCCGTCAGATCAGCGTCAGAGAAACCCAGACCATTATCAGCGGTTAAGTTGGCCACACAGTCGGTGAATTGATCAGCAGACGTCTCTTGAGGCACGTGGGCCATTTTCAGAAAAGCAATCAGGGCCTTGGCATGGGCCTCTGAACACAGCAACAGTGATAACATGGAGATTTTGGAGGGGGTGTGCCCCAGTTGTTCAACGACGTTGAAATCACTTTTCTTTATAATCTTGAGGATCTCTTCCATCTCTTGCTTGGAAGCCTCAACAATGGTCTTTGGTGCCTCCGTCCGGGCAGGCATATCAGCAGCAATCCCCTTGCCCCGAGCGTCAGATGACTCGGCAGCAGGGGTGGAAACTTGATCAGGGGGGAAACAGACACTCTGGCAGGTGTGATGACAAGAGGCCTTTGGATTGCTGGAGGAGCAATGTCTGGTGAGAATAGTCTTCCACTACGAGTGACCTTGGCAGGCCCGGTGATATTGGTGACACCGGTACCAGTGTTGAACTCTTGTTTCACTCCCAGAACATAAACATCTGCCCCATAGTGCCACGAGACAGCTTTATCAGACTTGTAGGGGATGGGCCCCGGAACAGTAATGGTGATGGGAGCAATCTTGTGAACAGGCAAAATTTGGACATGCTTCTTTGAAGGAGCCTTGGAAGGGTTGTTGAAAATGGTAACAATTGAAACTTCTTCAACAGGGGCAGCAGGAACGGCAGTCTTCTTGAACAAGATCTCTTTACTATCCATCAGGTTTTGGACGCCTGATTTCAGCAAAGAACAACCAGCAGGGGAATCAGCACATAAAGGGCAACCTTTGCTACATCCTGGAAATAAACCGGCTAGCAACAGGTTCCTCTTGACGGTCAGCAGCAGAGTAGCAACATCATCCACAGAAGCAACATACACATCCTCCTCAACAGCATTCTCTCCATGCTGGGGCATGGGAGCGGTCACAACATTTGGTCTCTCGGGCGCCTCGAACTGTATCTCCTTGGCATCAATAAGGTCCTGAACCTTATTCCTCAGGGCCCAACAATCATCAGTAGAATGTCCCGGGCTATCGGAGTGATACGCGCAACGGGCGTTGGGTTTATATTTCGGAGATGTTGTGTTTACCATCTTCGGAGCCTCTTTGACAGTTACCAGGCTAGTTGACAGCAGTTGCGGCAGGATCTGAGAGAGAGTCATGCTGAGCCGAGTATACTGCCGTTTGGGCCTCTCAGCTCTGGGTTGGTTGTACTCTTGTGGAGCAGTAGCAGGCTTAGAAATAACCACCGCGTTGACAGCTAGGCAGCGTTCAGGTTTGTTCTGCTTTCTTGGACCATACACAGCACTGGCCTCCTTCTTGAAGGGTTTCTTTTCAGCATTTGAGGAGGCACCCTTCTGTATCTTTCCCGATTTTATACCAGCCTCGATCCTCTCACCAGTCAGGATCAGGTCAGTAAACCCAGCAGAGGAATTACCAATGAGATGATTGAAGAATGGACCGGATAGGGTCTCCAAGAACATGTCCACTAGCTCACGGTCTGTCAATGGTGGCTGCACCCTGCCAGCCAGATCTCTCCACTTCTGTGCGTACTCCTTAAAAACTTCACCCGATCCTAGCGACATACCCTGGAGTTGGGTACGCGTAGGAGCGAGGTTGGAATTATATTGATACTGCTTGTAAAAAGTAGTGGCCAAATCCTCCCAGTTACGAATGTTGGTTCCATCCAGCTGATAGAACCATTCGAGATGAGTCCCTGAAAGACTCTCCTGGAAGAAGTGGATCCATAAGTTCTTGTCTGATGTGTAAGGCTGGATCTTCCTTACATAAGAACGGAGGTGCATCTTGGGACAGGAAGCCCCGTCATACTTCACAAAGGCAGGCGCCTTGAACTTGTGTGGGATCACCACCCCAGAAGATAAACCCAAGTCTCCGAAATCCAACCCAGGCACACGTTGAATCTCCATAGCATTTAACCTGTCCTCCAGTTGTTTGTACCGGTCCTCAGCAGGAGGGTACTATTCGTCATTGAAGTCTGTCTCAGTGTCAGAGACCACAGGACTAGGGACCTCTCTCCCTTGGTGACTACCTTCCCCCACAGATGGAGTAGTCCTCTCAGCTTCATTCTGCAATGTGTTCCCGAGTCTACGCCCAGTGTTGAATAGCACAGTCCTCTTCTTCTTCTTATTCTTCTTCAGGAGTAAAGCCTTCAGCTCTTGTTGTCCCTGGGCCAAGTTCATGACCATCTCCTGAAATTGGGCATTCTGGGCCTGGAGGGCCTTGATAGCTTGCTCGGTAGTGAGTTCAGGATTCATGATGCTTGAGTGCTGAAATAAACAGCGAAGAAAATTAAGCAACCTGTAGGAAAAGGGGTACCTGTAATGCATATGATGAATGAAATGCGTATGAATTATGTTTTCAAAGACAATCGGGAATCAACTTTGTAAACAAAAGGAACACACTTTATTAGATTTAAACTTTAAATTGTTCAACAATTTTCCCTTAGGCGTTACAGGAATGAAAATACTGAAAAGGAAATAAAGTTGTAAAAGAAACATCCAAAGCCCATCAGTGCTCCCATGGCCTCCTCTTCTCAGTACGGATATAGTCATTCAGGGTTCGCTCGTTCTCCAATTGCTTGGTCAGCTTCTGGATCTTCTGTTCCTGTTCGTTGAACTTTTCCCGATAATAATCCCGCTCTTCCTGTAGTGGCGCCCAAGACCTCTTTAGTGTATCAACATCAGTGGGTATCTGAGGAGGGAGAACAGTTGGAGGAACCCCATCTCTATCAGGACCTTCAAGAATGATAGGCCTGACAGCTTCATATGGCATACCTAACTTCTGAGCACGGATGCGGACCCATATGTGATAGGGTTCCATTGGCAGAGAAGTCTTCAGTCCCAACTCATGTGGGTCAGCTTTGTGAATTCTGTCCCAAGCTTTGATGAATCTACGACGCAGTTCGTCACTATCTTTCTGAAACTCAAAACTGATGTGAGGCACCAGCATCTCATGAGGCCCTGCTCTTCTGGCTCTTCCAAACTGACGGAGAGCTAAACATGGATTATAAGAGATTCCGCCCTGAGTGCCAATCAATGGAACATTAGGATATTCTCCGCAGCGATCAATGACAGCCACCTCATCTAAACCTCTGAGAGTCCAAATGATGTCATTATCAGTGAGAGACATTAACCTATGAGCCCAGCCTCTTCCTTCTTGGTTCTTTAGCACGAACTTGGGGAGGTGCGAAATAAACCACCTCACCAACAAAGGAGTACAACACCACAGATTTCCTCGTCTTGGGGCAGTACGAGCATAGAGTTGTTGCAGGACATCACCCAAGAGAGTGGGTACAGGGTTCCGAGACATGAAGATCCTTATGGCATTGATATTGACAAAGTTATCAGGATTTAGGAACAATACTAGCCCATAGATTAAGAGAGCCAGAATGTCCTCATACGCCCTGAAGTCTAAGTCATTCCAGAAACTGTTAGCTTTACCAATCAGAAACTTAGCCAAGAAGCCCTTAACTCCGCTTCTAGTCACCCAGTTGTCCATCACTTCCTTGTTGGTCAAAGGAAGGGCTGCTGTAATCTTCTCAAGTCTAAGAGCCTTTTCCCAACCAGTGAAGGGAGCCTGATCCAAGATAGGGATACCCAGCAAATTAGAGAACTCTTCCAGGGTGGGGACCAGCTGGAAGTCTTGAAAGGTGAATCAATTGTACAAGGGGTCATAGAACTGGGTCAAGACACTCATCAGTTGTTGGTCCCACTTTGCAGTGACTAAGCCGAGAAGAGAACCATGCCTCTGGATGAAGGAAGTGGTGTTTGGAATTCTGCTAACCAACTCTTCAAGCAACTCAGGTGGGTGAACAAAATTGAACCGGATAGTGTTCCTTCGCATAGGCATCATGATGTCCTACAAAACAGAGCAAAGGTGAAACCCTCTTGTCTTTGAAATGGCCAGTCCTTATGCAGGATGCATGCAATGTTATGATGGCATGATGTTATGATAAAGCACACCACAAATATTCACAAAGGCAAACATGACAAGGCACACAAGTCACACAAGACAAGCCCTTAGAGTTTAGGCCAGCATGGGGTCTAGGTATTACCCTCTTTCAGTTTGTTGGTTAAGACCTGTCCTATCAGAAGTAACCGGGTTCTAGAGGATCCCAATATCACTGACTACCCTCAATCGGTCATAACTCCAGCATCGCAATCTTTTCTTGCGGCCAGAACCATCACGAGAGTTTAGCCTCAATGGGCGTAGCATACTGCTACTGTTCTATTGGCCAAGTTGGGTAAATTAAGGTTCTAAGGTCGGTTGGTGCTTAATGACTCCTCAAAAGACCCATATTCTCCTCGTTGCGACACAAGGGATATCGGTACAGACCAAGGCGCCACACCAACGTAGCCACTGTTTCACCTGTGTCGGTCTACGCCGGACAGGTCCCTCACAGCTTATGCTACCTAACAGGGTATCCCCAGATTCGGGTTAGGATCTATGTAACTCCGATGCAGCCCACAATAATAAAGCAAACAAGCACAACAATTGAAAACACAAGTATGAGCTATCCTAAGGTACACCTCACTTTAAAAGTCCCCAGCAGAGTCGCCAGTTCTGTGATCGGTGGATTTAGAACTGACTGTTTTTAGCTGGATCGCATATGTCGCGGTAAGCAAGAGTCGCCACCGTCTTTTATTTTCTCCAACATGGACAGGACAAAAGCACAGCAAAATTCCTTATGAGATAATTTCTCGGTTCGGGAGGTAGATTTATAGAAAGGGAAGGTGTTAGCACCCTTTCTATCCATGATTATCCATGGGCTCTTAGATACTTGCTCATTGTGTTTTCAAAAGTGTTTGCTTTTCAAAATGTGACTGGGTTTTGCAAAAGTTTCGTTGAAAGATTTCTGAATAACTCTTGTATCAGTCCTCAAGAGTGTTTGAAAAATTGTTTTGAAAGCTTTTTGAAAAGTGTCGGTGTGAAAATATGTTTTGATTTGTTTTTGAATAGAGCAAGTATCCATGAGTCATCTACCTACCCTAAGGAATTAGGCTGTGTAAATGTCCTTAAGGTAGTGCCATCCTACCATTGAGAGGTAGGTAGCACCACCGTTGGAGGTGTTCTGGTCAATTCGTTTGTAGGGACATTGTGGTCACCAGAGCAACAGTAGGACACCTTAGAAGCTACCCTTATGCCATTGATCCTTTTTTAATCCGAGGCAACCGTTTCGAGGCAACTGGATCATGAACATAAGGACTTACTAAAACGTCCTGTACTCGACGACCACGTTTCGAAGGTAAGGCAACAGGTGAGGCGTACCCTAGAAGTGGTGTGTGAATTTGTGTGTTATTTTCATGTTAAGTTTATCTTTGACCATGGCATGGTGAGCTACGCTTGTTTTTAATTAGCACGCATTCTTTCATACAAGTTAACAGTTAAGGGGGTGCGAAAAGTAAATTGCAGAAAACATAAATCCTACGCTATTACAAGGCGCGGGTCTATACATCGCCAAAAATTACAAAGACCCGTTTTTAGTAAATGAGTGCAGAAAATAAAAAAAACAGTAAAAAGTCCTAATTACTATTACATGTCCGGAGCAATTACATAATAATCGAACAAATTAAATGCGCGCGAATAAATTAATCGGGAAAGTCCAAGGGTGTTGACCCTTTTAAGAAAAGGAAATTAATTTTTTGGTCTTTTTTATAATTAAAATAAAATTGAAGCTAATTAATAACTAATTAATTTAATTTAATTAAAAGAAAATATTTTATTTTTTATGTTTTTATGAAATAGAAAAAATAAAATAAATAAAAAAAAAGAAACAAAATTAAACGTTAACCTAAATCTAAGCTATTTTAGTTATTTTAAGAAAAAGTTAAAATGGCCTAATTATGATTAATTTATTTGAGATTTATTTACAAAAATAAAATAATAATAATAAAAATAATATTAGTTCAATTTTTGGGTTTTTTATGAAAATGGTTAATTGATTAATTACTAATAATAAATAAAATAAAAAAAAGGGTTAGAAATTAAATTGAAAAATAAAATGAAAAGAAAATAATAAACCAAATGGAGGGGGTGCTGGGCCAGGAATGGGGGTGTGATGTTGAATCTTGGCCCATTAGCAGGAAGCCTCGTTTGACTTTTTTAATCACCTATGCCCACGTTGACTCCAGAGTATGGTGTGCTGGCCTTCTGGACCTTTGGATCTGCATGGAAAGACACATGGCTGCTTGGATCTTGGAGTCACATGGTGGCCTGTTTTGACTATGCTGCATGGAATCAAGTTGAACAAAATAATAGAAATTATTTGGAGGGACCTGGGATTCGAACCCAGGTCCCAAGGATGGCATGACACGTTCCCAACCACTGAGGCACTCAAACACATTCGTTAGTAATATGGAAAAGAAATATTATATAGAAAAACTGCATTATATGCTAGCAAACAAAAACACGCGCGCGGAATTTGAACACACCAACGCCTTGCTGCCACGTAGGTCGTCTTCTACCTTTTCTGCAAAATATGAAGCATATAGCAGGGGTTTTAAACCCCCACAAAATACAGTAAAAATAAAAAATAGAGATTAGCTCCTCACACCATATAAAAAGGGCGCGAATAGTTCATTGGATTCGTCCTGTCCTTCTCAATTCAACCATGGGTGTTTGGGGTTCCAATTTTATAGTATGGGGAAATCCCCAATTTGAAACTTGAGAAAACCTAAAATGCTTTAATGGTGAATCATGATTTAACGCGTTAGAATGCAATTGGATTATCCTATTAGCTTCAGAAAGCCCCTAGCAATACAAAACAATAAAAAAATGGATCAAATGCTTATGAAATGTGATATACAGTTTTGAAAAATGAAGCACACCGAATGAGTTATATGGCACAATTTCTTGAAGTTCTTGACTTGTTTCTGATTGCTAAAGCTTCCTAGGGATACCAGGAATGTGTTTTGATTGAAATGGAGGTTTAAAACGTGCTGCAAAGAGGTTTACAGTTTTGCTTTTTTCTCTTCAAACTTTGAAATGTGTTTGGCCGTTTTTGAGCTTTTTAGGTCGTGAATTCTCTTGTGATAGCTTGCACACATGTTATGTAAAGAGTTTCAATCAGAATTAAGAGCCTTGAAGCCTTGCATTCATGTTTAAGATTTTGCCATAACCTCCATTGAAACACTTTCCATTCTTGTGTCAAAATTTGAATTCTTGCTTGGAATATCCCCTTGCACGAATTTGGAATGTGCATGATGGTGTATCAAAGCATTTCAATACAAAATATATCCCCTAATTAATTTCTTTGATTTTTATTTGATTTTAAAAGATTTAAAATGAATTAAATCAAATAAAATTAAATAAAAATGGAAAAATTAATTTTAAATCTTGAAATAATTTGTGGGACACGTGGGAAGCATGGCCAAGCTGAAACAAGTGGAAAAAGTGGGCCCCTTTTGTCAAAAATGAAGTTTCAAGGATAATTGACTTTGGCCATTTCACAAAAATTTCCCAACTTCTCCAATGCATATCTTGCTCAATTTTGAAGCTATGAACATGTTCTTGGACATTTTGGAAAGGTCTTGAAGTCCTCTAATCAATGTCTTTGGTCCCATGTCATTTTTATTTACCAATCTCAAGTTATGGTCTTTGACTTAAAGTGCCTTTTTGTTGACTTTTGAAAATGACCTATAATGTTGAAATTGATAACTTTTTGTGAGAGCATTTCTTGGACTTGGAATGTGAAGATGAGTTGTAGGAAATGTCCTCCCCTTCAAGATGAGCATTGGATGGGATTATTCTGATGAACCATGAAAAAGTTATGCCTTGGTCAAGTTACAGTTGACTTTTCAACTGTCCAAAAATAGAAACTTTTGCATCTTGATGATTTTTGAGCCATTCTTGTGAAATCTTGATCAAGACTTGATCAAATTATGATTGTGGCTTCAAAATAAGATGTTGACCAAAATTTTTGACTTTTGACTGCCAAATGACCATTTTTCCCCTACAGTTGACTGTTGAGCAATTTAGGGTTTTTGACTGTGCAACTTGACCTTGTGAGCCTTGAAACTTGACATGTAGATGCTTGACAAAGTGTATGAGCATGTGGGACTTGATTGATCCCTTGAAAACTTCAACTTCCTTGCAAGAACCAAAACCCTAATTTTGCCTGCCTTAGGAGGATGCTTGACTGTGTAGCCCTTGAGTTGACTTTGAACCATTTGAGGTGATGCTTGGCAAAACTTTGAAGATTATGGGAGGGCAAATTTTGGGGTACAACAATGACCATCTGTTTATGGATGATAAACAGAACTCAAACGTAACTTTGTACCCAAAGAATTATACAAACATTCCAAAAATCTCGAAGTCAACCTTGTATCTTCATCTAATACAATGCTAGATGAAATACCATGCAAACTGAAAATGCTCTCAATGTACATCTTTGCAAGCCTCTCCATCGGGTAATCCATTCTCATCGGAGTAAAGTGAGCATATTTTGTCAAGCCTGTCCACAATAAGCCAAATAGTTTCATAATTACTTGGTGTTCTAGGTAAACCAAAAACAAAATCCATAGAAATACATTTTCATTTCCATTCAGGAATAGATAATGGTTGCAACAAACCAGGAGACTTCTGATGTTCAATCTTTAAATTCTGACAAGTCAAACAAGAATACACAAATTCCACAATCTCTTTCTCCACACTTTGCCACCAAAATAATTTCCTCAAATCCTGATACATCTTAATAGCTCCAGGATGAATGTTGAATCCATTACGATTCCCTTCCTCAAGAATCCTCTTCTTCAAATTAGCTATATTTAGAACACAAACTCTATCACGACATCTCATGATACCATTCTCATCAACCCGAAAATCGCCACCTCGACCTTGATTGATCAATGTAAACTTATCCACCAAAATCAAATCAGATTTCTGACCTTCTTGAATCTCATCAAAAATACCCCTAGTAAGATTTAACATACCGAGCTTAACACAAGAACAAGTCTCTTCACAAATCAAACTCATATCTCGAAATTGCTCTAGTAATTCAAACTCTCGCACCATCAACATTGACATATGCAAAGACTTCCTACTTAATGCATCAGCCACAACATTCGCTTTACCCAGATGGTAATTCAAACCAAATTCATAATCCTTCAAGATTCCAACCATTTTATTTGCCTCATATTCAACTCTTTCTGATCAAACAAATATTTCAAACTCTTGTGATCACTAAACACATCAAATCTTGATCCGAACAAATAATTCCTCCAAAATTTCAATACAAACACAACAACAACTAACTCCAAATCATGAGTCAGATAATTCCTTTCATGCACTTTAAGTTTCCTTGAAGCATAAGCTATAACTTGTCAATTCTGCATTAACACGCCTCCTAGGCCCATTAACGAGGCATCAGAATACACAACAAACAGTTCTGCTGGATCAGGCAAAATCAAAATAGGAGCGATTGTCAACCTTCTATTAAGCTCTTAAAAACCAGCTTCACACTGTGCAGTCCAAATAAAAGCTTGACCCTTCCTAGTAAATTGCGTCAATGACAAAGCTAACTTGGAAAATCCTTCAATAAACTTATGATAATAACCCGCTAAACCAAGAAAGCTTCTAATCTCAAAAACAGATTTCAGAACTTCCCATTGAGACACAACCTCAATCTTCAACTCAAAAACATAAATACCACCTTTCGATATCACATGCCCAAGGAAACTCATTTACTATAACCAAAACTCACACTTAGAAAACTTAGCATACAACTGCTTCTCTTTCAACATATATAAAATAATCTTCAGATGTTCAACATGATCTTCTTCACTCTTCAAATAGATCGAAATATCATCAATGAACACAACCACAAACTTATCCAAATACTGATGAAAAATTCTATTCATGTATTCCATAAATATGCCAGGTGCATTGGCCACACCGAAAGGCATCACAAAATACTCATAATGACCATACCTTATTCTAAAAGTAGTCTTCTGAATATCTTTAACCTTCAACGAATTTGATGATACCCAGACCTCAAATCTATATTACCGAACACACTTGCACCAACCAACTGATCCATCAAATTATAAATCCTCATAAGTGGATGCTTATTCTTGATAACCACCTTATTCAGTTGTCTATAGTCCATATATAACCTCATAGAACCTTCTTTCTTCTTAACCAACAAAATAGGTTCTCCACACGGTGACACACTATGACGAATGAATCTCTTCTCAAGCAAATCCTCAAGTTTACTCTTCAACTTTTTCAATTCAAACGTTGATATTCGATATGGAGCCATCGATACCAGACTAGTTCCGGGAATTAAATCGATCGTAAACTCCACCTCACACTCCAGTGGTAAATCACTTACATCTTCAGGAAATACCTCAGGAAAATTATAAACTATTGCTAATTCACCAATCGTTGTCTTCTGAAAAATATCCAATGTTGCCATCAATGCTAACAACACAGCTCCATTCTGCACAGAGTCATTCACTTTACATACTATCAAGATGGAAAGACAAGGTTATCCTATCCAATAAGATCTCGTCTACTATCAACAAGAGATTAAGAGTGATAAATTCATCAATTTTTCAATAGGTAGCCGGAAACCATAATGGAGCATAAACTATCATTGCCAACCTATAATATTGTCCTTTATCTTATGCTCAAAGTTACCTAAGAACCATGGTCCATCTCTTCACACCATAAACATCTAAGGGATGCAAAGCTTCTCGCTCACTTTTTTTAAACCCACTCCTACAACCAAGTGATAAAAAAAACAAGAAAGTACCAACAATGTTTCACATACATGCCTCTTACAAAGGGAATAAACACATTAACAACTTGGCCATCTAGCCGACCATGCTCTGATACCACTAATGTAACATCCCCTAAACCCCACATAAAATAAATTACAAAATCAGAGTAAATATCATGCATATCTTAAGAAGGTGCAACATAGACTTCACAAAACTAAAAAATAACAAATACATTGGTGTCGTGACCGGCAAAAAAAATAAAGAGTCTTCTCTATAACACCCAATATTTAATTAGTTATTTAATTAAATATTTTCGAATATTTTTTTGATTAAATTTTAGAAGTTGTGGAATGTTGATTTAAGTCGTGTTGTTATTATTTGAATTAATTAATTTGATTAAGTTGTAGAAATAATATTAGAATAATACTATTATCATTATTATTAAGTGGGCTTTTAATGTTAGAAATAGTAGAAAGTGAGGTGTAGGAATTTAAGTCCAATAAGGCAATATAAGAATAATAGTATATTAGTTATATTATATTAGTTGTTTTAGAAATAATAGGAAATAGAAGTAGCAGTCAAAGAGGAGAAGAGGAATAAGGGTTTGAAGAAGAAAATCTAGGAGTCAATCGAAGAGTTAGAGAAACCTTCAATCCAAAGTAAGGGTAGGGTTCTGACTCTATAATAGGGTATATGATGAATAGTATGTGGAATTGGGTTTGTAAAATTGTTTCTGTTTGTGTTTGAAATTGATATATTTGTTGTTGCTGTATGTTGCTTGTCGCACGCGTAAATCAGAGCAAAGAGATGAACTCTGTTAGAACATAGTTTGATTCTACAACCCTTGATTAGAGTTTTGATGATAACAAAATACAAAGAATAAATTATCTCAAAGATATATACAAAGAACAATTATGCTCCTTAAAATTATGTTTTTTATATGCAGAAGTTCTGATGGAATCAACATCAGAAGATCAGCAATATGTGCTACACACTGAAGCTACCAAATTATACGCTGAAGTTTGATGACCAGAATCTATGCCTAAACAAATATACTCTGACTCTGATCAAAGACATCCTTACCAAGTCATCAACACTCTGAAGCGTTATCAGCAGTTACAACAAAGAAGACTCTGAAGCGTTTCTGTTTATTCAAGACAGAATTAAATGCTAACGGTTTTCTTCAGACAAGATCTTCTTCAAAAGGAAAGTGCATTATTATTAAACTTGATTTATGGACAACGTATCTTTGCTTGCCTATATAAACAAGTCTGCTTGTGAAAAGAAGCACGTACGTACGCACTCAACAATTTTCCAAGCTATCCAAACCACGCATATTCAAAGCTTTAGCAAATTCATTTTATTCCAAGCTTATTTTGTGTAATTATCACATTTATGATATACAGTTTTGTAAGAAAACAACAACACACACTTGTTCAATCATTTATAAAAGAAGTTCCTTGAGATAAACCGGATTGTGGTTGTACTCAAGAAGACTTTAATAGTTTTTAAACTAGCTGTTGTAATCCTTTGAGAATAGTGGATTAAGACCTCGTTGGAGAGAGGCGAAATCACCTTGACGGGTGGACTGGAGTAGTTTGAGATCAAATGAACCAGGATAAAAATACTGTGTTGTTAAGCCTTTTAATTTAAGTTTTTCAATTCAACCCCCCTTCTTGTGTTTTTCACATCTTCAATTGGCATCAGAGCGCCTGGTTCTGAGCTTTAACACTTAATCGTGTCAGTACAAGATCCAGCATCTGAAAAACACAATGGCATGACCAAGTCAAAACATCAGCAATGACAACAATGAAGAAAGGGACAGATTCAGTGGCAAACCTCCAGTATTTGATGGAGAAAACTTTGACTACTGGAAAGACAAAATTGAGAGTTTCTTTCTGTTCCGTGATGCTAATTTGTGGGACATGGTGACTGATGGATACACGCACCCAGTGGATGGACGTGGTCAGAAGATTGACAGGAAAATGATGTCTGATCAGCAAAAGCGTGAGTTCAGAAATCATCACAAGGCCAGAACAATTCTTCTCAGCGCCATCTCATATTCAGAATATGAGAAAATATCAAACAGAGAAACTGCCAAGAATATGTTTGATTCTCTGAGAATGACGCATGAAGATAACATTCAAGTCAAAGAAACCAAAGCCCTTGCGTTCATTCAGAAGTATGAGGCATTCAAGATGGAAGATAGTGAATCAATAGAAGCTATGTTTTCAAGATTTCAAATTCTTGTTGCTGGTCTAAAAGTTCTTGACAAAGGATATTCCACTGCTGATCACGTCAAGAAGATCATCAGAAGCTTGCCAAAACAGTGGAGGCCAATGGTCACAACGCTTAAGCTAGCCAAGGATCTCAACAAAATCTCTCTGGAGGAACTTATCAGCTCCCTCAGAAGTCACGAGATAGAGATAGAAGCAGATGAACCTCAAAAGCAAGGCAAGCCATTAGCTTTAAAATCTAACAGAAAATCTGACTCCAAAGTTTTGCAGGCTGTGGAAGAAACCTCTGATGGATCCTCATCAGAAGAAGATGAACTGTCTCTTCTCTCTAGAAGGATGAACCAACTGTGGAAGCAGAGACAAAGGAAGTTCAGGAATCCCAGAAGATCAGAAAATCAGAATGAATCTTCCTCCAGATACAGAAGGTCAGAATCCTTCTTTGGACACAAAAGATCTGAAGGCTCTTCATGATACATAAAGCCAAACAACAAAGACATCATCTGCTATGAGTGTGACGAGCAAGGGCACTACAAAAGTGATTTCCCAAAGCTTCAGAAGGAGAAGCCTAAAAAGAAGTTTGGAAAGGAAAAGAAGAAAATTCTCATGGCTACATGGGATGATTCTGATACATCTGAAGTTGACTCAGAATCAGATGATGAAAGAGAAAACATAGATCTCATGGTAAACGTATCTGAAGACAGTGAAGCTTCTGGTTCAGACTCAGAATCAGATACAGAAGAGGTATTCCCTGACTTTACTATCAACTTTACTAAGGCTGAACTAGCTGCAAGCCTTAATGAAATTCTGGAAAGGTATTAGCAGATCAGAGTCAAATTCAGAAACCTGAAAAGGAATCTTGCTTCTGACTCTGATAAGACTGAGAGTCTCAAATTGGAGAATTCTGAGTTAAAAGATAAAATTTCAAAATTAGAAAACCAATTGCAAAACTCTCAGAAGGAAACAATCCCTGAAACTCCCAGCAATGCTGATGAGATCATGAAAGAGTATGATCACAGCTTTCAGAAGTTTCTGGCTAAAAACATAGACAAAAGCAAAACGGCTTCAATGATCTATGGAGTTAGCAGAAATGGCAGAAAAGGGATATGATATCAAGGTAAGGTTTCTACACCAAAAAATGCCATAAATTTAGTTATAAAACGTACTCCACTTGATTCACACTTTATATATGGGCACACACATGACATAAAATATACAAGTAGTAATTACTCTGTCAAACCAAAATTCAACAAGAGTTTTGGTAAAACTAACAAATCAGGACCCAAGAAAATATGGGTACCTAAGGATAAAATAATACATGTGGCATATATCTTTAGCAGCAAAGCAAAGACACCAGTCATGGTACCTGAACTCTGGCTGCTCACGACACATGACGGAAAGAAGGCATATGTTCCAAAGCCTGGAACTTAAGCTTGGAGGCCACGTAGGCTTTGGAGGCAATCAGAGGGGAAAGATTATTGGCTCTGGAACAGTATGTAATGGAAATCTTCCCTCTATAAGTAATGTTTTATTAGTTGATGGATTAATGCATAACCTGTTATCCATAAGTCAATTAAGTGATAACGGTTATGATATAATCTTCAATCAAAATTCATGCAAAGCTGTTAGTCAGAAAGATGGGACTATCCTATTTAATGGAAAGAGGAAAAACAACATTTATAAAATTAAACTTTCTGAACTGAAAAGTTAGAATGTAAAATGTCTTCTGTCTATTAACAACGAGCAATGGATATGGCACAAAAGATTGAGACATGTTAGTATGAGAAGAATATCTCAGATTAACAAACTCAATCTGGTCAGAGGACTTCCTAACTTGAAGTTCAATTCAGATGCTCTGTGTGAAGCATTTCAGAAAGCCAAGTTTGCAAAAACGGCTTTAAAATCTAAAAACATTATTTCCACCTCTAAGCCATTAGAACTTATGCACATTGACTTATTTGGACCAGTAAAAACTGCTTCAGTCAGTGGCAAAAAGTATGGGTTAGTAATCGTAGATGACTATAGCAGATGGACATGGGTAAAGTTCTTAAGGCACAAGGACGAGTCACACTCTGTGTTTGTTACCTTCTGCAACCAAGTTCAGAATGAAAAAGATCTTAGAATCGTCAAAGTCAGAAGTGATCATGGTGGAGAATTTGAAAATAAAGATTTTGAATTATTCTTTAATGAAAAAGGCATTCTGCATGATTTCTCTTGTCCTAGAACTCCCCAGCAAAATGGAGTTGTAGAACGAAAGAAAAGAACATTGCAAGAAATGGCCAGAACCATGACCAACGAGACTAACGTTGCTAAGATCTTCTGGGCAGAAGCAATAAATACAGCGTGTTACATTCAGAATCGAATCTCCATAAGACCTATTCTGGAAAAGACTCCATATGAATTGTGGAAGAACATAAAGCCCAACATTTCATATTTTCACCCATTTGGATGTACATGTTTTATTTTGAATACAAAAAATTATTTGAACAAGTTTGACTCTAAATCACAAAAGTGTATTATGTTAGGATACTCCGAACTCTCAAGAGGGTACAAAGTATACAATACAAAAACACAGATTGTTGAAGAGTCAATCAGTGTTCGGTTTGATGATAAGCTTGACTCTCAAAAGTCAAAGCAGAATGAATTCCTTGCAGGTATGGAAGTTGAACTCACAGGTACTGAAGATAACTCAGAGGCTCTCAATATAGACACTCCCTCAACATCAGAAAGAGTCACTGCAAGCAACCCAACACCTTCTGTTGATCAACTCCAGAAAAGACCATCTAGAAGCAGCATTGATCACCCAGCAGAAACAATCTTAGGAAGGAAGGAATATCCAATCAGAACAAGATCTACCTTCAGAAACTCTGAAGAATCCCTCATGGGACTGGTTTCTATGATTGAACCAACAACAATTGGTGAAGCACTTCTGGACAATGACTGGATTCTGGAAATGCAAGAGGAGCTAAATCAATTCACAAGAAATGACGTATGGGATCTGGTTCCCAAACCAAACAGATTCAACGTCATTGGTACAAAATGGGTGTTCAGAAATAAACTAAACAAACAAGGTAAAGTCATCAGAAACAAAGCACGACTGGTAGCACAAGGTTATAGTCAGCAAGAGGGGATAGACTATACAGAAACCTTTGCTCCAGTCGCCAGGTTAGAATCTATCAGACTTTTAATTTCATTTGCTGTTAATAAAGGCATCACTCTGTATCAGATGGATGTCAAGAGTGCATTCTTAAATGGCTATATAGAAGAAGAGGTTTATGTGCACCAACCTCCTGGTTTTGAAAGTTCCAAAAATCCAGAATATGTTTTCAAACTAAAGAAGTTACTCTATGGTCTGAAACAAGCCCCCAGAGCTTGGTATGAAAGACTAAGTAACTTCCTGTTAGAAAAGGAATTCACCAGAGGGAAAGTGGACACAACCTTGTTCTGTAAGACGGTTAAGAATGACATCTTAGTATGACATATTTATGTTGATGACATATTTGGATTCACTAAACCCTCTCTGGAAGAGAGTTTGCTAAATGTATGCAGGCATAATTTGAGATGAGCCTAATGGGGGAACTAAAATTCTTTCTGGGCATTCAGATTAATCAAACTCCAGAAGGAACTTACATTTATCAGAGAAAATATGTCAGAGAACTTCTGAAGAAATTTGATCTCTCAGAATGTAAGCCCTCAAGGATTTCAATGCATCCCACGTGCATTTTGGAAAAAGAAGAGGTAAGTAAAAAGGTAAAACAGAATGTCTACAGAGGTATGATTGGTTCTCTTCTCTATTTGACGGCTTCAAGGCCTGACATTATATTCAGCGTTTGCGTTTGTGCTAGATTCCAATCAGATCCTAGAGAATCTCACTTAACAGCAGTTAAGCGAATTTTCAAGTATCTGAAAGGTACTGCTAATCTGGGTTTGTTTTATAGAAAATCAAATGATTACAGCCTACTAGGATACTGTGATGCTGATTTTGCTGGAGACAGAGTAGAACGTAAAAGCACTTCTGGAAGCTACCAGTTTCTGGGAGAAAATCTGATCTCATGGTCCAGCAAAAGACAATCCACAATAGCTCTATCAACAACAAAAGCTGAATATATAGCAGCAGCTGGATGTAGCACGCACATGCTCTGGATGAAAAGTCAACTTGAGGACTTCAATATATTTGAGAGTAACATCCCTATCCTCTGTGACAATACTTCTGCCATTTGTCTTAGTAAAAATCCTATTTTGCATTCTAGGGCTAAGCATATAGAAATAAAACATAATTTTATTAGGGACTATATTCAGAAAGGGATTCTCAATTTAAAATTCATTGACACAGACCATCAATGGGCTGATGTCTTTACAAAACCTCTTTCTGAAGATAGATTTAACTTCATTCTGAAACATCTCAGCATGAAGCTTTGCCCAGAATAAACTGATTTATTTACATATCTTAATCCTCAGAATTTTTGTTATTTTCTATGAACTGCTGATCAACCTGCCTTAAGAATTTTAGAAGTCCAGATTGTATCAGAATCTATCCATGAAGATCTGAGCGTTTCATTTCAAGGATATAAGTGTGATGTTCATGTAAGCAAACAGTTGTCATCCATTCATCAGCTACCTTCTGAGGCTGAACACGCGTTCATTTTTCTGAAAGGTCAAAAGCGCTGATTGGATGCATTGAGACACATGTCATGGGTAACCGTTCCAATATCTTCCCAAATCCCCCAAAATCAGTTGTCATTAATGCTTATAATCATTACAATTTATTTCTCTCTCTTTCAGTTTATGTTTTCAAAATCTATTTAAACGTTTTTTACTCTTTACACTCTTTCACTTTCACTTTCTCTACAATCTAATTGTTTTCAGTTTGCATATTTCAAAACCCCTTCATTTTCGTCTCAAATATTTCTGTGTGAACATGGCTTCCTCAAGCATTCCTAATACCAGTACTCAGAGAACAGAATCCTCAGAACAATATGAAGAACCATTCAGAACTCTCCTCACGCCCATTAACAACCTAGAAGTACTCTCAGAATTGATTGTGGACTTTAACAGTCTTCAAGAAAATGGGTTCAATCTTTCTGAAGAAGTAAAGGCTCAAGGATGGAACAGGTATTTTGACCGTCCGGTAGGTCCAACGTTCCCAATCCTTGTGAAGGAATTTTGGATTCATGCTTCATCATCCAACCATCAAGTTACTTCGTATGTAATGGGGAAGAAGATAGTCATAACTGAAGACCTTATTGCAAGATTGATAGGTTACAGTGGTGGTGGCGTAAGATGTATAAACATGGCTGAAAGATGTGCTGACGTCGCTTCAATTGCTAGAGAAATTTTCACTCTGGGTCTTCCCTCCAGCAAGATAAGGGATCTGAAGGACCATCACAGAATATGGGCTAAGATTATTCTGGGATGCATAAACCACAAGAAGCCAACCAGCTCTCCTGACTACATCAACATTGATCAGCAGTTTTTGATCTACTTCATCTCCCAGAAGACTAAGGTAATTTTGGCTCACTTGCTGTTCAATCATCTGAGGACTAGTGTTAAAGAGACTAGAGAAGATGAGCGCACTAAAAGGGACTGGATACCCCTTGGAAGGCTCATATCAGATATTCTGACAGAGAATAGGCTGATAGATCATCTAACAGAAGCACAAGAAATCAGCTCTTTAGAGGCAACTGCTGGAAAGCCTTTGAATGCGAAGAATCTGAAGAAGATGAAGATTATTGAGAACATCAAGAAGGAACCCAGTGTTACTTCTTTTGCAACAATCACCAGCAGAAGAATCCCTCTGGATGACTTTCCTATGTTCTCAGAAATTGATTCCAAGCCTGAGATTATCGTCAGATACTTGGATGCATGCAAGGCAGATGGCACTAAACCAGGGTTAAACATCCATGACTTGCAACAGGCGGCCCCAGAAGTTGTGCTGAAGAAGAACAAGAAAAGGAAGGCAGCAACATAAGGATCATCCCAGCGGACTCCCAAAGCTGCTAAAAAGAGAGGTAATCCTTATACTATTAATGTTTTAGATTCAATATCTTTATCAACTTCTGAACCAATCCCTACCCAATCAGAAATTTCTACCCCACAAACATTTGATGATTTTGACATAGGGTTTGACCCCTCAGAAACGTTCTCTTAGAGGAACTCACTCCCTACCTATCAATCTAATTACTGAAATGACTCAACCAGAACTTGCAAAAGTTCTATCCGATATTGAAACTTTTGACCAGAATATTTTTGCTCCCATACCAGAAAATCCAAACTCTGAAACCATTTCAGAAGCACCTCAACCAGAAATTCCCCTCTCTCCACAACCAGAAATACCACTACCTCCATCTCCTCAACCAGATATTCATCCACCATCTCCACATCCTGAACTAATCTAACCAGAAGTTCAAACTTCTGAGATCCAATCTTCTGATACCTGTGAACCAGAACTAAATAACACTCAATCCAACCAAACTGAAGAACCCACTTCAGATTCTGATACCATTCCCATTCCAGGTATCACTGAACCTCTGGCCATTCGTATACCCCTCACCATTCTGGACAGACCCCAAATTCCTTCTTCAGTAGAATCAACTCGACCAAATTCCCCAACTAGTCCAATAATTATACCAGACTCTCCCACTCCCTCACCAAAGAACAATCCAAATGACAACGCCAAAACTGTCATTGATTTAACTGTTTTTGAATGTCTTGCTGCCATAACCCACAAAACAGGCATTCCAAAACCAAAACCATCTAAACCCACACCAGATGTTGGTACTAGTTTATTGGTGTTTGAAACAGAAATGAAGAAGTGGATAACTTCCCTGAAGCAAGCTAGTCTTGAGATGATTAATCCTGCTGCTTCAGACTATCTTTGGACAAGCTTCAGAAATTGGGTAAGTTCTGCAATTCATAAGATGCAAGAACAGTGCTATGGACAAGTTCAATAGAACTTCAGTAATCTGCTAAAGGTAATTGAAGATCAAGTTTTGAGCCAACTGCTCAAGGAAGAAGTTCTCCCTCTAGACAATGCTCCCTGGTCAGAACATCGTCCAGCAGAAAAAATTCAACCAGAGTCAGAAGATCTCATTCTGACTAATACTCCAGAGCAGATGATTCCTGCAGAGGAACTGGTTCAAAAAGATGACATTGCATAATGCTCTGAGAAGCATCTAGTTACTGAAGATTCTCAAGCTTCCTCCTATGAAAGGCAGACTCTGGAAGAACTGAAGAGATCTGATATTATTATGCAGGAAAGGATGGATAAACAGGATGAAAAAATTTCGGAAATCAAGAGCATGTTAACCAAACAAGTGGAAACCAACATCCAGATCAAGGGCTTGTTGGAAGCTTTGTTCACGCGTCTTCCTCCTCCCTCCTAGATTTCTCTTTTAAAATTCTGTTTATCTGTAATATTGTTTTTCATTGCTGCTGTTCTGAACTTATTATCGTTGATTCTAATTTTAATATAAACCCTTTTGGCTCTGATTATATGTTCTTTTTGATAACTGACAAAAAGGGGGAGAAAGAATAAGATATTTTCAATAACGAATTACTGAGACATAGGTCTCAAACATTCTGATCTACTTAATTTATTTCTTTTGAAAAGCTTGAACAGGTACAAAACTCTGATGAAAGACGTAGTCAAATTCTTATGCTCAAGGACTAAAAGAATTTAATGGAAGTAATCAACTCAGGGGGAGTGTTTCTTCTTAATTCTATACTTTTTATTCTTTATTTCTAATTGAAAAATCTGGTTTTTGTCATCATCAAAAAGGGGGAGATTGTTAGAACATAGTTTGATTCTACAACCATTGATTAGAGTTTTGATGATAACAAAATACAAAGAATAAATTATCTCAAAGATATATACAAAGAACAATTATGCTCCTTAAAATTATGTTTTGTATATGCAGAAGTTCTGATGGAATCAGCATCAGAAGATCAGCAATATGTGTTACACGCTGAAGCTACCAGATTATACGCTGAAGTTTGATGACCAGAATCTGCGCCTAAACAAATATACTCTGACTCTGATCAAAGACATCTTTACCAAGTCATCAACACTCTGAAGCGTTATCAGCAGTTACAACAAAGAAGACTCTAAAGCGTTACTGTTTATTCAAGACAAAATTAAATGCTAACGGTTTTCTTCAGACAATATCTTCTTTAAAAGGAAAGTGCATTATTATTATTAAACTTGATTTATGGACAATGTATCTTTGCTTACCTATATAAACAAGCCTGCTTGTGAAAAGAAGCACGTACGTACGCACTCAACAATTTTCCAAGCTATCCAAACCACACATATTCAAAGCTTTAGCAAATTCATTTTATTCCAAGCTTATTTTGTGTAATTATCACAGTTGTGATATACAGTTTTGTAAAAAAAACAACAACGCACACTTGTTCAATCATTTGTAAAAGAAGTTCCTTGAGATTAACCGGATTGTGGTTATACTCAAGAAGACTTTAACAGTTGTTAAAGTAGCTGTTGTAATCCTTTGAGAATAGTGGATTAAGACCTCGTTGAAGAGAGGAAAAATCACCTTGACGGGTGGACTGAAGTAGTTTGAGATCAAACGAACCAGGATAAAAACACCGTGTTGTTAAGCCTTTTGATTTAAGTTTTTCAATTCAACCCCCCCTTCTTGTGTTTTTCACATCTTCAAACTCAATTGTGACAATGATGATATGTAAAGAAATTTAACGGTAAAGATTTGATTTTAAGCCATCAATTGACTTAACTCAACACAATGAAGTCGCCACGGCACTTTATTTTTTCCAAAGGGAAATGGGAAAAAGTGAACAAAATCCAAAAAGATCAGAGATCGAGGTATGGGGGTTGGTTATGCAAAGGGAAGGTATTAACATCCTAAGCATCTACGGTACTCTGCATGAGCCACTTTGTTTGGTTTCTTTCAAAAGGAGTATTATGTAAAGGTTTACTTTCTAAAGGAAAAGAATGAATGAGTATTTGTAAACAAAAGAAAATGAAATGTTTTTTTTAATTATTTTTGTTGCTCACCTTGGGTCGTAAGACTTAGTGCCTACGTACTCTCTCGTGCAGTGGGAAAGTCAGAGCACCGTAGTTTGGCTAGAAAAGACTTGTTTGTTGATAGTTTTTAAACAAGGAGACAAGTAGTCATTGTTAGGAGAGAAATCTCGACTAACGCCCACAAGGTGTGAGAAAGATGGACCCTGCATCAACAAGAGTGAGAGTTTAAGAATGCCTCTAGTACTCAAGTGGAAAAGTAGACACCTTTATAACCACAGGGATAGGAGAATGTTGCTCGACTATCAATGAATCATGTCTCACCTTGAAAAAAGTTTTGAAGGGTAAAGGTGCCCGAGCGTACAAAAAGCTTTGAATGGGTTGAAGTGTTTTTGTTAATTTCGAAAGATGTCGAAGTATGATTAAGTGAATTGATGTTTGTTTAAAGAAAAGAAGTTTTAAAAGAGAAGGCACTCGACAAAGCCAAGGTTTATTATGAAAGAGGTTCGAGTTTATAAACAAAGAAGAATTTGAAAAAAAATGATAACATTTTGAAAATTAAAGAAGATGGGAGGAGATGAAGAGAGTGTCCTAAAGCATAAGGTAAAAGCTAAGGAAGAGAACCGTCTAACCAACAAGAAGTCAATACTTGACATTATGAGTCAAGATAGAATTCCAATTCTTTGGAGTGAAACCAAGAAATAAAATATACTAGACGTCTTGAGAGAACAAAACTTCAGGTGTATTAATTCTTCACAAAAATTGGACAGAGTAACGGCTGTATACAGATGAATTCCAGATTAAAGACAAAGTATGTAATCACAATAACATGCACACAAAACAAACAAACAACCCAATGTCTTGAGGTAAACCTCAAGAGCTCCAGACAAAATATCCATTAAGGTCATAAGGTATCCGGTATAAGCCAAGGTCTCTAATCCTAAGTCCAAGAAATCCAATACTCCATAATGCCTAGGATAGTAACCAAATAGCCCAAGTATCATTAATGTTTTTATGGTTCATGTTGATTATTAAGTGTCTTTAAAAGGAAAAGAAAAGCTCAAGTGAGCAAAATAAAAATGACATAAAAGTAAATACTCAAGTGAGCAAAGATGAAAATAACATAAAAGTAAATGCTCAAGTGAGCAGAATGAAAATGACATGAAATTTAAATGCTTAAAGTAAATGGTACATAATGTAAAGAGCATAAAATAAAGGCATAAAATAAAGTCAATTGTTAGAAATTAGTGGTTAGTTGGATGACCATCTTGAAACTTGCATTTTGAACTCATTAGAGGATTGGTAGAACCAATGAATCCACACAACAAGTTACATTTGCTTTTTGTCAAGTATATCATCCATTTTAGAATTCTCAGGGCAACATTTAATGATCAACGATGTTTAAGTGATCCGCGTTGACCAAAATTGATGAAGATCCATTAGAGGATTGGTAGAACCAAAGCCTCCACACAATGAATCTCAAGGTTATTGGATCAAAGAGATCAAATTAACATACTTGGGCTTGCAAACATAGGTTTGGGCCACGAATGATAATTTATTCGAATCGGGACAAAATTTAGCGCTATGTTAAGCTATCGTAAGTGGACTTATATAGAAGTCGCACCTATTTTGAGGCCGGTCAATAGAAATATATGTACTTCATGTTTGGATAAATGATATAGAGATCATTATCCCTTAACATGTAGCACAATTAAAAAAGAAAGGGATAAGATAAAGAGGGAGGAGAATGATAAGCTAATTTGGATCACCACTTCAAATTTCTTTCATCTTTTAATTCAATCACTAATCTAGATGGATTAAAGCACTAAACATATCATTAATCCAAAGCACAAAAAATGAATTAAATAATTCACTCTTTGTTAGATTTGAATTTATGAACATTTATCCAACTTCATCTAAATCAGTAAGTCCATTGAATTTAAAGAGAAATTGGACATTTAAAATTTCAATCCAAATCAAAAATCAAAAGGAGTGAGTAGAAAAAGCATTTTAGATCAAAGCTGCCCCAAAACAAGGAAAAAAAATGCATTTGATCTCTGTGCAAATCGATTGCACTACTGTGTAAATCAATTTGCAGAGGTTTTTTTCAAAAATTTGCGTGAAATTCACTTAGTGCAATCGACTGCACTGTTACAGCAATCGATTGCATGTTGTTATAGACAACACAACAACATTTTAAAAGGCCAAATTCTTGTTCAAACCTTCCATCAAATACCTTATGATCATGGAGCCAATTGAGCGCGAACATTCCATCAAATTATGAGAAAATAGAACCATTGGAATCAAAAAATAATGCTCAATGAATCCACCCAAAGCTCAACTAGAGATCACATTGTAAAAGATGGAAAATCCAACTTACCAATGGTAGATCTAGAGAATTATCAACACAACTTCAAGAATTTGCTTCAATTCAACCACAAGAATCAATTGCCCAAGCTTAGATGTAGAGAATTGATGAAGAAAAAGTGTTTGGATGAAGGTTTAGCTCAAAGATTAGTAAGCTTCAATGCAAAGCTTACTAACTTTTCTTGAAAATTGAGCTTTGAGTGAATTTGGTAGATGGAGAGAATTGAGAGATTATTTAGCAAAGTGATTTTGGCTATCAAAAGCTTGAGATTTGAATGAAATGAGGGCTCTATTTATAGAGTTTAAGCTTGGGATTAGTGGTAATTTGGTAATTGATTCTTTGAGCCAAAATTTGAATTAATGATAATTCTTTCAAAAATTAGAGCCAAATTTTGAATTAATGAATATTTTTAAAAATGCAAGATTGGCACCAAAATTTGAATTAATGATACATCTTTCAAAAAATGAAGAAAAATTGGAGCCAAAAAATTGACAAGCTTGAAATTGTTGATTTTTTTCAAATTTTCACTCTGTGCAATCGATTGCACTCTAGCAGCAATCGATTACACTCTAGCAGCAAATGATTACATCAGTGTATTTTTCAAAAATGGCGCAAAATGCTCTTTGTGCAATCGATTGCACTCTAGGAGAAATCGATTGCTCAGTGAAAAAATGAAAAAAATTTAATTCTTTTTCTTTGCAAATAGAGATTTTAGGGAAATAATACCGGAAAACCTTATTTGCCATATGCTTCGACTCGGTACCTACAAAACACAAATATGCAAAGACAAAGACAAATATTTTTTGTATTTTGATTAGAAGTTAGTCAACAACACAAGAGCAATCTTAAAGATAGGATGCAAATGTGATGAATGAAGCTATTTATTAATGATTGTGACTGAATGACAAAATATGGTATGAAAGTGTGACTGAAAAAATTTGGGGCAAAATTTAGGGTACAACATCTTCCCCTTTTTAATTATATTTTAGCCAGATAGGCGAAAAGTAATTAAATATAAACAGACCTGAATTTCGTCCCTGATGCGATGAGATGATAGCGTATGTTATGAATGAGTGCATGGACTCTTTTTTTGACATATATTTTTTGAATTATGTATGAGATGAGACAGACTTTGGGAATATGGAAAAACTTGAAACTGGAAACTTGTGGTAGTTCAGATGAGATGACGTGGAAAGACACACTAAGGAAACAATAAGATACTTCTGGATATATGTCAGGGTGACAAAGACTAACCATCAATACTTGGAAAAAAGGGATAAAACTTGAGAAGGCAAGCAGCGACATCCAATAATGGCATTGAATGGGGTGAGTAACTCTCTGGAAAAGATAATCAGAAACATCTAGAAGAACATTAGATGTGGGATGAGACCAAATCTGAAGCTACATCAGATTCGTCCAGGAAAGACGCTGGACGGAAAAGAAGCACGACATCCAATACTGGCTTTGAATGAAGGGAAAGCTCAACATCTAATAATGGCTTTAGACGAGGGAAAAGATCACAACATCCAATACTGGCTTTGGATGAATGGAAAACTCAATGTTTAATAATGGCTTTAGATGAGAGAAAAGATCACAACATCTAATACTGGCATTAGATGAATGGAAAACTCAACGTCTAATAATGGATTTAGACGAGAGAAAAGATCACAACATCCAATACTGGCTTTGGATGAATGGAAAACTCAACGTCTAATAATGGCTTTAGACGAGAGAAAAGATCACAACATCCAATACTGGCTTTGGATGGAAAAAGAGATCTTGACATTCAATGCTGGCTTTGAATGAAGGAGAAGGTAAAAACATCCAATACTGGCTTTGAATGGAAATAAAAGATAGCAGCATCTAATATTGGCTTTGGATGAAAGAAAAGACAGATGAGCTGACGTTTGCTTTGCTAGGTGCCAAGTAAGTTGGACTTTGATCTCAAAGTGACATGTCAACTGCAACAAGACCTCGGTAAATGAAAATGAGGATGAAACACTCTTGTTATGCATGATATGTGAATGATCTATGCATGTAATGCCGACGTTTATAACAATGGAGTTTGACTATTTTGTGGAGGTAAGATTGGAAGTTTGATTCCTCAACACGGAGAGCTCTGCCAAATTTGTTTGGAAAGAAAATGTCTTGAACCCAAATTTGTCACACTTGTAAAGTGTGTTGAACTGATGATCTTTTGAGGAAAGACATGGAGTGCTGCTTGGGGATTTGTCCCAGATTAGTTGATTGTTGAAGATAAACTGATCATGGCTTCAGTCAAAATTTGTTGGAAATGAGTTGATCATGGCTTCAGCTTTGAAATGGCTATTGGAGATAAACTGATCATGGCTTCAGCTCTTGAAATGTTTGTTGGGAATAAACTGATCATGGCTTCAGTTCTGATTGTTGGAATAAACTGATCATGGATTCAGTTTTTGAAATGACTATTGGAAATAAACTGATCATGGCTTCAGTTCTGAAATGATTATTATAGATAAACTGATCATGCCTTCAGTTCTAAAATGACTGTTGGAAAGGAATACCCCAGTATGAGTCTTGAAAATGATCTTCTGGCTAACCAATTCTAAGAAAACTCGTACTGAGAAATAAATCTTGAACTAATTCATAAATGGATCTGGAAGATACTTGCCCCTAATAGGATCACTGACCAAGTTTCTCAGCTGTTTGAAATTCCTTGACGAGGAAAGCTTGTTTACAAGCAAAATTATTTATTCAAACATGGTAATTTTAATGCAAAAATCATGTAAAAATTTTGAATTCAAAATCCTTTTTGAAATGATATTATTGGTGTATGGAAAATGCATCACTGGTTAAAACATAGTGGTTTATACTTTTAAAGTGAAAGAGAAAGCAAATGTGTGATACCAAAACAAATTATACGCAAAAGACCTTAGGAGTCAGTTTACGCAACCTTGCTGTAGTATGCTTTCAAACGAAACCTGTCTTCAATTAGGTCTTTTAAGGGTTATAACGTGGTCTAGTTCACGGTTTAAGAAATAAAGGATAAAGGCTCAAAGTTTATTTGTACCCAACCCAATCTCCATGATGTTCTTCATCCCTATGTTCAGTTAATTCAGACTATGCATTCAGGTTCCAAGAGATTTTTTAGAATTGCACTTACTATAGCAACGAAGATGGCTCAAAAGCTAAGGGATTCTTGAGAATGACAGTCATTTCTTCTTACATCATTTTGTTATTTTGAGGACTTTTGTCAACTCTGGTGGAGAATTTTGAGGATTTAAGGACCTCTTCTGATTGAATTTATTATTCCCAACTTTTACTTGAACTGTTTCATTTGAGATTACAGTCAGCAGGATGTCCTAGTTTTTTCCTGAGTTGTTTCATTTGGAATTACAGTCAGCGGGATGCCCCTGTTTTTTGCCTAAGTCTCCTCCAGAGATTTTGACTTAGCGAGATTTTCTTGGATTTTTCTTTTCATTCTTTTTTTTGGAAAGATAATGACTTCCTTGCTCAATGATTGCGGGAAACCATCTTTGTCATTTTTTTGTTTGAGAGTGTCTTTGACACTTCTTCCTGTGTGCAAAATAAAGCTTGATCGCGACCTTTATTGAAAGGTGTATTGCATGATTTCTCTTGTAATTGAATGCACAACCAAATTAACTGAGGACTACCCATCCCCAGGTTAAGATTGCATGTTTTTCGTATAAAAAGAAACTCCAACTTCTAGGCTCAAAGAGGTGAAAGAGGGATTAACTTCCTTATTTCTCCAGTGTTTGGGAGTTGAAACAATGCATGTACATCCTCAGCAAAGTTTTATTCAAAAGCATACCAACATCAATTATGGGTATTTCATTTTCATCATCCTCCCTCGAATCTTTGCACAAATAAAAGCTTGATAAAGGGAGTAACCAAGAGAAATATATTTGAAAGCAGTAATGAAAATGATTTGAATCAAAATATTGCAATTCTCATTTCATTAAACTTAACATGAAAGTGTAAACATAATTTGAAAGCAACAATTTTAACACAAACAAGGGAAAAATGCAAACAGAAAGAAAGATGGCCTAGTGACTAATCAGTAACAAGGATGAGCTGTCCTGTTTGAAACACTGGCTGTAGGAAGTGATTTGAGGGTACTCCGACTCAGTCTTCAGCCACTTTGTTTTGTCAAAGGATTATTGATAACATTAGGACCTGCCTCTTTGAAAATGAGAATATTTTCTTTCACCAATTCTTGCACTCTGTTTTTCAATGCATAGAAACTTTCTAAATCATGACCGACAACTCCCTGATGAAATTCACAATGAAGGTCAGATCTGAACCCGGGTGGAGGAGGATTTCGAGGAATCAGAGGCCTAGTTGTAATCAAGCCCTTCTGCACCCTTATAGGATACAATTCAGTGTATGTCATAGGGATGGGATCAAATTGAGCTCTACTCCGATTTTGATTTTATGCAATATTCTATTGTTGAGGAACCTGAACTGGTTGAGCATTAACTGCAGGAGTAACAACCGCTACTTGTGGTTGATCAGTGTATTGAGGCCTACGTCAAGGTCCTCTTCTCTTAGTTGAGACAACATTTTCTTCTACCTCTTTCTTGTTCTGAAAGTTCCCAAGGTATTTCTTCGCACAATTAGAAGATTCAACAGCTTTAGACACTTTACCATTCTTGAATCCTTCTTCTAATATCTGGCCAATAGTCACCAGGTCTGTGAAGCTGGAGGACACACTACCAATCATCTTCTCCCAAAAGAAAGGGGACAAAGTATCCATGAACAAACCAGTTAACTCTTTCTCTACCAGAGGTGGTTCAACTTGAGATGCCAATTCTCTCCATCGTTGAGCACATTCCTTGAAAGATTCTTTCTCATTCTAAAACATATTTTCCAGTTGGCGACGATTAGGTGCCATGTCAAGGTTGTGTTTGTATTTCTTTATGAAAGCATCAACAAGATCTTGGAAGCATTGGATACGGCCTTTCTCAAGTCCCATATACGATTTCAATGAAGCTCCACTCAGACTATCTTGGAAACAATGGATAAGCAGCTTGTTATTCTTTGTGTAAGCAGACATCTTTCGAAAGTACATCACCAAGTGGCTTCTTGGACAAGTGTGCCCTCGATATTTCTCAAACTCAGGAGTCTTGAACTTTTTAGGCATAACCAGATCAGAAACTAGGCACATGTTATTAACATCAACACTGAAGAACTCGTTTCCCTCCATAGCTCTAAGTCTCTTCTCTAAAGTCTGATATTGTTCTTTAAACTCTTCCAACTCACCAAAGGCCCCCTGACTCATACTTCGAGGACTAGCCGCATGCTACTCAAAGAGAGGGTTCCCAAAATCAGCTTGTGCATCAGGTTGATGAGAAGCAGCATGAACAATTGGTTGAGGTTTAGTGAAAATTGGAGCCTGAAAGACTGGTCGGGCAAACTGGCCAACCACTGAAGTAATTGAAACAGGCGGAGAGTAGTTATGAGGTAACCCAAACTCTTGCCATGTAGTAGATATATGCTGGATAGGTTGAGTGTCAACAACAACAGTTGGGATTTCAGATATCACAGTCCTTTGAGGTGGCTCTCCTCTGGAAATCAGGACTTGCATCATCTCAGTAAGTTTGGCCATGCCTGACTTCAACTCATCGATTTCCATTCTAAATTCCATGTTGTATTGTTCTTGGTTTTCCATTCTCAATCTGACATTAGCTATAGTCCCGTAGTTGTGTTGAGGAATCAGCTTGACGGTAAATGACTAACTGGAAGAAAGAAGCAACTAAGAATAAGATCCTGAACAACTTGGATGTATGCAGAAAGATGAATAGGATGCAAATGATATGCAATGATATGCAAAGTTATGCAATGCACTGCACAGTAACATGATCACATGGTTTAGAGTCATGATCCTGGGGTCAAAGGTACAACCCATAAGGTATGGACTAATGGTTATCACCTGGAAAACAAGGTTCTAAGAGGTTCCTGGAGTCTACATCCTTCCTTCGGATATTACCAACGTCCCGATTAACTCGGTAATTAGTAATATTCTCAGGAAAAACTCATCCGAGCGTAGTATCGTGTGACAACTATTTTTGGATTACTCCGTAATAGCTTCCGCACTACACCTAAAAGGCCAAGATGGGTTAGGTAATCTACGGTCCTCAGCTTCAGCAGGATCCCAGGTCGAAAGCAGTACGTCTTCCCGATTACTCGGTAAATGACACTATAGTCAAAGGGGCCTCCACTGAGTGGGGGATCTCATGCCTAATTTTTTGGATTACTCTCTCAAAGTTAACATGACTATACCGCCCGTCCTATCTTAGGTTTTCCCAAAGTCCTGGTAGAATACTTATAAGAGATCACCAAGCCCCTGAAAATCAGGAAAATCCAAAGAAACATATATACAACATAATGGGAAGTAATAAACAACAAGTAGAACAATATATACACACTCATAGAAGAGAAACAAACAAATCTAGGATTAACCCACTTAAAAATGGACCAGCAATAGGTCAATCTGTCCCCAGTGAAGTCGCCACTTTCCATCACATGCGCAAATCAGAGCAAATAGATAAACTCAATTGCGATAGTGATGATATGTAAATAAATGTAGCGGTGAAGATTTGAGTTTAAGCCATCAATTGACTTATCTCAACACAATGAAGTCTCCACCGCACTTTATTGTTTTCAAAGGGAAATGGGAAAAAAGCGAACAAAACCCAAAAAGATCAGAGATCGAGGTATGAGGGTCTGTTATGCAAAGGGAAGGTATTAGCACCCTAAGCATCTAAGATACTCTGCGGGATTCACTTTGTTTGGTTTCTTTTAAAAGGAGTGTTATGTAAAGGTTTACTTGCTAAAGGAAAAGAATGAATGAGTATTTGTAAACAAAAGAAAATGAAATGTTTTTTTTATTATTTTTGTTGCTCGCCTTGGGTCGTAAGACTTAGTGCCTACGTACTCTCTCGTGCAATGGGAAAGTCAGAGCACCGTAGTTCGGCTAGAAAACACTTGTTTCTTGATTGTTTTTAAACAAGGAGATAATTCGTCATTGTTAGGAGAGAAATATCGACTAACGCCCACAAGGTGTGAGAAAGATGGACCATGCGTCAACAAGAGTGAGGGTTTGAGAATGCCTCTAGTACCCAAGTGGAAAAGTCGACACCTTTATAACCATAGGGATAGGAGAATGTTGCTCGACTATCAATGAATCATGTCTCACCTTGAAAAAAGTTTTGAAGGGTAAAGGTGCTCGAGCGCACAAAACGGTTTGAATGAGTTGAAGTGTTTTTGTTAATTTCGAAAGATGTCGAAGTATGATTAAGTGAATTGAACTTTGTTTAAAGAAAAGAAGTTTTAAAATAGAAGGCACTCGACAAAGCCGAGGTTTATTATGAAAGCAGTTCGAGTTTATAAACAAAGAAGATTTTGAAAATTAAAGAAGATGGGAAGAGATGAAGAGAGTGTCCTAAAGCATAAGGTAAAAGCTAAGGAAGAGAATCGTCTAACCAACAAGAAGCCAGTACTTGACATTAAGAGTCAAGATAGAATTCAAATTCTTTGGAGTGAAACCAACCAAGCAAAGATACTAGACCTCTTGAGAGAACCAAACTTCAGGTGTATTAAGTCTTCACAAAAATTGGACAGAGTAACGGCTGTATACAGATGAAGTCCAGATTACAGACAAAGTATGTAATCACAATAACATGCATACAAAAAAAACAAACAACCCAGTGTATTGAGGTAAACTAAAGAGCTCCAGACAAAATATCCATTAAGGTCACAAGGTATCCAGTATAAGCCAAGGTCTCTAATCGTAAGTCCAAGAAGTCCAATACTCCATGATGCCAAGGATAGTAACCAAATAGTCCAAGTATCATTAATGTTTTTATGGTTCATGTTGATTATTAAGTTTCTTTAAAAGGAAAAGAAAAGCTCAAGTGAGCAAAATAAAAATGACATAAAAGTAAATGCTCAAGTGAGCAAAGATGAAAATAACATAAAAGTAAATGCTCAAGTGAGAAAAATGAAAATGGCATGAAATGTAAATGCTTAAAGTAAATGGTACATAAAGTATAAAGCACAAAATAAAGGCATAAAATAAAGTCAATTGTTAGAAATTAGTGGTTAGTTTGATGACCATCTTGAAACTTGCATTTGGAACTCATTAGAGGATTAGTAGAACCAAAGCCTCCACATAACAAGTTGGATTTGCTTTTTGTCAAGTATATCATCCATTTTAGAATTCTCAAGGCAACATTTAATGATCAACGATGTTTAAGTGATCCGCGTTGACCAAAATTGATGAAGATCCATTAGAGGATTGGTAGAACCAAAGCCTCCACATAATGAATCTCAAGGTTATTGGATCAAAGAGATCAAATTAGCATACTTGGGCTTGCAAACATCGGATTGGTCCACGAATGATCATTTATTCGAATCGGGAAAAATTTAGCGATATATTAAGCAATCGTAAGTGGACTTATGTAGAAGTCGCACCTATTTTGAGGCAGGTCAATAGCAATCTATGTACTTCATATTTGGATAAATGATATAGAGATCATCATCTATTAACATGTAGCACAATTAAAAAAGAAAGAGATAAGATGAAGAGGGAGGGGAATGATAAGCTAATTTGGATCACCACCTCAAATTTATTTCATCTTTAAATTCAATCACTCATCTAGATTGATTAAAGCACTAAACATATCATTAATCCAAAGCACAAAAAATTAATTAAATAATCCACTCTTTGGTAGATTTGAATTGATGAACATTTATCCAACTTCATCTACATCACAAAGTCCATTGAATTTAAAGAGAAATTGGACATTTAAAATTGCAATCCAAATCAACAATCAAAAGTAGTGAGTAGAAAAAGCATTTTGGATCAAAGCTTCCCCAAAACAAGGCAAAAATGCATCATGTCTCTGTGTAAATCGATTGCACTACTATGTAAATTGATTTGCACAATGTTTTTTTTCAAAAATTTACGCGAAGTTCACTTAGTGCAATCAATTGCACTGTTATAGCAATCAATTGCATGCTGTTACAGATAGCAAAACAACATTTTAAAAGGCCAAATTCTTGTTCAAACCTTCCATCAAATACCTTATGATCATGGATCCAATTGAGCACTAAAATTCCATAAAATTATGAGAAAATAGCACCATTGGAATCACAAAACAATGCTCAATGAATCCACCCAAAGATCAACAAGAGATCACATTGTTAAAGATGGAAAATCTCACTTACCAAAGGTAGATCTAGATAATTATCAACACAACTTCAAGAATTTGCTTCAATTCAACCACAAGAATCAATTGCCCAAGCTTGGATGTAGAGAATCGATGAAGAAAATGTGTTTGGATGAAGGTTTAGCTCAAATATTAGTAAGCTTCAATGCAAAGCTTACTAACTTTTCATGAAAATGGAGCTTTGAGTGAATTTGGTAGATGGAGAGAATTGAGAGATTTTTTAGCAAAGTGATTTTGGCTATCAAAAGCTTAAGATTTGAATGAAATGAGGGCTTTATTTATAGAGTTTAAGTTTGGGATTAGTGGTAATTTGGTAATTGATTCTTGGAGCCAAAATTTGAATTAATGATAATTCTTTCAAAAATTAGAGCCAAATTTTGAATTAATGAATACTCTTAAAAATGCAAGATTGACACCAAAATCTGAATTAATGATACATCTTTCAAAAAATGAAGAAAAATTGGAGCACAAAATTTGACAAGCTTGAAATTGCTGATTTTTTTCAAATTTTCACTTTGTGCATTTGATTGCACTCTTGCAGCAATCGATTACACTCTAGGAGCAATCGATTGTACTGTGAAAAAAAATGAAAATTCTTTAATTCTTTTTATTTGCAAATAGAGATTTTAGGGAAATAATACCAGAAAACCTTATTTGCCATATGCTTCAACTCAGTACCTACAAAACACAAATATGCAAAGACAAAGATAAATATTTTTTTTTGTATTTTGATTAGAAGTTAGTCAACAACACAAGAGCAATCTTAAAGATAGGATGTAAATGTGATGAATGAAGCTATTTATTAATGATTGTGGCTGAATGACAAAATATGGTATGAAAGTGTGACTGCAAAAATTTGGGGCGAAATTTAGGGTACGACATTGTTGACTTGTTGTGACAGATATTATCTAAAAGCAGTGAATTAGTAGTCATATCATGTTGATGTTTTGTTGTGATTGAAGTTGTTTGTAAGTTGTGAAGTGGTGATTTTATATTATCTGATCTAATATATTATTTATCATGCGACTTATTATATTGTCCGACATCTCACTCCTTCTATTTGAATGTTACCCTCTGTTGGTAACGTGCGGGTAATCAAGAAGGATAGATGTTACCTTTGTTAGTTCTAGTCAGTGTTGTTGCTCTGACAGGTAGCACTCGGGGGGATGGGTGCTTGATGTTTAGTTGTTGATTATTATTTCAGTTGCCGAATTTTTAAGTTAATTACATGAAATAATTGTTGTCTTGAAGTTGTTTTAGTTGGATAAAAGATGTTAAGTGAATTGAAGTTGAGTATGTAGATTCCGCTGCTTATCAATAAAAAGTTGTTTAATTTTAAAGAATAAATCAGGTTATTATCGGTTCATCCGAGTTAAGTGTTATGTATCTGTTTTATATGCGATTAAATGAAGTTTGATTTTAAGTTGAAAATGTATCATACTATTAATGTTGAACTCTAATTTTATTATTATCCTCCGGGTAGAAATGGGGTGTTACATTAGTGGTATCAGAGAAGGTAGGTCCGTCCGACCAAGTTGTCGAGTCAGTAGAGTAGTGTGACAGTTGAATACTGTCGATGTGTTATTTCATAGTACGTGGCATGTGTGCAACACACTGTTGGTACTTGTTTGTTTTCTCAATCGATTGTATGCAGGAGTTGGTTTGAAGATAAGTGGTGGAGAAGCTTTGCTTCTTGGATATGTTTCGGTTGTAAGATGTTAGTTCAGTATGCTGCTGATGGCGATATTGCAAGTATTGTTGAAGTTTTGTTGTTTCCTGAATCCAAAGATGACATGGATTCAAGATTTTGTTCCTAATCAATTTGGAGTGTCTTGAGGGAGAACGATCAGACCTTGTTGATGTTTACTTCTCGAAGGATGAGGAGCAATGTAACGATTTTTGATATACAACTAGAGTGTAAATCCCTGATGTTTCTGAAGGTGATTGCTAAGTAACGAGGATAATTTTTAGAAGATGGAATTTAGAAAGTTGTGATGTTTCAACGCTGCTGGTGGACTATGAAGTTGTCAGTTTGAGTAGCCCTTGCGTAAGATGTTGATATTTAAACATTGATAGAGTGACAAATTGCTGTAGACCTTGTCGTGGAATCCTTATGAGTGATTGTAAAATTTGTTGAAGTGGTTGGAATGTTTCGAATTGTGAGTCAGAGTCAGAAATGTGAAGAGATGAGTTTGATTTCAAGAATGGTAAATGTTGGTACTGGTACAAAGAAATATTGTTCTGATGTTATCATAAGGTGTGTAATAGTATGTCGCTGTATGACGTCGGTGTTCGCATTTTTGGATAACTTTGGAAATTCATATCTTGTGTTCTGAGTATTGGATTGGCGTTCTGTTTGAATGTATGAGGAGATAGAAATATATTCTATCCTATGAAAGTGTTTTCGAATATGCTACATGCATTCCTATATGGAGGGACTCTGTAGTCAGGTACAGAACTAGAGGCTTTTTGGGCATAAATGGTATAAACTTGTCTTTCTACCTTAATGGTGTGTAAAGTGATTGATGTTATATCGTGAGGATAGTCACTCATTAGTTTGTGTGAATTAATAGAGGAGTGTCTAGGAAAGAGTTGAGGTGTATTGAACAATTCCGAGTAGCGGGTTTATATGCGAGCTAACATCGCAAAGTGAAAGATTGAGAATATCAAGTGAACAATGATTTTATGGTGGATGTTAAAGAAAGTCTAAAACTAGATTGAAACTTGTAAATCATATAGTTGACGAAAATTTTAATGAGGACGGTGACTTAAGATGGATGATCAGAATTACGCAGCTGAAGCGTGATATGGTGCAGTTGCTATGCGTGTACGACTCGTTAGAAGTGAAGGACTAAATATCAGAAGCCTATGGTAATGATATGTCTTGATCTACATGTTTGATTTGGTGGATTTTTTATATAGGGATGATGTGCCAGGGTACTGTGCTTCTCGTAAATATTTGCTGATTTTATAATGATATTATTGTGGTTGTTGGTTGATGGTGAGTTGTGTGTATATTTGTTGATTTATACTGTTAAGTTGACGTTATAATGATTTTGTTCCTGTTGTCGTGATGTTGTTGTTGGTTACCGTAATTGATGAATAATACCCCATAATATGATAGAGTTGATTATGTTGGCTATGTTGATGTCACTATAAGGGTGATACGATGATATGAATAGAGCTATTGATCTTTTGTTGATAATTGACGTACATATATAGATAGGAATGAAATTTTGTATGTGTTTTGGTGTTAAAAATGTTGTTAAGATGATAATGTGATGTTGCATATCCAAGTATAAGTATGTTACCACTTTAAGTGTTGATATGTCAAAATATTGTTGAAGTGGTTGATAAGTTATTAACGATTATGTCGTGAAGGTGTTGAATGATTAGCATGTGCGTATTCGATTTAAATCGTGTTGAGTTATTGTTATGTCGGAAAAGTAGTGGTCAAAGTGTTGCCAAACACGACTTGGGGATCAAAGAGTGAGATGCAAAATTCGCGTTAAGAGTGGTAGTATCGAGTAGATTTTTGAGGATGAAAATATTCTAAGTGGGGGAGAGTTGTAACACCCAATATTTAATTAATTATTTAATTAAATATTTTTGAATTTTTTTCCGATTAAATTTTCGAAGTTGTGGAATGTTGATTTAAGTCGTGTTATTATTATTTGAATTAATTAATTTGATTAAGTTGTAGAAATAGTATTAGAATAATACTATTATTATTATTAAGTGGGATTTTAATGTTAGAAATAGTAGAAAGGGGGGTGTAGGAATTTAAGTCCAATAAGGCAATATAAGAATAATAGTATAGTAGTTATATTATATTAGTTGTTTTAGAAATAATAGGAAATAGAAGTAGCAGTAAAAGAGGAGAAGAGGAATAAGGGTTTGAAGAAGAAAATCTAGGAGTCAATCAGAGAGTTAGAGAAACCTTCAATCCAAGGTAAGGGTAGGGTTCTGACTCTATAATAGGGTATATGATGAATAATATGTAGAATTGGGTTTGTAAAATTGTTTCTGTTTGTGTTTGAAATTGATATATTTGTTGTTGATGTATGTTGTTGACTTGTTGTGACGGGTATTATCTAAAAGCTGTGAATTAATAGTCATGTCGTGTTGATGTTTTGTTGTGATCGAAGTTGTTTGTAAGTTGTGAAGTGGTGATTTTATATTATCTAATCTAATATATTATTTATCATGCGACTTTTTATATTATCCGATATCTCACTCCTTCTATTTTAATGTTTCCCTATGTTGGTAACGTGCGGGTAATCAAGAAGGATAGATGTTACCTTCGTTAGTTTGAGTCAGTGTTGTTGCTCTGATACGTAGTACTCGGGGGGATGGGCGCTTGATGTTTAGTTGTTGATTATTATTTCAGTTGCTGAATTTTTAAGTTGATTACATGAAATAATTAGTGTCTTGAAGTTGTTTTAGTTGGATAAAAGATGTTAAGTGAATTGAAGTTGAGTATGTAGATTCCGCTTCTTATCAATAAAAAGTTATTTGATTTTAAAGAATAAATTAGGTTGTTATCGATTCATCCGAGTTAAGTGTTATGTATCTGTTTTATATGCGATTAAATGAAGTTTGATTTTAAGTTGAAAATGTATCATCCTATTAATGTTGAACTTTGATTTTATTATTATCCGCCGGGTAGAAATGGGGTGCTACAGCCACCATTAATTTTTATCCTAAGGATGGGAGAATAATAGATAACCCTAATTGTAGAGATTCCCAACTTTAATTTCAAAAAAGGATTGCAGAGATATTTTCTATTAACTGCGAACTACGTCTACGACTACACTATATTAAAACCCATACAAGGTTCAAGGATAATTTCAAATACTTCTACAATCCATAAAAAACTAACCAAACACATTCAAACTTCAAAATTGGACTCTGATTCTTCGCAAGCAGATACATAGGCACGCAGTTAAAACTAAGGCGAGTTCACAAATAAAAAAATAAAATCCTTTTCTCAACATATAGAAATATTAACTACCAAATTCCCCATTTTACCCTCAAACTTAAAAGTGGAGCCCCTTGAGAACAAGAGAGATGAAGGGTTCCTAACATCTTCCATTCGTCTAACCAACTTGCGAACTTAGAATTTGAATTAGGTTAGTAGAAAAAATGTTAAATTTGATGGGTTAACTATCTTAGAATTTATGATGCAATTGGGAAAGAAGATAGTTTTGAATGATAAAAATACTTGATAAATAGAAAGAAAATGTGGTTAGTATTTTAGAAAACAATCAATAAATAATTATTTTCTTATTATTAAAAATATATCAAATATTTTTAATATTATTCCAATATTTATTTATTAATGATTTTATGATGAATGCAAAAATATTTTAATGAAAAAAAAGTTATGAGACAAAATATATAAATAAAATAAAATAAGTAAACAAAATAAATTATTTAATTAAATAAATAAATTATCAAACTAAAGCAGGGGCTGCATAAATTAACCAGGAGAGTGTAAACATAAAGGGCTTAAGCCCGTAACCTAGTTTGAGTCCAATAAGACGCACGAGGGTGTATGTTTGAATTTGATAAGTAAAAGGGTGGTATGGACACGAATGGGCTTGGACCAAGACAAACTCTGGGTCCATCTGAGCAGCGAAAGGGAGGGCGCACGCGTTATGGTGCTCACAATGAACTTGGAACATTTGACAGCATCAGAAGGGCATCAGAGTTCAACTTTGGGCCCTTGATCTGAATTATGTTAGAAAAACGGAGGGGATGAAACCTTGACTGAAGGTGTACGATGGACTGGGATACATGTGATAGGTCAAAGTATGTTTATCGTGTGGCCATCGTGAATCCATGTGTTTAACATCAACAAAT
This sequence comes from Vicia faba, assembly GCA_948472305.1. Lineage (NCBI taxonomy): Eukaryota > Viridiplantae > Streptophyta > Magnoliopsida > Fabales > Fabaceae > Vicia > Vicia faba. Next base: position 1,385,038,451 of record OX451739.1, read on the forward strand.
GGAGAGAGTATTAATAAAGGAAATCCTGAGCTCATGGCTCATTTTTTCCTTTCCCCCTCTCTCTTCACCAAACAACACAACAAAGATAGTTGAAGGTAGAGAGAGAAACTATGACTTCTCTCTATATTTCCTTGATGGAAATCGCCTTCGCCTTGGGTGCCACCAGTCAGAAATCGCTTCCACTGGCGGCTGCTCCAAGGCACCACCAGATTCATCAGCCACCACCGCCTGAGTTCATACAAACCACCGTCCAAATTCAAACCTTCATCCTGCGAACCCAGAACCATTTGTATATTCATCATAACCCAACCTAAACCCAGAACAACAACATGAACCCTAAACAATCTTCATCCAAACCCCAAGAACCCTAACCTAACTGTGAAGAACCATAACCTAACCCTAGGGTTTGGGATGAACCCTAACCCAAAACAAACCCATAAATTGCAACCCTGTTAGAACCCTAACCATAACCTTAGTATCTAAGAACCCTAATCCTGATTAACCCTAACCCTAAGGTATACAAACCCTAACCCCAAATTAAACCCATAAACACTAATTCAACCAAAATTGCACAATTAAACAGAATCCAAAAACCAATCACAATAATTAATCGAGCCTTAAAAGCTAAGTATTGAGGGTTACTGTCTGTTGCCGTTATTGAATTTGCTCTTCTGGTTCTCTAATCTCCTCTTCTAATCTCCTATTTCTTTCTTCTTTGTGTCTACTTGGAACACAAGGGGTTTAACACTGAAGAACTCAGGGTTTCAGTCGTGAAATCCAAGTTTTCCACCGAGAAGATCTTTGGTGAATAGCGTACGAGTTTAACAGTAATCCAGAATCTCCAAGTGTTATTCTTGTTCGTCCTGATTCCAATAGCTTAGGGTTCTTTTTATAGTCTTAGGAATTATCAGTTATAGGTTGAATTAGGAAATTAGTTAGTGATTGGCAGTTTTAGGTTGTAAATTAGAGTTGATAAATTCAATATTAGAGATATGATTTAGAAATTAGATGACTTGATTTGATATTTTGTTATAAAATAGAATTAGGGTTTTTTTGTTTGTATGTATTTGGGCTGTAATGTATCAGTGATTCATTTAATCAATAAAAATGAATTTTAAGAAAATATTTGATTCATATTTAATCCAAAATTTTTTTTGAAACCCTGGGCATTTGATTAGTATTTTGGGTGCAACAACAAAATTTAGGGTTTTTACCCTATGTTGACCTTCAGTCAATGAAACTTGATTAATAAAAATAAAAGGTAACAATAATAATATAAAACAAAAAATAAATTTCCTAATTAGAGGGAGTTGACTTCGGGTTAACCCCTCCTTAATGTGTAATATTATTAATTTTTTCCAAAAATAATAATAATAATAAACCAATGTAATTGCTACGTTGACTTTGGGTCAACACAAAAGTATGATTGGGATTTTAACAACAAAAATTTGGACTCCAAATAAAACCCAACAGTATGAACCACACCCCTCCCTTTAATTACATACCACATATATATTTATACATATATATGCAAAATAATAAACCAAGAGTTAAATAAGAAATATGTTGAATAGGTTGACCAGATGGTCAACTATCAATCTTACTAATGTATACACGTTTATTATGAAATAAAAGAAAATTGAACTGAAAAATATAATTACAAGAGGCCAATTTTGGGGTATGACAGCTGCCCCTATTTAATCACTTCTTCAATTGATGGTGCGAGAATACGAATGTCTCACATATTTGGATTAGAGGGTTATTAAATATTGGAAGATCCCAAAATTTAACCTAAGGTTTGAAAATGTTTTTGAAAATAATTTTTAATAATGAGATGGATAAAGAAATAATCGTAGATTTTGTTCCTTTGCCAAAACCTAGGAGGTAAATAGGACAAGTTCCAAGAATAGATAACTTATTGCTGCTTTAAGACTGATGCAACAAGTTTTCGTGACTATTGCGTTATTTTACAACGCCCTAACGGGTAAGTAACACTAGTTTGAAAATTGACTTACTAAAGCTTCAAGACTAACATAGTAAGGTATTACGTAGACTTGTGTATCCATCACGACCTAGAAGATAAATAACACCAACTTGATAAATCATTTTCGCTTAGAGACTAACACAATGAACTATATCACAAATTCTTACATATCTATCAAAACCTAGGGGGTAAACAACACGAGTTTGAAAAATAGATAACTTACTAAAGCTTCGAGACTAATATAGTAAGCTATATCATAGACTTGCATATTTACCACTACATAGGGGATAAATAATGCAGATTTTGGAAAAGTGTTTTGATAATCAAATTTTAGATACTTGAACCAAAGATATAAATCCTAGTTTATCGGTTGTGTCTGTAACACCCCATTTCTACCCAGCGGATAATAAGTAAATCAGAGTTCAACATAAATAGGATGCTACATTTTCAACTAAAAATAAATCTTCATTTAATCGCATACAAACATATACATAACACTTAACTCGAATGAGCTGATAATAATCTGATTTATTTTTCAAAATCAAACAACTTTTATTGATAAGCAACAGAATATACATACTCAACTTCAATTCACTTAACATCTTTTATTCAACTAAAACAACCTCAAGACAACAATTATTTCATGTAATCAACTTAAAAATTCAGCAACTGAAATAATAATCAACAACTAAACATCAAGAGTTCATCCCCCAGAGTGCTACATATCAGAGCGACAACACCGACTCGAACTAACAAGGTAATAACTATCCTTCTTGATTACCTGCATGTTACCAATAGAGGGCAACATTCAAACAGAAGGGGTGAGATATCAAACTATATAATTAGTCATATGATAAATAATATATTAAATCAGATCATATAAAATCATCACTTCACAACTTACAAACAACATTAATCACAATAAAACATCAACACGACAAAACTACTAAATTCACAACTTTTAGATAATACTTGTCACAACAAGTCAACAACATAAAGCAACAACAAATCTATCTTCACCACAACTCGATATGCAACATCAAATGCGACTCAATCACAATGCACATGCATGTGGTACCATCGGAGCAGAACTCCCAACTTAAAAATTGCCAATTAATAGAGGAATCAATAAGGCATAAGCCTTCTTCATAGTTTGCCAATACATGCCTTCACAAAATCCGCCAATACAGGCCATCACAGAGTATGCAAATGTCTGTGACTCAATGAATCCACCATCGCATACTAACAACAATCATCATTTATCGCAAGGCATAAGCCCACATCACCATTATTACCAGTAAATTGAGGTAATTCATCATCATCTAAAATCTCTGCAACTTCACATTATCAACAAGAACTCACATAGAAAATAACAACAACACAACATCTCAACATCTCAACATTGGCTATAGGCCTACAACATAATATTTCCCATAAATAGAGGCAATTTAACCAAATTCATCATCACATGCAATTTCATATTTTTCAGCAAGATATACAACACAATTTAATAAACCGGAACCATTCAACTTAATTCGACTTCACCTGCAAATCAACTTTATTCTACATAATTTTAACAAAACAAACCAACTAAAAATACCCATATGTATATACGACTCACTCCGACAATTTCAACTAATTCCATTTAACTACTTTTACCGCCTAAATCTACAAATTCGGCTAATCGGTATTGTTTTATATACTGTTATTACTACTATTTATTTATACTGCTACTAATCAATTTATTCTACTAAATTACGCTACCTTTGTTATTTAGCTTACTGCTATTATTGGTCCCCGCCAAAACTACTTGAATGCTATCTACAACTTCTATTACTACAACTTCCTACCAGTGACAAATATTAGTTATAAACCAAAACCAATTTCAACTTATTCCTCCGGTTACTGAAATTCTCCATTATACTTTCTGTATGATAATTTGCAATTTCTACATCTACTGATACTTCCTAACAATGCTCAGCTAAATTAGTCCATACATTATTATTTCTGCTACTCTTACATATACATCCCGCTATTCATTTGACTAAAGCATTACAATTTATTCCTGCAACTTCTTTAATCCAATCTGATACTAAATTATTTTACTAATTATATTAACTTATTAATAATATAAGATATGACATAGTCTTTCCACCACACCTATATGTTCTTTCGAGTCTCATCTCAGGACAACAACTCAATAATAACCATAACAACATCATGACAGAAATACGATTTAAATAAATTGCAGAACAACTTCATCAACATATTGTGAACATTCACTGACAACTAAAATTGCAGGACTGATAATCTTCACAGAATAACAATATAACTGAATCGACAACAATTCATGGCATAAATTTATACAACCCAACCCCACATACGGTTTATCATATACCTGGTTATAGAGATTGAACCCCACCCTTACCTGGTCTTGATTGAAGGTAACTCTAAGGGTCTCCGATTGAATCTCCTATTGGTCGCTTGGTGTAACTTCCACGTATGTTCCTTCTTCTCCTCAAAACCCTTATTTTTCTCTTCTCTGCAACTTCTCTTGTACCAAAACCTTCCAAGATTTTTCTCTCTCTAGATCATAATCAAAGGTGAAAATTTTCCCAAATATGAAGCTACAGTATGATGATGATATCTCCCAACTAAAACCTTATTTTGAAGATCCAAACGGTCAAAAGTTAGATGTAGGTGTTGCGAACCTACCCTCAAAATTTGAGCATGATCCAACGGTTAATGAATCAGGGATTACCGATTTAGTGAGACTGCTGCAATAAAAATGGGAATGAGTTTCTCCCATCTATTCTCTCACTTTTTCTCAATTAACCAAATTCCTTTTATATCCACTTAATCTTGTAATTCTAGTAATTCTTATTGGGCCAATATTCACACTCCCATATTTACTACATGACATCACTTAAACAAGCCCAACAATTAATCTTATAATGCTCTAATATATATAATATTATTAAACCATCATTTAATCAAATAATGTCACAGAGCAACTTAACAATAACTCACAACATTGCTCGACTCCAACTAATAATTTTAATTAAATAATTAATTAAATTATCAGGGCATTACAACTCTCCCCCACTTAGGATATTTTCATCCTCGAAAATCTACTCGCTATTTCCATCCATAACCCGAACCTCGTATCCAACTCTCTAATCCTCAAACTCCATGTTTACTAACACTTCGGCCACTACTTTTTAACATAGTAACAACTCAATCATGTCTGAATCTACTACACGCATGCTAATCACTCCACACCCTCACGACATACCCGTAAATAACTTACCAACCTTTTCAGCAACACTCTGACATAACAAGTCCCACAGTGGAAATGTAACAACCATAACTCATTTATACTTGGATATACCACGCCACCTCTTAACAACATTCCCAACACCAAAGCACGTATACAACTTTATTCTCATACGTATATGTATGTCAACTATCAACAAAATATCAACAACTCTATTCACCATTATAGTGACATCAACATAGTCAACAAAATTAACTTCGTCATATTAAAGGATATTATTCATCACTTACGGTAGCCAAAAATAACATCTCAATAATTATAACAAAATCATTACAACATCAATTTAACTGTATAACTTAGCAAGCATACCCATAGCTCACCATCAACCAACAATCTACAACAATCTTCTTATAAAATACGCAAATATTTACTAGAAAACATAATGCCCTGGCACAACATCTCTATATCAACCATCCACCAAATCAAGCATGTAAATTAAGACACACTATTCCCATAGGATTCTTATGTTTTAATCATTCACCTCTAACGAGTCGTACACGCATAGAAATTGCGCCACATCACGCTTTAGCTGCGCAACTCTGATCATCCATCTTAAGTCATCATCCTCATTAAATTTTCTGTTGATTATATGGTTTAAAAGTTTCAATCTAATCCCAAACTTTCTTTAACGTATGTCATAAAATCATTGTTCACTTGATATTCTCAATATTTCACTTTGCAACGTTAGCTCGCATACAAACCTACTACTCTGAATTGTTTATTACGTCTCAACTCTCACTCAATGACTCCTCTACTAATTTCACACAAACTGGTGAGCGATTATTCTCGCGATATAACATCCATACTTTTTCACACCATTAAGATATCAAGACAAATCTATAACATCCAACATAATCTCATCTACTATTAACAATGAATCGAGGGTGATCAGTTCCTCAATTTGTCAATTAGTATTCGACAACCATAAGGAAGTATAAATCGTCATACCAAACTATAATAGTGTTTCCTTAAAACTCGTATTCAAGTTTTCTAAAACACAACATGTCTAATCCTCATTCACCCACCATCCCACGATGATCAATCATTTTCTAACTCGAGATCCGTTGGCATATCAATACACTACAAATCCTTTCACTCTAGTATGAGTCTTTATCTACATAAAGGATTCTAACAACATTCTTAAACTCTTAATCCTCTTCCAAATTTCACAACATAAAAAATACATGTATCTCCACCTCTCAAACTCATTCCAATCACACTCTCAATATTATCATCTTATCTAACAACATTTCATATATATCTGCACCTCAAACAACTATGATAGTAATCATCTATGCTCAACAAGCTACTAACCTCTATAACAGACTTCGTCGTTCTCCAACTTAGAACTGCATCCACCTTGAATGGATCTACATACACTTTCACTTGGAAATAAAATTACTTAAGAGAACTCTCCTCCCAAAACTATAACATACATCCCGACAACTTAGAATAAATCTTCCAACTTTTCGACACCATAAATTCCACACAACTTTGCACTATCATATTTCTTTCTAATTAATAACACCAAATATTTCCAAATGATACATTTGATTTCACAAATTACTTTAAATAAATCTTCCAATTGCTCCTTTAATTCACCCAACTTAGATGCTGACGTCCCGTACAACACTGAAGAACAAGTCTAGTCCCAGAGACAAGCTTAACAACAAACTGTATTTACTTTTAATATCATCACATGATAAATGAATCTATTATAGCTATTGGAACCATTTTTAAAATAAATCTCATTTCGTTAGCTTTCAAACACTTCAAGTGGAACTCAAATCGGATTCCCGAAACTCTAGTTATGAATTTTCGAAGTCCCACAATAATTCTGCAGTTTCCCGCGATTCGCTTACGAAAATTCCACTCCGAAACTCATTTGTCTTCAACTTAGACATATTCCAAACAACTCTTAACATATCTCGTGCTCCCAAACTTCTTATAACTCGAGAGATGCATTCCTTTTCCAAAATTCAGGTTCTAAAACACCAGGGCAACAATTCTTTTCGTAACGCTACTCACTTCTTCAAGTTTCGACTCAAACTCGCGATTCACAACTACTTATCAACGTCACCTACTTCAGAAAATCACTTATGTGATCCCAACACAAAAGTTACAGAAACATTATTACTCCATCATTGTTCAAACATCAACATCTTACATTTGCTTCGTAAATCAACAAATATTACATCGCTCTTCATTCTTAGAGAAGTAAGCACCAACAATGTCTGATCAATATCTCTCAAGGCGCTCTAACTCGACTAATAACAAGACCTTGAATCCAAGTCATCTTCAAATTTGGGAACAACAAGACTCTAATAATTCTTGCATTGTCGCAGTCAGCAGCACACCGAACCAACACCTTTCAATTGAACATATCCGAGAAGTAAAGCTTCTCCCCCACTTATCTTCAACCAACTTCCTGCAATTAAGGAAAACAAGTACCGACAGTGTTTCAAACACTTGTCGCGCACTAAGAAACAAATGAAATTAGACAACTTGGTCGGACGGACTGACCGAATCTAATACCACTAATATAACACCCCATTTCTACTCGGCGAATAATAAGAAAGTCAGAGTTCAACATAAATAGGATGCTATATTTTCAACTAAAAATCAATCTTCATTTAATCACATACAAACAGGTACATAACACTTAACTCAGATGAACCGATAACAATCTGATTTATTCTTCAAAATAAAAAAACTTTTTATTGATAAGCAAAGGAATATACATACTCAACTTCAATTCACTTAACATATTTTATTCAACTAAAATAACCTCAAGACAACAATTATTTCATGTAATCAACTTAAAAATTCAGCAACTGAAATAATAATCAACAACTAAACATCAAGCATTCATCCCCTTAAGTGCTACGTATCAGAGCGACAACACCGACTTGAACTAACAAGGTAATATCTATCCTTCTTGATTACCTGCACGTTACCAACAGAGGGCAACATTCAAATAGGAGGGGTGAGATATCAAACTATATAATTAGTCATATGATAAATAATATATTAAATCAGATCATATAAAATCACCACTTCACAACTTACAAATAACTTTAATCATAATAAAACATCAACACGATATAACTACTAAATTCACAGCTTTTAGATAATACTTGTCACAACAAGTTAACAACATAAAGCAACAACGTATCTATCTTCACCACAACTCCAGATGCGACATCAAATGCGACTTAATCACAATGCACATGCATGTGGTACCATCGGAGCAGAATGCCCAACTTAAAAATTGACAATTAATAGAGGCATCAACAAGGCATAAGCCTTCTTCGCAGTTTGCCAATACAGACCTTCACAAAATCCGTCAATATAGGCCATTATAGTATGCAAATGTATGTGACTCAATGAATGCACCATCACATACTAACAACAATCATCATTCATCGTAAGGCATAAGCCCACATCACCATTATTACCAGTAAATAGAGGTAATTCATCATCATCTAAAATCTATGCAACTTCACATTATCAAAAAAAATTCACAGAGACAATCACAACAACACAACATCTCAACATTGGCCATAGACCTACAACATAATATTGCCCATAAATAGAGGCAATTCAACCAAATTCATCATCACCTGCAATTTCATATTTTTCCAGCAAGGTATACAACACAATTCCATAAACCGGAACCATTCAACTTAATTCGAATTCACCTGCAAATCAACTTTATTCTACATAATTCTAACAAAACAAACCAACTAAAAATACCCAAATGTATATACGACTCATTCCGACAATTTCAATTAATTCCGATTAACTACTTTTACCACCTAAATCTACAAATTCGGCTAATCGGTACTGTTTTATATATTGTTATTACTACTATTTATTTATACTGCTACTAATCAATTTATTCTACTAAATTACGCTACCTTTGTTATTTAGCTTACTGCTATTATTGGTCCCCGCCAAAACTACTTGAATGCTATCTACAACTTCTATTACTACAACTTCCTACCAGTGACAAATATTAGTTATAAACCAAAACCAATTTCAACTTATTCCTCCGGTTACTGAAATTCTCCATTATACTTTCTGTATGATAATTTGCAATTTCTACATCTACTGATACTTCCTAACAATGCTCAGCTAAATTAGTCCATACATTATTATTTCTGCTACTCTTACATATACATCCCGCTATTCATTTGACTAAAGCATTACAATTTATTCCTGCAACTTCTTTAATCCAATCTGATACTAAATTATTTTACTAATTATATTAACTTATTAATAATATAAGATATGACATAGTCTTTCCACCACACCTATATGTTCTTTCGAGTCTCATCTCAGGACAACAACTCAATAATAACCATAACAACATCATGACAGAAATACGATTTAAATAAATTGCAGAACAACTTCATCAACATATTGTGAACATTCACTGACAACTAAAATTGCAGGACTGATAATCTTCACAGAATAACAATATAACTGAATCGACAACAATTCATGGCATAAATTTATACAACCCAACCCCACATACGGTTTATCATATACCTGGTTATAGAGATTGAACCCCACCCTTACCTGGTCTTGATTGAAGGTAACTCTAAGGGTCTCCGATTGAATCTCCTATTGGTCGCTTGGTGTAACTTCCACGTATGTTCCTTCTTCTCCTCAAAACCCTTATTTTTCTCTTCTCTGCAACTTCTCTTGTACCAAAACCTTCCAGGATTTTTCTCTCTCTAGATCAGAATCAAAGTTGAAAATTTTCCCAAATATGAAGCTACAGTATGATGATGATATCTCCCAACTAAAACCTTATTTTGAAGATCCCAACGATCAAAAGTTAGATATAGGTGTTGCGAACCTACCCTTAAAATTTGAGCATGATCCAACGGTTAACAAATCGGGGATTGTTGATTTAGTGAGACTGCTACAATAAAACGGGAATGAGTTTCTCCCATCTATTCTCTCACTTTTCTCAATTAACATAATTCCTTTTATATCCATTTAACCTTGTAATTCTAGTAATTCTTATTGGGCCAATATCCACACTCCCATATTTATTATATGACATGACTTAAATAAGCCCAACAATTAATCTTATAATACTCCAATATATATAATATTATTAAACCACCATTTAATCAAATAATGTCACTGAGCAACTTAACAATATCTCACAATATTGATCAACTCCAACTAATAATTTTAATTAAATAATTAAATAAATTATCGGGGCATTACAATTTCTGTTCTCAACCAAGGTATCTATTGAAGAATGGTAAGGTTTGAACCTTTTGATTCACATAGTTAAATTATCTTTGTAATAGGCCCCAAGATTTGTCGCGGTATTCTCGGCCTAAGCAGCTTTGAAAATTCAATGCATAATGTATATGCACAATGCCCTAAATTGATATGATACCCAAATGTGTTATTTTATATATGCATCAAATGTCTCGTATGTATATGCACCAAGTGTTTCGTAAATGTTTTTTGATAACTTCCCCTTTTAAATCATTGGCTTGTTCCAAAGTCACAAACTCTCAAACTTTGTTTGTTGTTTCGTTGTGGTGTCTCCAAGTTGATTTAAATTTTGATATGTAACGGTGAACAAAGTCAATTTTGATAATGGAAGTTGTATCGCAGGCGCAGACATAGACGTAGACGTGGATTTTCCTTTGACGTTTTCTCTAACCAAAATACTTGTTGATATTTTATCGAACGCTTTCATTTAATGTCAAATCCTCAAAATACTTTCAGCGTAGTGTTTACAAGAAATAATCGTAGTATTTTGCAAACAAGTCGGGAAAAAAGAAAAACACAATTTGAAAAATGAATTTAAAAAATAGATTGTTTTATTAATGAAAGCGCCTTTGAATAGGCAAAAGTACAAGATGCAATTCCTAAAAGAGGTAATTACAGAAACTTTAACAAAAATTTCGAAAATGGCAATGAAAATGAGAATTCATACTGCTATTTCTCCAATGTCCTTTGAATACTCTAATCGTCTTTGCTTATAAGTTAGACGATTTAGATTAATCCTTCTCTTTCGTGGTCGTAGTAATGAGCTTTCGAATCGTAGTCTATTTGTTTATTTTTTGAATAAAATCCCTAACATTTGCCTAGATCTCCCTTTCGGGTTTTCAATCCACCGAGATAATGTTTTTATTTATATGTCTATAATTTTTTCCTGGGTTGCCCTTTAGGGTTTTCAATCCATTGGGATGCCGCTTTTTTCCTAAGTCGCCCGTTTAGAGTTTCGACTTAGCGGGCCTTTTACACATAGTATTTTTTTGACTGTGTCGACATTCGTAGGATGTGATAGTTCTTCCCCATCCATTGTTCTAAGGATAAGACCTCCACCTGAGAAAGCTATTTTAACCACATATGGAACTTCGTAGTTAGGTGTCCATTAACCACGTGAATCTAGGGGAGGTATCCGAATCTTCTTGAGAACCAAATCTCCCTCTTTTAATACTTGAGGACAGACCTTCTTTCAAATGCTTTCTTCATCCACTTTTGGTACAATGATAGTGGCACATAGTCGTTAAGTGTTTTTCTTCAATAAGGTTAAGCTGATCAAGTCATGCCTGAACCCACTCTGATTCTTCAAGTTTGGTTTCCATTAGAACCCGTAGTGATGGACTTTCCACCTCAATAGGGAGCACAACCTCCATGTTGTATACAAGAGATAAAGGAGTTGCACCTATTGAAGTACGTACTGAGGCATGATAGCCATGTAGAGCAAATGGAATCATTTCATGCCAATCTTTATATGTCTTCACCATTTTCTGAATGATCTTTTTGATATTTTTTTTAGCAGCTTCAACGACTCCGTTCATCTTGGGTCGATAAGGTGATGAGTTATGATGTTCAATATTGAAATCATCGCATAACTCCTTCACCATTTTGTTGTTTAAGTTGGACCCATTGTCTGTAATAATTCTGCTAGGAACTCCATATCTGCATATGATATTATGCTTGGTAAACTGAGTAACCATATGTCTTGTCACATTTGCATAAGACAGAACTTCTACCCACTTGGTGAAATAACCAATGGCGACTAATATGAATTGGTGTCCATTAGAAGCATTTGGTTCGATCATCCCTATCATATCAATTCCCCATATTGATAATAGCCAAGGTGAACTCGGGATATTCAGAGGAGTTAGTGGTATATGCACTTTGTCAGTGTAGATTTGGCATTTGTGGCATGTCTTTGTATAATGGTAGCAGTCAACTTCCATTGTCAACCAAATAATAACCTGCTTTTAAGATTTTTCTAGGCATGGCATGTCCGTTTGTATGAGTCCCGAAGGTTCCTTCATAGATCTCTCTCATAAGTGTATCTGCTTCATATTTCTCCACGCACCTGAGTAACACTATATCATAGTTTCTTTTGTACAACACACTCCATTTAAAAAGAACTCCGCAACTATATTCCGTAGAGTTCGCTTGTCAATTATTGAGGCATTTTCTCAGTATTATTGTTTCTCTAAATACCTATTGATGTCGTAGAACCATGGTTTGTTATCTAGTTCTTCTTCAATGGCAAGACAATGTGTAGTTTCTTTAAAATGTCTGATCGTGATGCACGGTTCGTGATTTGGCCAAGTCACTTTGAACATGGGTGATATGGTTTCCAAAGCGTCTTCCATCTGATTTTCTTCTCGCAGGATGTGAGTGAAAGTAATCTTAGTGAATTTCGTAGCCATCTTCAAAACATAATCTCGATATGGATCTAATTTGAGATGTTGAGTGTCTCATTCACTGTTGAATAGGTATATGACTAATGTCGAATCTCTATATACTTCTAGGTGTTTAATCCTTAGATCAATAGCAACTTCCAGACCCAAGATACAAGCTTCATATTCAGCAATGTTGTTAGTGTAATCAAAACATAACCTTGCAATATAAGGTTTATGAAAATTCTTTAGGGAAGTCAATACAGCCCCAATACCATGTCCTAGTGCGTTTGAAGCACCGTCAAACATGAGTGTCCAACGTGCCCCTGGTTTAGGTCCTTCACCAGGCCCAGGTATTTCGTAGTCACCTATAACTATACATCTTCGTCTAGAAAGTCAAACTTCATTGGTTGATATTCTAGCAATGGTTATTGATCCAGTTGATCAACTAATACACTACCCTTGATGGCCTGTTGAGTAACATATTGGATGTTGTATTCGGATAACAACATCTTCCATATGGAGATTCTTCCTGTAAGAGCCGTCTTTTCAAACATATACTTCAAAGGATCCATTCTTTCTATTAACCGTGTGGTATGAGTTAACATATATTGTCTCAGTTATTTAGTAGCCGAAGCCAAAGCACAACAAGTCTTCTCGAGGAGTGAGTATCGAGTTTCGCAGTTAGTAAACTTTTTTCTTAGTTAGTAGATTGCATGCTCTTTTCTATATGTTTCATCATGTTTCCCCAATACATATAACATGGATCCTTCAAGTAATGTTAACTACATGATAAGTGGTCTTCCAGAAACTGGTGGCATCAGGATTTGTGGCTCTTGTAAATATTGTTTTATTGTTTCAAAGGTTGTCTGACATTCATCATTCCACTCCATTGATTAATCTTTTTGAAGTAGTTTGAATATAGGATCGCACATAGCAGTTAGATGCTATATAAACCTTGAGATGTAGTTCAATCTTCCTAAGAAACCACAAACCTCTTATTCTATTCTTGGAGTTGGAATTTCTTGTATGTCCTTCACCTTGTCGGGATCCACCTCAATACCTCACTGACTTACAATAAAACCCAATAGTTTACCTGACCTGACACCAAATGTACATTTGTTCGGATTCAAGCTCAGTCTGAATTTTCATAGACGTTTGAGTAATTTTTGCAAATGAATGATGTGATCCTCCTCCATATGGGATTTGTCAATCATATCATCCACATATACCTCGACTTCTTTGGGGATCATATCAGGAAATAACGTGACCATAGCTCGTTGATAGGTTTCTCCTGCGTTCTTTAGATCGAAGGGCATTACTTTGTAACAAAATGTTCCCCAAGGAGTCATGAAAGTAGTCTTTTCCATATCCTCAGGTGCCATTTTAATCTAGTTATATCCTGAGAAACCATCCATAAAAGAAAATACCGAAGCTTAAGCTGTATTATCCACCAAAACATCTATGTGGGGTAACGAGAATTCGTCTTTGGGACTTGCTTTGTTCAGATACTGATAGTCTACACACATGCCTACTTTATGGTCCTTCTTGGGCACTGGCACGACGTTAGCTATCCATGGTGGATAATCTACCACGACTAAGAACCCTGCACCAAATTGTTTAATGACCTCTTCTCGAATCTTGTCAGACATGTCTGGACGAGTTCTTCTGAGTTTTTGTCTAACTGGAGAAAAACCTTCTTTGAGAGGTAGTCTATGAACCACAATATTTGTATCCAATCCCGACATATCTCTGTAAGACCAGTCGAATATACCCACGTACTCAACAAAATCTTGATCAACATTTCTTTGACGTTTTCTTCCAAGATTTTATATAGCTTGATCTCTTTCGGATCTTTTTTAGTGCCAAGGTTGATGATCTCAATAGATTCTTGGTACAGTTGTATATTATCTGCTTTCTGTTCTAATACCCTCGCCAATTCTTAGGAGAGTTCAAGATCTTCTTCATCATCCTCTTCAGCTTAGTTAGTTGGTGCATCAAAATTATATCGGGTAATAGAAATATCGGTATCAGTAAGTTTAGGTGTAGATCTGCACATTTTTTTATTGTTTTGGTGCTTTTTAGAATATGAATTGGGAAATGTATATGAAGAAAATGTATTTCCATTTGAAAATAAAAGAGAAATGAAAGACAAAGATAAGGATCTTAGTTGAATGAAAAACATAACTTTTATTAGTTGAAAATATTGTTTGAAAATAAATGGAGGCCATCACAATCTACCATTATACCTTAGGAGGGACATAGGTTCATTTAAAAACAGAAAATTACTTTGGAAAGAAAAAATCTTTGGAATCTCCACAGCTGCCCAATTCTTGAGCTCTTCACCTGGAGCACACTCTCGAATGAGGTTAGATGCTCCTTTGTTGGTGTCTTTACTGAATAACATTAACACTTACCCATTATGTTCTACTCCTTTGCTGATGAAGGTTTCCTGAATGGGAGGAAATTTCATTTTGCATGTCTTAGCAGCCTTTGAAAGTTGATACCCCAAACCGAAGCAATCTTTCTTCTCATGTATATCTATAAGCTTTCCCCAACCATTAGGTGTTTGATTCTCCACAGCTGTTTGTAAATCTCTCCACAATGCCATAGGGGTTCTAGGTTTTGAGATTTTCTCTACTGGGAGCATAACCACTGTAGCTACTTCCAAGACTTGGAATGGCGTCTCCACACAATCTTCTCCTACATTATATATCTGTAGGACTCCAAATGACTAATTAAGGTGTCTTCTTCTCTGTCGACTAACACCATTTTTCCTTTGATGAAGAATTTCAATTTTTGATGCAGGGTTAAGGTGACAACCCTTTCAGAATTAATCCATGGTCACCCGAGAAAGCAAGTATATATTGATTCTATATCAATCACCTGAAAGGTAATGTAGAACATATACGGGCCAATCTTCACTGGGAGATCTACTTTTCTAAATACAGTGCTTTGCGAACCATCAAAAGATTTAACCACCATAGAACTTGGCCTTATGACAATGTCGTCCATTGTCAACTTCATTAGACTGGCTTTTGGTAAGACATTAAGAGACGAACCAGTATCCATGAGTACTCTGGATAGATTTGTTGTCGCTATCTGGATTGAAATGTGCAATTCCTTATTGTGAGCTCTACCCTGTGGTGGTAACTCAATGTCATTAAAGCCTAGGCTTGATCCAGATGTTAGATTGGCCACGACTCCATCAAATTGATTTACTATGATCTCATTCGTAATGTGCAGAGAACTTAGAATCTTCATCAGCGATTATTGACGTGCTTCTGAGTTGATTAGTAATGAGAGTATTGAGATCTTTTCCGGAGTTTGGTGAAGTTGATCTTTGCCGGAGCACTGGTATTGTTACTGGTTTTTTTGTTGGAGTGGGATAACCTCAAGGAATTACAAGTGTTTTCTTCGGAGAATTCGGACCTTGGCAAGGAATCACCAATGGTATTCTTGTACTCCCATTGATTTCAGCTACATATCCTTCTTCGGGGTAATTCCTGAATTGAACTACCCCTTGATCCACTAATTTCTTAAAAGTGTTTTCGAAGGAGTCATTGTGTTCCAATAGAAAACCATATTCCAATAGATGTTTCTTCATGATATCTATTATAGTTTTTATTCGTCTAACCTCTCCAAGGTTAGTGATTATCTCAATTGTGTTCACAGCTAGACCACTATGTTGAGGCATGGGGTTCTTCTTGATATTTGGTTTGTCAAAAGTGATATCATAGGAATCCAATAAACCTTGAACCTTATGACTGAAGGACCAACATTTTATGGTATGCCCTGGAGAATTGGCAAGATATTCGCACCTTGCATTTGCGTCATATCAGCGGGAGTGCCCCAATCGAAGGAGAAAGTGGCTTCAGATCTAACGAGGATTCCTTGAGCAGGTGTTATAATAGTTGACAGTGTGGCATATGGAGAGGATTAAATCTTGCCGGAGGCCTTTCAAACCTTTTGGCGGTTGTTGTTCTTGTGGGATCACGAATGGTTGTTGATCCCTGTGATATGTTGTGACAACATTAGTTTCTCCTTCCTTCTTCTTTGAGAAGTTCGGAGTATGTTTCTTTGGGTTATAAGGGGTATTGGGGGATGCCCCTTGTATTTTTCAACTTTTTACACCTGCTTCAATTATTTGTCCAATTCTCACCAAATCAGAAAATTCGGAAGAGATGTTACCTACCATTTTATCATAATATAGGCCCCGTAGCGTACTCATGAACATATCAACCCATTCTTTTTCAAGGAGTGCTGGTTGTACTCGGGCTGCCATCTCTCTCCATCGTTGATCATATTCTTTAAAATATTCATCCTTCTTGTGGGACATATTGTGAAGTTGCATACGATTCAAATCCATATCCAAGTTAGACCTGTATTGCCTTAAGAAAGCATTTGCAAGGTCTGCCCATGATTGGACATGTGCCTGCTCCAACTGCATATACCAATCTAAAGATGCCCCACTCAGGCTATTCTGGAAGCAATGGATCATCAATTTCTAATTGTGAGCATAGGCATGCATTATTCTGCAGTACATGCATAGATGGTTTCTTGAGCATGCGAGTCCTTTATACTTTAAAAAATCAGGTACTTTGAATTTAGGAGGAATCACCACATCTCAAACTAGACCCATTTCAAGAGCATCGACGTCAAAGGCATCATAAACTTATACAACTTTTAATCTTTCTTCAAGGGCTTTATACTAGTTAACTTTCGCAGGCTTTTCAACAGTCTTTTGTTGGGGAACTTGACTAATGCCTTCCACATCATGGTCTTTGTATTGTAGGTCTATATAGTTATCCACGTTGTTAACTGAAATTCGCAGAGTATGGGATTCCCCCACCTTCAGAGGAGGTGGAATAAAACCTTCAGTAATGATGGTCTCTTGTTGGGAAACAGTTGAGTTTACAGGACCAGATTCAGGCTCATGTCTTGGTTGGTGACCGCTTGACGCACCAATGGTTTGGGTTATTTCTTTGAAGGCTACCTTAGGAGTCTGATCTTTTCTTTCTATGATATTCTTCAAGGCTAGCAGAAATTGACTCATGTCTCCTTTCATCGTGTCGATACTTGCTTTAACTTATTCTAAGTCTTCTTGAAAGGCAGCTTGGTTCTCTTCGATTTTCTCCATTGCTTTCTTTTGATGAGCTCTTGTTTGATATGGAGGTCGTAAATGTAACATCCTAAATTCTATATTAATCATTATTTAATTAATTTAGCTTGGGCATATGAGTCATTGCAAAGTGTTTAATATATGTGATGTTCTGGTGCTTTGTGTGAGTCCTTGTGACGATTTATGATGTGTATTCGTGATGCATTTATGATGCAATAACGGTGACTTGATGAATATGATGTTTAAGATGGTGATTTGTATGGTGTTGGATGGGATAATAATAGTGTTTAGAAGTTTAAACAATTAGTTTGAAATTATTTAGATTTAATAGTAATTATTTAGAATTATTTAGATTTAAATAAATAGAATAGTGGTGTAGAGAAAATAAGGGCAAGATGGTTAATTTGGAGAAATAAGTGAGGGAAATAGTAGAAGTTAATTATTAGGGGTCCAAGATGGTAAGTTTGGTATAAGGAAAATGTTTGGGATTTTAAACAATCATTATGTACGATAGTTTTGGAGGAACACTGTGAAGAGGCAGAGCTAGGGCATAGAGAGGCAAAGAGGAATTTGTAGAACACAAAGAGGATTTGATTGATAGAAATAATCTTAAAGTAAGGGGTGTTTATCTTGATTATTATAATTGATCTAAGGTTTTTATAGTTGTGGATTGTAGTAGGTTTTTGGTTGTGATGAACATGTGATGATTCGATGAATTAGGTGATATTTTATGGGCTTAGATTGTAAGCAATTGTACCCATAATATATAATACATTAGATTGTTGATATTTGGTGAAAAACCTATGATTAGATGATGTTTTAGGACCTATAATGTGTATAAATCGCAAGATTTAGTCTGGTTTTTATGCAGGAAATCGCAACACGAAAACCCTATTCACGCAGAGTCGTCAGGCGATGGGGTAGCGTCGCCGAGTGATGGTGTTGTTGCGTGGCTGTTGCTAGGAAAAAATGGGAGCGAAGAAGGGCAGAAAAGAGTGATGTTACTGGAGTGCATCGATCCAAACATTGTTTGGAGAAGGTGGAGGCGACATATGCGTCTCCAGGCGATAGAGGTATGTTGTCGGGCGATGGTGTCCAAATTTGATTGGTTGTGTTGGATTTTCTTAAAAGAGCCGTAACTTGAGTTTTAGCACTCGAATTGAGGTCTCGTTTGAAGAGTTGGATAGCTAATGTAATGAACTTCAGTTTGATGGAATAAAAGGAGATAAAAGAGGAATTTTTCCCAGTACCTAAGCTAGGATGAAGTTAGATTCCTCGTGTCGTATTACCATGATGCTTTGTTTAATAAAGATGATGTGATGATATTATGTGATGTTTGTTTAATTATGAAGGTAATATGACGATGTGTGTGTATTTAAGATGATATGATGATATTGTAATGAAATCATGAATGATGATGCGTCTTGATTAGTCGTGGTCGTTTTTATTATTATGTTTCATATCATGCATTCATAGCATCGTTTAGGACTTCGGTCCAGTGATGTTATTAGGACTAAGGTCCAGTGAAGATGATAGGACAATTGTCTAGTGAAGGCAGTAATCTCATAGTGTGGATTGAGTGCAAAATTGTGAAGTGCCTTGGTTCCAAGTGGGAATCAATCCTATTAGTGGGGATCTTTGGAGATAACGATGACTGAGTCATCAATGAAGTTTTGGTACCACATGCATGAGTCTACAATGATGCATTTCATTTTAAGCGACATTACATAATGATGTGATTAAACGATGTTTGTCGATAAATGATGCTTTGATAATATTATGTCATGATTTGATAATGTTATGAAGATGTGAGTATAACACGAGGTTCTTGTGATGTTTGGTGCCTTATCTATATGCATATCTAATTTATTTATTCCTTATGTATTTGATAATGATTTTGATTTACTCACTCTTTCTGTTTGAATGTTGCCTCCATGTGGATAACACGCAGGTGATTGAGAATAATCTGTAGAAGCATTAAAGGATAGCTTCAGAGTGCATTTAATTACTTTTTTTAAATAAATGGAGTCTTGCTCTGATATGTAACATTGGGGTTGGGACCGATTGGTTGCGAACCTTGCATATTTTATGATCTTTAGATTTTGTATTTCTATCATGACTTTTGCCATGTTTTAGGTTATTATATTATAAAACGTAAGTGTGAAGATGTTATTAACCTTTAAACTACCTTTCATGGTATTGAGATTATTTTATGAAGAGATTTAAGACTCATTAATTTTGATGCTAAGTTCAAAATGAATTAGTTGTGATTTTAGAGATGATATCTAAAGTTTTTTCTTTGCAACCCGTGTTACGAAGTAGGATTAATTGTTATTTGATGTTTTATGAAGATGTGATGCCCTTTTTGTGGACTTTGTTTGATTTTATATTTTCAAGAAATTATATGCGAAATACATGTGGGTTAGAAGGGTGTTACATTAGTGGTATCAGAGCAGGTCGGTCCGTCCGGCCAACTTATTTAGTCTATAGTGTGTGACAGTGGAATACTATTGAGATAAATCTAAGCATTATGACTGTTATTGATGTGAAGCAGAGAATGGATGGAAGGAACGACACTGCACTTGTTGCTGCTTTGCAGGCTGTTGCTCAGGCTGTGCAACATCAGCCTAATGATGGCTCTTATGTTTTAGAGACGTTTCAGAGGAATCATCCGACTGCTTTCAAAGGTAGTTTTTATCTTGATGGAGCACAAGTTTGGCTCAAGGAGATTGAGAGAATCTTTTGAGTCATGGATTGCTCAGAGGCGCATAAGGTGTGGTTTGGTACGCATCAACTGGAAGAGGAAGCTGGTGACTGGTGGGTTGGAACTTGTTAGAGACTGATAGCCCTCGGTGAAGTGATTACTTGGGTTGTGTTCAGCAGGGAGTTTCTGAGGAAGTATTTAACTGAACATGTGCGTGAGAAGAAAGAGATTGAGTTTCTGGAGTTGAAACAAGGAATTTTGACTATGAATGAGTATATTTTAAGGTTTGTCGAACTGGAAAAGTTTTATCCATATTACATTGAGGAAACTGCTGAGTTTTCAAAGTGTATCAAGTTTGAGAATGGTTTGTGTCCGAAGATCAAGCGGGTGATTGGATATCAATAGATCCATGTGTTTTTAGAATTGGTGAACAACTGTAGAATCTATGAAGAGGATAAAAAAGCTCATTTATCTCACTACAAGAGTTTAAATGAGAAAAGATGAAAGCAATATCAATATTGTAATAAGCCTTATGATGCCCTAGCTGATAATGGGAAACAAAATGATTATGATGGGAAGAATACATGTATAGGAGGGGCTCCGCTTTTATGTGAGAATAAGGTGTTGAGGTGTTACAAGTGTGGTAAGTCCGGTCATCGTGCTCCTGAATGCAAGAGAGATGGTCCGACTTATTTCAATTGTGGAGAGCAGGGTCATATCAGTACCCAATGTCAGAAACCAACGAAGGATCCTACTTCCCAGAAAAATGGTAGAATGTTCGCTCTGAGTGGTTTGAGGTACTTGCTTTATTAACGATGTTAAATTAGTTGCTATTATTGATATTGGTGCTACTCATTTATTTATTTCACTTAAATGTGCCACTAATTTGGAATTGAAATTGTCTGATATGAATGGTAGTATGGTAATAGATACTCCTACTGGTGGTTATGTTACTACTATATACATTTGTTTGAAGTGTCCTTTGACTATTTATGGCAAGAGTTTTGTGATGGATTTGGTGTGTCTTCCCTTACAGCAAATCAATGTTATTCTTGGGATGAACTGGTTGAAGTTCAACTATGTTCATATCAATTGTTATAATAAGAGTTTAAGGTTCCCCAAGTTTGGTGATAATGGATAATTGATGTTGTTGACCGCTAGGCAAGTGAATGAACTTTTAGAAGATGAAGCCTTGATGTTTGCAATCTTTTCATCGTTGCAAGTTGATAGAAAATATGCAAATATGGAATTACATGTTGCCTGCGAATTTCCAGAGGTGTTTCCAGATGACATCAGTAATTTACCTTCTGAACATGAAATAGAGTTTTCTATAGATTTGGTGTCAGGTGTAGCGGTAGAAATATTTAGACTAAGCTATTTGATTGACTTAACTCGTACAGATCAAATAAAAATCGCCATCGCGCTTTATTGTTTCCAAAGGAAATGAGAAACGAGCGAATAAACCTAAAAAAGAGGGGGAGAGAATCTATGTACGGGGGTTGGTTATGCAAAGGGAAAGTATTAGCACCCTAAACATCTACGATACTCCGCAGGAACGTCTTTGAAAATTTATGTATTTTGGCTATAAAATGTGTATACAAAAATAGATGGTGGAGATGAGAAAAGAAGTATTTTTTTTTACAATTTTTTCACCCACCGTGGTTGAGAACCTTTAGTGCCTACGTACCATCTTCCGTGCAATAGGGGATCAAGGTACTCGTAGTTCACCTTAAAAATTTAAAAACACAGGTGTGTTGGTTAATTTTAAGAGAAGAGACATCATCATCATATCCGAGTGGAAGACATACTTACTACCCACAATTATGAGAAAGGAGAATTTGCATCATCTTAAAGTGGAGGATATAGCTTGGATTTTAAAATCAATAAAGCCTCAATCGACACCCAAGTGGAAAATATCTCACTTCACTACATATCGTAGAAGTATAATAACTCGCATCACTACAAGAATCGACAAGAGTCTAATGTTTTGAGAAAAGTTTTAAAGTAAAAAGCCAAAGTGGAAAATGGTTAGAATGAGGTTAATGACTTTTAGTCTTTCAAAAAAAGATGTCAAAGTATGGTTAAATTGATTAAAGTTTGATTAATAAAAGATTTTTGAAAATGCATGGACCTAAGTCCAAGTTTATTATGAAATTGGTTCAAGTTAGAAAAACAAGAAGAGTTTTGAAAAGGAAGGAGAAGATTTTTGAAATTAAAGAAGATATGAGGAGATAAAGGGACTATCCTAAAGCATAAAATAAAAGCCAAGGAAAAGACCGATCTAACCAACAAGAAGCCAACACTTAACATAAGAAGTCAATGTAGACTTCTCTTTCATTGGATTGAAACCAAGCAAGAAAAAATACTAATCCACTGAGGAATACCAAGATTTAGATGAATTAAGTCTTCACAAAAATTGGACAGAGTAATGGCTGTATACAAAGTCATTCTTAATCACAGACAAAACACATAATCAGAATAACATGCACACAAATAAGATCAACCCAATGCCTTGGAGTAAACCCTAAGAACTTCAGACAAAATAACAACAAAGTCATAAGGTCCCAAAGAATCAAAGCTTATAATCCTAAGTATAAGAGATCCACAACTCCACAATGTCAAAGATAGTAACCAAATAGTCCAAGTAACCTTAAAGATTTTTTAATGTTCAAGTTGATTATTAAGTGTCTTCAAAAAGAAAATAAAAGATCAAATGAGAAAAGATAAAATGGCATAAAGATAAATGCTCAAGTGAGCAAAAGAGAAATGGCATGGAATGTAAATGATAAAGTAAACAAAACATAAAAATAAAGGCACAAAATAAAGGCATAAAGTAAAGTTAATTTTTAGTGAATTGGAAGTTAGAGGTTAGTTGAATGACCATCTTGAAGCTTGAATTTGAAAACTAATTAGAAGATTGATAAAATCAAAGCTTCTCAACAACAAGTCTCATTTGCTTTTTGTCAAGAATATCATTCATTTAGTACTCAAAACAAACCACATATGATCAACGATGTTCAAATGATTCACTTAGACCAAAGTTCATAAAGTTCATTAGAAGATTGATAGAATCGAAGCCTCCTAACAATGAACTTCAAAGTTATTGGATCCAAGGTTTCAAATTAAACATACTTGGGCTTGCAAACATAGGTTTGGGCCACGAATGTTCATTTTTTTTGAATCGGGACAAATTTAGCGCTATGTTAAGCAATCGTAAGTGGACTTATGTAGAAGTCACGCATATTTTGAGGTCGGTCAATAGAAATGTATGTACTAACATGTTAGAGAAATGATATGTAGATCATTCTCCAACAACATGTGGCACAAGTAAAAATAAGAAAGGGATAAGTTGAAGAGGGATGGGATGTATCAGATGAAATTAAGGTTTCAAATATCGTCAACATCATTCATCTATTTTGGTGGATTTGGTTTTTTAACCTATCAACACCCAAGATCCAATGAGGTTGAGGAAATTGTCCCAAAATAACACCCAAATCAGGACCAAACAAAAATGACCAAATATATTAAATAAAACAATATTTAAATGATTAATAAAAGGGAAATAATTGGTAAAGTATACAAAATGTAGTAAAACACCAAATAAAAATCCTAAAAAAAATCAGAAGTCAAACATGAGTCAATAAGTGTTGACAAAAACTTTCAGAATTTTTTAAAGTCAGAAACTATTTTTAAAATTTAAAGAAATAATCAAAATAAACCAAAATTTGTAAAAAATAGTAGAATAAAAATAATAATAAAATGAGGTCACCAGTATTAGTAAAGAGGTCATTAGATCCTCCTATAATTTTTTCAAAATTTTAAAATCAAGAAAAACATTTTTAAACAATTAAAACAAGTCAGATAAAGTGAAAAATAATAAAAAATATAAAATTAGAAAATAAAATTGTGAAAAAATAAAATTTAGAAAGAGAAAAATCAAAATCATTTTTGATAATTTTTTCACAATTTTAGAAGTTAAAATGAATTTTTTTATGAAGTTTTAAAGTTTAAAACAATTAAAATATAAAATCAGAAGATGAAAATAAAACCAAAATAATGTGGACCGTCTGATCATTGTCAAAATGCGTTAGTAATTAAATCCAAGGGATCTGGTACACTGTACATATCATGGTCATTAGTGAATAAACCACCAGATCATTTATTTTTAAAAGAGATTTGAAAAAACAAGTGGCATATTTCCATTGGTTGAGAGATGACACGCTGGTCATCTTCATACTCCGGCCACGTGGGAGTTGCAGGTTTCACAAACTATAAAATTAGAAGCTCAGACCGGTGTCATTCGCTTCGTGTCTTCTAGACGATTCCAATGATACCCTCGCGAAAATTTATATAAACCACAGCACAATCGATTTGCAAAAACCAGAAGGAAACAATTGAAAAGGGATTTGAAAATTCATGATCAAAACTTACTTCCGGTTAAAAACTAACGATGCGATCAATATCAGAGTGATGAGAGCTACATTGTAGCAACAAGTTTGGAGAGAATTGATGGAGGAATCTACCTGTTGAAGTTCAACTTCAGAGCTCTGAAGCTTGACTTGGCTAGCACGATTTAAGACACTTCAAGGTCTGGTTCTTCTTCTGTTAACTTCAGTGAAGTTTAAGGATGAAGAATTTGCAAAGAAATTGGATTGAAATATGCTTTAAAATCAAATTCAGAGTTGCAGAATTGAGAGATATAGAGGAAGTTCAACAAAGGTTTTTTGGCTCTCTAAAGCTTGCAAAATTAATTAGAGTAGGTCTCTATTTATAGGAGAATATGATGAAATATTAAGAGAGGGTGAATGATAAGTAATCATGTGAAATCGTGTGCACCCTGAACATGGAAAACGTGTGACTTCTAACTCCTTAAAACTCAATTAATTCTTTCGTTTCAACCCTTAATCCAACCTTAGCAACTTTGTTAAACATGTTTAAGTGGAAAACATGCACAAATTTGATCATTAGAAGCCACATTATTGAAATTTCAATCTGACTACAAGTGAAACTTTAGTTACAAGGTACCAACTTTGAATCTTTGGTGCACACAGCTCAATAGGCTTTAGGGAATAATTCTTGAAGCATTAGAAATATAAGGTCACAATATTTACAATATTCCAAGAAAGACTCCATTTGGATAATTGAGTTGAAAGTTATGTCCTCATGAAATCTTGAAAAACAAATTGATTTTTGTACTTAGAAAAAATTCTAAGTGTTGAACTTCAAAATGACCTATAATGTTCTTCAAAATCACATGACCTTCCACTCAAAATTTGATCTTGATATTTGCAGAAGAGATGAAGTAGACCTCTTGAATTGAATTTTGGAATTGAGATCACTCAAAAATTATAAAAATTGAAAGAGTTATGGTCTTTGGAAGATGATGAACAAATTTGGGGAAATTCACAAAATACCTATAATATTTTCAATTCTCAAACAACTTTACAAGCAATTTCAAGTCTTGCACATTGAAAAAAAAGTTGTAATGGACATCCTAAAGATCATTATGGAAAAATAATGGGCTCAAGGATATAAAAATTGACCAAGTTACGATCATTTGAAGTCAAACCCTAGAGTTCAAAAGCTTTTCAAGGATACTTATAATCTTTCTCAACCATTAGTGATCTTCCATTCAAAATTAGCCTTAGATTTCTGAATATAGTTTGTTGAGGACCCTTTAAAGGGAATCATGGCCCCAGAATCAATAAAAAATCTCAAAAAAATGAAAAAGATATGTTTAACACGGTGGGAGAACTGACTTGGGATGTTTTGCGTTTGATCATAATTGTTGAGGATAGAAAGAGTCGCCATCGACTTTTCTTTTATCCAAAAAGAAAGGGTGAAAAGAACAGGAAAGACCTTTGAGATTATTTTCTTGAGTTCAGGGGGTAGATTATGAAAAGGGAAGGTGTTAGCACCCTTTTCATACATAGTTATCTATGGGCTCTTAGTTGCTTGCTAGATCACTTGCTTTTGTTTGAAAGTGTGCTTTGTGGTGTGGTTTTGAAAGTATTTTGAAAACGTGCCTTTGTAATGATTTTCGTCTCTATAAGAACGCATACAAAGTGTTGTTTTGAAAATAGTTCAAAGAAGTGTTTGTTTTTGAAAGTTATTTTGAAAAGGTGTCTTTGTAATGGTTCTCGTATCTATAAGAACGCATACAAAGTGTTTTCTTTTGAAAATGTTTCAAAATGAGAGTGTTGGTGTATAAAATGTTTTTGTTGTGAGCAAGCGAGCAACTAGGAGCAACCTACCTACTCAAAAGGTCTTAAATTTTCTTTTCCTCCTGCTTTAGATGTTGCTATCTTGCCATTGATTTGGTAACAAGCCCCATTGTTGGGTGTGAAGAGACAGGCGTGGGTCATCATATAGTCATGATAACAATGTTGTGAGATATCTTTGCATTTATCTTGAGGGACTAAGATCATTTATAAGGCAACATTCGTAGCGTCATCGAGGGAATATGATCTTGTATTTTGATTGTTTTTGCTAAGACGTCTCACATGCATAACATGACCATTTTTAGGCAACAAGTGGAGTTAACCCTTGGGGTGCATGTGTGCAAAGTTTGTTTTATTGCATGCATTTTATCTTTAAATTTTAGGTTGTCTACTTGTTAGTTTTATCTTTCCATACACGCCCTATGTTACTTGCATTTATGAAAGCAAGAAAAATATGGAAAATAAAGGTTCTACGCTATTACAACTGTGATACGATGGGAGAACTGACTTGGTGATTTGCGTTTGGTGTTCGCAAATGTTTCGGTTTAGCAAGAGTCGCCACCGACTTTTTATTTTATCCTAAGGAAAGGTCAAAAAGCACAGGAAAGACCTTTGAGATGTTTTCTTGGGTTCGAGGAGTAGATTATGAAAAGGGAAGGTGCAAGCACCGTTTTCATCCATGGTTATCCATGGGCTCTTAGTTACTTGTTTAGATCACTTGCTTTTGCTTTTCAATTGTTTGAAATGGTGCTTTGTGTGTGGTTTTGAAAGATGTTTTGAAAAGAGGCCATCATTGTGGAAACCTTTGTAATGATTCTTGTTTGAATGTATACAAAAGTGTTTTTGTCTTTTGAAAAGATGTTTCAATGTTTTGAAAGTTTGTTTTGGAAATGTTTTGAATTTGTGTTGTGAGGTGTGTTTGAAAATAGCAAGGATGTTTTTGCAAGTTTTGATCAAGTAACTAAGAGCTATCTACCCTATTTTACTCAAAGATCTTTCCTATATATTTTTAACCCTTTTGACAGTGTTGTTTTACCATTGCATTTGGTAAACAACCTTGTGTTAGGATGTTAAACGGGACATGCGCGGGTCATCGTATAAACCAAGATAGCAATTGTGTTAAGTATTTTTAGCAAATTTTTGAGGGACTTGATCATTTTTTGTATAGGCAACCAAGATAGCATCATCGAAGGACTATGATCTTTTGTTTTGTTTTTGTTTTGCCAAAGTACTTAACATGCATAACATGACCCATTTTTAAGGCAACAAGTGGATGTAACACTAGGGGTGAAAATGTGCATTGTGTTTGATTTTCATGCATTTTTATCTTTTTATTAGGTCAAGCTACTTGTTGATTTTGGATTTTTGCATACAAACCCTAATCTCTAATCATGGCATAATTGAAAGCATAAAGTGCGAGAATTAAAATAAACTATTACAACATGATTATGGGGAGGGGGATACAATTTTTGAATGGGGATTATTTGACAAGAAATTAAAACCCTAGTTTTACTATTATATCCAAATTGAATAATGGCATAAATAATAAATGGACAATATTTAAATAAACAAAGTAAATAAATATACCAAATAATATGAATTATGCAAAAAAGGTTTTTGTTTACTTATGTATATAAAAATATTTAATATAAAATAGGGAAGAAATAAATAAAAGAAATTATTATTTTTTATTAAGGGTAAACCCTAATTTTTCTTTAAGAAAATAAATATATTAATTATATTATTTATATACAATAAATAAAATAATGTATGTAAAAAATTAAATATATTTAGAAAAATGTATTATTTTAAGTATAAATAATAATAATAAAAAGTATAATATTTCTATGTTTTTTATTTTAAAGTATCTATTAAATAAAATAAAAGTGTGTATATATATATATTAATTATATTAAATATATATAAAAATAAAATAAAATATATACAAAAATAAAAATATATTTAAAATGATATTTTTTGGTGTGAATAAAATAAAGGATAAGATAAAAATATAATTTATATATTATTTTTAAGTTTTCAATAAATAAAATAAAAGTATATAATCAAAAAATTAATTTTATGTTAGAAAAAATGAAAATAAAATACAAAATAAATGTGAAAAATTTATAAAAATATTTTTGAGTATTTTTATATTTAGAAAATAAGAAAACAAAATCAGAAATGAAAATAAAATGGAAAAATACAAAAGTACGAAGAAATGGGCCAGTGGGTGCAAAAAGTAAAAGGGGGGTGTCAATAGTGAGCCAGGACCAAGCCCAGCCCAACAAGCTTCATCTTCAACCTTTGTCTTTCAAAAAAAATGCGCGCGCCTGTACCAAACATGGACATCCTGCATACGAGCTCTATTGCAAAAACACATAACATCAAAGTTGTAGAGCTTTTCAAGACGAATCCAACCATATAAAAAACTTGTCCTAACTCTCAAAGACCAGAGAGAATTTCTTTGGCCCTAAAATCTAACCTAATTTTTTCAGGATGTTCATGGACCAAATTCTCTTAGCATGCTTAATAAAAATGAAAACTGAGCATATGTACAGCTTCATGGCTATGAATACTACATTTCTTATTCACAAACCTAAGTCTAAATGTTCCTAAATAGAGAGATAGGAAGTTGATAAAAACCTGTTTCAGCTGACTTCGTGTATGGCAATGTGGAGCTTTTCAACAAGGCCTGAGATGTCTGGGAGCTTGCTTGAACTTCACTTGACCTTCTCCAATGTCTAGCTTGCCTTGAATGCACTTGAACAAGCCTACAAAACTCAACCTGCACAAGCTCAAATTGAAAATGGAAAACCTTGTAAATGGAGTTATAGTTGGTGTTTAAGGGTTGGGATAGTTTGGATGGGTTATGTGGAAGATGTTTGAACCAACTTGGGGAAAAACGCACGAGCAAAATGTGAGATAGAACTCAAGCTGCAGATACTGCCCTGTTTTGCCAATGAGATGTGATTTTGTGCTATGGGAAGTTTGAAGGCTCCAAGGGTCGTGTTTCTGGCTCAAAGGGGTGTGAGAAAGATGTTTTAAAAGCTTGCACAAGTTAGTTCTAGCTGATGTTCAAGTTCTTGTGTTTTTGGATAAATTTCTTGGTTATGAAGCAAAGTGTGTGAAGTGATGTGAAACAGGCCTGTACATGCTATCCATATGCTTGCACCTTCTGCTCTTGGCCCCTCTAATTTGTGGATTTTATTTTCTGCATAAGATCTGGACCAATGCTCAAAGATTGTGGTTTGACATAAAGCAAGATTATGGTAAAAATGGTAATGTACCTTTTTCTACTTAAGGATTAATTTTGTGTGAAATGTTCTAATGACCAAAACAATGTCTTAGACCAATGGATTTGCATTTAATTATTGAGTTTGGAATGGTTTTGAGGCCTGTAATCTAGTGCAAAGCAAGCTGATTTGAATTTGCAACTTGTATGATCATGAACATGCCATGGATTAAAAGTGAGTTTTTGCCAACTTCAAGCCTTCGATTCTCCCTAACCACAAATGAGTTTGAAGAGTTCTTGGACATTTTGGAAATATTGCAACATTATATACAATCCATCTTTGAAATGCAATTTGATATCCCAAGTGGAACTATGTAAAAAATGGCCATGAAGATAGGTCAAAATCTTGCCTAAACTAGGGCAAAATTTCACTAAGTTAAAAGTTTTAGGGGCCCTTGTTCCAAAAACAATAACTTGATATCCAAGCTTATTTTGGTAAAACTTTGTGAATCAAAGTTGTAGACTTTGTGGAGGACTACAACTTTCATGTTGGAAGTTTTGTTTGAATCCAATTTCATCATGGTGAAAATGTTGGGCAAAGTTAGGAAAAATTAAGAAAATTTCATAACTTAGAAAAATTCTAAGTTATGAAAATTTTCAACTTTAAACCCTAATTTGCAAAAATGGGTTTCTTGATGAACAAGTTTCATGTTTTGACACATCTTGATGAGAAATGACCCTTGGCACTTGATTTTGACCAAAAAGTCAAAGTTTGACTTTTTAGTGTGCAGTCAAATTTTGATCAGTTGACTGAAAAATTCATCTGTCAATCCAATGCATTTGAGATCTTTTGAATCTTGTGAATAAGTCAAGATGATTCCATTGAGTCTTTGAATCCATGCTTGAGCCCAAGTTGCCATTGGCTAGGTCAAAAATCAGAAATTGGCTTTGTGCAGTCAAAACCCTAAAAATGACCATTTTGCCCTTTTGGTGATCTGATCAAATTTCTTGTGAAGTTGTGGTCCAAACATGACCAAATGGTTCATATGAGTTTATAATGTTGATGTGGGTCAAAATTCATGAGGTTTGACTGTAAATTAGCCACAGTTGACTTTTTCCCCAATACAGCTGATTTCTAGGTCAACTGTCCAATTGACTGGGCAAAAATTTGATTCAAGTCCTGAAACTTGGTATGGACAAACGTATGAGTCCAACATGAAGTATGAAAGTCACTTTGAGCATTATAAGTCCAAAATTCCTTATGCAAACTCAAACCCTAATTTAGGTCATCAGTGCAAGGAGATGTCTTGAGCAGAGCAAAACCCTAATCCTGTCTGGAGTTTTAGGAGCCTTGTGAGGGGAGATCTTGATAAAATGAGAGGGAAAATTTTGGGGTACAACAGCAACCATATTGAACAATAAGAAAAATGTAAAAACAAAACAAAATAAAAGAAAGGAAACAAGCTCTTCGATCCAGGCAGCAAATGCCTTTCGATTCAGCCCTTTCTCGTCTCTTTCGATTTGGGCCGAGAAGTCAGCATGAGATGTGCCCTTCGATTCACTCTTATTCTGCTTCCTTTGATTGGGCCTGGACGTTAGTGTGTATCGAAGTCTGTAACCTTCGAGTCACACAACCTTTCCTTCCGTTTGAGGTTAGACAACAGCGTGGGGTGAAGCCTAAGGCTCTGATTCATAGGAAACTTTTTCTTTCATTTGAGTCTGTACAGGTTATTTCTAACATATACTTGGACAAGAAAAGCATGCAATCAAAATGACAAGAATGAAAAGTGAATAAATGTTATTTACGTGCTTGAAACGAAAGGGTTAAGGTCAGGATGACTTGCCTTGCTTGAAGCGAGAATGTGTGTTGGACTTGAGTTGCTGACCTGGGTGCTTCTGGATTTGAAAGAGGAAAGAAACAAATGTTATGTTTCTAGTGTTGGATTCGAAGGCCAAAGAAACAGGTGTTATGTTTCTTCTAGATTCGAAGGGTCAAGGAAAGAGGTGTTGTGTTTATTCTGGATTCTGGGTTTGTGCTTAATGTTTGAGAATCTCTAGAGTTTAAAAGTTTTGAGAGTTTGATGATTTTTGAAGATTCTTTCCACACCACCAAATCTGGACCTCTTTCCTTTGTTAATTGTTCTTCTATAAAATAGAGGAAATGCTTGAGAGATGTTGAAGTAGTCATCTTTGCAAAAAAAAAATGAAAACAAAAAAGTACAAGTGGGGGCCTGATGTCATGTGGGTACAGAAGATTTGACTTATTCCTTTTGGCGTTGCTTGTGCTCAGACAAAAATCAGGTTGAGAGCTAATTTTGTGATTAAAGTACTCTTTATGAAGAAAGGGTACGTAGCCTTTTTCCATTTCATCCAATAATGGTATTATCCAGTGGATAAACTTTCGAATCTTTGTGTAATGTATCACAAATTTGTGTAAGCCTCTGATTATGTAAAGATTTGGAAGCAACATAGCCTGGCAAATGAGATTTGGAGGATAAGGCTATGAGATTTGGTCTTGAGTCGAACGCAAGAATAAGATCAATGCACACTTGTTCGAAGGAAGCCTTTGCCTCAGTCAAAGCTTGTGGTCGAAGCAAGCTTGCTCGAAGGAAGCTAATGCCCAGTCGAAGCTTGGATCGAAGCAAACACATTGCCCAATTGAAAACTCATGTTCGAAGGAAGCATATTTCCCAATCGAAGCATATGGATCGAAGCAAACATAAAGATAGTCATTTCCTTGTGTCTGTTTAGCATGAGGGAAGTTCCTGGGTTTGTAAATCAAAGGCAAACATATAAGGTCAAAGGTGCATTCGAATCTTGTATGCAGGAGGCTTAAATGGTGCAATCGAAAGAAGCATTCAGAAGACCATTGCCTTCTAAATCTAAGGGCGTTTTTCAGAAGGTTATTACCTTCTGAATTGAAGGGCGCTCTTTCAAGGGAAGCAAGAACTAAGTCAAATCTTGTATGAAGATACCTCTTGGCTCAAAAGTAGCTTGTATGAAGCAAATTATGCAAGAGGTCCTTGGTGCAAGTGGATTAGAAGGATGCATAAAGATAGTTACTTTGTCCCATAAAAACTTGTCCAAACGAAGCAAGCATGCAGGTAGCAAACTAATCCAATTGAAGTAGGCTTGTAGGCAGTAAACTTGTCCAAATCAAAGCAGGCTTGCAGGCAGCTATTTTTTCCAAATCAAAACAGGAAACTATTTTGTCCAAATCGAAGCAGGCATGCAAGCAGCATATGGCCAATCGAAGTAAACTTGTTGTTTCCTTAATTTTGTCAAAAAAACAATTTTATCTGTTTTTCCCTTTTTTTCAATAGTTTCCTTTTTAACCTGGTGCTGGAAAAAACCCAATGTGACTCATGGCAACTATATGAGGCATCGAAAATCCAAATATACTTATGGAAGCTTGAACTTTTGAAAATCCTTATGGAAAATGCCTTGAGCAAAGAGAGGGAAAATTTTGGGGTACAACAACTGCCTCTATTCAATCTTCTTAAACCTGAAAAGCGAGTATGTTACATTGTCGTTCGTAGCTTGAAGGTAGAAGATGGTTGGAGACTAGAGTGCTCAGAAATTTGCACTCTATGATGTGGTGGTTCATTGTGTAGGGAATGGGCTTAAAGATGCCATTTGGTGAGATGATGGAGAGTTGTCAGAGATGGGCTTATAGATGCCATCCAAAGGTGATTGTTGATGAAAATTAGACTAGGTCTAAGCTTGACTATAATTGGGAGAAGTTTCAGAATAAATCTTTGGTCGATTTAATCTGAGTTGCAAGATGTAGTGGAAGGAGTGTCAGAATGATATTCGTATCTCGATCGTATCTGATTTGTATTTGAAAAATGTATTGAATGAGGGTCATAATGACATCCGTATATGGATCGTATCTGAATTATTTCTAGAAGAGACTCTGGGATAAGTATCAGAATGTTAGCCATATCTGGATCACATCTGAACTATTTCTGGAAGAGAATCTGGAATAAGCATCAGAATGTCAGCCATATCTGGATCGCATCTGAACTATTTCTGGAAGAGAATCTGGAATAAGTATCAGAATGTCAGCCATATCTGGATGGCATCTGAACTATTTCTAGAAGAGAATCTGGAATAAGTATCAGAATGTCAGCCATATCTGGATTTCATCTGAACTATTTCTGGAAGGGGATATGGAATAAGTATCAGAATGTCAGCCATATCTGGACCGCATCTGAACTATTTCTGGAAGAGAATCTGGAATAAGTATCAGAATGTCAACCATATATGGATTGCATCTGAACCATTTCTGGAAGGGGATCTGGAATAAGTATCAGAATGTCAGCCATATCTAGATCGCATCTGAACCGTTTCTAGAAGGAATCTGGAGTAAGTATCAGAATGTTAGCCATATCTGAATCGCATCTGAACTGTTTCTAGAAGAAGATCTGGAATAAGTATCATAATGCCAGCCATATCTGGATCGCATATGAACTGTTTTTAGAAGAGAATCTGGAGTAAGTATCAGAATGTCAGCCATATCTGGATCACATCTGAACTATTTCTGGAAGAGAATCTGGAATAAGTATCAGAATGTCAGTCATATCTAGATCACATCTGAACTATTTCTAGAAGAGTGTATGAGAAGGATCCTATGTAGGATTGCTTCAGCTGGTCGTGTAGATAATTTCCCTGGCTTGTTTCAGGAATTGATCTTCGACTTTAGAAAGAAAGATAGTTTTCCTGGCTTGTTATAGGTATTAATCTATAATCGGTCGTCCACAGATAGTTGTCCTGTCTTGTTACAGGTATTAATCTGGAACTATTGAAAATTGTTGATGATAGTTATATGTTGTTTAGTCTTTCCTGAAAAGGTAAAGAGTTAGCCTTATGCAATGTCATGATGTATGAAATGCATGGTGTAATGATGTTTTTTTTTCTTTCAAAATGAGGTTATGTTGTATGCATATATCATGTATGTTATATGATGTATGAATGTGAAGCATTATTGAAATGTATCTTTGCCTCGGAAAATAAATCCTTGATAAGTGTTGGGGAGTCATTAAATCCCGAACTGTTGTTGAAGAGTAGGCGTGTCTTCAAACTTTGTTTTAGAATATTTCCACTAGGGATTATTTCTTTGTTGTTTAAGGAGAAACTCCATTGGGGAAGTTGACTTTGCTTTGAGAAGACTCTGTGGGGAGTGTTGATCTCTGTTTGGGGAAAAAAATTTAGGAGTCTCAGTTGTCTGTTGCTCTACTGGGGAGTTATCTTGGGGAAGATTAAATTAACTATTATTTGGTCGTATTACAGGCTTCACATAAAATTTCTTGGGAGAGTGAAGTTAAACTATTATATGGTCGGTTTCCAGGCTTCGCAGTAACTTATTGAAGTTAACTGGTATCTGGTCGGTTTCCAGGCTTCACAGTAACTTACTGGGGATTTTAGAGAAATCTACTGGGGAAGATGAGTTGTGGTCCCTTGATTTGTAGCAATCGGAGAGGCAAAATCAAGTTTGGGAATCTGTAGTTTGTTGGGGAAATAAACCCTATCGCCAGTCTGTTGGGGAGGTGTCTTCTTTTGGCAGAAATCCTCGAGGATTCTTAAGATCAACTTAGTTGGGGAGGAGTTTTCAGAGATTGAAACCCTGGCTGAGGGTCATTCTATGAACAGGATTTTGGGGGAGATTTGTCACTGCCCCTAGTAGCAGGTGTTTGTGGCATTGCCAGGAAATGTTTGACTGTATGTAACCCTCTGTTGGGATTCACGTTCAATGCCCCAAGTGATTCATATGGAGATCTTCCCCTGGTATATTCAACATTTCTTGAGAGATTTCTTGGAAATTTGACTGGACTGCCCTAGGTGTGTTGGATAGTGACACATCATGCCCACTTGCTTATAGGAGATCTATTATTGGAAGCGTCTTCCTACTTGAAGTGATTTTGTTCATTGAGAGGGTTTTTTTTGTTCACTAGATATTCGTCGAGCAAATTTCTTCCTTGTCAAACAAATAACCATATGCAAACAACGATATTCAAATAATGCAAAGTTTATGCTTGTCTTGAAGTTTTGAAAATGCGTTTTAGCAGATAAAAGAATTTTTGTAAGAAAATTCAACTCAGAATTTGGAGTAAAGCCTTACAGGAGTCAGGATACCTTTTGTAACAGTATGCTTTCAAATTAACCATGCTTCAATTAGGACTTTTGAAGGGTTGTAATGTGGATTGGTTCACGGTTTTAAGAAACAAAGTATAAAGGCTCAAATTTTATTTGTACCCACCCGTTCTTCGTGATGTTCTTCACTCCTAAACTTAGTTAATTGTACGTTCGAACTCCAATTGAGTCTGAAATGACGTCTTGGTGATGGTTCAGACAAGTTAAGTTTGTTGGAAGGAAGTCATTTTTGCCATATTTTCCATGTTATTGAGGATTTTTAGTGACCTCTTTTTGATTTATTATCCCTGATTTTGCCTGACTGTTCTTGTTTTTGAGATTACAGTCAGCGGGATGCCCCAGTTTCTCTTAAGTCTCCTTTGTAGGTTTTGACTTAGTGGGCTTTTATTTTTGAGAGATAATGACTGCCTATGTGATAGGGAACCATCACCGTCTTTTGATTCCAGAGGAATGTTTTTTGATGTCATTCATTGTATACGAAGTGAAAGTTTGCGACTGGACGCGCATTTGAATTAATTAAGAGACTACCCTGCCCCAGGTTTTGATTAAAGGTTTCAATTTGTATAAAAAAGAAAACTTCTACTTCTTTGGCTCAAAAGGGTTGACTAGGGATTATCTTCCTTATAACTCCAGTGTTTAGGATTTGAAAGAACGCTTGTACATCATCAGCAAGGTCTGTTCAAAAGCATATTGTATGAGATTAAGGCATTGTTTCGTCATCCTCCCTCTAAAGGCTTGCAACTTTTTAAAACAAGAGTTGAATATTATAAAGGGAGTAAAGCACAGTTTAAGTATGGTGAAAACGAATGGATCAATTCAAGACAAACATATGCAATGCATTAATGAAACAAAATTTGACATTAATAGATAAGTGTTTGAACAATAAAAGAGATTAAAATTGAAAATTTAAAATGAACAGGATGTTGTCAATGATTTGGCATAGGAGCAATGATCACATTAGGAGCCCTTGGAGGGTCGAAATCAATCTCCTTGGAAACAATCATGTCTTGGATCTTGTTCTTTAGAGCCCAACAATTGTTCGTGTCGTGTCTAGGACTATCAGAGTGGTATGCGCACCTTTCATTGGGATGATAGGCAGGAGCAGAAGTGTTGGGGTTCTAGAGAGGAACCTTTAACGTGATCAATTCTGCTTTCAACATGTGTTATAGTGCTTGAGCCAGTGGCATGTTGATCTTAGTGAATTGTCTTTTAGGTGCGACCTCCTTACACTGATTCCCCTGTTTCCATTGTTGCACCGATGCATGAATGGAGATCAGAACTGCCCCTACGTGCTGGTCGTGGTTACCCTGGTTACGACCTTTTTGACCGTATGCAGCATCAGACACTTTCTTCCCAATGAGAGGTTGTTTCCCTGTACTCGAAGATGCACCCTTTCTCCCGTTAGTATTATTTCAGTGAACCCGACTAAGGAGCTTCTGATTAGGTGATTGAAGAAAGATCCTGTCAAAGTTCCCATAAAGAT
The DNA here is from genome assembly GCA_948472305.1 of Vicia faba. Lineage (NCBI taxonomy): Eukaryota > Viridiplantae > Streptophyta > Magnoliopsida > Fabales > Fabaceae > Vicia > Vicia faba. The sequence continues at coordinate 1,385,076,375 of OX451739.1, forward strand.
GTCAATTAGCTCTCTATCAGTTAAGAGTGGCTGCACCCTGCCAGCCAACTCTCTCAACTTTTGGGCTTATTCTTTGAATCCCTCGTTGGAACGCATGGCCATATTCTGCAATTGCACACGAGTTGGTGCAAGATTAGTGTTGTATTGATACTGCTTGTAAAAAGCAACAACTAGATCTTCCCAAATGTGAATGTGGGAACTCTCCAATTGATAGAACCACTCAAGTTGCGTCCCAACAAAACTCTCTTGGAAGAAGTGGATCCAAAGCTTTTGATCAGTTGTGTATGGTTGAATCTTGCGGACATAAGACTTTAGGTGCATCTTAGGGCAAGAGACTCCATCATACAAGGCAAAGTTAGGGATTTTGAATTTTGGTGGGATAACCACTCCAGGGACCAAACCCATGCCTCCTAAGTCCAAGCCAGGCACAACTTGGATCTCCACAGCTTTTAGTCTGTCTTCCAGTTGTTTGTATTTTTCATTCGCTGGTGGATGCCGCTCCTCAGAAGAGTCTTTGTCATCAGTAGCTATGTTAGCTCTAATGCTTCTAGTTTCCTCTTCTTAATTGTCTTTATAAGAAGCATCTTCTTTTTGAGCTAGCCGGGCATGCCCCTTGGACCTTCTTCTCACGTTGAGGATAACAACCTTTTTCTTCTTCTTGCTCTCTTTGGTGAAGAGTGTTTTCAGATCTTCCTGCCCCTGGGCCAAGTTCATGAGCGCTTGTTGGAACTGAGCGTTTTGAGCTTGGAGATCTTTAACGGTTTTCTCAAGAGCCATCTCTATTGAAATAAACAGTAAGAAGATAAGAAGACCTGTATGGGAGAAACCTGTCATGATATGATGCATGGTGTGTAGATGCATGTTTTCAAGGATCTCACGGGGTAAACACAAAAAGATGTTAGAATTTGAACTTTGATCAACAAGTTTGATTGGGGAACTTCGTATCGGTGGATGTCCTTCCACGAGAATCAAGCTCACCATGTCAAGTGGGTCATAGCCCTTGACTCAAGTTACCGTTCTTTGGTCTTGATGGCGTTTGATTAGAGAATGAATCCTTTTTCCCCTTGATAGGCGTCTGGTTAAACATTACCCTGCATCATAGACCCTTGAGATCCTTGAAATGGTTATTAAAAATTCTATGGTATGATGTTATGTACAAGTATGCAAAGCAAGCAAGTTGTTATGTACAAATAATCATATACACACAAAGCAAACAAGTCCTTAGGTTTAGACTTGCGTGGAGTTTATAGGCAAATGCCCTCTTGAATTTTAGTTGGCTCAAACATGTCCTAGAAATAGTAATTGGGTTCTAGGGGATCTCAATATCACTGATCTTTCTTCATCAAGCATTTTTTCAGCGTAAGCCTCTTTAACAGCGACCGAAATATCCCGAAAGTCCAATCTCAATGAGTGTAGTATCGAGTATCAACCAACTTTGGACTGCACCAAAGCTGGCTACATCACTACTTCCTAATGGCTAAATTGGTCGAGTAAAGGTTCTAAAGTCAGTTAGTGCTTCATGACACCACTCAGTGTCCCCGTATTCTCCTTGACTACTCAAGGGCTACCGGTACCAACAATTGTATCACACTAATGTATCTATTAGTTAGACCATGTCAGTATACCCCGCACAGTTTCCACAACTTATTGCTACTTACCTGTAAGGTGTCCCAGATCCGGGTAGAGGATCAAAACAAGCCCAAACAAGGAACCATAATGTAAAGCAAGCAAGTCAAACAATGAAAGCAAGTAAAGGTGATCTATCCCTAAGGTAACCCCAATTTTTATTCATTCCCCAGCAGAGTCGCCAGTTCTGTAACGCGGTGGGAGAACTGACTTGGGATGTTTTGCATTTGATCGTAATTTTTGTGGATAGCAAGAGTCGCCACTGACTTTTCTTTTATCCAAAAGGAAAGGGTGAAAAGAACAGGAAAGACCTTTGAGATTATTTTCTTGATTTCGGGGGGGGGGGGAGATTATGAAAAGGGAAGGTGTTAGCACCCTTTTCATCCATAGTTATCTATGGACTCTTAGTTTCTTGCTAGATCACTTGCTTTTGTTTGAAAGTGTGCTTTGCGGTGTGGTTTTTAAAATATTTAGAAAACGCGCCTTTGTAATGATTCCCGTCTCTATAAGAATGCATACAAAGTGTTATTTGGAAAATAGTTCAAAGAAGTGTTTGTTTTTTAAAGTGATTTTGAAAATGTGTCTTTGTAATGGTTCTCGTCTCTATAAGAACGCATACAAAGTGTTGTCTTTTGAAAATGTTTCAAAATGAGAGTGTTGGTGTATAAAATGTTTTTGTTGTGAGCAAGCGAGCAACTAAGAGCAACCTACCTACTCAAAAGGTCTTAAATGTTATTTTCCTCCTCCTTTAGATGTTGCTATCTTACCATTGATTTGGTAAGAAGCCCAATTGTTGGGTGTGAAAGGACATGCCTGGGTCATCATATAGTCATGATAGCAATGTTGTGAGATATCTTAGCATTTCTCTTGAGGGACTAAGATCATTTGTAAGGAAACATTCGTACCGTCATCGAGGGACTATTATCTTGTATTTTGATTGTTTTTGCTAAGATGTCTCACATACATAAAATGACCATTTTTAGGCAACAAGTGGAGTTAACCCTAGGGGTGCATGTGTTCAAAGTGTGTTTGATTGCATGCATTTTGTCTTTGAATTTTAGGTTGTCTACTTGTTGGTTTTATCTTGCCATACATGCCCTATGTTACTAGCATTTATGAAAGCAGTAAAAATGTGGAAAATAAAGGTTCTACGCTATTACAACCATATTGAACAACAAGAAAAATGTAAAAACAAACCAAAATAAAAGAAAGGAAAACAAGCTCTTCGATCCAGGCAGCAAATGCCTTTTGATTCAACCCTTTCTCATCTCTTTCGATTTAGACCTGGAAGTTAGCATGAGATGCGCCCTTCGATTCACCCTTATTCTGCTTACTTTGATTGGGCCTAGACGTCAGTGTGTATCGAAGTCTAGAACCTTCTATTCACACAGCCTTTCCTTTCGTTTGAGGTTAGAAAGCAGCCTGGGGCGAGACCTAAGGCTCCGATTCACAGGAAATGTTTTCTTTCATTTGAGTCTGTACAGGTTAGTTCTAACATATACTTGGAAAAGAAAATCATGCAATCGAAAGGACAAGAATGAAAAGTGAATAAATGTTATTTACATGCTTGAAACGAAAGGGTTAAGGTCAGGGTGACTTACCTTGCTTGAAGTTGGAATGTGTGTTAGACTTGAGTTGTTGCCCTGGGTGCTTCTGGATTCGAAAGAGGAAAGAAACAAGTGTTATGTTTCTAGTGTTGGATTCAAAGGCCAAAGAAACAGGTGTTGTGTTTATTTTGGATTCGAAGGGTCAAGGAAACAGGTGTTGTGTTTCTTCTGGATTCTGGGTTTGTGCTTAGTGTTTGAGAATCTTTAGAGTTTAAGAGTTTTGAGAGTTTGATGATTTTTAAAGATTCATTCCACACCACCAAATCTGGACCTCTTTCTTTGTTCATGGTTCCTCTATTTATAGAGGAAATTCTTGGGAGATGTTGAAGTAGTCAGCTTTGCAAAAAAAAAAAAATATGAAAACAAAAAAGTACAAGTGGGGGCCTGATGTCAGTTGGGTACAAAAGATTTGACTTATGCCTTTTGGCGTTGCTTGTGCTCAAACAAAAATCAGGTTGAGAGCTGATTTTGTGATTAAAGTACTCTTTATGAAGAAAGGGTACGTAGCCTTTTTCCATTTCATCCAAGAATGGTATTATCCAGTGGATAATCCTTCGAATCTTTACGTAATGTATCACAAATTTGTGTAAGCCTCTGATTATGTAAAGATTTGGAAGCAACATAGCCTGGCAAATGAGATTTGGAGGATAAGGCTATGAGATTTGGTCTTGAGTCGAATGCAAGAATGAGATCGATGCGCACTTGTTTGAAGGAAGCCTTTGCCTCAGTCGAAGCTTGTGGTCAAAGAAAGCTTGCTCGAAGGAAGCTAACGCCCAGTCGAAGCTTGGATCGAAGCATACATATTGCCCAATCGAAAGCTCGTGTTCGAAGGAAGCATATTTCCCAATCGAAGCATGTTGATTGAAGCAAACATAAAGGGAGTCATTGCCTTGTGTCTGTTTAGCATGAGGGAAGTTCCTGGCTTTGCGAATCAAAGGAAAACATATAAGGCCAAAGGTGCATTCAAAGCTTGTATGCAGGAGGCCTAAATGGTGCAATTGAATGAAACATTCAGAAGACCATTGCCTTATGAATCGAAGGGCGTTTTTCAGAAGGTTATTACCTTCTGAATCGAAGGGATCTCTTTCAAGGGAAGAAATAACTTAGTCAAATCTTGCTTGAAGATACCTCTTGGCTCAAACAAAGCTTGTATGAATAAAATTCTACAAGAGGACCTTGGTGCAAGTGGATTCAAAGGATGCATAGAGAGGGTTACTTTGTCCCATTGAAACTTGTCCAAATGAAGCAAGCATGCAGGCAGCAAACTTGTCCAATCGAAGAAGGCTTGTAGGTAGTAAACTTGTCCAAATCGAAGTAGGCTTGCAGGCAGCTATTTTGTCCAAATCGAAGTAGGCTTGCAGGCAGCTATTTTGTCCAAATCGAAGCAGGCAGCTATTTTGTCCAAATCGAAGCAGGCATGCAGGAAGCATATGCACAATCGATGTAAACTTGTTGTTTCTTTAATTTTGTCAAAAAATAATTTTATCTGTTTTGCCCTTTTTTTTAATAGTTTCCTCTTTAACCTGGTGCTGGAAAAACCTAATGTGACTCATGGCAACTATATGAGGCATCAAAAATCCAATTGTACTTATGGAAGCTTGAACTTTTGAAAATTCATGTGGAAAATGCCTTGAGAAAAGAGAGGGGAAATTTTGGGGTACAATAATATGGTCCTTGGAAGTCAATAAACCCTAGCTCAGAGAGTGACAATATGACTTGAAACCCCTTTCAACTTTTGATGATTCTTCTTGCACAATTGGATCTTGTAATGTGAATATATGTTGTTATATATGATGATAAGAATCCATAGAAAAAAGAACCAACTTAAAATGTTGAAAATTAAGAGAGTTATGAACTTGTGATCACTGAATCAAGCACTTTCTCAATTAGGTAAAACTTGTTGAAGAAAGCATGGAAATAAACACGTGAACCTATGAATCTTCTTGATGAATTCCACCACCAACTTTGAGGAAAGTTTGACCTAAATAAAGTGAGGGAACCCTTTGAACCAAAAATCTTTGATATCATAGACACAACCTTGAAGCTTTAGCTCTTGCAATCCATTGAAGAACCATTTGACCGAGGACCACCCCTCAAACCCTAGGTTAGATGGTGATATGAATGCAATTGTATCATCACTTACAATATGAACATTCAAAGAGACGTATATATACATTTTGATGTTAGTATAAGAAAACATGTACAACATACACAATTCAAGGTGCTCGGTGATCCCTTAAAGGCAAACTTAAAGTAGGATAAATTAGAAAGGGAGAACCAACCCTAATGTGTGATCTTGATGTATTGATAATATGAGATTATGAGGGATCTTAAGGGAAAAAATTAGGGTATAACAGATTCCCTTATTTAAGTGTCTTCTATCCGAAGATTCGAAGGTTAAAATCTTCATCTCGACGCGATTGAAGATACTTAAATACAAAACAAACCCTATTTTTGGCCCTAAGATTCCATGCAATGCTTATCATTATGAATGCAAACAACCAACTTTGCAGGGGACACAAAACACCACTGGGGAAGCAAAAAATAAAACCAACAGACCAAAGAGAGTTCGACCATGGAAATAAATCGCTCGGGAACAACACAACACTAGGGATAAGTATAAACAGGTAAATTCAAAACCACTATCAAAGAATCCAATGCATAGTAATATTTCAACAACAGAAAGTCTTAGCAATGTAAGCAATAAACTACAAAAGGGGGTAACCATTAAGAAAGGATTACTGGCTCGACTGGAGGAAAGAAACTCAACTCCATTGGAGGAAAATCAACTCTGCTGGGGAAAAGAAGACTCAATTTTACTAGGATACTACCCGAAGAGGATACAAAGTATCATCAACTCAATAAATAAGGAAAAAATAATGGATAACAACGATTGACAGATAAATGTGAATTATCCACTCAAAGAGGAGATAGAAAAAAGAGAGTAATATCAACTCACAGGGGATCATGAATTAACCACCCACAGGACGCGAATAGAAACAATAAGATAATACCGGCTCAAAGATGACAGTAAACATCAACATCAAGACCAGTAAACGAATGATTGACATCAACACTTATGACTGGAAACATAGGACTGGCATCAACGCTTATGGTTGGGAACAAATATTGACATCAACACTCATGGTTGGGAACAAAGGTTGACATCAACACTTATGGTTGGGAATAAAGGATGACATCATTACTTATGGTTAGGAATAAAGGATGACATCAACACTTATGGTTAGGAACAAAGGTTGACATCAGCGCTCATGGCTGGGAACAAAGGTTGACATTAGCACTCATGGTTGGGAATAAAGGTTAACATCAGCACTCATGGCTGGGAACAAAGGTTGACATCAGCACTCATGGCTGGGAACAAAGGTTGATATCAACACTCATGGATAGGAACAAAGGTTGAAATCAACACTCATGGCTGGGAACAAAGGTCGACATCAACACTCATGGCTGGAAACAACTCAACTTTATTGGAGGTACCAATGAGGAGAAAGTGATAAATTTCGATTAGCAAATGACGGTAAACTACCAACTCAGGGATGAAGGTAGAAAAAAAGAACAATAACAACTTTTATTTAAGGTAAAGAAACAGAAGACACACCAATGTTTACTGAAGGTGAACTAACAACTTTCACTTAAGGTAGAGATACAAAAGGTGCACCGACTTTTGGTAAAGGTGAACTACCAACTTCCACTGAAAGTAGAGATATAGAGAAAATACCAACTTTTACTAAAGGTAACAATCAAAGGATACACCAACTTTTACTGAAGATGAATTACCAATTTTCACTGAAGGTAGAGATACAAAAGGTGCACCAACTTTTACTAAAGGTGAACTACCAACTTCCACTGAAGGTAGAGAAATAGTTGCACTAAATTTTACTAAAGGTGAGCTACCAAATTCCACTTAAGGTAGGATCTGCATTAACAATAACAAGTTTCCCAAAATTTTAGAGTTCCACCTAGAACGAGTCTTAACTACTTCTTTTACCAAGGTATTCCAACTTGAAAGGGTAATAAACTTTACCAACTTCTGGATTTCACCGAGAATGGTAAAAGTTTCTTCTTTAATCAAGATATCACTTGAAAAGGGTAAAAAATTTCCTTCAACTTCTGGATTTTAGTGAGAACGTGGAATAGTTTCTTCTTTGACAAAGATATCACTTGGAAAGGGTAGTAAATAGCTGTATGAATTTTTCAATAAACTGCCTTTATCATTAGAGTAAAGCCAACCTCAACAATGAAATATCTCCCATAATGAAGAGAATACCATCCATCGGGATAAAAACATCTTCTTTGGCATTAACATACTTACTAGGGAAGTATAAGTTGCTCAAATAAAGAGACTATCACTTGTTGTTACGATAACACTGCTGGGAAGTGAATCTCTTGTTTCATGGGGAAATACTAACACATTCCTGCTAAGGGAATAAAGTATTCATATGAAAATAAATGCACATTCTCAATCATGGCTCACAACCTATAAGGATTAAAATAATATTGTTGTCGGGGACCACAAATTCAAACCAGGAACAAACCGGAGTGGAACAGTCAACTAGGACACCACCCAACAAGGAGTAAACTCAAATGGGGATCAAATTCTATCCAGATAATGAGCTGGGTAAGAAGGCTAAAGTAAAATTCTTCCAAGAGGGATAACTCAGTGGGGAAATTGAAAGGATATACATTTTCTGTTTAAGGTTGACACTCTATTGGAGAGAGGGTAACATAACACTGCACAGAGGAAAATATTCTAACAAAAAAAAACAATGAGTGCAAATGAAACATGAGTTTTAAATCAGTTATGCACTGATGTGTATGAATGTATGAATATCATCATGTATATGCTGACAAAACAAACATATTGCACTGGGAATAACCAGACAAAACCAACTTGGGTAAAGACAACACTCGGCTAAATCACATCCAAGATGAAGATTCCATAAGAGAGTAAGTACCAACTGAGGAAAAAAAATCCTATTTCATGACTTAACTTCATTGGGAAGAAATATGAAAAATAATCAAAGCAAAAATCTGGTAGCAAAAAAAACAATACAGTTGCAAAGATATAAAACCCTCCTCCAGGCTTCACTGGGGAATATCATACAAAGTTCACTAAGGAAGACAATGCCACACCGTCTAGACTTCAACTAGGGATGCCGTATTGACTTCACTAGGGAAGACGAAACCATACACGCCGAGAGGATTCCAAGTACATTCTTCAATATCAAGAGTAATGGTTATGAAAACTTCTCTAGGGAGAAATTATGAAACCTCATGGGGATAATAACTTTAGAGAGAAGCATCATTTTCGTTCCATTTGAGGAATTAAGAAGTTAACATCACAACAAGAAGTCAAAATTATGGGGATTTTAAATCAAACTCAACACTTGGCGAGAGAAAAACCCAAAAACTTGACAGCTATTTCAACACTTCTTAGAAAAGATAATGCCCTCGCCTGTCTAGTTGGAAAGTACACAAGAAACACAAATGTCAGAACTGGAGAGAGTAATATTCTGCCAAAGATTCTTCATTCGTTCTGAACAAACAAAAGGGAGAAAGAAAATAACGAATTAGAAAAGGCTTTATGACTTTTACAAACTCTATTTGATCATAAACCAACTAAGGAAAGAATCACAATCAACCAGACAAATCAGCCTCAATACCTAACTGGGGAATATGGGATTGAGGCGTCAAACCATGCAAACCAAAAACCATATAATTGGAGAAAATCTAAACCAAGACTTAACTAGGGAAAATGGAATTATAAACCAAACACCATATAACAACTTGGAGACAATATGAACCAAGACTTAACCGGGGAAAATGGGATTACAAACCTAACACCATACCATATATCAACTGGTATGAAACCCAATTGTCCAAGGAATAACTCACAAGTGGACTATGTGTATATCAACAAGAGTAACCCAGGATACCTCTTGGGGAATCTTTTCAAAACCTTGGAGTTCGTCCATCCTTGAATCACTACTTTTATTCCACTTCAATCACATAATTGAGGTAAAAAGTAATTTGCAAATGCTTTTCAAAAACATGTTTTTATTATTAAGTCTTTTTGTTTTGAAAATTACTATTAATAATAAATAAATTTTTTGTAAACAAAATAAAATAAGAACTACAAAGAATTTGATAAAGGCTCAAACTTTATTAATAGAATGGTAGTCCGCAAATGGCGTGACTCCACGGATGATTACGAAGTTTAGAAAATGGTAAATACATGGAAAAGATACATTGAAATACTAATGACCACTATTCTCCCTAAAAACTTTGAACTTCTGAGCAGAGGCTTCAGTTGAAGTGCGACGAGAATCTAAGAAGGTTGTTGCTTCAATGATCAAGTCTTGTCTGACGCAGTTACTTGCCAGGAAATCCCTAAATTTTTCCTAGGTTTCCCTTGCGAGTTTTCAACCTACGAGGAAAATTTATTCTTTTTATGTTTCTAAATTTTGCCTAGACCGCTCGTTCGGGTTTTCAGCCTACCGAGACGCTCTTTTTGCCTAAGCCACCCTTTCGGGTTTTCAACTTAGCGAGTTGTTCTTTTATTTCTATAGGAGAAGTATTTCTTGATTGCATTAGCATTTATAGGATGTGGGAACTCCTCACCATCCATAGTTTCAAAAACCAAAGCACCACCAGAGAAGGCTTTCTTGAAAACATATGTGCCTTCACAATTTGGAGTCCACTTTCCCCTAGAATCAACATTAAAAGACATGATCTTTCTGAGCACGGAGTCGCCTTCTCTGAGTTTACGAGGCTTGACCTTCTTATCAAAATATTTCTTCATTATTTTCTAGTATGACTGACCATGACACATGGCTGTCATTATCTTTTCTTCAAATAAATTCAACTGGTCAAACCTGTTCTGGACCCATTCAGCCTCTGACAACTTAGTTTCCATGATTACATGCAAAGAGGGAATTTCAACCTCGACGGGGAGCACTGCTTCCATAACATACACAAGAGAGATCAAGGTTGCCCCTGTTGAAGTGCGAACGGATGTACAATACCCATACAAACCAAAATGGAGCATCTCATGCTAATCCTTATAGGTAACAACCATCTTCTAGATGCTCTTCTTAATGTTTTTATTAGCGGCTTCAACAACCCCATTCATCTTAGGCTTGTAAGGAGATGAAATATGATGGACGATCTTGAATTATTCACAAAGTTCTATCATCATCTTATTATTCAAATTTGATCCGTTATTAGTGACAATCCTACTTGGTACACCATACCAACATATAAGATAATTCTTGATAAAGCGTACTACCACCTGATTGCTGACATTAGCATAAGAAGCTGCTTCCACCCATTTGGTCAGGTAGTCAATTGCTACTAAGATGAAACGATGTCCATTCTACGCTTTGAGTTCAATCATTCCAATCATATCAATACCCCACATAGAAAAAGGCCATGGGGAAGAAATAACATTGAGAAACGTTGGAGACACATGAATCTTGTCAGTATAAATCTGACATTTATGGAACTTCTTTGCAATTTGTAACAGTCAGATTCCATTGTCATCCAATAGTAACCTTCCCTAAGAATCTTCTTTTTCATTGAATGTCCATTGGCGGGCACCAAAGGAACCTTCAAGGATCTCATCCATCAACATGTATGCTTTGTGTTTATCCACACATCTGAGCAAGACCGTGTCATAATTTCTCTTGTATAACACATCTTCATTGAGGAAAAAGCTACTTGCCAACCTTCTCAATGCCTTTCTATCTTTGTTCGATGCACCAAGCGGGCATTGTTGAGTCTGAAGGAAGTGATTGATATCATAATACCAAGGTTTTTAATCTGACATCCCCTCTGTAGCAAACACATGAACTAGTTTATCAAGATGTTCAACTGTAATATGAGGTACATCGTACCAAGCATTCAGTTGGTACATGGAAGCCAAGGTGGCTAAAGCATATGGCATATGATTCTCATCTTTGGGAATATGATGGAATTCAACTTTATTGAAGAAAGGTAATAATCTTCTTGCATAATCTTTGTAGGTAATCAATCCAATGTGACGAGTCTCCCATTCTCCTTTAATTTGATTTATCACCAAAGCTAAATTGCCTAATACATCAAGAATTTTTATTCTGAGATCTATAGCCTCTTCAAGACCCATGACACAAGCTTCATACTCTGTCATGTTATTGGTACAATCAAATGTCAACCTTGCATTAAAAGGGATATATGACCCATGGGGAGTAATAATCACAACACCAATTCCTTTCCCATAAGGATTTACAACTCCATCAAACACCATACCCCACCGAGATTCAGGATCAAGACCTTCCTCAGCCAAAGGGTCATCACAATCTTTTACTTTCAAATGCATCACATCCTCATAAGGCAAAATTAAAATTAACAGACTGGTAATCATCAATGGGTTGGTGAGCAAGGTACTCTGCCAACACACTGTCCTTAATAGCCTTTTGAGTACGGTATTTAATATCATATTCAGACAACAATATCTGCCAACGGGCAATTCTTCCAGTAAGAGCAGGCTTTTCAAAAATATACTTAATTGGATCAATTTTAGAAATCAATCAAGTAGTGTGATTCAACATATATTGCTGCAATCGCTTTGCCACCTAGGCCAAAGCACAACAGGTTTTTTCTAGCATAGAATATTGTGACTCACAGGTGGTGAACTACTTGCTGAGATAAAAAACGACATATTCTTTTCCTCTTAATTCATCCTGCTGTCCCAAAATACAACCCATAGAATTACCTAACACAGTCAGATACATAATCAATGGTTTTCCTTTAACGAGAGGGAGCAAGATAGGATGCCCAAGCATATAATCTTTAATGCTTTCAAATTCCCTTTGTCAATCATCTGTCCATACATAACTTTGATCTTTCTTCAACAACTTGAAGATTAGTTCACATGTTGCAGTCATATGGGAATTAATCGGGAAATGTAATTCAAATGTCCAAGGAAGCCTCTAACTTGATTTTCAGTTCTTGGTGCAGACATTTTCTAAATTGCCTAAACTTTTTCAGGATCAACTTCAATTCCTTTTTGGATGACAATGAAACCTGACAAATTTCCTGAATGAACACCAAAAGTACACTTATTTGGATTTAAACGGAGATGATACTTCCTCAAACGCTAAAACAATTCCAACAAGTCATTTATGTGCCCTTCCTCATTCTGAGATTTGGCGAACATATCATCAACATATACTTCAATTTTCTTATGCATTAGATCATGGAATAGGGTTGTCATATCCCTCTGATACGTTGCACCAGCGTTCTTTAACCCGAAGGGAATCACTCTATAATAGAATGTTCCCCATGGTGTGATAAACGTTGTTTTTTTCATGTCCTCAGGAGCCATCCTAATTTTATTATATTTGGAAAATCCGTCCATGAACGAGAACACTTTGAATTTTTTTGTACTATCAACCAACATATCAATATGTGGCAATGGGAAATCATCTTTCGGTCTCGCTTTCTTTAAATCTCTATAATCAAGACACATGCAACCTTTTCCGTCTTTCTTTGGGACTGGGACAATATTGGTAATCCACTGAGGGTACATCGATGTCACAAGAAAACCAACATCAATCTGCTTCAAAACCTCTTCTTTAATTTTCACTTCCATGTCAGGATGAGTTCTTCAGAGCTTCTGTTTGATTGGTGAACATTCTGGCTTTAACGACAAATAATGTTTCACAATATCGATATCCAAACCAGGAATGTCTTGATAAGACCAAGAAAAGATATCCACATACTCTTTTAGAAACTCAATCAAACTTCTCTTCACATCGGGATGAAGCAGAGCCCCAATCTTGACTTCTTTCGAATCTTCCTCTGAACCCAAGTTAATCGTCTCCAATGTCTGTTTATACGGATGAATGGTATTTCCTCGCGCTCAAGCAACCATGAAACCTCTTCTGGAATTTCATCATATTCTTCTTCTTCATCCACATACACAAGATATTCAAAGTTGGGAGAGGGTGCAGGGTCATTGCACTCAACGACTTTTTTAATTAATATGCACATATGATTTATGATTGATTTTAGAAACTGACACATGTAACAAGCAATTATGCAGATATATTTACAGTTATTATTTATATATAAATGTTTTTTTATTACCATTTTCCAAGAAAAAACAGAAAACAAAGAAACTGTTTAGAAACCAAAAATTACTTTTATTAATGATTTTAAAATTCAAAACAACAGACATGCCCATACAACGTTACTTTCACCTTAGGATGAGTGAAAGATTTTTAAAAAGACAAACAAAAAACAAATTACTTTGAAATGTGAATGCAAGAAGTAACATCAACATTGGTCCAATTCTAGATTATGGATCCATGTGTTACAAAGTTCGACATCTCTTGCTCTTCCTAATCTTCGAGAATAACATTGATCTTTGGAGTAGTCGGATGGAGGTATCCTGCACTGTGAAAGATATCTCGGTATTTAATCAAAGAGGACTTTGTCTTCACAACTTCCTTCTTCATGGAGAAACCCAAACCAATCCCATTCATGTTCAAAGGTGGATTAATAACATGTCCCCACACCTTACTAAGGCTTTTCTGCACTACATGTTGTGCATCCTTAAATGAGGTGATAGAATCTTCATTCTTCCTTATGTTATCAATAGATAATGCTTGGAATTGAATTCCAACAACAGCTTCATCAACTTCTACAATGCTAAAGAAGACAAATGAGATATCAACAGAGCTTTCTCACCATTCATAATGACTACCTTTCCTTCACAGACAAATTTCAATTTCTGATGCAAGGTGGAAGTAACAACTCCTGCTTCATGGATCTGGGGTCGTCCAAGTAAACAACTATAGGCTGAGACAATATCCATAACTTCAAAGGTGATTTGAAATAAGGGCGGACCTATGTGAATAGGTAAATCCACCTCTCCAATGACATATTTTCTAGAACCATCAAAAGCTTTTACTATAATTCCACTTGGGCGCACAGGAGTTCCCTGGTATTTGAGCTTCACGAGAGTGCTTCTTGGTATGACATTCAAAGTAGATCCATTGTCTATTAGCACATTTATGTTGAGTAAAATCAAATTAAAGTATTGTTTTATTATATCCACGGGATTGGAGCAATATCAAAATCGTTCAATGATTTCTATATTTCTAAGCATAAGTTTCAAGATTTGTTTGATAAGTTTACGAAAAATAAATTGCATAAATAATGAAAGATATATTTTAGAGGAATAAAATTATTGGGAATTAGTTTTCATTCACTGATTGAATATGCAAAACTCAAATAATTTATATATCGTTTATGCTTGTTTCATTATTATCAGGTATCACATACAAACAAAGCTCATGTCTAAACTTTAATGCGATTTTTACCTTATGGTTTAATTGGAGATTTCTCAGCCTATTAAACAATACAGTAGCATTACGATTCAATACTTTAGTGAATATTAAACCTAAATCTATGTCTAGCATTTAGAGTTTAATAGTTGTTATCTCGGATCGAGATTAGAACCGTATTTGTCAATATCAATTCTATCCATGAAATAAACGGTAAAACAAAGATAACAACAATAATGATTCAAACATATATTGCATATAATGCCATGATCAAAGGTAAATACATATTGTTTCGGTGAACTACAACTAATCCCAATAAAATAGGTATTTAGCTACTCGTGGTAGCTTGAAGCACAAATGGAGAATTGAGTTGAAACGACATCAACGACGATTTCCTGGCTCTTGATGCGTATCCAGCCATTCTACCTAAAACCACCTCTACCCTTATTCTATTGATATTACTAAGTGTATTTCAAGTGATAAAACAGGAATATCCCTACTGAACTGAGTTACTATCCTATTTATAGAAGTTCTGGCAACCTGAGTTTGCTAAGCGAATTATACTTTTCTAAGAGAAGTGTCTGTTACTTCTCCTTTAAGCTTCAAATCAAACCGCCCTTCAAATGCCTCTAAAGTTTTCTAAGTGAGGTGAGGCTCGCTTAGCGAAGTTTCTTTCTTCAACCTAAAGTCTTTTCAAAATATCTTTCTTTAACCGTCCAGTTTCACTAAGCGAAGTGAAACTCGACTAGCGACGTTGCTTTCTTCAGCCTGAAGTCTTTTTGATCGTTCTGTTTCGCTAGGCCAAGGCCTGATTTGCGAAGAGAAATGCTTCTCTTCTCCTCGCTACTGGCGAAACTTGCTGATTTTTTTTGGTCTTATATTGGCTACACGAACTATTCTTCGCTAAGCGAATTGGTCTTTTCGCTAGACTCGCTTAGCAAAGTGTCTGGTAGCTAGTTTTTGCTTTAGGGACTAAATCCCACACAAAACACATCAAACCAAGTAAAATTGCACAATAACACTTTTATTCAATAATTGAGATTTTTTTTATGTTATAATCTTGTTAATTAAGTAAGATAAATGCAATGTAATGATGTGAAAATTTCCATGAATCAAATATTCATCAAACTCTCCCTAACTTGAATCTTTGTTTGTCCTCAATCAAAGTAAATCAAAAGCAAGAGTTTCTATACCATTCTTCACAAGATCAATCAAATTTTTCAGTGAAGTAATCAAGTGCATGGTTTAATGTTGAATTTCCACATCCAAGTATGCCATGTTTATCATTATCCTAGAATTTAGACATATCTATGAAAAGAGTCCTCCACATAAAATTCATGTCAAGCAATCCAAATTAATAGACATGTCTTTTGATGAATCACACTTATCATATTTTTGTGCAATTGAAAAATGATGAGGTATTTTGATCTCTCATATGATAAATTTGATAACATCTTGATTAATTCATGCATTCATCTAAGTAAAGTATGTTGACATGTAAAAACAAAGACCACTAAGGTATTTTTATGGTTGTAATATAGCCAAGGTACCAAAGAAGTGTCATTTCCTATGGCTAATGGAAACAAAGTGTTTGTTTAGTTTTTATTTAAAGTGAATTCATAAACTTTGATTCATTTAAATCAATTACTTATCAAAACCTTTCATTGTTTCTTTCTTTTTGAACACATTCATCTTTGCATTTTCTTGTTCTTTTCTTACTTTTCTTTCTTTTATTTTTCTTTTGATTCTAACCACTTTCCATTTTCCTTTCTTTTGAACAAGTACTTTTTGTTTTTTTTTCTCCCCAATTTTGAACAAAACATTCTTTTCATTGAATGCTCTTTCAGATTTGGCAGAAGATATCAATGGTTTCAGGGTTCATTTTCAAGAAAAATAGAATCTATCATAGATGAAATTTTTATGATTTTCAATGATATAGAATAATGCTTTAGAAAGTGTTTTTCTTAATACATTGTTTAGTTCATGGATGATGGATTCATGTCATAAGGCTCAAAAAGGGATTGCAAATGATCACTCACCCTCAAGGAATAATGAGGCTACATTTGGTCTGCTAGTTATGCTCAAATTCAAAGAATTTCCTTGATCCCTTCTATGTTTGTCCAATGATCAACATAAGTGCAAGATAAAACATTAATTAAACAAGTTAAAACAAGAATTTATCAGTCTTCTAAGCATATGGTGAACCATGGAAGGCTGTCTCACTTTTTCTGGTTTTGGAACTAAGTGATTCATAATGAAAACATGTTATTGCTTAGGATGAATGAGCTGATTTTATGTAGATTGCTCATGTCATATTCATGCTAAACCCTAAGAAATCAATAAACACATACCTTGGTTTGTGAAGTTCTTTCAAAATTGGATCCATGCCACTACACCTTTGTTGATTCATGTGACTTTGGTCTTTCACTCCTTGCCTTTTCCATTTCAATTGTAGAGGACAAATAATCAATAAAGATATCATGGATTGATCGTAAGACACCTATAACTTAAAAAACTATTTAAAGATGCACAAAGAACTAAATTGAAGAAAGTATCATGAATGACATTTTTTGCTGATTTTGCTATTTTCGCTTAGCGAAACAGAGCTCACTTAGCGAATTTTGCAGAATACAGTTTTATCCAGAATTTTCTTTTTGACTTATTCATGCTATTTTTCTTCCTATTAAAAACTAATTATTCAAGGAAATAAATATGTAAAGGGTTGGGTTACCTCCCAACAAGTGCTTGTTTAACGTCATTAGCTCGACACCTGTTTTCGCGAAAAATCAAGGTGGTTTCTATGAATTCTTCAAAGTGTCCTTACAACCATTCTTTGGACTTTCTTTGTCACTGATTATTTTCAATACCATGGATATTTCATCATGAGATTTATCTTTGGAATAGTCTCCCTCTTTTTGTTGCAAGACTTAAAACAGTTTGAAGTTTACCTCCTTATTTTTGCACTCTACTTTCATCATTCCTTCATCGACATTGATCATTATTCGGGCTTCTTTTATGAATGGACGACCTAAGATCAAAGGTATTCTGTCATCTTCATCCATATTCATCACCACAAAATCATTTGGAAACAAAAAACTTTCAAGCTTCACCATTACGTCTTTTACTATGCCAACCGGTTGCGCGATGGATTTGTCAGCAAGTTATAATTTCATTGTTGTTGGTTTCAAATAAAGCTTACCAATATTTTTTAGAATGAATAATAAAATAAGGTTTGTGATTGATCCAATATCAACCAAGGCTTTATCAAACTTGATGTTTTCAATGATGATCGATAATGTAACGCTTCCAGGATCACTTTTGAGGTTTTCAGTCTTTTTTCTCATTTTCAACTCTTTTTTCTTTGCCACTCTCCCAACTTTCGTTTTAAACATGTCTTTAATATTTGTTGAAATGGAATTGCAAGTTTCTTTTGGATTGGTTTGAGTGGTGGCGGTGAAAGTTCCCGTTTGTTGCTCACTCAACTGTTTTGCAATTTGCCTAATTTGTGTGTCTAAGTTCCTGATTTACGCATCAGTGTTTTCCTCATTTTCCATGGACAATTGCATAAATTGATTCTGGGTACCTTCTATCTTTGAAATCTTATCTGGATGAGTGTAACTTTGGTACTGATTCTGTCTGTTTTGGCCAAAGCTTATGTTGTTGTTGTATGGATAACCTTGGTTACTTTGATACGACACATGTCTTTGTTGCTGCTGATTCCCCATATAATTGAATTCTTCATTGATCGGGGGACAAAATCCAGTTGGATGGTCTCATTTACATAGCTCACATGATGCTACTTGTTGCGGTTTAGGTGTTTTGTGCATTTGTTTGAGCTGTTGTGGAAGATTTGAAAGTTGCTTTGCTAATTCTTCCACCGTTTCAGTAAGAAGTTTTTTTTGCGCCAGTACCGCGTCATTTGTATCACACTCAAGAATACCAGATTTCTTTGGTGTTGTACCTATGTTGTATTGTACTTGATGATCACTTAGATTCATACGATTGATAATTGACATTTCTTCCTCTACACTTTTGGATGATAATGAACCACCGACTGTTGCATCAAGTAAGATCTTTGGATGGGGCTACAATCCATTATCGAAAACATGAATCTGTGTGAGATTATCAAAGCCATGATTCAGACATTTTAGTAACATATATTTATAATGTTCTCAAGCTTCACAAAGAGTTTTCGTTGCACTTTGCATGAATGCGGTTATAGTTGTTTTTGTATCCATGAACCAATTGTGCGGAAAGAACCTGTTAAGAAAATTTTCCTCCAATATATTCCAATTTGTCATGATTTCAGTGTGTTGATCAAGGTACCAATCTTTACTTTGCTGATCAAGGAATGCGGTAACAATATCATGAAGGCAACCTCTTCTTCGTCTTCTGGTGCACCTAACGTACTGACCAACTCATAGAATTTTGTGAGATAGGTGTATGGATCCTCGTGATTCATACCTGCAAAAGGGTTAGCATAAAGAATATGTAGCAAACCTGTTTTCATTTATGCTCATCTTGCAGTTAGATTATTGCTGAGATGAGCCAGCCACCTTGGACTGCTTGTACATGGACAATTGACAACATAGACCATTGTTTCATTTGTTGGATTTGATGATGAATTTGATGTCGGTGCTCCTTTTTTTATTTTTCTCTTGGATAATTGTTTCTGCTTCTTTTTCTGTCTTTTGTTCTTTTGGATTGTTCTTTTGATCTCGGGATCAAAGAGAAGTTTTCCTTCCGAACTTTTTCCTCGGAGCAAAAACAAAATTTTCACCTATCCAACTACATGAACAAACGGTTGCGAAAAAAAAACAAATATATACAATATATAACAAATTCACGAAACTTAGAAGTATATAAATGATTGCGATGTTTTAATACCATAAATGCCAATCCTCGGCAACAATGCCAATTTGATGTTGAGTAAAATCAAATTAAAGTATTGTGTTATCGTATCCCCATGGATTAGAGCGATATCAAAATCGTTCAATGATTTCTATATTTGTAAGCATAAGTTTCATGATTTGTTTGATAAGTTTACAAAAAGTAAATTGCTTAAATAAAGAAATATAATGTTCAGAGGAATAAACTTATTGGGAATTAGTTTTCATTCAGTGATTCGATATGCAAAACTCATATCAATTATATATCGTCTATGCTTGTTTCATTATCATCACGTATCACATAAGAACAAGCTCATGTCTAAACTTTGATGTGATTTGTACCTTATAGTTTAATCTGAGATTTCTTAGCCTATTAAATAATACGGTAGCATTACAATTTGATACTTTAGTGAAAATTAAACCTAAATCTATGTCTAGCATTTTGAGTTTAATAGTTGTTATCTCAGATCGAGATTAGAACCGTATTTGTCAATATCAATTATATCCATTATATAAACGGTAAAACAAAGATAACAACAATAACGATTCAAACATAAATTGCATATAATGCCATGATCAAAGTAAATACATATTGTTTCGGTGAACTACGACTAATCCTAACAAGAGAGGGATTTATCTACTCATGGTAGCTTGAAGCACAAATGGAGAATTAAGTTGAAATGACATCAATGACGATTTTCCGACTCTTGATGCGTATCCAGCCCTTCTACCTGAAACCTCCTCTACCCCTATTCTGTTAATATTACTAAGTGTATTTCATGTGATAAAACTGGAATATCCCTGTTGAACTGAGTTACTATCCTATTTATAACAGTTTTGGCCGCCTGAGTTTGTTAAGTGAAGTGTCAGTTACTCCTCATTTAAGTTTCAAATCAAACCGCCCTTCAAATGCCGCCAAAGATCGCTACGCAAGTTCAGGCTCGCTTAGCGAAGTTGCTTTCTTCAGCCTGAAGTATTTTCAAAATATCTTTTTTTGACCTTACTGTTTCTCTAAGAAAAGTGAAACTCGCTTAGCGAAGTTGCTTTCTTCAGCCCGAAGTCTTTTTGATCGCGCTGTTTCGCTAGGCGAAAGCCTGATTCACTAAGTGAACTACTTCTCTTCTCCTCGCTGCGGAGAAACTTTCTGATTTGCTTATGTCTTGTATTTGTTACACAAACTATTCGTCACTAAGCGAATTGGTCTTTTCGCTATAGCTTGCTTAGCAAAGTGTCTGATAGCTGGTTTTTGCTTTAGGGGCTAAATCCTGCACAAAACACACCAAACCAAGTAAAATTGCACAATAACACTTTTATTCAATAATTGAGGTTTTTTTATGTTATAATCTTGTTAATTAAGTAAGATAAATTCTATGTAATGATGTGAAAATTTCCATGAATCAAACATTCATCACACATTGGACAAAGAGTCATTTTTACAATTCATATATATATGCAGAGCCAGGTTATGGTTTCTTCCTTCATCAGGCAATTCGTCATCACAAAAACTCAGATTGTTACAAGATGTAATATTCCCCACAACACCGTTAAACTGATTCAGAGACATATCCATTTCAACAAAAGCCGGATCCAACACCCTCATCAGCGATTCTTGATGAGCAGAAGAGTTCATCAACAAGGCTAAAATGGAAACCTTAGATGGAGTTTGCAACAACTGATCCACAATCTTGTAATCACTCATCTTGATTATTTTCAACAGATCATCAACATCTTTTTTCCAAGGAAGCGCCACTATATTCTCCTACCTCTTTCTTAGGTTCAACATTCTCAACAACCTTCTCACCAAAATTAAAATCTCCTCAAAAGGTAGGGGAAAATACACGAACACTGTGAGTTACCTGACTAGCTTCAACAATATTCTCAAGATGGGACAAAGGTTGGATAGGAATTTCCACACCATCTTCTAGGATAGTTGCATTGCATTTATAAGGCACAACTTTATCTGATTCATATGGAATAGGACCAGGCAGACAAATAACCACGAGAGCAACAACAAGCTTGTTGTGGTACAAAATTTCTATAGGAGCCGAAACACCAAAATATGGTACAATAACATTCACCCCACATCTTCAGAATACTCAAGAATCAAAGAATCATTATCAGAAAATATACCTTCATCAGAAGAAAAGAACTCATCAGGAGAAATATATTCATCATTAGACATGGCCTCAACGGAGTAGTCTTCAATCACATTAACTCCATTATATCTGTTGCCGGTGACTCTAATAGTACCATTATCTAGCAAAAATTGAACACCTCTTCTTACCATAGAATAACCACGAGAATCCCTATAGCAGATCTGATAGAACCCATAATGATGTACCTCCTGGCCATATATGTGACAAAACATGGCGTGTAGCTTCTTCATCAAGATGGGTGAACCACAAAGGTCCCAAATGCTTTCAAAGGTCCTAATATGTCCCCAATATCATCCATGCCAAGTTTCATGCCTTGCACAAGAAGTTTGCTCAGTCAACTGCTCAGATGCTTGAGAATTGACTATACTAGGTCAAAAGTCAATTGTGGCCCACATACAGTCAAACTTCAAGATTTTTGGTCAACATTACCATTTTGAAGTTATATACATCATTTTATCAAGGGTTGATCATGATTCCTCAAGGATTGCTCATAATTCATCAAAACCCAAAAGTTGCTAAATTAGAGTTTCTTAGAAAAAGTCAACCAAACTTTGACCAAGTATAACTTCTTCATACTTTATCAAAATTTTTCCAACCAAGGCTAATTTTGAAGAGGATGCAATTACCTACAATTCATATTCATCCCTCAAGTTCAAAGTATGCACTCATAAAAAGATATGAATTTTGACATTATAGGTCCTTTTGAAAAGCCAACAGAAACACCTTTTGGGTCAAAGCTTCATACATGAACATGGAAGATCCGATTGAGATGAAACCAAAAGGGTTGTTTAGTGAACATCCTAAGCATTCTAAAAAGTCAGAGAACACCCTCCTAGGGTCAAAATTGAGAGAGCTGTGCATTGTCAAAGTTGGCAATTTTTGGAAAATTGTCAAAAGTCAACATTGATCAAATTGGCATTTTTTTCCAAAGGGGCCCATGTTTTCTTGCTTGAAACATGTTTATAATAGGACCCACGATCCATGAGATTTTCCACCTATTATTTTATTACTTTTATAATTTATTTTGATTTTTTATTCAGTTAAATCAAAATAAATCAAATTAAATGGTAAAATAATGAAAACAAATCAAATTTTGGATTTTTTGTGCACATTATGAGTCCATATACAGCTAGCATGGCATATAATTCGTGCAAGGATGATTTAGATTGAAAAAGTCATGATTGGAGCTATTTTGGAAAGAAATTATACAAGGCCAAAATCAAATCAAATCTTCATAATTCCTCAAGATACCATGATATTTCTTCCATTATTTTTTTACCTAAATTCCTCCTCTATATAAAAACAACACCCTCATACACTAGGAGGCACAAAATTGGCTGCCCAAGAACACTCTCTAAAAACCTCAAATTCTGTCAAAACTAGTGCAAAGTCAAAACCAAAGATCCAACCACTTTCAGTCCAAGCCATCAATTACAAATCATTCCTGAGGTACCTAGGATTCAGTACATCACCATTCCATGCGTCCATCATATGCTCACAAATCCTACCCTTTGGATCATCCCTTGGTCCAGATCCAGCGTCCAACCACAGCAGCCCATGGTGCACTCCTGAAGCTAATCCACATGGGATCACACGCAAGGAACATGGGCCAACCAATTTAGGCCTAACAATTTGGCAATGCATCCCCCAGTCTGCATTCTACCACACAGGCCCAATCTTTTCTTTTTTATTTTATTTCAATTCTTTTTATTGTTTTAATTTATTTATTTTATTTATTTTCCAAAAATCATTTTTAATCAAAACATAAAAATCAGAAAATCACAAACAATATTAGATTTAGTCTTTTTTTTCATAAAATATTTAATAGCATTAATTAGTTTAATTAGGTTAACTTAAATCTTTTTTTCATAATTAAAATCAAATAGAAATTAGGTTTAATTCTTAACTTTAATTCCTTCTCAAAATGAAAACACAAAAATAAGTTAATTGTTTTTTTCCCATTAATTTAATGATTTTTCATAATTAAAACTTAATTAGTGATTAGGATATTTTGCAATTTATTCTTTATTTCCTTAAATAAAAATGACAAAAAATGATTTTTTTATATAATTCAATTCAATTTGGTTTTCAAGGGTCAAAACCTTAATTTCTCGCATTTACGTTTGTCGTATGTACTTTTCATTATATTTTTGTAATTGCTCCGAGGTTGTAATAGTCTTTTAAACTAGGGTTTTATTTACTGTTTAATTTCCCCTCAAGTTTTGGTTATGTAATCCCCATTCCCCGAAGCCTTGTAATAATTATATTTAATTTTCCACTTTTAATTTCCACAACTATCAAACTGCTAGATGTATGCCTATGATTGTATGCGAAAGACAATCTGCATGAAAAATTAAAACAGTTAGAAAACCCTAATGTGCAAAGATAACATTAACTGAAAAAGCACACTTGCACATGCTCACTCCTAGGGTTTACCTCACTTCGGTTGCCTTTGGTAAACGGTCATGAAGCATAGGATGTTTTAGTGGCTATCCTCTATGTCCCAAAAGATCAAAAAAAGACCCTTTTGACTGTTTACTAGGAAAAGATCTTTAGGACTCTAGGATGGTTACTAAGGTGTCCTAACATTGCTTTTGTGACCATACGTCCCTTTCGAATGTCCCTTACAACTCCAACGATGGTGCTACCTACTCCTTAATGGTAGGATAACACTGTCTAAAGGAAACGAGAACAAACAATCTTTTTTCGAGTAGATAGAATCTTAAGCACTTGCTCAATAAAAACTTTTCACACAAACACCTTTCAAAACAAATTTTCAAAATAACTTCGTCACATCCTTGAGTACTGATACAAGGGTTATCAAGAAGCAAAACATTTTCAAGACAAACACACACAAGAAATTTGAAAAATGAGCAAGTACCTAAGAGCCCGTAGATAACTACAGATAGAAAGGGTCCTAACACCTTCCCTTTCTATAATCTACCCCCCGTACTCAGAATATCTCGAAAAAAGGTTTTTTCTGTTCTTTTTCCTTTTCCAAGATTGGATGAAATAAAAGTCGATGGCGACTCTTGCTTACCGCGACATTTTGCAAACAAAAAGCGCAAAACGCAAACCAGTATTAAACAGTCGATTCTGCCACCGTATCACAGAACTGGCGACTCTGCTCAGGAGATCTATAAAGTGGGGTATACCTTAGGATTGAGATCATTTTAAAAATGCTTCTCTTGATTATCTTGATTGCTTTACTTTTGAGGGTTTGTTCGGGGTTACTATAGATCCTACACCTGGATCTAGGGAACATCTTTTAGGTAAGTAGCAATAAATTGTGAGGGAACTATGCTGGGGTATACCGATACAGTTGAAGCAGTAGCTACATTCATGTGGCACTTTGGTTGGTACCGGTAACCCTTGAGTCAATCAGGGAGAGTACGGGGCCGCCGTGTGGTGTCGTGAAGCATCAATTGACCTTAGAACCTTTAATTGCACAACTTGGCCAGTAGGACGTAGCGAGATGGCCGACTTTAGTGTATGCCCAAGGTCGACAGATACTCGATGCTACACTCATTGAGGTTTGACTCTTGAGTTTTGTTTGGTTGCGAGTCCATCGCCTATTGAACGAAGCTGGGGGAAAGATCAGTGATATTGAGATCCCTTTTAGAACTCGGTTACTATTTATAGGGCAGGTTGAACCAATCCAACTTCAAGAGGGTATGACCTTAAAACTCATAAATCCTTAAACCTAAGGACTTGGTGTGGCTTGTTTGTTGTCTTCTATACCTGTGATTTTCTAACCTAATCATGACATCATAAGCATAACATATCATGACTAACCATTTCAAGGATTCCCTAAGGCTCATTTTTGCTCTGTTTTGTAGGACATGGCACCTGCCCATAGGAACACTATACAGATCAATCTTGTGAAAGTGTCTCTTCAACTAAAGGATCTGGCATTAAGGGTTCTTGAAGGTTCTCATTTCACTAGAAAGCATGGTTAGTTGCTCAATTTGGTCACTGTAAAACCTGATGAAGAGTTATTAAAAGTGATGTTTCAGTTCTTCGATCCTGTGCACCATTGTTTCACCTTCCCAGATTACCAGCTAGTACCTACTATGGAGGAATTTTCTCAGTTGTTGGGGGTACCTATTCTTGATCAGTTACCTTTCAACGGTGTGGAAGAACATCCAAAGGCAGAAGAGATTGCCAGAGCTCTATCCTTACAACGGTCTGACATAGTGACAAATTGGGAGACTAGAGGGAGTGTCCAAGGAATTCCCGTTAAGTTTCTATTCGACAAGGCTTGCCATTTTTGGGATACCTTATATTTACAAGCTTTCAAAGAGGTGATGGAACTTCTCGTTTACAGGAAGATACTTTTCCCTAATGCGGATCAACTCGTAGATGTGAGCACTATTAAGGTTTTTCTGTCTCATATCCAGTGCCTACATTACTCGGGGATATTCCGCACTCTCTGCATGCTCGCACTCTAAAGAGAAGGGGAAACCTCCTGTGTTGCACTCCTCTATTGGCTAGGAGGTTTATTTCGCACCTACCCAGGTCTATTTTGAAGAATGAGCCGGGTTTGAAATGGTCTCACAGGCTGATGTCCCTTAAGCATTCAGACATTCATTAGTGTTCACGGTTCTCAGAAGATGTTACCATCATCGATCGTTATGGTGAATTCCCTAATGTCCCCCTCTTAGGAATTAGGGGAGGAATCACTTACAACCCTTGTTTGGCACTGCATCATTTTGGTTATGCGAGAAGAGATGGTCCGCATGATACGCTTATCCAAGGAATCGCCTTCAATTATGAGAACGACGTTCAAGGCTAACGTAGAAGGTTCATAAAAGCTTGGGGCATGGTATATAAAATTGATAGCAAGACGCTAGGGAACAAGAATTACATTCCTCTTGAGCCTTATCTTCGATGGGTAGGAGCTCGCTCCCAAAGTCTGATGATGCCCTACCCTGCTGTCCTACCAATAATTGTGGAACCAGTTGCTGAAGGAGACACTGCTTCTTTTGTTTATCACTCTGACATGCCAACTGATCATGAAGAATTACAAAAGTCTTGGGTTCAACTCAAAGAAGATCGGGACACGTTTGAAGCTCAGTTCTATGCTAGTGAGAAGAAGGTCTTGGACCTCAGTAGGCTACTTCATGAAGAAAGGAACATAAATGCCTACATCGCACCAAAGAGGATGCGCTCCTGGGAGACCTAGTTTCTTTTTGCTTTCAGTTTTGTTTTGTTTATTTGTAAGCCTAAAGGGAATTCTTTGTAACAATTCGAACTTATCAATGCAATTAACGTGTGTTTCTTTTGGTTAAACGAATCTGAGCCCTTAAGAATCCTTGAAATCATTGCATACGCATATCATCCATGACATTGCATAAACAGGTACCATTACAGGTTTCTCATCTTCTTCGCTGTTTATTTTAGCAGAAATGTCTTCTGAATAAAGCATCAAGGATCTTCAGGCATAGAACGCCCAATTCCAACAAATGTTCATAAGTCTGGCAAAGGGGAAGGAGGATCTGAAAGCCTTAATCCTGAAAGAGAAAAAGAAAAATAAGATGGTTGTCGGTATTCTGAATATGGGCAGAAGGTTTCGAGAGCGGTTGAAGCGACAAAATGATCTGACCTCTTCATCCAAGGAAGGGGAGAATCAGGAAGAAGAGAAGGACCCTAGTTTTGTAGTCTTTGACAACGATACTGATTATAACAATGAACAATATCCTCCTGCTGAGGATAGATACAAACAGCTAGAAGACCGTTTGAGTGCCATGGAAGTTCAGAGGATACCTGGACTAGATTTAGAAGAACTGGGATTGGTGTTGGGAGTGGTCATCCCGCAGAAGTTCAAAGCTCCAGTTTCTGCTAAGTATGATGGGATGTCCTGCCCAAAACTCCATCTTCGTTTTTATGTCAGGAAGATCCAGCCTCATACAACTGATAGAAATATATGGGTTCACTTCTTTCAGGACAGTATGTCTAGGACTCAGCTTGAATGGTTCTATCAACTAGAGGGAACCAATGTCCGTAACTGGGAAGATCTGGCAGCTGCTTTTTACAAGCAGTATCAATATAAAACTGACCTTGCCCTTACCCATACTCAACTCCAGAGTATGTCCATGGGTGCAAGCGAAGGTTTCAAGGACTATGTGCATAAATGGAGAGATCTAACAGGGAGAGTCCAACCCCCTTTGTTTGATAGGGAGTTGTTCCTTGGTACGTTGTCTGGTCCTTTCTTCAATCACTTGATTGGTAGCTCCTCGGCTGGTTTCACCGAGATGATATTGACTGGAGAAAGAGTAGAAGCTGGGACCCGAAGTGGCAAGATCTAGAAAAATACCTCTTCGAGTATAGAGAAGAAGTCATTTGGTGGAAAGAGGGAAGCCAATGTTGTGCACGGCCAGAAGGGGCGTAGCAGGGCAGACTACCACCAGTCTGTAGGGGCAATGCTGATCTCTAATTCAGCCCACGCACAACGACCACAACAACGAAACAATCAGCCAAGGGTGGAAATACCTCAAAGGTAGTTCACCCAAATCAACATGCCATTGTCACAAGCATTTCAACACATGTTTAAGATGAATCTGATTACAGTGATAAACCCTCATCCGAACCCTAAGACTTCTTCTCCTAACTACAACCCAGATGCAAGGTGTGCTTATTATTCTGGTAGCCCGAGGCATGATACTAACGATTGTTGGGTGCTGAAATACAAGATTCAGAATATGATTGACGCCAATGAGATCGAATTCGACCCTCCTGAGACTCCCAACGTGATCACTGCTCCCTTGCCAAAACATGGCTAGGATTGAAAGCATTTTTGTTCGTTTGAATTATGAAGTTGTATTTTCTTTGCTTATTCGAAGAATTATTGTCATGTCAAACTTTATTATTTTATTAATGCATTACACATGTTTGTCTTGAACCAATTCATTCGTATTCACTATTTCAAAAATGCATTCTTATTTCCTTTTGTGATATTCAACTCTCGATTAAAAACTCTAAGCCTTAGAGGGAAGATGACGAAAATGATACCACAATCTCTACAGTATACTTTTAAACAGACCCCACTGACGATGTATAGGCGTCGTTTCAAATCCTAAACAGTGGTGTCATAAGAAAGATAATCCCTAGTCAACCCCTTCGAGCCAAAGAAGTAGGAGTTTTCTTTTCACACAAATTAAAACCCTTAATCATAACCTGGGGTAGGGTAGTTTTCTCAGTTAATTCAGAGGCGCATTCAGTCACAATATGTCGCTTTGTACACTATGAAGTGCATCGAAGACGTCCTTCTAAAACAAAAGACAGTGATGGTTCCGTATAATTGTCAAGACATGCAGTCATTATCTCTCGAAATAAAAGTCTATTAAGTCAAAACCTATGAAGGAGACTTAAGAGAAAAATTGGGGCATCCCCATTGACTGTAATCACAAAAGAAACAGTTCAGGAAAAAGAAGGAATAACGAAGAAAAAAAAAGAAGAGGTTATTACAAATCCTCGACAAAAAGAAGATTACAAAAATGACTGCCTTTTCAAAACAAATGTTCAATTTCTGAATCATCACCAAGTATCAAAGCAAAGATTCCAGGCCCATTCGGGATCTAAACGCGCAATTAACTGAGCATAGGACTGAATAACATTATGAAGAGCGGGTTGGGTACAAATAAAATTTGAGCCTTTATCATTTATTTCTTGAACCGTGAACCAGACCATGTTATAACCCTTAAAAGTCCTAGCTGAAGCATGGGTTAGTTTGAGAGCATACTGTTACAAAGGTATCCTGACTCCTGTAGGCTTTGTTACGAATCCTGAGTTGATATCACATTCTTGCAAATTTTGTTTTACTACACAAAACACATTTTCAAAAATTTTCAAGACGGACATAAGCTTTGCGTTCTTAAAATAACATTGTTTGCATATGACTATTTGTTCAACAACAGAGAAATTCGCATGACGAATATCTAGTGAACAAAAACTTCTCAATAAAAAGGATCACCTCAAGTGGAAAAACATTTCCAACCAAGGGGCACGGCATGATCATTGTACATCATCTGGGGCAGTAGAGTCAAGATTCAAGGAATCTCTCAAAGATGCCAAATAGCCAGGGGCAGATCTCCATCTGAATCCCTTGGGGAATTAGGCATTAATTCCAGCAACGAATCATGTACGATCAAACAAACATCTTCTGATAGTGTGGCAACACTTACTACTATGGATAGTGACAATTCTTCGTACCCGGTGAACATGGACATAGTCGGAAAATACTACGCATGAACAAAGACCCGCTAGGTTGACTGACCTAGGCAAAAATAAGGGTATCCCAGCGAACCAAAAGGTTTCGGGAAAAAATTAGGGATAAAAACAAAAAAGATATGTACACCCGGCAAGTCAAAAACTTGAAAAGACGGCTTGAGCAAAAAAGGGTATCCCGGTGGACTGAAAATCCAAAAGGGCGGTCCAGGAAAAGTTAGGGATTTGAAGCGTACGACTATGTCTCGTCATCTTATCATTTGCTTATCAATAGAAGACTTATCATCCTGATTAGCATCCATAAAGCCTCCGTAGGTACTTTCTCCAGCAGGTACATGGGCAGAAAAGTCCAGATGCAAAGTCATTGTCGTATCCTCAACATACGACCCTGTGACATCTACACTCCCCATAGAGTAGAGGCAACTAAAGCTTTGACATCGACTCCCCCAAACAGGAGCTACGTTCCCCAGCAAAGTTCCTTCAGAGAATCGACATCTATATTCCCCGATCAAATTTCATAATCGCAAGCGAGTCATAAAGTTTTCTCCCGAACATAGTTTATTTCTCTGAATACAGAAGCTCAATCCCCAACAGAGTTTATCCCTTCAGCTATGGAAGCTTCTTTCTCCAACAGAATTATTCCCCCGCATAGTTGTTCTCAAGTAGAGTCTCTCATCGGCAGAATATCCATAAACAACAGGAAAATCCCCAGCATAGTTATCTCTGGTTCGCCATCTCCAGCGGAAGTAGAAGAACCACTTTTTCTACTACGATCAGGAATGTAATTTCTAGTACTCTCCAATAGCAGTCAGAGATTTATTTCCCAAACTCGGATGTGCCACAATAGCATTTCATGTTCATACATCATGACGCGTGCATACATATTGCATCCAACATAAGCTCATTTATTTTGAGAACTTCATCATACAATGCATTTCATGCATCATATACGATTAATCATGTACCTTTTCAGGAAAGATGGTTATCATCAACAGCTTCCAGCAAGCTCAAGATTAGCTCCTGAAACTAGACAGAGTAATTATCTGCGTGATCAAATGTAGCTTTATGCGGGTTCGTCACAAAGAAATCTTACACAGGTTTCTCCTAAATGCAGCTTCACACGGGTTTATCCTGAAAAATCTTACACGGGTCTTTCTCATACATTTCCTTCTAAAGTTTCACATGCACTTATCACAAAGTAACCTTACCCAGGTTCCTCCTGAAGTTTTACACGAACTCATCCCAAAGTAACCTTACCCAGGTTCCTTCTGAAGTTTTACACGAACTTATCACAAAGTTACCTTACCCAGGTTCCTCCTAAAGTTTTACACAAACTTATCTCAAAGTAACCTTACCCTGGTTCATTCTGAAGTTTTACATGAACTTATCAAAAAGTAACCTTACCCAGGTTCCTCTTGATGTTTTACACAGACTTAGCCAAAAGTAACCTTACCCAGGTTCCTGCCGAAGTTTTACACGGACTTATCCCGAAGTAACCCTGCCCAAGTTCCTCCTAAAGCCCTACACAGACTCATCACGAGCAACCTTACCCAGGTTCCTTCTCAGTTCAGATGCAGTTTTACCCAAACTCCTCACAAAGCAATCTTACCCAGGTTCCTTCTCAGTTCAGATGCAGTTTTACCCAAACTCCTCACAAAATAACCTTACCTAGGTTCCTTCTCAGTTCAGATGCAGTTTTTCCCAAACTCCTCACAAAGCAACCTTACCCAGGTTCCTTCTCGATTCAGATGCATTTTTAGCCAAACTCCTCACAAAGCAACCTTACCCAGGTTCCTTCCCATAAGCCCTACTATCCAGGTTCCTTCTCATAACCTTACCATCCAGGTTTCTTTTCTCTTATCTCCAGACAACAATCCACAACACTGTAAGACCTGGACCTGATCAAACACGATCAGTTTCACCTTTCCCCAGTAGGTCGCGATGCAGCCTATACACTAACCAGATATGCAGTTTACCTCCGGAGTTAATTCCCCAATAGAGTAACGGACAACTGAAGCTCCTAAAATTCTATTTCTCCTAAGACAAATACCAACATTCCTCAACAGATTCCTCCTCAATGACAGGAGCATGGATTCTCATCAAAGGAATATCTCAGGAAATCAACATCCTCTACATGGCATCTTTAAGCCCATCTCCGACGGTACTCAATCACGTCTTGGATGGAATATTTAAGCCCATCTCCGACAATTATCTATAAACTTCTAAATGGCATCCATAAGCTCATTCCCGACATCACAAATCAAGCGCCACTTCATGCGAGTGCAAATTTCTGGGCACTCTAGTGTTCAATCATCTTCCACCTTCAAATCACGAAAGGCAGGCTAGCCAATCTACATCCTCAGGTTTAAGAAGATTGAACAGGGGCAGATGTTGTACCCTAAAACCCGCCCTCTCATTTTACTCAATACATGTCCATTGAGATCTTCAATTTGCTCAAGGTTACCCAAGAGTGGACCAGACAAACTCTCTCCTAAGGCAGTATACCTCAAATTAGGGTTTTATTCTTCATCAAGATGGGTGAACCACAAAGGTCCAAAATGATTTCCAAGGTCCTAATATGTCCCCAATATCATCCATGCCAAGTTTCATACCTTGCACAAGAAGTTTGCTCAATCAACTGCTCAGATGCTTGAGAATCGATTATTCTAGGTCAAAAGTCAACTGTGGCCCACATACAGTCAAACTTCAAGATTTTTGGTCAACATTATCATTTTTAAGTGATATAAATCATTTTATAAAGGGTTGATCATGATTCCTCAAGGATTGCTCATAATTCATCAAAACCCAAAAGTTGCTAAATTAGGGTTTCTTAGGAAAAGTCAACCAAACTTTGACCAAGTATAACTTCTTCATACTTTATAAGAAATTTTCCATCCAAGGCTCATTTTTAAGAGGATGCAATTCCCTAAAATTCATCTTGATCCCTCAAGTTCAAAATATGCACTCATAAAAAGATATGAATTTTGACATTATAGGTCCTTTTAAAAAGTCAACAAAAAGACCTTTTGGGTCAAAGCTTCATACATGAACATGGAAGATCCAATTGAGATGAAACCAAAAGGGTTGTTTAGGGGACATCCTAAGATTTCTAAAAAGTAAAAGAACACCCTCCTAGGGTCAAAATTAAGAGAGTTGTGCATTGTCAAAGTTGGCAATTTTTGGAAAATTGTCAAAAGGCAATATTGATCAAATTGGCATTTTTTCCAAAGGGGCCCATGTTTTCTTGCTTGAAACATGTTTCTAATAGGACCCACGACCCCTGAGATTTTCCACCTATTATTTTATTACTTTTATCATTTATTTTGATTTTTTATTCATTTAAATCAAAATAAATCAAATTAAATGGTAAAATAATGAAAACAAATCAAATCTTGGATTTTTT
This sequence comes from Vicia faba, assembly GCA_948472305.1. Lineage (NCBI taxonomy): Eukaryota > Viridiplantae > Streptophyta > Magnoliopsida > Fabales > Fabaceae > Vicia > Vicia faba. The sequence goes on from OX451739.1 coordinate 1,385,109,633, forward strand.
GTGCACATTATGAGTCCATATACAGCTAGCATGGCATGTAATTCGTGCAAGGATGATTTAGATTGAAAAAGTCATGATTAGAGCTATTTTGGAATGAAATCTTACAAGGCCAAAATCAAATCAAATTTTCATAATTCCTCAAGATACCATGAGATTTCTTCAATTATTTTTGACCTAAATTCCTCCTCTATATAAACACAACACCCTCATAAACTAGGGGGCACGAAATTTGCTGCCCAAGAACACTCTCTAAAAACCTCAAATTCTGTCAAAACTAGTGCAAAGTCAAAACCGAAGATCCAGCCACTTTCAGTCCAAACCATCAATTACAAATCATTCCTGAGGTATCTAAGGATTCAGTACCTCACCATTCCATGTGTCCATCATATGCTCACAAATCCTACCCTTTGGATCATCCCTTGGTCCATATCCAGCATCTAACAACAGCAGCCCATGGTGCACTCTCTGAAGCTAATCCACATGGGATCACACGCAAGGAACATGGGCCAACCAATTTGGGCCTAACAATTTAGAAATGCACCCCCCAGTATGCATTCTACCACACAGGCCCAATCTTTTCTTTTTTAATTTATTTCAATTCTTTTTATTGTTTTAATTTATTTATTTTATTTATTTTCCAAAAATCATTTTTAATCAAAACATAAAAAATCAAAAAATCACAAACAATATTAGGTTTAGTCTTTTTTTTCATAAAATATTTAATTGCATTAATTAGTTTAATTAGGTTAACTTAAATCTTTTTTTCATAATTAAAATCAAATAGAAATTAGGTTTAATTCTTAATTTTAATTCCTTGTCAAAATGAAAACACAAAAATAGGTTAATTGTTTTTTTCTCATTAATTTAATGATTTTTCATAATTAAAACTTAATTAGTGATTAGGATATTTTGCAATTTATTATTTATTTCCTTAAATAAAAATGACAAAAAATGATTTTTTTCTTTAATTAAATTCAATTTGGTTTTCAAGTGTCAAAACCCTAATTTCTCGCATTTACGTTTGTCGTACGTACTTTTAATTATATTTTTGTAATTGCTTTGAGGTTGTAATAGTCTTTTAAACTAGGGTTTTATTTACTGTTTAATTTCCCCCTATGTTTTGGTTATGTAATCCCCATTCCTCGAAGCCTTGTAATAATTAGATTTACTTTTCTACTTTTAATTTCCAGAACTATCAAACTGCTAGATGTATGCCTAGGATTGTATGTGAAAGAGAATCTGCATGAAAAATTAAAAAAGTTAAAAAACCTTAATATGCAAAGATAACATTAACTGAAAAAGCAAACTTGCACATGCTCACTCCTAGGGTTTACCTCACTTCGGTTGCCTTCGGTAAATGGTCATGAAGCATAGGATGTTTTAGTGGCCATCCTCTATGTCCCAAAAGATCAAAAAATGACCCTTTCGACTATTGCCTCGGAAAAGATCTTTAGGACTCTAGGATGGTTACTAAGGTGTCCTAACATTGCTTTTGTGACCGTACGTCCTTTTCGAATGTCCCTTACAACACCAATGATGGTGCTACCTACTCCTTAATGGTAGGATAGCGATGTCTAAAGGAAACGAGAACAAACAATCTTTTTTCGAGTAGGTAGAATCTTAAGTACTTGCTCAATAAAAACTTTTCACACAAACACCTTTCAAAACAAATTTTCAAAATAACTTCGTCACATCCTTAAGGACTGATACAAGGGTTATCACAAAGTGAAACATTTTCAAGATAAACACACACAAGCAATTTGAAAACTGAGCAAGTACCTAAGAGCCCGTAGATAACTACGGATAGAAAGAGTGCTAACACCTTCCCTTTCTATAATCTACCCCCCGTACTCAGAATATCTCGAAAAAAGGTTTTTCTGTTCTTTTTCCTTTTCCAAGATTGGATGAAATAAAATTCGATGGCGACTCTTGCTTACTGCGACATTTTGCGAACAAAAAGCGCAAAATGCAAACCAGTATTAAACAGACGGTTTTGCCACCGTATCACAACCTTTAACCTGGTTGATATAAAATCCTAAAGTCCCCAGAACAACCAACAACCATATTTAGAGCACTTCCACTTCCATGTTAGGGCAGTGGATTATCTTTCACACTAGGACCAACATCTTTAAAAGACAAGAGACTAGATCTTACCATCTTTTGTACTTCAGACTTCAACGGATATCGATTTTCAATGTTATGCCTGGGGGCTCCGTGATGAAAATCACAAGTCTTATCAGCTTTATGGTACCATGGTAAAGTTGAGAGTATTGTAGTGGTGGAAATGTTTAAGACTAAGCCATTGGATTGACTAGACTTATACAGATCAAAATAAAAATTGCCACAACACTTTATTGTTTCCAAAGGAATGGGAAAAGAGAGAGTAACCCAAAAAGAGGGGGAAAGATTCAAGGTAAGGGGGTTGGTTATGCAAAGGGAACGTATTATCACCCTAAACATCTATGGTACTCCGTAGGAACCTCTTTGAAATATCTGTATATTTTGGCTATAAAATGTTGTATGTAAAAAAAGAAATATGGTAGAGCTGAGAAAAGAAGTATTTTTTATAATTTTTGCACCCGCCGCTGTTGCGAACCTTTAGTGCCTATGTACCACCTTTCATGCAATAGGAGATCAGGGTACACGTAGTTCACCTTTTAAAAAATTTAAAACACAAGTGTGTTGGTTAATTTTATGAGATAAGACATCGTCGTCATTGTCCGTGTGGAAAACATACTTACTACCCACAATCATGAGAAAGGAGAATTTGCATCATCTCAAAGTGGATGATATGGATAGGATTTTAAAATCAATAATGCCTCACTCAACACCCAAGTGGAAAATATCTCACTTCACTATATATTGTAGAAGTATAGTTGTTTGCATCACTACAATGATTTACAAGAGTCTAATCTTTTGAGAAAGTTTAAAATAAAATTCAAAGTGGCAAAATGGTTTGAAATGAGATTGATTGACTTTTAGTCTTCTCAAAAAAAAATGTCAAGGTATTATTAAATTGATTGAAGTTTATTTAAGAAAATATTTTGAAAATGCATGAACATAAGTCCAAGTTTATTATGAAAGTGGTTCAAGTTTAGAAACAAGAAGAGTTTTCAAAAGGAGGAAGAAGATTTTTGAAATTAAAGAAGATGGGAGGAGAAAAAGACACTATCCTAAAGCATAAGGTAAAAGCTAGGGATAAGAACCATCTAACCAACAAGAAGCCAATAGTTGACATTATGAGTCAAGATATAATTCCCATTCTTTGGATTGAAACCAAGCAAGCAAAGATACTAGACCTCTTGAGAGAATCAAACTTCAAGTGTATTAAGTCTTCATGAAAATTGGGCAGAGTAACGGCTGTATACGGGTGAATTCCAGATTACAAACAAAGAATGTAATCACAATAACCTGCATACAAAATAAACAAACAACCTAATGTCTTGAGGTAAACCTTAATAACTCTAGACAAAATATCAATTAAGGTCATAAGGTCTCCAACATAGGCCCAGGTTTCTAATCCTAAGTCCAAAAAGTCCAATACTCCATAATGCCAAGGGTAGTAACACAATAGTCCAAGTATCATTAAAGATTTTTATGGTTCATGTTGATTATTAGGTATCTTCAAAAAGAAAAGAAGAGCTCAAGTGAGAAAAATAAAAATAAAAATGACAAGAAAGTAAAAGCTCAAGTGAGCAAAGATGAAAATAGCATGAAATGTAAATGCTAAAAGTAAATGATGCATAAAGCATAAAAATAAAAGCATAAAGTAAAGTCAATAGTTAATAATTAGTGATTAGTTGGATGACCATCTTGAAACTTGCATTTGGAAATCATTAGAGGATTGGTAGAACCAAAGCCTCCACACAACAAGTTGCATTTGCTTTTTTTCAAGTATATCATCCATTTTAGAATCCTCAAGAGTAACATTTAATGATCAACGATGTTTAAGTGATCCGCGTTGACCAAAATTAATGAAGATCCATTAGAGGATTGGTAGAACCAAAGCCTCCACACAATGAATCTCAAGGTTATTGGACCAAAGAGATGAAATTAATATACTTGGGCTTGCAAACATAGGTTTGGGCCACGAATGATCATTTATTCAAATCAGGACAAAATTCAGTGCTATGTTAAGCAATCGTAAGTGGACTTATATAGAAGTCGCACCTATTTTGAGGCCGGTCAATAGCAATATATATATCATTTGTTTTGAGACATAATATAGATATCATGTTCAAATAACACTTAGTGCAATAAGAAGGGGATGAGATGAAGAGGGGTGGGAGAAAATATACAAATCGCATTTGAATTAAAATTTAATCAAACTATTATTAAAATCATTTATCAAATTTTATGGAGTTAGACTCAAAACCATGGATCCAATGATGCTAACAAGGTTCATGATTAAAAAGTTCAACCCAAGATCAGCCAGAAAATAATCACACAATAATATTGCATTTAATATATATATATATATATATATATATATATATATATATATATATATATATATATATATATATATATATATATATATATATATATATATATATATATATATATATATATATATATATATATATATATATATATATATATATATATATATATATATATATATATTAAAAAAAGGGTTTTAAAATGTTTTAAAATAGAAATAAAAGAGAAAAATATCAACTATATTCAAATTAATCAAGAAATATTAAGTAAGACCATAGAAAAATTAGAAATGAACTCAAATATTTTTATGAAATTTTTGGTAATTTTTTAAAGTCAGAAACTATTTTTAAAATTAAAAGAAATGAGTTAAATAAACCAAAAATGATAAAAAATAATAAAGTTAGAAATAAAAAATAAATGAGGTCATCAATATTTGTCACAATATCATTGGATCATTCCATATTTTTTCAGAATTTAAAAATGCATAAAAGTATTTTTAAACATTTAAAATAATTCAAATAAAGTAAAAAATTTATAAAAAAATATCAAAACACATAATAAAATTGTAAAAAAATAAAAATCAGAAAAAGAAAAAATCAAAAATATTTTTCATAATTTTTTTCAGATTTTTTTGAGTAAAAATGAATTTTCTATGATATTTTGAAATTTAAAATCAATTAAAATAAAAATCAGAAAATAAAATATCAAACCAAAATAATATGGGCCATCTTATCATTGTCAAAACGCATTAGTAAACAGACCAAGTGGATCTGTCGCACTGTCCATGTTATGGGCTTTAGTGAATAAAACACTGAATCAAATATAAAATTAGATTTCAAAAAATACAAATGGCACGCCATCATTGGTTGGAAGATGACACGTTGGTCATCTTCAACCTCCAGCCAACATGAATTACAAGTCTCTCAAACAGTAAAATCAGAAGCTCAGACCTATGCCATTCGCTTCGTCTCTTCAACACGAAGACAACCACACCTTCCCGACAAATTTATATAAATTGTAGCTCAAGCAATTTGGAAGGAAAGCTTTGAAAATGAATTTAAAAATTCATGGTCAAAACGTGTTTCCAGTTAAAAGGAAGTGTTGCAACTAGAACCAGGGAATGAGAGCTTCACAATATTGTAGATCTCTGTTGCAGAGAATTGGTGAAGGAATCTACCTATTGAAGTTCAGTTGTAGAGCTCTACAAAAGGACTTTTATGGATCAATATAGGTCACGATTCTTGAAGGTGATTGTATGGTTAGCTTCGGGGAAGATCGAGGAAGGTGAATTGGTAGAAAAAAATGGATTGAAAAAGGTTTGAACACTGATTTTGAAGTTACAGAAAAGTGAGTTAAGGAATGAGTTTGGCAGGGTGATTTTGGTTGTTCAGGCTTGAGGAAATGAGTGAGGAGTGACCCTCTATTTATAGGGAATCAAATGGAATGTTCAAGCATGTGAAATGATGAAGTTTGGAGGGAAATCGTGTGAAGTTGCAAACAAGAAAATTGTGACTTCTATTTTGATCAAAACTCATCCAAAACGTGTGTTTTGCTATGCTAATCACTTTTGGAAGTTCACTAAACATGTTTAGAAGAAAAAAACGCACAGAAAAATGTGTTTAGAAGCTAAATCAAGGATTTCAAATTCCGACTTTTGAAGAAAATTCAATTTCAAGTTACCAAGTTCAAATTAATGGCATTCTCAACTCAAAGGGTCTTAGGGCATAATTCTTGAAGCTTTAGAAAGATGAGATTACAAGCTTTGCAATGGGAAGAGGATGGAATCAATTGGATGTTTAAGATGAAAGCTGCAATGAGTCAAAGTTGGGAAAAAGAAGTTGACTTTCCACACTTAGAAATATTTCAAGTTTTTCTTCAAAAGTGACCTATAATGTTTTGCCTCCAAACACGGCCTTCCACTTGGAATTTGCTCTTGACCAAAAAATATGGCATGAAATAGACCTCTTGAATGACATTTTTAAACTTGAACCATTCAAAATATCCAAAAATTGAGAGAGTTATGAATTGTTGAAGTTGGCAAAAAATAATGAAATGACCTATAATATTTTGTATCCTTAGGGCATCTTCCATCTATTTTCACACTTTGCACATAAAATAAGGAATAAAGCTCACATCCTCAAGATAATTGTGGAAAAAGAGTGGGCTCAAGGTGATAAATATTGGCCAAGTTATGATCATTTGAAGTCAAACATGGGAAGTTGGGGGTTCATTTGGAGGACTTGTAATATTTCTTCATCATCAAGTTTCTTCCACATGAAAACTCCTTGAAACTTTTGAAGTGATTTGTTAATAACCCTTTGAAGAGAAGTATGTTTATGGAATCACTCAAAAATACCAAAAGATGAGCAAGATATACTTCTTTGATGTTTAAAACCCTAGCTCCTAGATCAAGAAAATGCTTTGAGGAACTTTGACAATTTTGAACAACCTTCTTGTACCAATACTTTTTCTTTGTAGATAGAAGTTGTTGAGGATGATAATGAAAACTCATACCAACCAAAACAACTTCCATATCTTGAGAATTGAGAGAAATATGCACTTGTGACCAATGAGAACAAGGCTTTGTCCAACCATGACAACTTCTTCAATTAACCCCTTGTAATTTTGAATCAATCTTGATAACTTTGAAATATGGTGAACCAAAATAAACCTTGCCACGTCATTTCTTCCAAAACAACTTCAATGGTGAGGTTTGAATTTCTCAAGCTTTATTGACTAAGGCATGGAAATAAACTCATGAACCCATGGATCAACTTGCTAAGCCACATTGCCTTTACCTACATTATTAACAAGTAAGACAAACCAAAATTGCATTTTATTAATTAAAAGGAAAAGTCAAAACAAAACATGCATAATCACAAAATAAAACCAAGGCAAGGTGCTTGGTGATTCCTCAAAGATCAAAGATAAAGATAGGGAGGAGAACAAAAAGCCCTAATGTGATCTTGTTGTGATTGAATCAATATGGTATGATGAAGGGATCTTAGGGGCAAAAATTGGGGTACAACAACTGCCCTTATTTTAGTTTCTTCTATCCAGAGATATGAAGGTTAACAATCTTCGAGTTGACGTGATTGAAGATACTTAAATATAAAACAAACCCTATTTTTTGTCCTTAGATGCCATGCAATGCTTATGAGTATGAATGCATGCGAACAACTTCAAAGGGACGAAAAACACCATTGGGGATGTAACCAAGGAAATAAGGATCAAAAGAGAAACCCGACCAGGAAAATAAATCACTGGTGAATCAAAAAGACCCGACTCGTAGAGGATGGTAAAAGGTCAAAGGATATACCAACTTTCACTGAAGGAGAAACTAACAACATTCACTGAAGGTAGAAAGAGAAAAGAATAACAACACCAACATTCACTGACGGTGAGCTATCAAAGTTTACTGAAGGTAGCAAGACAAATATCATAGCACCGACATTCACTGACGGTGAACTACCAACATTCACTGAGGGTAGCAAAAAGATAACAATCACCAACTTTCACTGATGGTGACCTACCAACTTTCACTGAAGGTAGAGAGAAAAGAAATATCATAGCACCAATGTTCACTGATGGTGAACTACCAACGTTCACTGAGGGTAGCAAAAAGATAACAATCACCAACTTTCATTGAAGGTGAACTACCAACTTTCGCTGAAGGTAGAGAGAAAAGAAATATCATAGCACCGACGTTCACTAACGGTGAACTACCAACGTTCACTGAAGGTAGCAAAAAGATAACATTCACTAACTTTCACTGATGGTTAACTACCAACTTTCAATGAAGGTAGAGAGAAATATCATAGCACCGACATTCACTGACGGTGAACTACCAACTTTCACTGAAGGTAGAAAAAAGATAACAATCACCAACTTTCACTGATGGTGAACTACCAACTTTCACTGAAGGTAGAGAGAAATATATCATAGCACCGACGTCCACTGGCTGTGAACTACCAACGTTCATTGAAGGTAGCAAAAAGATAACAATGACCAACTTTCACTGATGGTGAACTACCAACTTTCACTGAAGGTAGAGAGAAATATCGTAGCATCGATGTTCACTGACGGTGAACTACCAACGTTCACTAAAGGTAGAAAAAAGATAACAATCACCGAATTTCACTGAAGTTAGAGAGAAAAGAAATATCATAGCACCGATATTCACTGACGGTGAACTACCAACATTCACTGAAAGTAGCAAAAAGATAACAAGTTTTCCCAAAATTATGACGTTTCACCTAGAAAGGGTCTCAACTTCTTCTTTAACCAAGGCACTCTGTCTGGAAAGGGTAACATAAGTTGTCTCAAATAAAGAGACTACCACTTGCAAATATTTCAAAACGAATTGTTTCTGCTGTATTGAAAGACTTGCCATCCACTAGAGTATTTTGACAGTGAACTGCAAACTATCCACTCATAAAGAAGATAGCAAAAAAGTAACGTCGACTTCCACGGGGAAATATAAGTTGCTTAAATAAAGAAACCTGCTACTTGCTATTATAGGAAGGATTATAAAAATGACTTTTTGGGGAAAGCAATATGGCTTCCTGGGGAATGAATCATGACTTCCTGAGGAGAGAAATATGACTTCCTGGGGAAAGAAATATGACTTCCTGGGGAATGAAATATGACTTCCAGGGGAAAGAAATATGACTTCCTGGGGAAATGTCAATATATTTCTGTTGAGGAGATAAAGTCTTCTCGTGCTAAAATAAATGTGCATTCTCAAACCAATGTTCGAAGCTTGGAGAAATCCAAAGTAATAATATTGTTGGGAACCAAAGATTCAAACCAGAAATAAACTGGAGTGAAACAGTCAACCAAAATATATCCTTTGAGAAATAAACTCAAGAGGGAAAACCAAATCATCCAGACAAAGAGCTGTACAAGAAGGCTAAAGCAAAAATCTTCCACAAGGGGTAACTCAGTGGGGAAATTGAAAGAATATACACTTTCTGCTTAAGGCCGACACTCTATTGGAAAGAGGACAACACAATTCTGCAAAACAGGGTAATATGTCAACAAAATATTAACGAATGTTAATGAGCAATGATTTGATAAATTTAACTATGCATGATGTATGTGTGAATTCATGAGTGTTATCATGTATATACTAAAAAATCAGACATGTAACACTGGGAATAACCAGGCAAAACTAACTTGGGCACAATCAACACTCGGCTAAATCACATTAAAAAGTAAGCACCAACTGTGGAAACAAAATCCTATTTTGTGGCTTAACTTCATTGGGAAAGAACATAATCCAAAAATAATCATATTATAGGAACAAATCAGCACAGATACAGGGATATAACATCCTTCTCCAGGCTTCACCGGGGAATAGCACTCAGACTTCAATGGGGAAAGAAGTATCAACGTTCACTGAAGATAGCAAAAGATAACATATCATATCACCACCTTTCACTGACGATGAACTATCAACGTTCACTGAAGATAGCAAAAAGATAACAAACGCTGACGTTCACTACCAATGTACTACCAACATTCACTAAAGGTAGAAAGAGAAAACATATCATATCACCGCCGTTCACTAACGATGAACTATCAACGTTCACTGAAGATAACAAAAAGATAACAAACACTGACGTTCACTGCCGATGTACTACCAACATTCACTGACGGTAGAAAGAGAAAACATATTATATCACTGCCGTTCACTGACGATGAACTATCAACGTTCACTGAAGATAGAAAAAAGATAACAAACACTAACGTTCACTGCCGATGTACTACCAATGTTCACTGAAGGTAGAAAGAGAAAACATATCATATCACCGCCGTTCACTGACGATGAACTATCAATGTTCACTGAAGATAGAAAAAAGATAACAAACACCGACGTTCACTGCCAATGTACTACCAACGTTCACTGAAGGTAGAAAGAGAAAACATATCATATCACCGCCGTTCACTGACGATGAACTATCAACATTCACTGAAGATAGCGAAAAGATAACAAACACTAACGTTCACTGCCGATGTACTACCAACGTTCATTGAAGGTAGAAAGAGAAAACATATCATATCACCGCCGTTCATTGACGATGAACTATCAACATTCACTGAAGATAGAAAAAAGATAACAAACACCGACGTTCACTGCCGATGTACTACCAACGTTCACTGAAGGTAGAAAGAGAAAATATATCAAGTTTCCCCAAGATTCTGGTGTTTTGCCAAGAACGAGTCTCAACTTCTTCTTTAACCAAGGAAATCTGCCTGGAAAGGGTAATACATAATTTGTCTCAAATAAAAAGACTTTCACTTATTGTCTAGGGGAATTGCAAAGAGAAATGACTTTCTGGGAATAACAATATGACTTCCCGGGGACATGCCACGATATCCCTGCGAGGAGATAAAGTCTTCCTGTGCAAAATAAATGCACGAACCAAAACTCAAAGTTTTCAGATAATCACAAATCCAATTCAGAAATAAATTGGAGCAAGACGGCCAGTGTAGATACATCCTTTGAGAAATAAACTCAAGAGGGACAACCAAAATCAACTAAGCAAAGAGCGCTGCAAGAAAGGTCAGAACACAATGCTAATGAACGATGGTTTTTAGAAATGCATGATGTATGTATGAATGTATGAGTGCTATCGTGCATATGCTGGTAAAAGGATACATAATCAGTACAAACAAACAAAACTGCCTCAGGTACTAACAACAATGAGCTAAACTTCAACTAGAAAGATCAATCCAAGAAAGGTAAAAGCAACTGCGAAAACCAAACCCATTGCCTGTCTTAACTTTACTGAGGAGAAACATAATTCAGATGTAGCCAAATCAAACAAATATCGAGATAGAACATCCTTCTTCCGATTTCATCGGAGAAAACAGTTTTTCTAAAAAGAAACATGCCTATTGGAGACTGCAAGACCGGCCTCAAATAAAGCAGATTGACGCCGACACAACCAAACCTCATTGGGGGATTCAAGCCTATCTCCCTGGAGAAAACTTTCATCACGAATACTCATTCCAACAAGAGATGCCCTAGGATAATCTTCCCGGGAAGTCAAGAAGTCAATATTAATGCCAAAACGGCAAAAAGAGCGATATCCTAACATACCAAAGGAATAAAACCTTTCATTATATGAGGGGAAAATTTGCTGGGGAATCTGGGACAAAGGCTTCTGACCATGCAAACCCAAAATCAAAAGCGATCCAAGACTTGACTGGTGATAATGGGATCATAAACCCAAAATTGTACCTTGCACCCACTGATGTCGTCTTCAACTAACTGAGAAACACACAAATATTGCGCACCTACCAGCAAAATGACCTGAGAAAACTTTCATGAAGGGAGTAAATCTTCTTAAAACAAACAGAGTTTGTTCATTCTTGGGACCACCATTCTTGTTGTCATTGTTTCATCACAAATCCAAAAGTAAATTGAATTTGTAAAGATCTCTCTTTTTGAAAAGTTAATTTTGCTTTTTAATCCTTTTACTTTAACAGTTATTATCAGTAATAAATGATGTCTTTGCAAGCTAAATAAAAATAAGAACACAAAAAGTTGGGCAAAATCTCGAATTTCATTAATAGAATGGTAGTCTGCGAATGACGAGACTCCATGGATGATTACAAAGTTTGGGAAATGGTAATACATAATGGAAAATATACATTGAGATACAATAACCACTATCCCCCCTAAAAACTTTTGAAATCCTGAGCAGCAGCTTTTGTTGAAGTATGGTGAGGATCCGAGAAGATTGTTGCTTCAACGATCAAGTCTCGTCTGACGTAATTACTTGCCAAGAAAAATCCCTAACTTTTGGCTAAGCTGCCCTTGCGGGTTTTCAACTTAGCGGGAAATTTATTCTGTTTATGTCTATAATTTTTGCCTAGACCACCCTTTCAGGTTTTCGGCCTACCGAGACGCTCTTTTTTGCCTAAGTCGCCCTTTCGGGTTTTCAACTTAGCGAGCTGTTCTTTTATTTCTTTAGGCGAAGTATTTCTTGACTGCGTCAGCATTCATGGGACGTGGGAACTCCTCGCCATCCATAGTTTCAAGAATTAATGCACCACCAGAGAAGGCTTTCTTGACAACATATGGGCCTTCAAAATTGGGAGTCCATTTTCCCCTAGAATAAGTGTTGAAATACATGATCTTCCTGAGCACGAGGTCACCTTCTCTGAATTCACGAGGTTTGACCTTTTTGTCAAATGATTTCTTCATTATTTTCTGATATAACTGCCCATGACACAAAGCTGTCATTCTCTTCTCTTTAATCAAATTCAATTGGTCAAACATGTTCTGTACCCATTCAACCTCTGTCAATTTGGCTTCCATTATCACACGCAACGAGGGAATCTCTACCTCAACAGGGAGTATAGCTTCCATTCCATAAACTAGAGAAAATGGGGTTGCTCCTGTTGAAGTGCGAACAGATGTTCGATATCCATGTAGAGTAAAAGGGAGCATTTCATGCCAATCCTTATAAGTAACAACCATTTCCTGGATAATTCTCTTGATATTCTTATTAGCAGCTTCAACAGCCCCATTTATCTTTGGCCTGTATGAAGATGAATTGTGATGGATAATCTTGAATTCTTCGCACAGTTCAGTCATCATCTTATTGTTCAAATTCGAGCCATTGTCAGTGATGATTCTTCTCGGCACACCATACCGGCATATAAGATTGTTTTTGATGAAACACATAACCACCTGCTTGGTAACATTGACATATGAAGCAGCCTCTACCCATTTGGTAAAGTAGTCAATTGCTACCAAGATAAAATGGTGCCCATTCGAAGCTTTGGTTTCTATCATCCCAATCATGTCAATACCCCACATAGAGAAATGCCATGGGGAGGAAATTACATTAAGGAGTGTTGGAGGCACATGGATCTTATCTGCGTAAATCTGGCATTTATGGCACTTCTTTATAAATTTGTAACAATCAGATTCCATTGTCAACCAATAATAACCTTCCCTTAGAATCCTTTTAGCCATTGAATGTCCATTAGCATGAGTGCCAAATTAACCTTCATGGATCTCATGCATCAACGTGTCTGCTTCGTGTCTATCTACGCATCTGAGCAAGACCATGTCAAAATTTCTCTTGTATAACAAATTTTCACTGAGGAAGAAACTGCCTGCCAATCTTCTCAGTGTCTTTCTATCTTTCTTTGACGCACCAAACGGGTATTCCTGAGTCTAAAGAAAATGCTTGATATCATAGTACCAAGGTTTTTCATCTGCTACCTCCTCTGTCACAAACACATGAGCGTGCCTATCGAGCCATCGAATTGTAATTCGGGGTATATCATTCCAAGCATTTACTTGGTACATGGAAGCCAGAGTTTCCAGAGCATCTGCCATTTGATTTTCATCCCTAGGAATGTGATGGAATTCAACTTTATTGAAGAAGGGTAGCAATCTTCTAGCATAATCTTTGTAAGGGATCAAGCCATGGTGACGAGTGTCCCATTCTCCTTTAATCTGATTTATTACCAATGCTGAATCACCATATACATCTAGAATTTTGATTCTGAGATCAATAGCTTCTTCAAGACCCATGATGCAGGCCTCATATTCTTCCATATTATTAGTACAATCAAATGTTAACCTTGTAGTAAAAGGAATGTGCGATCCATGAGGAGTAACAATCACAACACCAATTCCTTTACCATAAGCATTCACAGCTCCATCAAATATCATACTCCAACGAGATTCAGGGTCGGGGCCCTCCTCGGGCAATGGTTCATCAGAATCTTTCACTTTCAAGAACATCACATCTTCATCGGGGAATTCATATTCTGCAGACTGATGATCTTCCACCGGCTGGTGAGCAAGGTAATATGCCAACACACTATTTTTTATAGATTTTTGAGTGTGGTACTCGATATCATATTCAGATAACAACATCTTCCAACAGGAAATTCTCCTAGTAAGAGCAGCATTTTTAAAAATATACTTGATTGGATCCATTTTGGAGATCAACCAAGTGGTATGATTCAACATATACTGCCGCAAACGCTTTACCGCCCAGGCCAAAGCACAACATGTTATTTCTAGCATGGAATACCGCGACTCACAACCAGTGAACTTTTTGCTGAGATAATAAATGGCAAACTCTTTCTTTCCCGTTTCATCCGGTTGTCCCAGAATACAACCCATGGATTTATCCAACACTGTTAGATACATAATTAACGGTCTTCCCTCTACGGGAGGGAGCAAGATAGGAGGTTCAAGCAGATATTCTTTAATACTTTCAAATTCCCTTTGGCAGTCATCCGTCCACACACAACCTTGATCTTTTTTTAACAACCTAAAGATCGGTTCACACGTTGCAGTCATGTGGGAAATAAATCTGGAGATATAATTCAACCGCCCGAGGAAACCCCTGAGTTGCCTTTCAGTTCTTGGTGCTGGCATTTCTTGAATTTCTTTGACTTTGTCAAGGTCAACTTCAATTCCTTTCTGGCTAACAATAAAACCAAATAATTTCCCTGATCTAACTTCGAAGGTGCATTTATTTGGATTCAAGCGGAGACGATATTTCCCCAAACGCTGAAACAACTTCAAGAAATCTTCTATATTCCCTTCTTCAGTTTAGGATTTGGCAATCATATCATCAACATATACTTCGATTTCTTTGTGCATCAGATCATGGAATAGGGTTGTCATAGCCCTCTAGTACGTTGCACCAGCGTTCTTGAACCCGAAGGGCATCACTCTGTAACAAAATGTTCCCCAGGGTGTGATAAACGTTGTTTTTTCCATGTCCTCTGGAGCCATTCTTATTTGATTATACCCAGAAAATCCGTCCATGAACAAGAATACCTTGAATTTTGATGTGCTATCCACTAACATATAAATGTGAGGCAATGGAAAATCATCTTTTGGACTAGTTTTATTTAGATCTCTGTAATCTACGCACATGCGGACTTTTCCGTCTTTTTTTAGTACTAGGACAATATTGGCAATCCATTGAGGATACACTAACGTCACAAGAAAACCAATATTAATCTGCTTTAGGACCTCCTCTTTGTTCTTTACTGCCATATCTGGGTGAGTTCTTCTCAACTTTTATTTAACTGGAAGACACTCTAGCTTCAACGAAAAATGATGCTCAATAATGTTTGTATCTAGACCAGGAATATCTTGATAAGACCAAGCAAAAATATCCACATACTCTTTCAATAGCTCAATCAACCCGCTCTTTACATCAGGATGCAATGATGCTCCAATCTTGACTTCCTTTGGATCTTCCTCCGAACCCAAATTAACCACTTCCAAAGGCTCCTTGTATGGCTGAATGGTATTTTCCTCGTGCTCAAGAAACCGTGAGACCTCTTCTGGAATCTCATCATAATCTTCTTCTTCAGCCCTAAACACATGACATTCAAAGTTGAGAGAGGGTGCAGGGTCATTGTATTCAACAGGTTTTTTAATTAATCTGCACATATGATTTATGATTGCCTTTAGAAACTGACACATATAACAAGTGATCATGCATATTAATTTTTAGTTATTATTTTTTTTGAAAGGTTTTTTTATTATTACCATTTGCCAAGAAAAAGGAAGAAAATAAAATACATAATTTGGAAGCAAAGACAACTTTTATTAATGATCTTAACAGTTATAGCAAACAGATAAGCCCTACAACATCAATACTTCCACGTTGGGAAGAGTGAAAGCTTTTCAAAAAGAAAGAAACAAATTAACAAAAAAAATTACTTTGAAACATGTATGCAAGAAGGAATATCAATGGTGACCCAGTTTTGAACTCGGACTCCATGCGTCACATAATTCGGTGCTTCCTGCTCTGCTTTATCCTCTTCAATAGCATTAATTCCAGAACCAATCGAATGGAGATAGCCTCCACTGCGGAAAACATCATGATAACTGTTTACAGAAGACTTTAACTTCAAACTTTCTCCTTTGCCATTCCTCGAAGAGAAACCCAAACCAGCTCTGTTTTTGTTCACAGGTGGATCCACAAGTCGTCCCCAAACTGCATTATTACCATTGCGTACAACGTGCTTCACGTATTTCAAGGAAACCACCGAATTCTCATTCTTCCTTATGTTATCAATGGATAGGTCTTGGAACTTAGTTCCAACAGCAGCCTCATCCGCTTCTAAAATACTGAAAGAGGACATATGGGATATCAATAATGCTTGCTCCCTATTTATGATCACGACCTTCCCTTCGCGCACAAATTTTAGCTTTTGATGCAGAGTTGAAGTGACAGGCCCTGCTTCGTGTATCCATGGCTGTCCTAGCAAACAACTATACGCGGGAATAATGTCCATTACCTGGAAAGTTATCAAGAACAAGTGTGGTCCTATGTGGATGGGCAAGTCCACTTCACCGATGACAGATTTCCTCGACCAATTGAAAGCCTTCATAATGATGCCACTCGGGCACATAGGTGTTCCATGATACTTTAACTTCATGAGAGTACTTCTCGGTATAACATTCAATGCGTATCCATTATCAATTAGCACATTGGATAGCGAATCATTCTTGCAATTCATAGATATGTGGAGGGCCAGGTTGTGATTCCTCCCTTCATCTGGTAACTCATCATCACAGAAACTCAAGTTGTTACATGATGTAATGTTTCCAATTACGCTTCTAAATTGATCCAATGGCATGTCATTCGCTACAAAAACTTGGTCTAGTACTCTCATCAGTGATTCTCTATGAGCGGAGGAATTCATCAATAAAGCTAGGATGGATATCTTTGAAGGAGTTTTCAATAGCTGGTCCACAATTTTGTAGTCGCTCATTTTGATTATTTTCAAGATATCATCCACTTCTTTCTCCAATATGGCTCCACTAGTCTCTCTTGCAGCCTTCTTTTGCTTATCATTCTCAGCAATTTTCTTTCCAGCCACAACGTCTCTTCGAATAACTGGCGCAAACACACGACCACTACGGGTCACCCTGCTACTATCAGCTATATTTCCAACATCTGGCATTGGCTGGATGGGGACTTCCACCCCATCTTCCAAGATTGTAGCGTTGTATTTGTAAGGCACAACCTTATCTGATTTATAGGGAATGGGTCTTGGCAGACTAATTACCAATGGGGTAACAGCTGGTTTGCTATGGTACTCCACCTCAAGGTGAGCGGGTGAACCAAAACAAGGTACAATGATATTTACACCTTCCTCGACACAATCAGCCCTTAAAAGACCATTTTCGGTAAACAAATCTTCATCTGAAGAGAAATACTCATTCGCGGAGGCATATTCTTCCTCTGACTCTTCTTCCATCAAATAAACTTCAACCACATCAATCTCGTGATAATCATCTCTCCGACCTGTGATATTGACAGTCCCATTGTCTAACAGCAATTGAACATCCTCTCTCACAGTAGAACATCCTCGGGGGTTTCGACAGCAAACTATGCAAGATCGATATTGGTGTTCCACCTGACCGGCAATACGGCAGAAAGTAGCATGTAATTGTATGATATCTTCATTCAAATGCTCCACATCAAAAATTCTGAATTCACCAGGACATCCAGAAACCCTATTCACTTCCTCTTCATACTCTTCCCTAGGCCGGATTATATGGATATAACCTTCATCCATCATCTCTTATAAATCAGCCTTTATCTTCTCGCAACCATGTATGTTTGTACTGCAAATAGCACAACCGGCATGGTCATGCGTATAATAACTGAATTCAGAGGTCTGCATGCATTTTCACCAAATCCCCTCTAACCAAATTAATGTCAAAAATCTGGAAGTCACCTGGACAACCGGCCACCATATTCACAGCACTCACTCCCTCATGCATGAGCAGAGGATTGTCTTTCACATTAGGTCTCATTTCTTTGAAAGATAAAATTATGGACTTCACCGACCTTTGCACTTCCATTCTCAAAGGATAACAATTTTCAACACTATGCCCTGGTGCTCCCTGATGAAAAGCACATGTTTGGTCTTCCTTGTAATACCAAGGCAATGGTGATGGTATTGCTGGAGGTGGTCGTTTCTGGACCAACTTCTTCTGGATCAATGCTGGTAGTAGCTCTGCATAACTCATGGGAATAGGGTCATAGTTCTCCCTTCTTTCATTATTCCCTTGGTTTCCCTACCGGGACTGTCTTTGATAAGCAATGGTAGTTGGGGCGGCATTCATAACAAGAGTCACTGAGGCAACTTGCTGGTGACGTTGATAATTCCTTCTAGGAGCATTCACTCTCCTCTCTTGCATGACAACATTGGTATCCCCTTCTTTATTCTTTATGAACCCATAAGTTTGCTTCTTCACACTTCCGGATCCTTCACCTTCGTCAAACGACCTTCTCTTACTGCCTCTTCTAGGCGGACACCCATTCCTACCATCTCTGTAAAATCACTCGGGGCACTTGCTACCATTCTTTCGTAGTAGAAAGCACTCAGCGTCTTCAGAAAAATTTTAGTCATTTCCTTCTCCTCTATAGGAGGAATCACTTGTGCAGCCACTTCGCGCCATCTCTGTATGTACTCTTTGAACGATTCTCTGCTTTCTGAACCATGGCCCTAAGTTGGCCACGGTCAGGGGCCATGTCCACATTGTACTTGTATTGTTTTATAAATGCTTCTCCCAAGTCATTAAAGGTATGGATGTTGGAGTTGTCTAGACTCATGTACCATTGCATCGTGCACCGGTCAGACTATCCTGGAAAAAGTGAATCAGCAGACGTTGATCATCGGTGTGGGTAGACATTCTCCTTACATACATCACCAAGTGAGCACGAGGACAAGTGTTGCCCTTGTACTTCTCAAACTCCGGGACCTTGAACTTAGCAGGCACTTTAACATTCGGGACCAAACACAACTCATTCACATTTTTCCCAAATAACTCTTTTCCCCTAAGAGCCTTCATCTCTCTCTGCATTCTATCAAACTGCTCTTGGAAATCATACATCATGTCATAAATACCCAAGTCTTCACTCGGTGGAGGGAAAGGACGACACACATCTTCATTAACAATCGGAACCAAGTTCACCGAAGGAGGTGCAAGAGGAATAGCATGCACCATAGGGGGTGCTGGAGTAACAACATTTGGAACCACTGGAGCATCTTGGGGGCCCAAATTGAAACTTTCAGGTGCAAAATTCTCCAGAATTCCCCATGGATAACCCTGAAGCATGCGGTTTTGAACAACAGTCGGAGTAGCGGATACGGGAACAGTAGGAACTTCAGCATTTGCCCTTGTTGGTTGAGATTGAACACTCGGTGGCTAATTCTGAGAAACCACCAGAGCTTCCATCAGAGTAGTCAAATTGGCCAAGTCGGCCTTCAAAGCATAAACTTCTTCGCATAGCTCGCGATTCTCCTGTTCTAAGTTGTCCATCTTCTTTTTAAAATTAGCCCGAGTGATGTAGTGATGAGTCAGCTTGCTGAATGAAGTAAAGAAGTTGGGTAAGACACCTAGGTATGCATAAAAAAGGCAATAAATATGTGCAATAAGATGCATGATATGCAATGCATATGATTATTTTTACTTTATCATTTAACATTTCAAGGGATTTAACGTTTATAGACATATCGCAAACATCAAAATAATAACGCATTTGAAATACTGAAAACTTTTATTATAATAACTTCAAAAATGGGTTACAAGTTTCAAGGTTCCCAAGTACAAGATGAAAATACAATCTAAAATCCTGAGAAAAGGAACTGATAGAGATCAATCTGTACGCTGGCGCTTCACTGTGAGCCTGGAAATCTGAGCTCTCAACCTTTGGTTTTCTTCCACATGTCTGATGGCAACCTCCTTCCAATCATCTGAATTAGGAAGTGAACAACCAGCACCTGTTTAGGGCTTAGGGGAAAATAAATCCCCTTGCCTCTCCATAGAATCTACTGCTCGACTCTCAAGGATCTCGATCAAATCATCTTTCTCCTTCAAGTCTGCTATATAGAAACTCTCTAAAGTCTGGAACTTGTTCTTCCAGGCATCCCTTTCCTGATGCATCCTGTGATACGGTGGGAGAACTGACTTGAGGTTTTGCGTTTGTATTCTCACTTGTTCGGTTTAGCAAGAGTCGCCACTGACTTTTTATTTATCCTAAGGAAAGGTTAAAAAGCACAGGAAAAACCTTTGAGATATTTTCATGGGTTCGGGGGGTAGATTATGAAAAGGGAAGGTGCTAGCACCCTTTTCATCCATGGTTATCCATGGGCTCTTAGTTACTTGTTTTAGATCACTTGCCTTGATTTTTAATTGCTTGAAATGGTGTTTGTGTGTGTGTGGTTTTGAAAATGTTTTGAAAAAGATGCCTTGTCTAGGCAACCATTGTAACAATTCTTTACTCGAATGTTTTTCAAAGGTGTTTGTCTTTTTGAAAAGATGTTTCAATGTTTTTGAAAGTTGTTTTGAAAGTTGTGTTGTGGAGTGTGTTTTGAAAGTAGGCAAGTGTGTTTTGCAAGTTTGATCAAGTAACTAAGAGTTGTCTACCCTAAATTTACTCAAAGATCTTTCTTATGTTTTAACCCTTTTAACAGTGTTGTTTCACCATTGTATTTGGTGAACAACCTTGTGTTAGGATGTTAACGGGATGGGAGCGGGTCATCGTATAGACCAGTAATGCAATAGTGTCAAGTGTCTTTGGCAATTTTCTTGAGGGACTTGATCATTTTTTAGGCAACTTGATAGCGTCATCGAGGGACTATGATTATTTGATTTGTTTTGTTTTGCCAAAGAACTCAACATGCAAACATGGCCCATTTTTTAAGGCAACAAGTGGAGGAACCCTAGGGGTGCGAGTGTGAATTGTGTATTGATTTTCATGCATTTGTCTTGTATTAGGTTATCTAGCGGTCGATTTTGAATCTTCGCATACAAACCCTAATTACTATACAGTATATGAAAAGCGATTAATTGCGGGAATTTAAAGTCTAAGATATTACAAATAAGTATCCGGGGATGGGGGTACAAATATTTACAAATGGGGATGAGTCTTATCAGGATAGTAGTGTCCAAATAATATTTACAACCAGATCGAATCGTATTCTCAATGTAAAATATAGCAACGTATAGGAATAAAAGAGAATCAAAAGGATTGTAAAATGTATGTGATTATTTACAAATTATGCAAATATTAACCTAATGTATTAAGTATTATTATTTTTGTGTTTTTGTTAATGCTTTATATACAAGAAGTTCTTAAAAGAAAAAAATATTTTAACTTAATAAAGAAAATCTATTGTTTACATATTTTTGTTAATGTTTTATATACAAGAAATTTATTTAACTCAAAACTCTATTTTTATGTATTTTTAATTGTACTAAATAAAATAAAAAAAGTATTTAAGAAAATTTTATAAAAAAAGTTAATGTATTCTTTTTATTTTAAAAAATATTAGTTTAAATTATATACAAAAGAGGAAAAATAAAGTGATAATAAATAATAAAAAGAAAATAGGGTATTAGTTTGTATAAGAAAAGTGGGCTTGGAAGATCATGTTGGGCCCAAATAAAAACAAAAACGGATTAAGAAATGAAAAGGGGGTGGTGCGCACACTGAAAATATTGGGCCTTAGGGATTCGTTTTCAAGGGACAGGCCCAACGCATGTGACAATTTGTTAGGGTTTGCTTTGTTTCGTTTCAGAAAAAGGGTTTGTGGGGTACGAACGACGCTCTCATCTTCTTCTTCGTTGTCTTCTTCATCTTTCTTGAGCCAAGCTTCTGAACGAATATCCGTGCCTCAGGCTATCAGGCGCCACCTCCACTTCCCCTCTCTCCATGGTTGAGCAAGGCAATGATGAGAAAAGGTACTGATTTCCCTTTTTATGTTTTTAGGGTTTTGGATTTTAGTCTTGCACGTTATTGGTTTTTGACACATTCTGATCTTTATGTTATTTGATATTTGTGAGAGGTGTTAGAGAGAAGAGAGGAGTTACTACCTTTGGAGAGGAGACGGAGGAGGACGGCGACGCGTCTCAGGTGGCCGAGGCGTGGGGACTGGTGATGAGGCTTGCTGACTCCCTCGTATTTGTATCTTGCTTGCCTCTGTGGTTTTATGATGATAGTTTTCTGAAAACCCTAGCTTATTTGCTTCTGTCTCTCCTTTTCTCCTTCTGAATACTTGCTTCTGATTTTGATGATGTTGATTCTGAGTTGCCTATTTTTACGCTTCTGAGTTGCTGATAAACTTTGTTGTTCTTTTATAATGATGATGATTTCGAGTCTGAGAGTTGCTTCAGTGTTTTTGCTAGCTTCAGTTGCTTTTCCTCTCTTTGGCTTTATTACTCGATGATGAACTTTAGTTCTGAGAGTTTGGATTTGTTTTCTCAATGATGATGATAAATATCTGAGAATGCTTGGATTTGTTTGATTATGACTTTTTCTCTCTTCAACTTGGTTGGTAATTTTTGGTTATTTTGGCCCTATGATTAACATGGTTCTGAGGGTGTTTGGGATTTGTTTGATTGGATATTTGGTTTGGATTGAAGGGTTGTTGGTACAGGTTTATCATTTGGGCTTGAGACAAGTTTATTGTACAGACAGGCTTGTTGGAATTTGTTTTGACAGGCTTGCTTTTACTGGTTTTTAGGCAGGTTTGTTGAAGCTTATGCAGGTTTGTATGGCTTGATTTTTTTTGTTATGTGTTTGTTCTGAACACAGATTGCAAGGCAGTTTGAAGTTTTTAGCAGGTTTGTGGTTTTGAGCAGGTTTGAAAGCCTGAAGCAGGCTTGAGGTTACAAGCTTGTTGACTTGCTTCTGTAACAGGTTTGAAGTTTGTTTTGATTACAGGCTTTGAAAGGCTTCATTTGAACTGGTTTGAGGCAGTTTTCAAGGCTTGAGTTTTAGCTTTGTGTTATGTAACAGGCAGGCTGTTTGTTTATTCAGGTTTACTGTGCTTTTAGGCTTGAAGCAGTTTGAAGCTTGTGGTATGTTTTTTCTATGTGGTGTTCTGCCTCCTCGACAATTTTGGTTTGTTGTTATATTTATCTATGTCTTGAGCCTGCAAACTGTAAGCCTCTCTACTTCTCTCTCTCTTTCTCTCTCCATAGAAAAAAAAGCATTTTTATTGCTTTAAACTGTACTTATTTTCTGAAAAAGTGTTTGGCCTGGAAAATGATGGAAATTTGAAATATTGCTTGCATCTTTGGCTTTCCTCTGCATATCTTCCAGATTTTCTACCTTTGCTTTTTGCTAGCTTGTAGACAGCTTTATGACAGTTTCTTTGGACAGCTTGGTTGACATCTCTTTTGGACAGTTTGACAACTTTGCACTTTTGACAATTTGGTTTGCCTAGTTTGATAGTGTAATTCAGTTTGAACTTTGTAATTGTTTGGCATATTCAATTTGTCCATGTGCAGTTTGTTTGAATTTGTGCACCTTTGTATTTGATTAATTCATGCTTGCAACATTTAATTTCCGTCTTTATGAACCAAGAAGAGAGCCTTCTTGCGATTTTCAGAGAGGACGAACAAACTGATTTCGGCCAACACTTTTAATGATGAGTCTTTATTTGTCTGTCTGAGAATGCCTTTTTAAATTAATCTGTATAGACTTTTCTTTTTTCTGGCTTTGCAGATAAATATCAATTGAGCAAAGGATGCAATCAGTAGAAGATGAAGATTTCCAGAGATTTAGGATATAGTTTAAAATTACTTTTAATCATTGTGATAATATTAATGTAAACAACTGTAAATAAATTTACAGTGTTCAAATAATATTTGTAACAAATAATTAAAAATGAATAAAAATATTTCTTTGTCAGATATCTCTTTTAATTCTTCTGCAATTGCTTATTTAATCATTTAAATCTCTTGAGTTATAATAATTGGGAATTATCCCAATAATCTTAACTTAGATAAAATAAATAATTAACAAACATCGCAGTCTCACTGTCTTGCATTAACCAATAATAAACCTGGCGTTCCAAATAACCATATGTATTGCACAGTCAATCAAAACAAATGTCCATACGCCTTTCATTTCACTGATTAGACCAACACTTCAAACTCTCAATCAGAAGCCTCAAACCATATCCCAGATGTTTAGATTTTGAGAAACAAACAGAAATCTTGAACAAACGTCAAAACCATGTGACAGTCAATTAAGACACTGTGGATTCAAATTCTTCTGAAAATGCGCGTGCAAACCCTAATTCTTGATTTATTGTCAAAGAAGCGTTCGCCTGATCAAACCATGAGCCAAACTCAACCAAACCCTAACAATCTGCTTGAACTGATTCTAAATCAATGGAAACCCTAATTTTGTCTGACTAATGAGAAAAGTCTGTTTGACCGATTCTTAAGCCAATTTGAAAAAATCAGGAAAAGCCCGAAGCTGTGATTTCTTGTAAAAAGAGGAGGGCAAATTTTGGGGTATAACAGTTGCCCCTGTTCAATCTTCTTGAACCTGAAGAGTTAGATTGGCAGGTTTGCCTTTCGCGACTCGAAGGTAAAAGGAGATTGGACACTAGAGTGCCCAAAAAATTTTCACTCGTCAAAACGTAGCTGGGGGAATAGGCTTAAAGATGCCATTTGGAGATGGGCTTGTAGATGCCATCTGGAATGTGTGACAGAATCTTGTCGGGGGATGGGCTTAGAGATGCCATCTGGAAATTGTTGGTGGGAGGATGGGCTTATAGATGCCATCTGAAGGTGATTGTATTTGTTTTTGAATAAGTGACAGAATTACATCCGAATCTGGATCGTATCTGGACTGTATTCGAATGAATCTGGAATAAGTATCAGAATGTCGCCATGTCTGGGTCACATCTGAACTATCTCTGAATGAATCTGGAATAAGTATCAGAATGTCGCCATGTCTGGGTCACATCTGAACTATCTCTGGAAGGAATCTCGGAAGATGATGATCTTTGTCTGTTGATTGATCTTTCCTGAAAAGGTAAAGAGTTAGTTGTATGCAATGTCATGATGTAATGAATTGTACTTCATCAATGTTTATGATATGAATGTGATGGATGCGTATGTAAGCTGAGTAACCGTCTTGTTGAGGAAGACGAATCATGGGTAATGAAATCTTTGACTGCTGCTGGGGAAAGTAAATCCTTGACTGTTGCAGGGGATTGTTGGAAATGAGAAGTCCTGGAACCACTGTTGGGGGATCAGGAGCTTGGGTTGTATGTCAATATACTGGGGATTCCTGTCTTGAGGAGATCTTCACTGGGGAGTATCTGAATATCCTGTGAGGAACTGAGAATGAGAGTCTTCACTCTGCTTGGGGAATTAAGAATTCTGTCTGGAATAAGTATCGGAATGTCGCCAAATCTGGGTCACATCTGAACTATCTCTAGAAGGAAATCTTGAATAAGTATCGGAATGTCGCCAAATCTGGGTCACATCTGAACTATCTCTAGAAGGAAATCTGGAATAAGTATCGGAATGTCACCAAATCTGGGTCACATCTGAACTATCTCTAGAGGGAAATCTGGAATAAGTATCGGAATGTCGCCAAATCTGGGTCACATCTGAACTATCTCTAGAAGGAAATCTGGAATAAGTATCGGAATGTCGCCAAATATGGGTGACATCTGAACTATCTCTAGAAGGAAATCTGGAATAAGTATCGGAATGTCGCCAAATCTGGGTCACATCTGAACTATCTCTAGAGGGAAATCTGGAAGGTGATGATCTTTATTTTGTTAAGGGTCAGAAATTGGGAGTATACCAATCTTCTGAGGTGATGCGAATCTTCATTCTGTTAACGGTCAGAAACTGGGATTATACCAATCTTCTGAGGTGATGAGAATCTTCATTCTGTTAACGGTCAGAAACTTGGAGTATACCAATCTTTTGAGGTGATGAGAATCTTCATTCTGTTAACGGTCAGAAACTGGGAGTATACCAATCTTTTGAGGTGATGAGAATCTTCATTCTTGAGAAAAACAGATTTTTTAGGAGCTTCATTTGTCCGTTATCTTGTTGGTGGTTGTAACTTCCAGCAGGCGATGAAGGAAATTTTTTTGATGATGACCGCAACTTCCGGAAGGAAATTTTGAACGCTCTTGAATTCCAGCAGATGATGAAGGAATTTTGATGACCTTGGTGATTGACATTCGAATGCCCCAAGTGATGATGACGGAGACTTGCCCCAAGTTCACTGAACTTTTGAGAGATTTGTTGAAATCTTGTCTGGACTGCCCCAGGTGTGCTGGATAGTGACATGTCATGCCCCTTGTTGATAGGAGATTTGTCAAGGGAAGTGTCATCCTTTTTGAATTGATTTTGTTCACTGAGAGAGCTTTCGTTCATCGGATATTCGTTGTGTGAATTTCTCCGTTGTCAAACAAATAGCCAAATGCAAGCAGTGATATTCAAGTAATGCAAAGTTTATGTCTGTCTTGAAGTTTTGAAAAATGCGTTTTTTAGCAGAAAACTTTTTGTAAGACAAATTCAACACAAGATTTAGGGCCAAGCCTTACAGGAGTCAGGATACCTTTTGTAACAGTATGCTTTCGAACTAACCCATGCTTCAATTAGGACTTTTGAAGGCTTGTAACGTGGCTTGGTTCACGGTTTAAGAAACAAAGGATAAAGGCTCAAAGTATATTTGTACCCACCCGCTCTTCATGATGTTCTTCCATCCTAAACTCAGTTAATTGTGCGTCGAACTCTATTCGAGTTTGGAACGAATTTTTGGTGATGGTTCACACCAGTTGAATTTGTTGGAAGACAGTCATCATCATTTTTTTGCAACATTTCTCATGTTGTCGAGGATTTGTAATGACCTCGTTCTTTTGATTTGTTATCCCTAACTTTTGCCTGACTGTTCCTGCTTTCGAGATTACAGTCAGCGGGATGCCCCAGCTTTCTTAAGCCTCCTTTATAGGTTTTGGCTCAGTGGGCTTCTCTCTTTTGAGAGATAATGACTGCCTATGAGATAAGGAACCATCACTGTCTTTTTGTTCCAAAGGAATGTTTTTTGATGTCGTTCGTTGTATTACGAACTGATAGTTTGCGACTTTAATGCGCATCTTTTTTTGAATTAACTGAGAGATTACCCTGCCCCAGGTTTAAATCAAAGGTTTCAATTTGTTTAGAACGGAAAACTCCTACTTCTTTGGCTCGAAGGGGTTGACTAGGGATTATCTTCCTTATAACTCCAGTGTTTGGGAATTGAAAGAAATGCCTGTACATCATCAGCAAGGTCTGTTCAAAAGCATACTGTATGATATTATGGTATTGTTTCGTCATCCTCCCTCTAAAGGCTTGCAGGTTTTTATCAAGAGTTAAACATAAAGAAAGCATAAGAATAGTGAAAATAATTGGATGAATTCAAGACAAACATATGCAATGCATTAATGAAACAGAGTTTGACATTAAAAGATAATTGTTTAAATAACAAAAGAAATTACAACTTTGAAAATTCAAATGAAACAAAGACATTCTCAATGCTTTGGCATAGGAGCAGTGGTTATGCTAGAGTCTCCGGAGGGTCAAACTCGATCTCCTTGGCATCAATCATGTCTTGGATCGTGTTCTTCAGAGGCCAACAGTTGTTGGTGTCATGTCCTAGACTGTCAGAGTGGTATGCACACCTTTCATTGGGATGATAGGTAGGAGCAGAAGTATTTGGGTTCCGGAGGGGAGCCCTCAATGTAATCACCTCTGCCTGCAACATGCGTTGTAGCGCTTGAGCTAGTGACATGTTAATCTTGGTGAATTGTCTTTTAGGCGCGACCTCCTTACGTTGATTCCCCTGTCTTTATTGAGCAGGCGTATGATTAGAGATCAAGATTGCTCCTACGTGTTGGTCATGGTGACTCTTTTGACTGTTCGCAGCATTAGACTCTTTCTTTCCGTTGTAGGGAATTTTCTGAGCATCAGAGGGTGTAGCTCCTTGGATCTTTCCACTTTTGATGCCAGCTTCGACCCTTTCGCCGGTCAGTATTAGCTCGATGAATCCGGCTGAGGAGCTTCCAATTAAGTGATTGAAGAGAGGCCCTATCAAAGTTCCCATGAAGATGTCAATTAGCTCTCTGTCAGTTAAAGGGGGTTGCACCCTACCAGCCAGATCTCTTCACTTTTGAGCGTATCCTTTGAAGTTCTCTTCAGAACCCATGGTCATGCTCTGCAATTGCACACGAGTTGGTGCAAGATCAGCATTGTACTGATACTGTTTGTAAAAAGCAGCAGCTAAGTCCTCCCAGGTGTGGATGCGAGAACTCTCCAATTGATAGAACCACTCGAGTTGAGCCCCTACCAGGCTTTCTTGGAAGAAATGGATCCAAAGCTTTGGATCAGTTGTGTATGGTTGAATCTTGCGGACATAAGACTTTAGATGCATCTTAGGGAAAGAGACTCCATCATACAGGGCCAAGGTAGGAACTTTGAACTTTGGAGGGATGACCAATCCAGAAACCAAACCCATGTCTCCTAAATCCAAGCCAGGTATTTGTTGAATCTCCATAGCACTGAGGCGATCCTCCAACTTTTTGTACTTGTCATCAGCGAGAGGATATTGTTCCTCGGAGTAGTCAGCTTCAGCTTCATTAATCTCCAAATTGTGGTCTTCTTCAAGACTATCCCCTATGTTGGATGGAGTTGAAAGATCCAGGGCTTTAGGTCTTCTTCTCAAGTTCAGGATGTCCGCCGCCTTCTTGGACTTATTCTTCTTGAGAAGGAGAGCTTTCAGATCCTCTTGCCCTTTACCCATAGACAGAAGCATTTGTTGGAATTGAGCATTTTGAGCTTGGAGGTCTTTCACCGTTTGTTCCATATCCATCTTACTGAAATAAACAGTAGGAAGATAAGGAGACCTGTATGGGAGAAACCTGTTATGCAATGATATGTATGATATATGTATGCAATGTTTTCAAGGATCTCTTGGGGTAAACACAAGAGAATGTTAGAGGTTGAACTTCGATCTTTGATTGGAGAACTTTGCACCGGTGGATGTCTTTCCACGAGAATCAAGCTCACCATGTCAAGTGGGTCATAGCCCCTGATTCAAGTTGTTGCACTTGATCTTTGATGGCATTTGTTTAGAGGAGAAACCTCTTGCCCCTTGGTAGACGTCTGGTTCAACATGACCCTGCATCAAAAGACCCTCAATATCCTTGAAATGGTTATTGAAAATGTTATGGTATGATGTTATGATGTTATGTACATGTATGCAAAAGCAAGTAAGTGTATATACAGGTAATCATATTCACACAAAGCAAACAAGTCCTTAGGTTTAGGCTTGCATGGGGTTTGTAGGTAAGTACCCTCTTGAAGTTAGTTGGCTCATCCTGTCCTAAAATAGAAACCGGGTTCTAAGGAGCTCAATATCACTGGATTATTTTCTATGTTTATTGTTTTGGTTTAGCCACTTAACTAGCGACCAAAATATTCCAAGAAAACAACCCTCAATGAGTGTAGTATCGAGTATCTACCAACTTCGGACTGCACCAAAGTCGGTCATCTCACTACCCCTAAAAAGGCCAAGATGGTCAAGTAAGGTTCTAAGAGTTCGTTAGTGCCTCATGACATCACTCAACGGCCCCGTATTCTCCTTGACTACTCAAGGGCTACCGATACTCACAAATATGTCACACTAACATAGCTACTGCTTCAACCATGTCGGTATACCCCGCACAATTCCCTCATAGTTTATTGCTATTTACCTAAGAAGGTGCCCCAAAAATCCGGGTGTAGGATTTACAACAAACCCAAACAAGGACCCAAAAAGTAAAGCAATTAAAGCAATAAAAGCAAGCATGTATGGGTGATCTAAAACCCTAAGGTAACCCCATTTTTAAATTTAATCCCCAACAGAGTCGCCAAATCTATGATACGGTAGGAGAACTGACTTGAGGTTTTGCGTTTGTATTCACACTTGTTCGGTTTAGCAAGAGTCGCCACCGACTTTTTATTTATCCTAAGGAAAGGTTAAAAAGCACAGGAAAAACCTTTGAGATGTTTTCATGGGTTCGGGGGGTAGATTATGAAAAGGGAAGGTGCTAGCACCCTTTTCATCCATGGTTATCCATGGGCTCTTAGTTACTTGTTTTAGATCACTTGCCTTGATTTTAAATTGCTTGAAATGGTATTTGTGTGTGTGTGGTTTTGAAAATGTTTTGAAAAACATGCCTTGTCTAGGCAACCGTTGTAACAATTCTTTACTCGAATGTTTTACAAAGGTGTTTGTCTTTTTGAAAAGATGTTTCAATGTTTTTGAAAGTTGTTTTGAAAGTTGTGTTGTGGAGTGTGTTTTGAAAGTAGGCAAGTGTGTTTTGCAAGTTTGATCAAGTAACTAAGAGTTGTCTACCCTAAATTTACTCAAAGATCTTTCTTATGTTTTAACCCTTTTAACGGTGTTGTTTCACCATTGTATTTGGTGAACAACCTTGTGTTAGGATGTTAATGGGACGGGCGTGGGTCATCGTGAAGACCATGAATGCAATAGTGTCAAGTGTCTTTGGCAATTTTCTTGAGGGACTTGATCATTTTTTAGGCAACTTGATAGCGTCATCGAGGGACTATGATTATTTGATTTGTTTTGTTTTGCCAAAGAACTCAACATGCAAACATGGCCCATTTTTTAAGGCAACAAGTGGAGGAACCCTAGGGGTGCGAGTGTGAATTGTGTATTGATTTTCATGCATTTGTCTTGTATTAGGTTATCTAGCGGTTGATTTTAAATCTTCGCATACAAACCCTAATTACAATACAGTATATGAAAAGCGATAAATTGCGAGAATTTAAAGTCTAAGCTATTACAAATAAGTATCCGGGGATGGGGGTACAAATATTTACAAATGGGGATGAGTCTTATCAGGATATTAGTGTCCAAATAATATTTACAACTAGATCGAATCGTATTCTCAATGTAAAATATAGCAATGTATAGGAATAAAAGAGAATCAAAAGGACTGTAAAATGTATGTGATTATTTACAAATGATGCAAATATTAACCTAATGTATTAAGTATTATTATTTTTGTGTTTTTGTTAATGCTTTATATACAAGAAGTTCTTAAAAGAAAAAAATATTTTAACTTAATAAAGAAAATCTATTGTTTACATATTTTTGTTAATGTTTTATATACAAGAAATTTATTTAACTCAAAACTCTATTTTTATGTATTTTTAATTGTACTAAATAAAATAAAAAAAAGTATTTAAGAAAATTTTATAAAAAAAGTTAATGTATTCTTTTTATTAAACAAAATATTAGTTTAAATTATATACAAAAGAGGAAAAATAAAGTGATAATAAATAATAAAAAGAAAATAGGGTATTAGTTTGTATAAGAAAAGTGGGCTTGGAAGATCATGCTGGGCCCAAATAAAAACAAAAACGGATTAAGAAAGGAAAAGGGGGTGGTGCGCACACTGAAAATATTGGGCCTTAGGGATTCGTTTTCAAGGGACAGGCCTAACGCGTGTGACAATTTGTTAGGGTTTGCTTTGTTTCGTTTCAGAAAAAGGGTTTGTGGTGTACGAACGACGCTCTCATCTTCTTCTTCGTTGTCTTCTTCATCTTTCTTGAGCCAAGCTTCTGAACGAACATCCGTGCCTCAGGCTATCAGGCGCCACCTCCACTTCCCCTCTCTCCATGGTTGAGCAAGGCAGTGATGAGAAAAGGTAACGATTTCCCTTTTTATGTTTTTAGGGTTTTGGATTTTAGTCTTGCACGTTATTGATTTTTGACACATTCTGATCTTTATGTTATTTGATATTTGTGTGAGGTGTTAGAGAGAAGAGGGGAGTTACTACCTTTGGAGAGGAGACGGAGGAGGACGGAGGCGCCTCTCAGGTAGCCAAGGCGTGGGGACCGGTGATGAGGCTTGCTGACTCCCTGGTATTTGTATCTTGCTTACCTCTGTGGTTTTATGATGATAGTTTTCTGAAAACCCTAGCTTATTTGCTTTTGTCTCTCCTTTTCTCCTTCTGAATACTTGCCTCTGATTTTTATGATGTTGATTCTGAGTTGCCTATTGTTACGCTTCTGAGTTGCTGATAAACTTTGTTGTTCTTTTATAATGATGATGATTTCGAGTCTGAGAGTTGCTTCAGTGTTTTTGCTAGCTTCAGTTGCTTTTCCTCTCTTTGGCTTTATTACTCGATGATGAACTTTAGTTCTGAGAGTTTGGATTTGTTTTCTCAATGATGATGATAAATATCTGAGAATGCTTGGATTTGTTTGATTATGACTTTTTCTCTCTTCAACTTGGTTGGTAATTATAGGTTATTTTGGCCCTATGATGAACATGGTTCTGAGGGTGTTTGGGATTTGTTTGATTGGATATTTGGTTTGGATTGAAGGGTTGTTGGTACAGGTTTATTGTTTGGGCTTGAGGCAAGTTTATTGTACAGGCAGGCTTGTTGGAATTTATTTTGACAGGCTTGCTTTTACTGGTTTTTAGGCAGGTTTGTTGAAGCTTATGCAGGTTTGTATGGCTTGAGTTTTTTTGTTATGTGTTTGTTCTGAACACAGATTGCAAGGCAGTTTGAAGTTTTGAGCAGGTTTGTGGTTTTGAGCAGGTTTGAAAGCCTGAAGCAGGCTTGAGGTTACAAGCTTGCTGACTTGCTTCTGTAACAGGTTTGAAGTTTGTTTTGATTACAGGCTTTGAAAGGCTTCGTTTGAACTGGTTTGAGACAGTTTTCATGGCTTGAGTTTTAGCTTTGTGTTATGTAACAGGCAGGCTGTTTGTTTGTTCAGGTTTACTGTGCTTTTAGGCTTGAAGTAGTTTGAAGCTTGTGGTATATTTTTTCTATGTGGTGTTCTGCCTCCTCGACAATTTTGGTTTGTTGTTATATTTATCTATGTCTTGAGCCTGCAAATTGTAAGCCTCACTACTTCTCTCTCTCTTTCTCTCTCCACAGAAAAAAAAAAGCATTTTTATTGCTTTAAACTGTACTTATTTTCTGAAAAAGTGTTTGGCCTGCAAAATGATGGAAATTTGAAATATTGCTTGCATCTTTGGCTTTCCTCTGCATATCTTCCAGATTTTCTGCCTTTGCTTTTTGCTAGCTTGTAGACAGCTTTATGACAGTTTCTTTGGACAGCTTGGTTGACATCTCTTTTGGACAGTTTGACAGCTTTGCACTTTTGACAATTTGGTTTTCCTAGTTTGATAGTGTAATTCAGTTTGAACTTTGTAACTGTTTGGCATATTCAATTTGTCCATGTGCAGTTTGTTTGAATTTGTGCACCTTTGTATTTGATTAATTCATGCTTGCAACATTTAATTTCCCTCTTTGTGAACCAAGAAGAGAGCCTTCTTGCGATTTTCAAAGAGGACGAACAAACTGATTTCGGCCAACACTTTTAATGATGAGTCTTTATTTATCTGTCTGAGAATGCCTTTTTAAATTAATCTGTATTGACTTATCTTTTTTCTGGCTTTGTAGATAAATATCAATTGAGCAAAGGATGCAATCAGTAGAAGATGAAGATTTCCAGAGATTTAGGATATAGTTTTAAATTACTTTTAATCATTGTAATAATATTAATGTAAACAACTGTAAATAAATTTACAGTGTTCAAATAATATATGTAGCAAACAATTAAAAATGAATAAAAATCTTTCTTTGTCAGATATCTCTTTTAATTCTTCTGCAATTGCTTATTTAATCATTTAAATCTCTTGAGTTATAATAATTGGGAATTATCCCAATAATCTTAACTTAGATAAAATAAATAATTAACAAACATCGCAGTCTCACTGTCTTGCATTAACCAATAATAAACCCGGCATTCCAAATAACCATATGTATTGCACAGTCAATCAAAACAAATGTCCATACGCCTTTCATTTCACTGATTAGACCAACACTTCAAACTCTCAATCAGAAGCCTCAACCCATATCCCAGATGTTTAGATTTTGATAAACAAACAGAAATCTTGAACAAACGTCAAAACCATGTGACAGTCAATTAAGACACTGTGGATTCAAATTCTTCTGAAAATGCGCGTGCAAACCCTAATTCTTGATTTATTGTCAAAGAAGCATCCTCCTGATCAAACCCTGAGCCAAACTCACCAAACCCTAACAATCTGCTTGAACTGATTCTAAATCAATGGAAACCCTAATTTTGTCTGACTGATGAGAAAAGTCTGTTTGACCGATTCTTAAGCCAGTCTAAAAAAATCAGGAAAAGCCCGAAGCTGTGATTTCTTGTAAAAAGAGGAGGGCAAATTTTGGGGTACAACACATCCTAACCAAAGTAAGCTGCAACTTCTCTAGATCATCTAACAAAGGAGGAGTGGTCTTCACAAATAGATCAGGCATGGGTGTCTCCCGAGTATATAGAATCTTCAACTGAATGGCTCTCGATCGGACCCACTGAAGATATGGCTCCAAAGAAACAGCACCCCTAGGTCCCAAATCCTTCCTACTCTTCTTATGAATGTGACGCCAGGCCTTCGCAATCTGCTCCCTAGCTTCCCTGTGGTCTTCTCCTTCCTTCAGAAAGAAACTACTCAAATGAATGATGTTTGGCTTATCCCTCATCAGATAACCAAGCTGTCGCCGCACAAGAACAGGGTTATAGTT
Source organism: Vicia faba (assembly GCA_948472305.1). Classification (NCBI taxonomy): domain Eukaryota; kingdom Viridiplantae; phylum Streptophyta; class Magnoliopsida; order Fabales; family Fabaceae; genus Vicia; species Vicia faba. The sequence goes on from OX451739.1 coordinate 1,385,144,538, forward strand.
AATTCCTCCCTTTGTACCAAGAAGAGGTACATTGGGGAAACTACCACAACCGTCAATAATCTCCACATCCTGATAAGCTCGATGATACCAATCAATATCCGAGTGAGTAAGTGCCATGATCTTAGGAGCCCAATGAGGTTCCTTATTGACATCCCAAAAAGCATCAGACTGAGGCATATGAGAGATGAACCACCGGTACAACAAAGGCATGCAACAGATAATCATTCCCCCATGATAGGAACTCCAAAGATGAACAGAGCAATAAGCATCACCCAGCAGTGTAGGAACCGGGTTTCTAATCATGAAAATCCCGATGGCGTTAATGTCGATAAACTTGTCCACATTAGGGAATAAGAATAATCCATAGGCGAGTAAAGCAAAGATGGCCTCAAAAGCAACCGTACTCTTCATTCTGGCGAAGTAACGAGCTTTCTCCAATAAGAACTGAGCTGGTAATCCTCTAATCCCTCCTTTGGTAGTCATATGGACTTCTACCTCAGACTTCCCCAGATGAATCAAAACAACAATCTCATGTGGTTTTGGCTCACCCTCCAAACCAGTAAAAGGAACACGACCGGTAACGAGTAAATCCAATAGATAAGAATACTCCTCCAGTGTAGGCATCAACTGATTATCGGGAAAAGTTAAGCAGTGATACATCGGATCATAGAACTGGACCAAGGTCGAGAGAATACCCTCCTTCATCTTCAGCTTCATGAGAGGAATAATGGATCCATACTTCTTTCGAAAGTCTGCAAAACTCTCAATCTCTGGAATTAGACTGACCAACTCATCTATCTTGGGATCCTTGAAACTGTATTTCCCAGTCTTTCTCTTTCCAGAATCCATGGTTAAAAAGTACCTGAGATATTCACAAATAGTCAACCTTTAAATCCCTTGAAATATTATCTTCAAAAGATGCTCATTAAGGCATGGATGCATGATGCAGCAATCACACACAAGATCACACATATAGGGTTCATAGGTTCAACATCACGAGCATGAGGTCTAAGGTACTACCCATAAGGTGTTGGTCTAAAAAGTTATCACCTGCCGAACAAGGTTCTAAAGGTTCTCAGAGTCTACATCCTTCCTTCGGATATTACCAACTTCCCGATTAACTTGGTAATTAGTAATATTCTCAATAAAGACTCGTCCGAGCGTAGTATCGTGTGACAACTATTTCCGGATTACTCCGTCATAGCTTCCGCACTACACCTAAAAGGCCAAGATGGGTTTGGTATTCTACGGTCCTCAGTTTTAGCAGGCTCTCAGGTCAAAAGAAATACGTCTTCTCGATTACTCGGTAAACGAAACTATAGTCAAAGGGGCCTCCACTGAGTGGGGGATCTCATGCATCCTGTTTTGGGATTACTCCCTCAAAGTTAACATGACTATACCGCCCGTCCTATCTTAAAGTTTGCCCAAGTCCGGGTATAGGACTTATGAGTAATCACCAAGCACCCTGAAAACCAGAAAATCCAAACAAACATATATACAAAATATAACACATAAACAACAATAGCACATATACAGATATAAATAAAGATAGGCTTAACCCACTTGGGGATGGACCAGCAAGAGGTCAATCTTTCCCCAGTGAAGTCGCCATTTTTCTGTAGTGGTAGAAATGTTCAAGACTAAGCCATTGGATTGACTAGACTTTATACAAAACAAAATAAAAATCGCCACCGTGCTTTATTGTTTCCAAAGGAATTGGAAAAGAGCGAATAACCCAAAAAGTAACGGAAAGATTCAAGGTAAGGGGGTTGGTTATGCAAAGGGAAGGTATTATCACCCTAAACATCTACGGTACTCCGCATGAGCCTCTTTGTAAAATTTTGTATATTTTGGCTATAAAATGTGTTATATATAAAATGGATGGTGGATGTGAATAAAGAAATATATTTTTTATGATTTTTGCACCCGCCGTGGTTGTGAACCTTTAGTGCCTACATACCACCTTTCATGCAATAGGGGATCAGGGTACACGTAGTTCCTCTTTTAAAAACTTGAAACACAAATGTGTTGGTTAATTTTATGAGATAAGACGTCATTGTCATTGTCCGTGTAGAAAACATACTTACTACCCACAATCATGAGAAAGGAGAATTTGCATCATCTCAAAGTGGAGGATATGGCTTGGATTTTAAAATCAACAATGCCTCACTCAACACCCAAGTGGAAAATATCTCACTTTACTACATATTGTAGAAGTATAGTTGTTTGCATCACTACAAGGATTGACAAGAGTCTGACCTTTTGAGAAAAGTTTTAAAGATAAAAACCAAAGTGGCAAAAATATTTTGAAATGAGATTGATTGACTTTTAGTCTACTCACAAAAAAAAGTGTCAAAGTATTATTAAGTTGATTGAAGTTTATTTATGAAGATGATTTTGAAAATGCATGGACATAAGTCCAAGTTTATTATGAAAGCATCTGAAGTTTTAGAAACAAGAATAGTTTTCAAAAGGAGGGAGAGGATTTTTGAAATTAAAGAAGATGGGAGGTGAAGAAGAGACTATCCTAAAGCATAAGGTAAAAGCTAAGTAGAAGAATCATCTAACCAACAAGAAGACAAAGCTTGACATTATGAGCCAAGATAAAATTCTCATTCTTTGGATTGAAACCAAGCAAGCAAAGATACTAAACCTCTTCAAATATATTAAGTATTCACAAAAATTGGGGAGAGTAACGATTGTATACGGGTGAATTCCAAATTACAAACAGAGAATGTAATCACAAAAACCTGCACACAAAAACAAACAAGCAACCCAATATCTTGAGGTAAACCTTAAGAGCTCCAGACAAAATAATCAGATAAGATCACATGGTATCCAAGATAGGCCAAAGTTTCTAATCCTAAGTTCAAGAAAAAGTCCCATGCTCCATCATGCCAAGGATTGTAACCAAATAGTCCAAGTACCATTAAGAGTTTTTTAGGGTTTAAATGCTCAAGTGAGCAAAGTAAAAATTACAAGAAAATAAATGCTCAAATGAGCAAAGATGAAAATGGCATGAAATGTAAATGCTAGAAAAATAAATAGTGCATAAAGCATAAAAGAATAAAAGCATAAAATAAAACAAGTCAATAATTAGTGGTTAGTTGGATGACCATCTCGAAACTTGCATTTGGAACTCATTAGAGGATTGGTAGAACCAAAGCCTCCACACAACAAGTTGCATTTTCTTTTTGTCAAGTATATCATCCATTTGGAATTCTCACAAGTACCATTTAATGATCAACGATGTTTAAGTGATCCGCGTTGACCAAAGGTGTTGTAGATCCATTAGAGGATTGGTAGGACCAAAGCCTCCACACAATGAATCTCAAGGTTATTGGATCAAAGAGATCAAATTAACATGCTTGGGCTTGCAATCATAAGTTTGGGCCACGAATGATCATTTATTTGAATCGTGATAAAATTTAGCGCTATGTTAAGCAATTGTAAGTGGACTTATTTAGAAGTCGCACCTATTTTGAGGCCGGTCAATAGCAATCTATGCACCATTTGTTTTGAGACATGATATAGAGATCATGCTCCAACAATATTTAGTGCAAGAAGAAAGGGATAAGATGAAGAGGAATTAATGTAAAAGAGAAAACCACATTTGAATTAATATTTAATCGAACCAATGATGTTAACAAAGCCATGACCAAAACAAATCAACCCAAGACAACCAGAAAATATTCACAAAAATAATATAACATTTAATATATATATATATATATATATATATATATATATATATATATATATATATATATATATATATATATATATATATATATATATATATATATATATATATATATATATATATATATATATATATATATATATATATATATATATATATATATATATATATATATATATATATATATATATATATATATATATATATATTAAAGGATTAAAAATGTTAAAATAAACTAGAAAATAATGAGGAAAATATCAACAATATTCAAATTATTTAAGAAATGAAAAATTAAGCCATAGAAAAATCAGAAATGTATCCAAATATTTTTATAAAAAATTTAGTAATTTTTAAACTATTTAAAATTGCTAAAACAAATATAAAATAGATCAAAAATAGTAAACCTCAACATAAAATTCCATAAAAATTTCATAAAGTCAAAAATATGCAAAATAATGTTTATGAATTTTTTCAGAATTAAAAAAATGTCAGAAAGTATTTTTTAAGTAATTAAAAGAAAGCAAATAATAAAAAAATATAAAAAATACCAAATGTTAAAATAAAAATGTAAAAAAATATTCATGAGGTCAAAAATAATTCAAAGTATTTTTTGTGAATTTTTCAGAATTTTTGGATAAAAAATAAAACAGTTATGAATTTTTGAAAATTTAATCAAATAAAATATAAAATCAGAAAATAAAACCAAAAAGATGTGGACCATCAGATCAAAGTCAAAACGCGTTAGTAATCTAATCCAATGGATCAGACGCACTGTGCTTGATATGAACCTTAGTGAGACACACATGTAATCAGAAAAAGGGCAACCAATGAAACTAAAGCACTTGGCACGCTATCATTGGCTGAGACGAGACATGTCATCGTCTTTAACCTCCAGACACCCTGCAATGGGGATTTTGTGAGATCCTTCAAATGGAAAAATTAGGATCCTTGGCTAGAATCATTGAACTCGTCTCTTCAAGACGATTCTAACACAACCATCGCGTCAAATTTATGTAAAGTATGGAGAGAGATATGAATCAAAACACAGAAAAATAACGAGCACCTTTAATTTGAGATTTCTCTCTCAATTCTCAATGGATTTAAAAATTGTAAGCAGCATTAGAATTAGACAAAGGAGTAGAACAAATTAGTGCTTGATTTGGATCCAATTGGTGGAGAATTCTACCTTTTCGAAGTTCAAGTAAGAAGCTATGAAACTGGACTTTTGTAGCTTGGATTATAGGCCGTTTTGATTGGTTTAAGTGCTGGAGAGTTTGTATGAAGTTGAAGGATGATGAATGCACAAAGAATTTTGGAAAAGGAAACTTAAATTTCAAAAACTGAATTCAACAAAAGTGGGTTCGTGTGAAGTTTTGGCAGGGTGTTCTTGGCTCTCTAAGCTTGGGAATTTGAATGGGGGATGATCCTATATTTATAGGGAAGTGAATGGGAATGAAAATTTGAAGAAACAAGGAAGTTTGGAGGGAAATTTAGCAAGGGTCGAGCACGAGTGAATTGTGACTTCATTTCCATCAAAACTTAGCCAAACCTTGCGTTTTGGGGTGCTAATCACTTCTGGCAAGTTTGCTAATCGAGTTTAAATAAAAAACACGCACAAATCTTGAGTTTAGAAGTCACATTATGGATTTCAAAATTCTGACTTTGTGAAAAATTCAGTTTCAAGTTACCAAATTCAAATCCATGGCATTTCCAACTCAGGGGGTCTTAGGGCATGATTCTTGACGCTTTGGAAAGATGATGTTAAAGCTTTGCAATGGAAAAAGAATGGAATCAAATGGATGCTTGAGATGAAGGTTACATGGAGTCAAAGTTGAATAAAAAGAGTTGACTTTCAATACTTAGAAAAATTTCAAACTCTTCTTAAAAAATGACCTATAATCTCTTGTATCCAAACATGGCCTTCCACTTGGAATTTGCTTTTGACAAAAAAAGATGGAATAAAGTAGACCTCTTGATGACATTTTTCAATTCGAACAACTCAAAATCTCCAAAAATTGAGCAAGTTATGGCTTGTTGAAGTTGGCCAAAAAGCATGAAATGACCTATAATAGTTTGCATTCTCAAGGCAACTTCCATCCATTTTTTCACTTTTCACATAGAAGAAGGCATGAAGTACACATCCTTAGGATCATCATGAAAAAAGAATGGGCTCAAGGTGATAAAAATTGACCAAGTTATGATCATTTGAAATCATACATGGAAAAATGGGGGGTTCATCTGGATGACCTGTAATCTTTCTTCTTCATTAAGTTCCTTCCACATGAAAACTCTTTGGAACTTTTGAAGTGATTTGTTGGTAACTCTTTTGAGAGAAGAATGTTTTTGGAATCACTCAAAAATACCAAAATATGAGCACGATATGCCCCTTTGAAGCCCAAAACCCTAGTTTCTAGATCAAGAGAATGCTTGGTGGAACTTTGCCAAATTTGAACATACTTTTTGTGCCAATATCTTTCCTTTGTGAATAGGCTTTGTTGAGGATGATGATAAGGACTCATGTCCACCAAAACTACTTCCATACCAATTTCAAAACAACTTCATTGGTGAGGTTTGAATCTCTCAAGCTTTGACTAGGGCATGGAAATAAACTCATGAACCCATGATACAACTTGCTAATCCTCATTGCTTTTACCTACATTATTAACAAGTAAGACAAACCAATATTGTATTTGTTAATTTAGAGAGAAAATCAAAGCAAAATATCCATGTTCACCAAAGAAAACAAGTCAAGGTGCTTGGTAACTCCTCAAAGAGCAAAGCTAAAGATAGGGAGAAGAACCAAAAGCCTTAATGTGATTTTGTGGTGATTGAAACAATATGGTATGATGAAGGGATCTTAGGGGCAAAAATTGAGGTACAACAGTAACCCAATATGTAAGTGCCCTGGCTGGAGAGTTGGCTTCATTTGTAAAACAAATAAGAAAGCAAGTTTACCCATATTCCCTCTGTTGTTTTAATATGTTGGGTTGAAGAAGTTCAACATCTGGACCAACATGTTATGTAAGATGTCACAACATCAGCATATGACATCGCGCCTGAAATTAAGTTAATATTAGTTAACTATGTTATATGTTGAATGTTTGTAACAGTTGTGACTTGTAACCTAATTGTTTTAAGTGATCTAATTTATGAAAGAGGTTATTTGTTGTTCAACATATGGGACAACATGTTAGATGTAATGTCATGACATCTGACTTGACATCACGCCAACGGAATTGGTAATTCAGTTACAGTTCTGGTACTTAAATATTCTGAGAATATATGTGGCGTTTCTTATGGAGAATCTGAAGATCAATCAAGAATCAATCAGAATATTTGAAGAAAATATTGTTTCTAAATATAGAGATATTTTAGGAACTAGAAGATTGAAGACCTTGATTGTAGCAGAAGTTTGTTGCTGATTTGTAACAGCAAGGAGAAAAGCTTGCTGCGATTTTGAAGGCCCAAATCCAGTTGGGTAATAGGTTATAAATAGCAGATTGTAACCTAGGATTTAAATAGCCTCACATAATGTAATATTGGGGGTGTTCTGTTAGGTAAACCTGTCGGTCTGTGGCAAGGTTACCATGTGTGTAACTCGATACCTGTAGGTAAGAGTTTGAGTGTTCTTGGACGAAGCTGTGAAGCAAGTCTAAGTATTTTTGCATTACTTCATATTCATTGTAATGTAGGAAACCAAGTGGGAGGGCACTACTTCTTGAGTAGGAGTAAGACTTCTGTTGTTGCGGCAATAGGAATGGAGACTAGTAGGTTTCTATCTAGGAGTTCCTAGGTATAGGTTGCACTGGGTAAATGATTAAGTGAGGGATGGGAACTTGTGAAGTTTAGTCCTGAATTAATATTGCTGATAGTGGATCTTCTTCCTGGCTTGGTATGCCCCCAGAGTAGGTGTGTTTCACCGAACTGGGTTAACAATTGATGGTGTTTTTACCTTCAACAATTTATAATTCTGTCTGTTATATATCAAGGTAAAACTGTAATGTTGTAACAGATGATGTCTCAGAACATGTTAAGACATCATGCTGATATCTGTGCAGGAGAAACAAAACTGTGCAGGTTGTTTGTACCTTGCAGTGTATTTATTATGTCATATCAGATGTCTAGACATTGAGTATAACATCTGAAGACTGGCATACACCAGAATTTCAATTGGTATCAGAGCAGGCATCATGTTCTGTTTCTGGATGAGATCCATGGGTGATACTTTCTGGTATCTGCAAGGTCAATTTTAGTACTGGAGATTGTAACCTGGAAAGGTTTGTTATTTCCCTGAATGGTCCCTTAAAGTGGGAGGATGGACTATTCATGACAGGAACTGTGTGTACCTGTCTTTGGTGATTGACATTTGGCCTGGTTGTGTGGTAGCTGCTCTAGGTTTGATTTATTTTCAAACCTAGGATTTGTGTACGCCTGAAGTAGTGTGTGTGCAAAGATTGAGTTGTATTATGTTCTTCTGCTGCATAATACTTGGCAAAACTCAAGCTCTGATGTGTTTCCCCTCTTGTGGATTGAAGGCTACTGTATTCAAGATTTCAACATAAGCTATTGAAGATGTCACTGATACTTGAGTCCTCTCAAGTCCACTCATGAAGACGTTCTTCGTTCAGGATGGTAAGAATCACATAATCACTAATTCCCTTACTCCCTTGAGTAGTGTTATACGAAGACCTTGAAGAATTTCAAGGAGGGTTTTGTTCCAAGGTGATGGAACTGATGTTCTATGTGATGGTGGAACATGTGTTCAACAAGTATGCAGCTACTAGTTGAAGAGCATATGTTTTGGGTGTCAAACAAAGGGATACTTTTGTTTGGAACCTACTCCTGACCTGGAAGAGGAGACATCTGTGTGTGCAAAGTTGACAATGGTAGAGTCAACCATGTCTGTGTGCTCCCGAAGGTTACTTTTAGAAGTCAGAACTCTAGAAGTGGAGCTGGTTGAGATGTGACATTGTGCAATCCCTATTGGTGGGCTTATTCCTGAAAATTGATCAGGGCTGAGCAGTTGTTCCCTGGAGTACTATGGTGTGAAGAAAGACAAGCCCATTGGTTAATAAAAGTCAATGATGGTGCAGCATTATTGCTCCTTCATAGAAGTAGATTGGGATCATGAATCTTGTCATTTAAACATCATGAAGTGGAAGATCTTTCAAGATGTGAGAATATGAAGACTCAGAGTTTGGTTAAGGTAGTATGTTCTGGCAATACATATCTGCTGATGATTGGTGTTGTTGTCTTCACTGAAGTACTTAAGGTCAGCTGAAGTCTGATTGGTGTGATTGGAGTATGAACAGGTATAACTCTTGGAGTTACTTGAATCTGGTAAGGATGTCATATGTGTACAATGCATGGATATTTTTTGTGGAGCTTCCATGATTGGTAGTTTGAGGGGGAGATTTGGTTAACCTCTTCACATTAGTTCAGCCTGGTGTTTAGCTGGCTGTTGACCTGTGGAAGGATTCATCTCTCTCATTCCTAAGGATGAATCTGATCTGGAAGGAGTTTCAAATCTGTTGAGGTTGTTCAGAGAAAATTCTATTTACTTGAGTCAAGGGTGGCAACCTAGATATCTGAACTCTTTGGTCTCTCAAAGAAAGTGCTTGCAAGAAGAAGATATTAACACACGAAGAGTATGTCAAAGTATTCAAATGGTGAAAGTATCTTACAGGATAATGGGAAGGATTTAAGATCAATTGCTATTTGTGATAAGTACAAGTATTTAATTGATTATCCTTGGAGTTCAAGATAACTGATGTTCTTAAAGATGTGGGAACATTCCTTCTTCTAGACCCTGTGAAGAACCACAGGAAGAGTGATGCTTTAGAGCTATCTCTTTGGTGACAGCAAAATCATTTGATCTCTGAAAAGGTTTCCTGGAAACGTGTTCAGACTTGAAGCTACAAGAAGAAGAAGACATCATAATCTTGATGGTGGTTACTTGGATCAGTCTGGTTCTGATCTAGGTAAGGAAGTGAACTAGCTAATGCACATGGTGAAGTCAAGAAGAAGTGGCAGCATTCTTGACATCATGAAAACAGATTTACCTAAGGAAGTGGCATCCTTGGTATAAGCTATAGGGTTAGTCTCTAACTAGTCCTTCTGAAGACTCATTCGTCAGAGTGTCAAAAGCCTTTGGAGAAGTCAAAAGGTGGCATTTGATTTTTTTCATATGAGGATTCATGAAGGAGACAATCAAACAGTGGCATTTGGTCTATCTCAGCAGTGGATTCAGAGAATCAAGATAATCAACATGTGGCAGCTGATTATTATTGAGGATAGTCTTAGACAGAGGAGGTGGCTTTTATTCATCTCTTGGAGCTTGTGGTAGAAGTTATGAGTCATCTATAGTAGATTATCTCTTGTAATGGGATGTGAATGTTGGTGTCCCTATTTGTGTGTTTGATTTTGTTCTGATCAAGCTGGTAGCGCAGTAATGTCTGAAGATTGTTAGAGGATGGTCTGAATATTGTCTGAGGATGGTCTGAAGATGTCAGAGTAATTTCTAAAGATTTTCAGAAGACTCAGAGTATGGATGTTCTGACATTTTTCTATGTTCTGGTCAGAAGAGAGCTTGACTCAGAGTATGGATGTTCTGACTTGTTGTGATGTTATGGTCAGAAGAAGGTTGACTTAGACCAAGGATGTTCTAACTTGTTCTGGTCTGAAGAAAGTTTGATTCAGAGTATGGATGCGTTCAACCAATATAGTTGAACAGAGGGTGCGCTCTTGAAGACATGAAGATGCGTCTTATGTTTTCCATTCATCAAGGGGTCTTATTTTCTTTGAATCAGAAGTTGTCTTGAAGGTCCAACTGAGTATTGAATGTGACCTACTTGTTTTCATGAGGAGAAGTGATTGTCCCTAACAGGGGGAGTATTGGTTTGTACGGGAAGTCTTCATCAAACTCGTAGGATATAAAGTGTGGCACTTTATTAACTATTGGGATGATGTGTTCAAGACTGAAGAGGACTATATCTGACCGAATGTCATCACATTGTCTAATTACATTGTTCCTAATTTCCTCTAAAACTACAGACAGGAGGAAAATTGGATGAAGTGTGGATTATTATAATTTGTTATAATAAGCCCATGTGTGTACAGTTGTATGACTCAGAAGGAGTAACCATCCTATTTGTGTAAATGGATTGGTTTCAAGCTGCTAATATAAAAATAGCAGAATGTATGACGACATAGGATTTGAGCATGTTTTCATCTGCTAAGAAAACAGGGCGTTTGTGTCTCATTATGAAGCATTTTAGTGAGCTGGAATGTTTAGGTGATAACTTGTCATTTAATAAAGGTATTATATAACTAAGGCAGAGTGTGATGTCTTGGAAAGGGGATCCTAAGACAAGTACATAAAGGGAGTAGTCTGTTCTACTAAAAGACAAATGTCTGTTTCAAAAGGACAAGACATAATTCATCCTGACATGGTCAAAGGGTCAAACCCAAGGGTAGGTACCTGCATTAAAACCAGTCCTAGGGTACTGAAACTGTCAGATAAAGTACCAAGGTCGTTACTATCTATGCCAAAGTTGCATTATTTATGAAGACTCTCTCTATTCTTTCTCTTCATCAGAGGGTTTCAGCAATATGAAGTTTGTTAGCATCTGGGAAAATTGTGCATGGGTATGGATCTGTGTGGGCAGTCTTTGTCAATTTCTGGCCAAAAAGGGGGAGAAATTTAGGGACCCAGACTCAGGCGAGACTCAGGTGAAAGCAACAGACGGCAATGTCCAACATGCTGAATGGAACGCTCTAACTAAGTGACTTTATTTGTGTCTTGTGTTCTGAGTTAAGAGGATAGTTGTGACTTGTGATCTGAGTTACATGATCTATGTAATCAGTATCAAGATTATCAACAATAATTCTCTCAAGGAATCCTCTTGGGCCATCGATGGCTTGGAGTGGCTCACAGATGAGGGATAGAGGTGTACTGCAACTGACCCTTGTACATCATTCTCTATCTGATGGCCATCTCTCTCACACAATGTGCAGGTTTGATGTTTGTTCGAAGGACATCAGTCTCTGCAAGGAAGATGTTGGACAAGATGTTGTAACATCTCAACTGTGTTGTGGCCTGGTCCCAATATGCAACTTGCACCTATTTGTTTTAGCCAAAATTTGCCAAAGGGGGAGATTGTAAGTGCCCTGGCTGGAGAGTTGGCTTCATTTGTAAAACAAATAAGAAAGCAAGTTTACCCATATTCCCTCTGTTGTTTTAATATGTTGGGTTGAAGAAGTTCAACATCTGGACCAACATGTTATGTAAGATGTCACAACATCAGCATATGACATCGCGCCTGAAATTAAGTTAATATTAGTTAACTATGTTATATGTTGAATGTTTGTAACAGTTGTGACTTGTAACCTAATTGTTTTAAGTGATCTAATTTATGAAAGAGGTTATTTGTTGTTCAACATATGGGACAACATGTTAGATGTAATGTCATGACATCTGACTTGACATCACGCCAACGGAATTGGTAATTCAGTTACAGTTCTGGTACTTAAATATTCTGAGAATATATGTGGCGTTTCTTATGGAGAATCTGAAGATCAATCAAGAATCAATCAGAATATTTGAAGAAAATATTGTTTCTAAATATAGAGATATTTTAGGAACTAGAAGATTGAAGACCTTGATTGTAGCAGAAGTTTGTTGCTGATTTGTAACAGCAAGGAGAAAAGCTTGCTGCGATTTTGAAGGCCCAAATCCAGTTGGGTAATAGGTTATAAATAGCAGATTGTAACCTAGGATTTAAATAGCCTCACATAATGTAATATTGGGGGTGTTCTGTTAGGTAAACCTGTCGGTCTGTGGCAAGGTTACCATGTGTGTAACTCGATACCTGTAGGTAAGAGTTTGAGTGTTCTTGGACGAAGCTGTGAAGCAAGTCTAAGTATTTTTGCATTACTTCATATTCATTGTAATGTAGGAAACCAAGTGGGAGGGCACTACTTCTTGAGTAGGAGTAAGACTTCTGTTGTTGCGGCAATAGGAATGGAGACTAGTAGGTTTCTATCTAGGAGTTCCTAGGTATAGGTTGCACTGGGTAAATGATTAAGTGAGGGATGGGAACTTGTGAAGTTTAGTCCTGAATTAATATTGCTGATAGTGGATCTTCTTCCTGGCTTGGTATGCCCCCAGAGTAGGTGTGTTTCACCGAACTGGGTTAACAATTGATGGTGTTTTTACCTTCAACAATTTATAATTCTGTCTGTTATATATCAAGGTAAAACTGTAATGTTGTAACAGATGATGTCTCAGAACATGTTAAGACATCATGCTGATATTTGTGCAGGAGAAACAGAACTGTGCAGGTTGTTTGTACCTTGCAGTGTATTTATTATGTCATATCAGATGTCTAGACATTGAGTATAACATCTGAAGACTGGCATACACCAGAATTTCACAATAGTACAAGTATCATTAAATATTTGTATGGTTTATGTTGATTATTAGGTATCTTCAAAAAGAAATGAAGAGCTCAAGTGAGCAAAATAAAAATAAAAATGACAAGAAAGTAAAAGCTCAAGTGAGCAAAGATGAAAATAGCATGAAATGTAAATGCTAAAAGTAAATGGTGTATAAAGCATAAAAATAAAAGCATAAAGTAAAGTCAATTGTTAATAATTAGTGATTAGTTGGATGACCATCTTGAAACTTGGATTTGAAACTCATTAGAGGATTGGTAGAACCAAAGCCTCCACACAATAAGTTGCATTTTCTTTTTTTCAAGTATATAATCCATTTTGGAATCCTCAAAAGTAAAATTTAATGATCAACGATGTTTAAGTGATCCGCGTTGACCAAAAGTGATGAAGATCCATTAGAGGATTGGTAGAACCAAAGCCTCCACATAATGAATCTCAAGGTTATTGGATCAAAGAGATCAAATTAACATACTTGGGCTTACAAACATAGGTTTGGGCCATGAATGATCATTTATTCGAATTGAGACAAAATTTAGCGCTATGTTAAGCAATCGTAAGTGGACTTATATAGAAGTCACACCTATTTTGAGGCTGGTCAATAGCAATCTATGCACCATTTGTTTTGAGACATGATATAGAGATCATGTTCCAATAACACTTAGTACAATAAGAAGGGGATGAGATGAAGAGGGGTGAGAGAAAATATACAAACCACATTTGAATTAAAATTTAATCAAACTATTATTAAAATCATTCATCCATTTTTATGGAGTTGGACTCAACACCTTGGATCCAATGATGTTAACAAAGTTCATGATCAAAAATTCAACCCATGATCATCCAGAAAATAATCATAAAATAATATTGCATTTAATATATATATATATATATATATATATATATATATATATATATATATATATATATATATATATATATATATATATATATATATATATATATATATATATATATATATATATATATATATATATATATATATATATATATATATATATATATATATATATATATATATATATATATATATATATATATATATATATATATATATATATATATATATATATATATATATATATATATATATATATATATATATATATATATATATATATTTAAAAAAGGGTTTTAAAATGTTTTAAAATAGAAATAAAAGAGAAAAATATCAACTATGTTCAAATTAATCAAGAAATATTAAGTAAGACCATAGAAAAATTAGAAATGAACTCAAATATTTTTATGAAATTTTTGGTAATTTTTTAAAAGTCAGAAACTATTTTTAAAATTAAAAGAAATGAGTAAAATAAACCAAAAATGATAAAAAATAACAAAGTCAGAAATAAAAAATAAATGAGGTCACCAATATTTTTCACAATATCATTGGATCATTCCATATTTTTTTCAGAATTTAAAAATGCATAAAAGTATTTTTAAACATTTAAAATAATTCAAATAAAGTGAAAATTTATAAAAAATATCAAACCACGATAAAATTGTAAAAAAATAAAAATCAGAAAGAGAAAAATCAAAAATATTTTTCATAATTTTTTCAGATTTTTTAGACTAAAAATTAATTTTCTATGATTTTTTTTTAAATTTAAATCAATTAAAATAAAAATCAGAAAATAAAATATCAAACCAAAAAATATGGGTCATCTGATTATTATCAAAACATGTTAGTAAACATATCAAATGGACATGGCGCGCTGTGCATGTTATGGACTTTAGTGAATAAAACAATGAATGAAATATAAAATCAGATTTCAAAAAATACAAATGGCACGCCATCATTGGTTGGAAGATGACACATTGGTCATCTTCAACCTCCAGCCAATGTGAATTACAGGTCTCTCAAACTGTAAAATCAGAAGCCCAGACATATGTCATTCGCTTCGTCTCTTCAAGACGAAGACAACCACACCTTCGCGACAAATTTATATAAACTGTAGCTCAAGCAATTTGGAAGAAAAGTTTTGAAAAGGAATTTGAAAATTCATGATCAAAATGTGTTTCCAGTTAAAAGGAAGTGTTGCGATTAGAACCAGGGCAATGAGAGCTTCACAATGATATCAAAGTTTGAGAGAATTGGTGAAGGAATTTACCTATTGAAGTTCAGTTGCAGAGCTCTGTAAATGGACTTCTATGGATTAATATAGGTCACGATTCTTGAAGGTAATTGTATGGTTAGCTTCAGGGAAGATCAAGGAAGGTAAATTGATAGAAAAATGGATTGAAAAAGGCTTGAACACTGATTTTGAAGTTGCGGAAAAGTGAGTTATGGAATGAGTTTGGTAGGGTGATTTTGGTTGTTCAAGCTTGAGGAAATGAATGAGGGGTAACCTTCTATTTATAAGGAATCAAATGGAATGTTCAAGCGTGTGAAATGATGAAGTTTGGAGGGAAATTGTGTGAAGTTTCAAACAAGAAAAGTGTGACTTCTATTTTGATCAAAACTCATCCAAAACGCGCGTTTTTCTATTCTAATCACTTCTGGAAGTTCACTAAACATGTTTAGAAGAAAAAACACACATAAAAATGTGTTTAGAAGCTAAATCAAGGATTTCAAATTCTGACTTTTGAAGAAACTTCAGTTTCAAGTTACCAAGTTCAAATCAATGGCATTCTCAGCTCAAGGGGTCTTAGGGCATTACTCTTGAAGCTTTAGAAAGATGAGATTACAAGCTTTGCAATGGGAAAAGGATGGAATAAAATGGATGTTTGAGCTGAAAGTTGCAATGAGTCAAAGTTGGTAAAAAGAAGTTGACTTTCCACACTTATAAATATTTCAAGTTTTTCTTCAAAAGATGACCTATAATGTTTTGCATCCAAACATGGCCTTTCACTTGGAATTTTCTCTTGACCAAAAAATATGGCATGAAATAGACCTCTTGAATGACATTTTGAAACTTGAACCATTAAAAATATCCAAAAATTGAGATAGTTGTGAATTGTTGAAGTTGGAAAAAAAATCATGAAATGACCTATAATCTTTTGTATCCTTAGAGCATATTCCATCCATTTTCTCACTTTGCACATAAAATATGGAATAAAGTTCACATCCTCAAGATCATTGTGGAAAAAGAGTGGGCTCAAGGTGATAAAAATTGACCAAGTTATGATCATTTGAAGTCACACATGAGAAGTTGGGGGTTCATCTAGAGGACTTGTAATCATTCTTCATCATCAAGTTTCTTCCACAAGAAAACTCCTTGAAACTTTTGAAGTGATTTGTTAATAATCCTTTGAAGATAATGATGTTTTTAGAATCACTCAAAAATACCAAAAGATGAGTAAGATATACTTCTTTGAAGTTCGAAACCCTAGCTCCTAGATCAAGAAAATGCTTTGAGGAACTTTGACAATTTTGAACAACCTTCTTGTACCAATACTTTTGCTTTGTAGATAGAAGTTGTTGAGGATGATAATGAGAACTCAGACCAACTAAAACCACTTCCATATCTTGAGTATTGAGAGAAATATGCACTTGTGACCAATGGGAACAAGGCCTTGTCCAACCATGACAACTTCTTCAATCAACCACTTGTAGTTTTGAATTAATCTTGATAACTTTGAAATATGGTGAACCAAAATAAACCTTGCCATGCCATTTTTTCCAAAACAACTTCAATGGTGAGGTTTGAATTTCTCAAGCTTTATTGACTAAGGAATGGAAATAAACTCATGAACCCATGGAACAACTTGCTAAGCCACATTGCCTTTACCTACATTATTAACAAGTAAGACAAACCAACATTACATTTTATTAATTAAAAGGAAAAGTCAAAACAAAACACGCATAATCACAAAATAAAAACAAGTCAATGTGCTTGGTGATTCCTCAAAGAGCAAAGCTAAAGATAGGTAGGAGAACCAAAAGCCCTAATGTGATCTTGTTGTGATTGAATCAATATGGTACGATGAATGGATCTTAGGGGCAAAAATTGGGGTACAACAGGTATAGAAAGGGGATGCCTAGTCTGCATCAATTTCTTTTCAATTAAATTCAGAAACAATTCTCCGTAACTCATCGGAATAGAATCATAAACTTCTCTCTTCTGAGCTTGCCCTTTATTACCTTGTTGCGGTGCTCTTTGGTAGGCAACATCGTTCGGAGCTACATTGACAACCAGAGTTACAAAGGCTACCTGTTGTTGATGCTGGTGACGTCTTCTTGAAGGTCTAACCATTCTTTCTTCAGCAACAACTTTTGTTTCACTTTCTTTCTTTTTAGAAAACCCATATGATAATTTCCTTGTTCCACTAGAACCTTCATCCTTTGTCAATCGTCCTTCCCTGGCGGCTTCCTCTAGACGAACACACATACTTACCATCTTACTGAAATCACTTGACGCACTCGCAAACATCCTCTAATAGTAATATGAACCAAGGGTTTTCAGGAATACCTTAGTCATTTCTTGCTCTCCCATTAGGGGTACCACTTGGGCAGCAACTTCGCGCCAGCGCTGCACATACTCTTTAAATGAATCTTTATCCTTCTGAGCCATCACTCTCAATTGGTCATGGTCAGGTGCCATAAACATGTTGTACTTATACTATTTCACGAAAGTTCCACCCAAGTCATTGAATGTACGGATGTTGCTACTATTCAATCCATATACCATTTCAAGGCAGCACCAGTTAAACTATCATGAAAGAAATGAATAAGCAAGCATTGGTCATCAATATGAGTGGACATCCTTTTGTATACATCACCAGGTGGTCATGGGGACAAGAGTTGCCCTTGTACTTCTCAAATTCAGGTACTTTAAACTTTGTTGGCACTTTCACATTAGGAACTAAGCAGAGATCCCTGAAATTATGTCTGAAGAACTCTTTCTCTCAGAGAGCCTTCACTTCTTTCTGCATTTCTTTAAATTGATCCTGAAAGTCATCCATTCAGTCATAAAAGGCCATACTTTCACTTGGTGGAAGGGCAGGATGATAAACTTCATCATTGATAACAGGCATATCATTCACTATAGGAGGCGCATCATGATGAATCTCATTATTAGCAACAAGAGTAGCGTGCACCACTAGATGTGTAGAAGTAGCAGCAGTTCGAACAAATGCAGCAACTTGAGCAGCAAGATTGTAACCTTATGGCATGAAATTCTTAGGCATTCCCCACGAGTATCCACGAGGCATACGATATTGAGCAGAAGTAACTGGAGTAACGGAGATGGGAACTGACAGAACCTCTGAAATAACGATCGTCTATTGTGGTTGAGTAGCATGAGGAGACAGAGGAGGAGGTGGTGGCTGATTTTGAGAAGCCACCAACGATTCTACCAAAGCAGTCAAGTTGTCCATACCAGCTCTCAAAGCGGTAACTTCTTCGTGCAACTCACAATTCTCTTATTCAAGTTTTTCCATCTTCTTTCTAGAATTAACTCGAGTATTGTAGCAATGAGACAACTTGCTGACCGAACAAAGCAGAGAAACAAATAGGACACCTGTGAAAGATAAGAATGTAAAAAATATCTACAAAATGATGCATGATATGCAATTCACATGATTTATTGTGTTTATTCAAGGAACTCAAAGAATTACAAACGATTGCAAATATTAGAGTACTAACACATTTGGAAATACTGAAAAATCTCATTTTAATAATACTTTTGGAATGAATTACAACTTTTAGTACAAGTTTCAATAATCCTAAGTACAAGAGAATAAAGATAGAATATAAAAATCCAAGGGAACCAAAGTTGATGAAGATCTCTCCACACACTTACGCTTTCCCTTAAGTCGTCCAATCTGAGCTTTCAATTGCTTGTTCTCTTCTGCATACTTATCGGCGACTTCTTTCTATCCACCAGAATCAGAGAATGGGTGACCGGGACCTAGCTGAACTCTAGAGGAAAATAAATCCTATTTCTTCTTCATCATCTCCATATCATGATTCTCAAGAATCTCAATCATGTCATCCTTCTCTTTCAATTCTATTGAGTAGGACACATCCAAACTCTAGTACTTGTTTTTCCACACTTCCTTTTCGTGTTGCATCCTAACCAAGGAAATCTGAAGTTCTTCCACATCATTTAAGAGAGGAGGAGTAGTCCTCATAAACATATCAAATATAGGTTCTTCACGAGAATAAAACATCTTCAACTAAATTTCCCTTGCTTGTATCCAACGGAGAAGAGGCTCTAAGGAAACAACTCCTCTTGGTCCCAAATCTTTTCTACCCTTCCTATGAATATGGCGCCAAGCCTTTTCAATATCTTCCTTAGATGCCTTGTGCTCTTCTCCTTCTTTGAGAAATAAACCACTCAGATGAATGTTTTTTGGTTTGTCTCTTATCAAATATCCAAGTTGGTGACGTGCAAGAACGTGATTGTAGTTGATTCCTCCCTTTGTACCAAGAAGAGGAACATTAGGGAAACTACCACAGTTATTAATAATCTCTACATAATAATAAGCTTGATGATACCAATCAATTTCAGAATGAGTGAGACCATAATCTTTGGGGCCCAACGTGGTTCCTTCTTGATATCCCAAAAAGCAACAGACTGAGGCAAGTGAGAAATAAACCACTAATATAACAACGGTGTGCAACATATGACCATCCCTCCCTGATAGAAATTATGAAGATGGATGGAATAATAATTATCTCCTAGAAGGTAGGGACTGGATTCCCAGTTAGAAAGATCCTAATGGCATTGATATCCACAAATTTGTCAACGTTTGGAAACATGAACAACCCATAGGAAAGAAAAGAAAATATAGCCTAGAAAGCAATTGTATTCTTTATTTTGGTGAAGTAACGAGCTTTCTCCAATAGAAACTGAGTAGGTAAACCTCTAATTCCTCATTTGGTAGTCATTTTAGCCTCAATTTCAGACTTTCTCAAGTGAGTTATAGTAGAAATCTCATGAGACTTGGCCTCTCCTTTTAAGCCGGTGAAAGGAACACAATTAGTAATTGGTAAACCTAGTAAGTAAGAATATTCTTCCAATGTGGGCATCAACTGATAATCAGGAAAAGTAAAATACCGGCATAACGGATCATAGAACTAGACCAATGTAGAAAGAATACCCTCTTTCATCTTGAGCTTCATAAGAGGCATGATGGCTCCATACATCTTCCAGAAATTTGCAGAACTCTCAATCTCAGGAATCAAACTCATTAGTTCCTCTATATTAGGATCCTTGAAACTGTACTTCCGTTTCTTTCTCTTTCCAAAATTCATGATCAAAAAAGTACCTGAGATATTTGCAACAGGAAACCTTAAGTTCCTTGAATTAATTGTTTAAAGAATGCCCATGGGTGCATGAATTCGTGATAATGCAACAATCACACACAAAATCACAAACATGGGGGTTTATAGGTTCCACATCACAACCATGAAGTCAAAGGTACTACCCACAAGGTAAGGACTAATGGTTTATCACCTTCCAAACAAGGTTCTAAAAAGTTCCCAGAGTCTACATCTTTCTTTCGAATATTACCAACGTCCCGATTAGCTCGGTAATTAGCAATATTCTCGGGAAAAACTCATCTGAGTTTAGCATTGCGTGACAACCACTTCCGGATTGCTCCTTCATAGTATTGACACTACACCTAAAGGGCCATTATGGTTTAAGGTTTCTACGGTCGTTAGCTTCTCAGACTCCCAGGTCGAAAGCAGCACATCTTCCCAATTGCTCGATAAACGAATGCTACAGTCAAAGGGGCCTCAGTGGGAGATCTCATGTCTCCTTTTTTGGGATTCCTCCATCAAAGTCAACATGACTATACCACCCTTCGTATCTTAAGGTTTCCCAACTCTGGGTATAGGACTTATAAGAGATCCCCAAGCACCCTGAAAACCAGAAAAATCTAGACATATTGTAAGTGTTTGTTGGCAGCAATTTTGGTAAAACAAAGTTTTGTTAATGTTTTTCTAAATATCTTGACATTTGTAGCAAATTGTTTTGAATGATGTCATAGCAGATGTCTTGACATCTGCCTACTAAACTGATTTCATCCAACATCAGTGTATGTTTTTTTGTTTCCTAATTTCCAGCACTCCATACTTCAAGATTTGTAACTCACAGGCAGCGAAAAATATGGAAGAATATTTTCAAAGTGCATGGATTTTATCTTGACATGTTTTTATGAAAATATTCAAAAGAATTGAATATTGGATTTTAAAGCCCAAGCCCACAGCTGCGCATATATAAGGACTTTCTTCCTTATTCAAACTACTGTAACTTTTGAAGAAGAATACTTTCTTTCTGTTTTAAAAAGTCTAAGTATTTTAATTGTCAAGAACTCTAGTATTGATTGAATACTTGTGTTGTTATCTGGGTTGTTAATTGTGTATCACTCATAAGCTTTTAAGCATTGAATTATTGAAGTGTTTTAAACTTATTATTTCTGTTAGTTTTCACTTTAAGTGATTGAAGGGATTTGAGGAGGGCCTCATACCTAGGTGAGTCTTAGGTAGAAGTATAGCACGAGTAGTGATTAAGTGATTAGATCGTAAACTGGTTGTTTACTGAGGGTCTATGAATTTATACTATTTAGTGGACTTGTCCCTGGCTTGGTAGCCCCCATAGTAGGTGTTATTTTACACTGAACTATGTGAACAATCTCTTGTGTTTTTACTGCTTTTGATTTTACTGCACTTTACTTGCAAATAGATATTTGTGTCGTGACATCTCATTCGACATCATATATCTGATACCATAATTTCACATACATATATACAAAAAATAATATACAACAAATAATAGCACATACACAAATAAATAAAGATAGGCTCAACCCACTTAGAGATCTTATTTCCCTAGTAGATTCTCCAGTTTTCTGTAGCGGTATAAATGTTAAGACTAAGCCATTGGGTTGACTTAACTCGCACATCTCAAATAAAAATCTACGGTATGAGAAAAGAGAGAATAACCCAAAAAAATAGGAGGAGAGAATCTAGGTACGGGGGTTGGTTATGCAAAGTGAAGGTATTAGCACCATAAACATCTATGGTATTCCACATGAACTTCTTTGAAAATATGTTTATTTTGGCTATAAAAGGTGTATACAAAATAGATGGTGGAGATGAGAAAACAAGTTTTTTTTACAATTTTTGCATTCGCCGCGGTTGTGAACCTTTTGTGCCTACGTACTATTAGAACATAGTTTGGTTCTACATCCATGTAAGAGTTTTGATGATAACAAACACATGATATATATAAAGAACAAATATGTCCTCTAAATAATGTTTTTTATATGCAGGGAAATTCTGATGTAAAATGCGTAGAAGATTAGC